>JAPYXD010000442.1:0-600000 GCA_030998225.1 Diplolepis rosae
AACAATATGTGTAAAATTAATAATTTGAAAATATTAAATATGTAAAAGCAACAGGTATCTCTATATATCGATTGTCGAAAAACCCTAAATGTCTAGACATAACGAAATTGTATTCATTGGGGAACCCCATCGGAATGCGTTATAATGAGTTATGTACACAAACCATTAACCCTCCACTTCCTGCATAGTCCATTCACCTAAGAAAAATAGGGAGGCTAGAGGAACACGCAGGAAAATTTAGAAGACCTGTTACTGAGTGGGACTAAAATTAGAATCTTGTCGCTATGGATGCAAATTGAAGAAAATGTTGAAATCTTCGTAGAAACAATTATGGTCTCATCTGGCTGGAAGAAAAGCTTTTAGGGAACATCTTGCAAATGTCATGTCAGTATCGATCGAAAAATGGCGGATATCAACCGAAAAAACAGTCTATAAAAGCACCTGCGAATCCGCAAATCTCCAGTGACCGTCGGACCATCTTCAGAATCGCATCTCTTCTCAGAAAAGTAACAAGTTACCGTCAGACCATCTTGAACTTCAGATCTCTCTCAGAAAAGTAACAACCCCGGAATTCTCTCAGAAAAGTGACTCTCGAAAAAGTGACTTCAAGTTCGGTACTCCATACTTTTCTTAGAAAGCAAATTCAATCGTCACTCATTTCCATCGGTTTATCAGTTCGTTCGTCATTGTGAATATCAATTGGATTATCAGTGCTGTTGAGGAATTTAAATATTGGATCTACATAAATTATCCTCATCATAGTACCCAGGGGACATAAGGATTTAGTGGACTCGAATCACTAACATAAAGCATTTACTGTAAGTACCAAATTTTTATTAAGTCCCTAATTTAACTTGAATATATCTATAAATTCTCCCCTTTCATTTTCAAGCTGCTTCCCAGGAGGAATTTTCAAGGGGAATTTCTATCACATTTGTATTCAAAATATTTAAATAAAAGGGTTAATAATTGTAATATTCTTGAGTTTTATTGTTGGCTATCCTCAACCCTTGTTTCGGTTAAGATATCGTTCCAGGTTTCTTTTCCGAACAAAAAACGAGGAAAAGTAAATAATATAATAAAAGGTGGGTAACCAAGACGTTATATGAAGAATTAAATCTTTTTTCCATTAATTTCAACTAATTCAGTCTGTATTAGGTAAATTTGATGTGAATTGAACATAATTCCTTTCTTTATGGAGAATTAAATATTTTTTAGGTTATGTTTTATTAATTTCAAACAATTCAGTCTGTATTAGGTAAATTTGATGTGAATTGAACATAATTCCTTTCTTTAAGACAAATTTAATGTTTTTTCCATTAATTTCAACTAATTCAGTCTGTATTGGGTAAATTTGATGTGAATTGAACATAATTCATTTCTTTATGGAGAATTAAATGTTTTTTAAGTTATTTTTCATTAATTTCAACCAATGCACACTGAATTGGTTAAAATTAATAAAAAATAACCTAAAAAACATTTAATTCTCCATAAAGAAATGAATTATGTTCAATTCACATCAAATTTACCTAATACAGACTGAATTGTTTGAAATTAATAAAAAACAACCTAAAAAACATTAAATTTTTCTTAAAGAAATGAATTATGTTCAATTCACATCGAATTTACCTAATACAGACTGAATTGATTGAAATTAATAAAAAATAACCTAAAAAACATTAAATTTGTCTTAAAGAAATGAATTATGTTCAATTGACATCAAATTTATCCAATGCAGACTGAATTGGTTGAAATTAATAAAAAATAACCTAAAAAACATTAAATTCTTCATAAACAAATGAATAATGTTCAATTCACATCAAATTCACCTAATACAGACTGAATTGTTTGAAATTAATAAAACATAACCTAAAAAACATTAAATTTGTCTTACAGAAAGGAATTATGTTCAATTCACATCAAATTTACCTAATACAGACTGAATTGTTTGAAATTAATAAAATCTTCTTCTCCTTTTCTATTAAAATTAAAGTAATTTTAGATTAGCGCCATCTATCGATCGGTTTGGATGTTTCTCTTGGAATCGTCCTGACCACTATGCATATGCCTATCATTTATGTATTTTTATCGTGTTCTATTTTTTCATGGAAGACTCGAATGCATTACACTAGTCAGGACATTGACGTACACCCAAATTTGAACATAGGACTTGATATTCCAAAATGACATTATTTTTCAAGTGATAATTTTGAAAAAGTTTAAACTTTTTATTACAGAAAATAAGACACTTCAACAAAAGTTGAAACACCAGGTAAACTTGTAATTTCTGATGGTAGTTTATAAATACAAATTCTCATGTAATGGATGATAAATTTCAAAAAATGTAATTCAATGTATTTTATTCTATATTAATTCATCCCAAGACAATTTTGAGGTATGAATTTATATGTGAAATCCGATATAACTTATGTACCTTCTTAAATCAGCAAATACACTCGAGATTCCCTATAACGAGAAGCTCGAGCATCGGAGACCTCGCTGCATCGATCGAGCGCTAGAGGGATCCCTTCCATATCCTACTTGTTGCTATGCGCTGTTATGGGCATTATATGATGCGTGCACTCAGTCCAGTGATCCCAGAATGCGTAAGATTTTTTCTCCCACCACGTTCCCGCGTGTAAGCAATATATATAAACGTGGCGTGTCGATGTATCCCCGCTCCATCGCTTGTTAGCATGCTCGCAAATCGAGAATTGGATGATAGCCACTGCTTCTTCGTTTTCTCTCGGCTTCGCTTCGGCTGTTGGGTTCGGTACTGTTGGTTCGTTGAAAGTCGAGAATTGCCGAGAATGCACGATTGCAACTTGTATTTTTTCGCCGGCTTGGCTAATTTCAAGATTTTAAGATTTGGAGGATTTGGAGGTTGGTGTCGTATTCTGTCACTTTTGTTTACAAAATTTGACAACTCCAACAAAGGCTTGAAAACATTGACGTTTGAAGTCTTGAAATATGATATGTTAATTACTTTCAGGACATTTTACAGGATGTTTTCGAGTGTGTAATCTGCAGACAATATATGATATTTCATTCTCAAGTCTCAAGTGGTTTTAAATTTTGAAATTTCGTGTTTCATTTTTCAATTGATTTAAAATATTGCAAATTTAGAATAATACTAATTATATTTATTATACATTTATTCAGTTAGTCAACATTTATTTTAATGATATTTTCGTAAAGAAGCATGAAAAGTAAAAAATTTGTAATTTATAATAACAGTCTATTCATATTAAAATTTTTTTTGCATAAGTACTTTCTTAAATTTTCATTAAATTAAATATTAAATATTTATAATATTTTCAATGAAAATACAGCATATATATGAAATAATAAAAACCACAACTTTGAGAGGAAAACTTATTAATATAACTACAAGTTTTTTTATTAAAACTTTACAAAAACTATTAATTGCTTAAAATTCTTATATCAGTATAGGGATAAACAATATTATATTTCATATATATGCTCTATTTTCATTGAAAATATTATAAATATTTAATATTTAATTTAATGAAAATTTAAGAAAGTACTTATGCAAAAAAAATTTTTAAATATTAATAGATTGTTATAAATTACAAATCTTTTAATTTTCATGCTTCTTTACGAAAATATCATTAAAATAAATGTTGACTAACTGAATAAATGTATAATAAATATAATTAGTATTATTCTAAATTTGCAATATTTTAAATCATTTGAAAAAAGGAACCACGAAATTTCAAAATTTAAAACCACTTGAGACTTGAGAATGATATATATATATTTTTTAAACCTAACCACCACTTTTCTTATGTAATATATTGAATATATAACAACTTTATAAACCTCCAGTAACTTATCATATATTGTCTGTAGATTACACACTCGAAAACATCCTGTAAAATGTCCTGAAAGTAATTAACATATCATATTTCAAGACTTCAAACGTCAATGTTTTCAAGCCTTTGTTGGAGTTGTCAAATTTTGTAAACAAAAGTGACAGAATATGACCTCAACCTCCAAATCCTCCAAATCTTGAAATTAGCCAAGCCGGCGAAAAAATACAAGTTGCAATCGTGCATTCTCGACAATCCTCGACTTTCTACGAACCAACAATACCGAACCGAAGAGCCGAAGCTAAGCCGACAGAATACGAAGTGACAATGGCAATCATATTCCATACAATCATAAATAAATTAAAGTACAGCAATTAATTTTTTTAATTAAAAATTTGTACTTAGACCACATTAAATTAATATTAAATTTAAATGCAAATCCGGTGTAAGCTATATTGTTTTTCGACCTGAGCAACAATTCTTGACTTTGAATTTCATTGGAAGATTTTTCGATTAACGTTCAAATTTTTCAACAAATTTGCCAGATCAGCCAATTGCAAAAGTTTTCAAAGTATTTAATTAAAATAATTACACGTATTTCTCGAATATTTCAAAACAAAAATGGCCTAAAATAAAGATTTATAAGAAATTGTAAAATTGTGGGAAAATTTAAAATGTCTTATTAAATAAGTGGTTGATCTCTAGAGCTTGAAAATCTTTCACTTAATATTTCGATTAGAGACATTGAACATTTATAGACTTTGGATTAAGCATAAAAATTTGTTTTGGAGTTATAAAATCTTTTTACAATGTAACAAGATGAACCAAATACTTTAATTTTTCTGCATATATGTACAAAGGATTTAGTCTACTGAAATTATAGTTTTCAAAACTGTAGAATATACAGAATTTTTTTTGTACAAAAACAGATAGAATATATAGAATATACATTTTTCATCTGCAGAATCTACGACATAGCCCGTAAACTGACTAACTGTATTTGTAAAGTTAATAGATTGAACTAAATAAAAGAAAATACATTTTCCATTTGTATAATTTGTATATTTAATCTACAGAATTTACCGATTTTATCTGCGAAATTTACAGGTTTTTATTTGCAATTAGGCTACTAAAACTTGAGATGAAAATATTTCTAACATAAAACTAAGAATGGAAATTTCAAACATAAATTTTATGTACATCTCTTCTCAATGAAAAATAACTTGCCAACTGAAAATTGTTTAAATGTACGAATTTGTTAAGAAGTATGGAAATTCGTAATTACTAATTGAAGCTTTGATTTTTGAAAAGCTAAAAATGTTTTAAATGTATATATTGATTCAAATTTTTCACATTTAACGTGTTAAAACCCTTAAATAATTTGACAGGATTTTTCAGATATTTATTTTAGGGATATTTTCTAAAAATTTCAAAAAAAGAAATATGATATCTTAAACAACATATTTCATATATTTAAAATTGTCGTATGTTTCGCGCCTCTATTGCACGATGTCGAGAAAGTTGAGAGAAACACAATTCTCAATTTCCACACAATAACCAACAGCATGAAATCTGAAAATATACGTGTTACAATCGTGCATCCTCGGCAATTCTCGACTTTCGACGAACCAACAGTACCGAATCCAAGAGCCGAAGCGAAGCCGAGGGAAAACGAAGAAGCAGTGGCAATCATCCAATTCTCTATTTGCAAGCGTGCAAACAAGCGATGGAGCGGGGATACATCGACACGACGCGTTTATATGTGTTGCTTACACGCGGGAACGTGGTGGGAGAAAAAATCTTACGCATTCTGGGATCACTGACTCAGTCTGTCAGTAATACCATCTGAATAATTGTATGTACATAGTAAAAAAGCGTATAAAAAGATTTTTGGGAGTATTCAACATGGAATTGACTTATTTGACGGTATGTACTCAAAATACTAAAAATATAATAATAAAAATATCTATGCTTATCAGGTGTATTTTTGAATATTTCCAGAAAAAAAGAAAAGTCTTGATGATAAATGTAATAAACAGTAATATAAATGTTAAAATGTTGCTGTTGGTTTTCATTTATAAAAAATGCGTTTCGAAACATAGTATTACACATGTAGTATTGATCACTATAATAAACTGCGCAAAATTATACATACTGATTAATTGTAATCATATAAAATGTTCATACATATTGTTTAAAAAGGGAGAATTTTACTTATCTACAGTAATGTGTAAAATATCAAAATTTCCAAAAAAACTTATGCAATTTTAATGTTCGATAACCGACTTTACTCCAAAATATTGAAAACTTCAGATTGGAAAAATTAAATTTTTCATTACAAGTACTGTAAAATTACACAATTAAGTAATTTTTCGATAATTGACCAATTATTTTCTCATTAATTTGTGATAAAAGCCATCAAACTCATTGATTACTGTTTGAAATTCGAGCGCGCTTCATTCCGTAGTAGTGGGGGAAGTGGAAAGGAGAATTTGCTCTATAAAAATTCAAAAATTAAAGTTTTGTAAATTTAGCATTATACCAAAAAAATTTAAGGTGTAAATTATTATGTAATTTCAGATGTAATTCATTCATTTTTTAAAATTATGAAATCCCTAATTTAAATTTATTTATCGAAATTTTCATATGAAAAATGTTACATACTATAAAAATATTCAAACCCTTCATTTTTTTTTTTTTTTTAAACTTGTTTCTTATGTCGAATCATATCTTTTTATGAAATACTTTCCTCATAATTTTCTCATTAAAGTACTCAATTCATGAGGATAAAAAATACTGAAATTAATATTTTGTTTTGAAACTTTAAAAACTAATTGAATTTAAGTTACGCTAGACTATAATTTTATAAGTTTTCAGATAATCTTAAAATTAAAAAATCTTTTCGATATTTATTTTTTGCGAATGTTTTCCAAAATATCTAAAAAAAGAGGGTAATATCTTGAATTATTTATTTTGTCATTTAGAATTCGTCGTCTACTTCGCGTGTCTTTTACACGAAGTCGAGAGAAACATAGTTCTCGATCTTGGATCATCACTGCCATGCAAATGAAAATGAACGTATCTGCAATTTTCGTCAAAATTGAAATAAAGTCGTCAGTATGTTTATGATACTTTCCTTTACTTAAATATGTAAGAGAAAAATAAAAATTGATAGCGCAAAGTACTGAATTTTATGAAAAATAGTTTATCATATCTGCGAAGAGAATAGACTATGCAAATCTGCCGTGCAAATGAAAATGAGCGTATCTGCAATTTTTATCAAAATCAAGATCAAGTCGTCAGTATGTTTATGATACTTCCCTTTACTTAAATATGTATGAGAAAAATAAAAATTGATAGTGCAAAGTACTGAATTTAAAAAAAAAGTTTACCGTATCTGCGAGAAGAGTAGACTATGAAACTGGAAAGAAGCGTTAGTTGAAGACAGGCCCTGTAAATTCTAATGGATGAATATGAAGAATTATGATTATTGTTTTAGGCGTAGTACAAGTTGCGGCCAACTGTTGGCGCTACGTGTCGGCCCCGCTGCACCCCACCCCGCTCGCCTAAGTGTGCGTCCGTCCTCGCATATCATCATTTGGTCCTCGTCGCACTGCGTTTCATGAATGTCAACAAACGTGAAAAACTGCAAACAGCGAAAAATGAATTCAAGGAAGGTGATTTTGAATAAACGGAGGTGTGTTGTTCCTGGGTGTGCCTCGTCTCGTCACGCGAAGCATCACCAGTTCCCCAAGGAAGAAAAGCAGGGTTTGTTGTGGTTAGAGGGAGTGTCAAACCCACTGTTGAAGAACCTAACCTACGAAGAAATTCACAAGAGCGGCTATCGAGTGTGTTATTTGCATTTTCGCGATCAGGATTATTTATGTGGTCCGCGAAATGTGTTTAAAAAAAAATAGTGCCTTCAGTGTTGTTGCCTGAAAAAGATGGGAGTCAAATTCTTTAATATTTTTATTTATATTACATTGTCTGATAATTTAAAAAATTGACTATAATGATCAGTAAAATGGATAAACTAAGTGAAAAAATGTATAAAAATATCAGAAAATTTATTTCATAAACTTTCTGTATTTTTATACGTGTTTTCCACTTAGTTTATCCATTTTACTGATCATTATAGTCAATTTTAAAACTTCTAACACATATACAATGCATATATAACATAAATACGCCACACATTGATACTTTTAGTTCAAGTTGCGGCCAACTGTTGGGGCTGTGCTTCTTCATATTTCTACCATTGAGTTAACAGGGCGGAGTTACCAATGACCCGGACTCCCCTGAGTTCCGTGCCATGCAGGATGAGTTGGTTCAGCCGTGGCGTGAGCCGGTTGATCTTCCGATGGTCGAATCCTTTGATGAGTTGGATCTGATGAATGCTCCATTCTCTTTTCGAGAGTTCTCTGCTGCCCTCGCTTCTTGCGGTGTGCGCACCGCCCCTGGTCTGGACGGTGTCGAGTATCGCGTAGTTAGGGGACTCTCCTCTTTCTCTCATGAGTTTCTTCTCGCGCTTTTTAATCGGATGTTCCGTGTCTCTTTGTTTCCTGAGTCGTGGAGGGACTCGTTGGTCGTCTTTATACCTAAGTCTGGCTCTGGAAAGTTTCGCCCTATCTCTCTTACATCGACGTTATGTAAGCTCTTTGGGAGGCTGGTGCAGAGACGGGTGGAGCATCTTGCGGAGTCTGGGGATTGGATACCGCCCAACCAGTACGGTTTCCGTAGGGGTCGGTCCTCTCTTGACTGCGTGGCTGCGGTGGTGTGTGACTTCCTCTCAGGCTTCGGGTCAGGTGAGAGCTCTTATGCTTTGGCTCTCGACCTCAAGGGAGCCTTCAATGCTGTTCTCCCCTCAGAGCTCCACAGGCAATTATGTGATCTTCGTCTCCCGGGCAGACTGCTCAACTTTGTTTCATTCCTGATCGCCAAGCGCCACCTATTCTTTTCATCGACAGACCCTTCTCCGAGGGTGTGCGGCGTCGGTGTTCCTCAGGGTGGCGTCCTCTCACCGATCCTGTTTAATCTTCACCTGAGGCTCCTGAACGGATTTCTTCCCGCCGACATACGTGCCGCCATGTACGCGGACGACTTGTTGCTCTACGTTAGGGGGAGGGATTCCGCCCGGGCTTTGAACCTATTGGAGTTGACCATGGACTCTCTTACCCCTTGGCTTGCTGGCTTGGGTCTTTCCATATCGATCCCCAAGTGCCAACTGTGTGTTTTTACGAGGGCCCGCCTGAGAGCTGGTTTTATCTCTATCCGGGCTGGTGAAACCTCCATCTCTTGCCAGCCCACCCTTAAATATCTGGGTGTCATCCTCGACTCCCGGCTCACTTGGGTTCCCCACATCAAGTACATCGCGGACAAGGCGGTACGAGCCACCAATATCTTGAGATATCTCTTGGGGAGCTATTCCAGCGCTGCTCCTGACTGTCTATAGAAATCTCGTTAGGTCTTGTCTGGAGTGGGGCGCGCCATTGTTTCGCTGTGCGGCGGGGTCTGCTCTGGGTATTCTTGATCGTGCGCAGTTTGGTGCGCTGAGGGTAGCTCTTGGATGCATGCGGACTACTCCGACTTCTGTGCTCCTCTCTGAGGCGGGAGAGTCGCCTTTATCTTTGCGTAGATCTCTCCTCTCTGGCCGATTTATCCTGAGAAATTTCTCCTGGATGGGTAGCCCGCTTATTCCCAGACTCCAGCTTCTGCGCGAGAGGAGTGCCGCCGGTGGGCTTCGTTCCCTCCCGTCTAGGTGCGGCCTGCTTGTCTCCTACCTGAGTGTTCTGGGCTTGGCTGAGGGTCGCTTCCAATCACGTTGGGCTTCGTTTTCTGATGTTCCCTGGAGGGAGCTCTACTTTGAGGTCGGCTTGTCTGTGGACCAGGTGCTTGATGGCGGGTCGTCTGCTGCAGGTGGGGCTGCTTCGGACTCACTTGGTCTTCCTTGGGATCCTTCGTCTCTGCTTATCTTCTGTACCCTACATTGTACATTCTATTTCTCGTCTATTGCTGCGTGCCACTTCTCGTGGCCTGGGGGTGCATCTCTCCTGGGTCCCTGCTCATTCGGGTATTCTCGGCAATGAGACGGCGGACTATATTGCCAAGTCTGCTGCTCGCCTTCCTTTTACTGTTCGCCCTGCACTCCCGTTTGGTGGCCTGCTGGTGGATTTGCGTCGCGACTTTTTGGCGTGGTGTCGTCTTCGCTGGCTCTATTATGGCTCTCGTCCAACCGGGTCTGCATATTTTTCTCGGTATTTCCCAAGTTCTCCAAGCGCCATATTGAATCCGCCATTAATCAGGTCATTACATATACTAGAAGAGGTCTGTTCATAATTAATCAATCAAACTTTGACAGTTTGATCAATAAAGTTCCGTGTATTATCCCATTATCTTATAAATGTCATGAAAAAACGCGTATTTTTCCAAATTTCCATAGTTTTCCACCATTTTGGAAAAGATAAAACATAGGGAGCTGGACCAAAAAATATTTTTCATAAACTACAACTATTTTTTCCACCTTTGACCACAGATTTAAATAGATCAATATGCTTTATCCATTTGGAAAAAAGATAATAAAAAAAAAATTTCAAATTTTCGGTACTTTTTAAAATAAAATCTGCCATATTGGTTTTCCAGTTCACGGTAATGTAATTTTGACTTCATAAATCGAAAGAGGAAACGCAAAAACATTATTTATACAAGGTTTGGTCATGATATATTCCCTTTTTCGCTTTAGCAACACGGGCCAAAAATGAGTTAAATTGTCTATGATTTTGGGCGTTAATGGTTTAACGTAGATGCTTCAAGGAAATTGATTTCTTCAAAATATTAGGAATCCCAGAGTGTAACTTAAAAATTTTGGTATCTACGTATACCAAATAAACAATCATTATCCGCTTAACCTCATTCTTCATTGCTTCTGACAATCGAGGCATGTAAGTAAAGCATGCTTGAATTTCAATGAATATTATGGTTTTCATCAAAGTTGTATCTTAAAATTCCTTTAAGCGGAAATCTAAGATAGGTCGTTATTATAGTATTGAAAATGATCCATTTAATATTCTCATTTGTCAAAGTTGGGCTTGTGTACATTTCTTATTAGGATATATCATATAATTTTTTTCTTTTATACTCAAAATTAGGTATATTCCTTTGTACGACAAAGTATTTCATTTCCAGACCAAAGGAAATACTCTGACAGTAATAGCTCAGAATTGGAAACAACAATCCTTTAACTGTTAAAGGATTTCCTCCGATGCCAATTTTGAACAGAAAATCCTTTAATAGTGAAAGGAATAATTCAACAGTCAATAGTCTGTTTTTAGAGTAAACTCTCTTTCTTGGATTTTTTTTCCGTTGCAGGTATTGTACTGAGTGCAGAAAATTCATTTCTCGAATGCTAATTTCAAAAACACGCTAAATCTACTGAAAAAATTGAATTATAGAGACGACGATGTGAATGCGTTTTATACTTCCATATTGCCTCTGGAATATTCTTTGCCGATCGTCATTTGCTTATTAACCTGCAGAAACACGTAACTTGGGCAGTGAGTGCGGATACGGTCGCGCGCAAGTCCGACGTTCGCTTTGAATTGAAATTAAACCAACAAATTCGAATCCAATTATTTTAAAAATGAGCGGAAAGTTACTCAATACCTTCTACAAGAAAACTGCCATTTCATGGTTCGATACTCGCACGCGCCAGCGTGAGTGCATTTCTCGAAAATTCATTCACGACGCACCGTTCGCTCCTGTTTATCTCGCTGTATCTTTATACTAAAGACGTTATGGAGCTCATACTATTCAAAAAGTTTGTCGATAAACTAACGGTCATAGAGAACCCAGAAATTTTCTTGCGGATGAAACTTCCGTCGAGACTTTTTTAATGAAAAACTCGAAAAACATGGTTTTTCATTCGGATTAAAAAAGTATTAATTTATAATCAACTTTATATTGATTTTTTCACACCTTTGTCTTCGTTAGAGCCTCTCAAATAAAAATGGATGAGATTTGGGTATATACGTCGGAAAATGAATTTTTTACAAAGAGTTGAGTATTGAAAAACATTAATTGTGTAATAAGGAAATTTTGTGGTTTTTATTTTTTTTCGTAAAAATTATCAGCTCGATGAAAAAAGCGTGAATGTAGACTAATATTCATTTTTCAAGACCTATCGACCAGTATTTTTTATTGCTGGAAATTTTGACTTTTGATTTTAAAGTGTGACGACACCGCGCTGACAATACTTTTTCATTTTTCGAGCGTGCGACCGGTTATTGCATGAACGGCCTCAATTTGATCCCAATAGATTGAAGCTAATGCTCCTGCACGGGAAATATTAGGTGCGCAACTAAGTATCCGCTGTTTGTCAATAGATGGCTCCAGCAGTAAGTGCTTGTGACAAATGTGAGTCTCTTACGCGGGAAATCTGTAGAAATTCGAATTTAATTATTTAAGAATATTCGATCCGAATGTGTAATATGTGCAGAATGATAGTTCGATGATCTCACTTTCGAAACTGAAGAGTCTCCTCGCTGGAATTACCAGTTAGAAATTTGGTACAGTGCCTTTATTGAATTTAGAACTCGAATTAAATGACTGTATTAAAATTGAATTAAATTAATCTCAAATCTTTAGGTAGTGCAACATTTAACTTTTATTAATTCCACAATATGACACATAATATTCTAAATCAAATAGTTTAAGAACACGAGAAACTTAACTTCCGCGTTTCGAAATAAGCCAAGATCTAATCCATTCACTCGATCGAAGAGAGTTCCTGAGGGCCTTGCGCATCTCTCGAGATCTCTTCCCCACCCCTACTTTTGGTTGTGTAAAAATGTCTGGTTTTGTGAAATGTTAATTTTCTTCTCTCATTCGAAGAAAACGACGACTGAAGCGCGTCGAGAGCTCAAAAGAGTTTACGGAGATTCTGATCTGAGTCAAAGAATGCCGTAATTGGTTCCGTCGCTTCAAAGACGGTGATTTCGATGTTGCCGACCGTCCGCGTGAAGGAGGCCAAAAACCTTCGAAGACGCTGATGTTATTTATTATAAGCTGTTGAAATCGAACGAAACTATGACTGGGGAAAGTTATCGAGCGCAATTGATGCGTTTGAGCCAAGCACTGCGTGAAAAACGGCCACAATACGAGCAGAGGCACGAAAAAGTAATTCTACAGAATGACAATGCTCGGCCTCACATTGCCCAACCCGCTAAAACCTCCCTGGAAACACTCAAATGGAAACTCCTACCCCACTCGCCGTATTTCCCAGATATTGCACTGTCCGATTATTACTTGTTCCGGTCGATGGCACATGGTCTGATTGAACAGCAGTTCCGCTCATATGAAGACATCAAAAAATGTCTTGATTCGTGGATAGCCTCAAAAGATGAACACTTTTACCGTAACGGTATTCGAGCTCTACCAGAAAGATGGAGCTAACGAGGGGCAATACTCTGAATGATTCATTTGTAACCATTTTTTCACAATAAAGTTGCATTTTTATCAAAAACACAGCGGCAACTTAGTTAAGCACATATAGTAATGTTAGTTGTTGAAACTTTCTTTAATTGTCATTGATTTCTGGATATGACTAGACAATGAGAATTTTGACAATTTGTTAGAATATTTCATTGAAAGGTGTCTAATAAGAATTTTTATTTCCATTCCAACTGAATCTTTCGTTACGTTTAAAGTATTAGCACTATAGTCAATTTAGTGAAAAAAATTTTTTTTCTCATCTAATACTTTTATGACAAATCCTGTTTTAGTCTAACAGTTCATATAATTTATTAAAAGTTTCACACAATCTAGTTATATAGATTCTTTAAGTTGAACAGATTCTTCATTCATAATTATCTCTTAATTCATTTATAATTACTTCTTTCTTTTTCACTTAAGTTTTTTAAATTAAATTTGATTTCATGAAAATTTCACCAACAAAAGTCTATATAACTGCATTACATAAATTATAAAAAATCTACAGAGGATTAAGATTTCACCTCTTAGACACAATAGTAATTTGGAATTCGCAATTGTAAAATCCATATTTTGAAAATATACAATACAGAAAATAAAACAGCCTTCTTTTAAATTTTTTTACACAAGATACTTTTTGATGATAATGCAATTTTTTAATGTACATTTCAAAATTTAGTTTCATTAAACTTCATACGTAGCTATGATAAAAATGTATACTTAATATAATTTAATAATCATATTATATATATCAATAATCATAATTATAATAATTAATTATATTAAATAAAAAACATATTTTATGAATAATTTATGAAAAAAGTTGATTTATTTTTACTTGAGTAAGGCTCAAAAAGTCTAGTCACGACACTTATTCTCACAAGCTCTGAATAATTCTTGCAGTCACAATATACGCTCTGTGCGTGACTGCAGCGCCATAGCATGAGTGAACTAAAGGAGACTGTTCGAGAGCTTTTACAATGTATTATAATGGGGCTTAGTTATAAAAATGTTTATTATCAATAAAAAAAAAACAATTTAATTCACTTTAAAATTCAATTGTTTTTCCTTGTGAAGTATTTGTGTGAAATCAGCAGTAAAAAGTAAGTATTATTCATAACAAAAATGATATAGAAACCAGTAAATATAAGGTTAAGTTAATGACAGATCAAAACAGACATCACACCGTGATGAAAAATTTCTACAAACAGCATTATTGAAGGCTGAAGGATTTTATTTTAAAAATTATTTAAATGCTTTACATAAGGCTGTGATTGCCGAAGAACTCAATGATGAAAATAATACTGAAAATTTAGAAAACTGTGAAAGTTTAAGTAATACTAAAGATGAAGAGATATTATTTGAGCGAAGTTTTACTGGAACTGACATCAGCAATACTTTCAACAAATAATATAGCTTCTATGACTTCAAGTTTAAGTGTATATTAAATTAAATAAATATATTTAAACATTTGTTACACATACTTTATACCAAAATATTTTGTCAAAAGTCGAAGAATTAATGGTACAAAATTTATTAATATTATATCAAATACTAAATTATGATAAATTAGATGAATAAATTTTACAATTATTACTTGTTACAGCTTAAAAAATATATACTGCAGCTACCCACTTATTCCTTTGATTTATTTTCCATTTAGACGTTGGAAATTTGTAAAATTTACACTTACTTTTCCTGCTTGTATTTTTACAATTCATAACACAACAACTTCGGTGACTCATTTTAGCTATATTTTTTTAATTAAAACAAAATTTAGATTTACATGTGTATTCTTCTCCACCTCCTTTAACGCCAAAATTATCCACTGCGTACGCTGGCGTCGATCTGACTCTCCCTACAATGACTTCGCACGGAGCGTATACGAAAGTTCCAAGTTCTATGTCCCAGCATTGTAAGCGAGCGTGTACGTGATTCGACGAAAGCGTATCGTCCTATACACATAAAGGGTTACAGAGCGATAGCACTCAAACTATTGAGACATAAGTTTCAGTGTTCGAGAAGGCCATCATACTCGACCACCCTATTTTTTCATCGGTGGAGGCGCTGAAGCTACATCAAGGTCAACTCCACTTTTTGAAATGTATGAAAATAGTCGGAAAATTATTTTCATTTCATTCCATTTCTTACGATACCCGTGATAATACACGTCGATAGGGTATTGTTGACATCGGCAGAAAGTAAGCATTTTCTGGTGACATATTAGTTAGTCACGCATTACCTTCTAATGTGAGTACAACAATCACACATGGCTTTCAAGCGATTAGCTGACCCTTTCTATCGCTTCGGTACATTGAAACAAACATGAGTCAAACGTCGACCAATTGTTAAAGAAAATAATGCGGCTGCTATCTTAGCTTTTGCTGCACTAAATCCACATGCAAGCAGCAGGCAAATGGAAAAAAAGAGTGGAATTAGTCAGCGATCTGTATTAAGAATCTTACATCAACAAAAGTTCCATCGCAGGTCTATTATAAATTAAATCAAGGGTCAATACAATCTACTATTTTAATTGTTTTAATAAAACATTGAATAATTTAAAAACATCAAACACATTAATACGTTCATAGTTAAGTACTTGAATTTAAAGAATTTGAAAATATTTCTGTAGAAAAAAAGACAATTTCAAATGCACCGGGATTTGAGCCCGGGTATTTCGATTGCCGGTCGACTGCATATATATTCGTGTAAAAATATTAAATATTTTGAACAATTTTTTTCAAGTATTTTACTTTATACACTGAGAGACTTTTCGTTAGAGTAAATCATAAAAATGAATTATATTTTATTTAGGTTTCGTGAAATATAAAAATGGCTAATATTTAGATGGTAAATAATTATAGGACCGAAAAAAGTTTGAAAGCGTGCATCTTGCATGTGTCAGGAGGAATCGAACCTCCGAATATACATGCCTATCCGGGGACTTACTGTGATAATCGCACCAAGCCAACACCGCTTACAGCATTTCAAACAATTTTCGGTATATTTCACTTTAGTTCAGCCGTTTGTATTAATTAAATTGAAATTGGGACTTGAAGTGACATCTATTAGGTTTAATTGCAAACACTTTCGTGAATCGACAATCTTAGATGGTAAATTACCTAAAAGTTTCTAAATTATGTTTGTCACATCCCAATTTCTTATTCCATCACCACTAGATGTTTAAAGGATGATAGTTATTGGTATTTAGGTTTCGTGAAATATAAAAATGGCTAATATTTAGATGGTAAATCAGCTTTTAGCTTCGCAAGGAGCTTACCTGCGCCGACCTGCAGGAAATCGCTCGCGCGAACGAGGCCATCCGCAAGGATGGAAGACGCAGACTCGTCGAGAAATGGCAGATGAGATGGCAAGGTGAGCAGACAGGGAGATGGACCTACCGCCTGATCCCGGAGCTCGCCACCTGGCTGAACAGAAAGCACGGGGAAGTCGGCTTTTACTTGGCGCAAGCGCTCTCGGACCATGGCTATTTTAACGCGTACCTGAGGCGCTTTAAGAAGAGAGACGAGGAGACGTGTTGCTACTGCGATTCCCCGGTGGATAACGCGGAGCACGCACTCTTCGTCTGCGCAAAATGGGGTGTGGCTAGGGAGGTCCTCGGTCAGGCGGTGGGTTGCGAACTTACTCCTGACACGATGGTCCCCCTCATGCTCCAGTCTGAACGGTTCTGGACGCTCATCGAGTCATTCGTCACACTTGTGATGAAATTAAAGATTGATATCCAACAATACCTTAGAGTTGTATTTTTATTTTTAGGTAAATTAATTTTACAAATTTAAATTTAATATTTTATTTTGAAACTAATAAAAGAAAAGTTATCTGCTTTCGCCTGGGGATACCTTTAAACAATTCATTAATGAAACATTCATTAACATTCATTAACATCATAGTTAACTTTCATATATATTATGTATATTTGACTTAATTAATTTAACATATATATATTTTACTTTATTGATTTTATTTGAATGACAAATATTTTAAATGGAATTCATAGAATTTCCCCAAGCTGGATTTAACCAGTAAAGACTCCCCGCCTCGGGTTTCGAGCAACGAGCATTTGTCGTTGCTATGACGACGTTGACACGTCCGGCCAATCAGATGCTTCAACTGGAAACTCGAGGAGGAGGAAATCGAGCCAATATAGAAAAATCATCAACGGAAAGTCAGTCGATCCTCGATCGAGACCTGGTACAGCAAAATTGATTTTACGACATGTGCTAATAATTAAAGTTGAGTTCTTTTAAACCCAGTGGTTTTCTTTCGAGTTCCTTCCTCCTACAAGCACGAGCGACAAGACCAGCGTTCCTGCGGATCCCGGACATCTCCAGCCTCTCATCAAGACCCTTCCCGACTCCTGAGCCTGATCCAGTTGTCGCCTCCAGGATTGTACTGCTTCCGACTAGTGGTGTGTCGTGTCGCGTCGCGTAGTGCAGTGCGTAATTCGGTCGAACTCGTGATCCGTTCGTTCGCCGCGCTCCTTTCCCCAACGCGCTTCGAATTCCTGGCTAATCGACCGTCGATTCAGCGCTTGGATCCCGCGCTACGTGCCAAAGTCATTTTCGGATTGTTGATCGCGTATGATTTCCATCGGCCTAGTTATCTTCGCGATCGTGAATTTCGAAAAAATTTCATCTGTAGGTAAATCATAATAAAGATCATATGAATGTATATTTTAAGGGGATTCGATACAAAATTCATGATTATATGTTTTATATATTTTATAAAAATGTTTTTCTCAACAAAAGCAATTTCGGAATTTTTCAAACTTTTTTATTTGAACTTGAATCTTGAGCAGTATGTAAGAAAAAAATTACACTTCAATTCCAAGAATTTTTTTTTGATTTTGTACAAATTTAGCTTTAAAATTAGTACAAGCAAATAAAAAAATGTTGATTATTTCGAAAGTTATTTAAAATTTAAGAAAGCATTGAAATTTTGACTTTTTCTGTAATAACTTCTTCAATAATTAACAAAACGAATTCATGCTGGGCTCATTTTATGAAGAATTTCGATAGCTTTGAATTTAATCAAGAGAACGAATTTTCTCACTCACATAATTCAAATTAGGATTATTTAAGCAATTATCGAAAAACAGGTGGTCCCACAATTCTGACCGCTACACTGAAAGAAATTTATCGTGAATACAGACAATTTTCTAGTTATATTAGCAAAAGAGTTTGGCTGTCTCAGATACAGCTGAACTGTATGGGTGTTTCATAAAAACTGTTATAGTTGAAGGGATATATTGCACCAGTAATATATTTTCAATACATACATCCAAACTGATATGGCTGCAACAGATGAAACATGGTTATGGTTTCTTTAGCCAAACTCTGTTTTGGAAAATCAGCTCAACTTCAAACAGACGCTTGTCTGCTAGTGATGCGTAGTAGTTTCAGAGGTTAGGGGTAAGTAAACTATTATATCAGTGGTTGATTATAAATCTAAAAAAAAAAATTAAATCGATACCAGCAATACGTGTTTTGTTTGCATGATCACATACGATCACTCTGCAAACGTTTGAACACACACCAATATACATCCTTGGAACAAACCATTTTGTTTTGCTAAATCAGCATAACAGTCGATGGATAATACTATCAGAAGGACATTTATGAAAGTTTCCTGAGCTGATAGCTAATTTAAAGACATGTTATTAGCTCAACTAGTATTTGTTAATTTCTTATTCATACTTATTAACACACAAAATAATATAACTGAAGTAAGAAGATTTTCTTTCTAATTTGCATAGAAATTCTCTAACAAACTCGGTTAGATAGAAACACAATACCATTTCTTTCAGTGTACTGTAAATCATACCTAATTTTTAAGATTTCTCTGTTATAAAGTAAAATTGAACAATTTTATAATAATAAAGTACTAAAATAAACTTTTTTGAATACTTATAAACTTTTATATGGCAATTTAAATATATAAGCGTATTTTATTTTATATTTGCTAATTTTTCTTCATACCAAAGAATTTCCAATGTGTAATTTTGTACGCAAAACAAGATATAATTTATTTGATTTTTAAATAATCAAACCTTTTATTCACATTTATTTGTTGAAATTTCCATAAAAGATGTCAAGTATAATAAAAGTTCTTTTTGAGATATTTTATTCCAAAGGAAGTTTCATAAACTTTATTTTATACTAGAGGAAATTAAGGTGTAATTTTCAATGGAAAATTAAATATGGTTTTTTATTTTTTCAATAATCAAACCTTCCGCTCACAATTACGTATTTAAAAAGAGAATCTTAAAATGTGCTTCGTATTTTAGATGCTTTTGCAAAGTATTTTATTAAATATTATAATATCTGTCAATTTTGCTTCACACTAAAGAAATTTCAAGGTGTAATTTCGTATGCAACATCAGATAAAGTTTATATATATTTTAAAATAATCAAACTTCTTATGTATACTTGTATATTGAAATTGTCATCTGAAGGATTTTAAGTATTCTAACAGCTTTTCCAAAGCATTTAATTCCAAAGATATATATTTTAATTTTACATCATATCAGGGAAATCTGATGATGTAATTTCTTATTCAAATTTAGATACAATTTATTTTATTTTATATTCGAACCCTTCATTTATACAGGCATAGAAATTATTTTATAATTACACATCGGTAATTAAATGTTCACCAACTTTTGTTTCAGCTTTTGTTTGAGTGACTTAATTTTTTATAATGACAATTGAAATTTTTTACCTCACCTGTTGTTTTATTTATATTGAAAGTGACTTGATTTTGATAATAAAAACTCAGATAAAATTCCTAATAATATCATAAAAGTCAATAAAATTCGTCATCTAATGAAATCAAGTTGAAAGCAAAATGTTAATTTTGCCAAAACTTTTACTAGAAAAAATGTCAAATTTTGATCTCTTTGAAGAATGTTAATAACTCTGTAAAAAAATTAACAATTTTAAAAGTTTTCGGTCTTACTTCAAAAATATGTCATCATAGTATTTTTTAACTAATCAACATATTCTTAGATTTTTTTTGTGTATTCTATCTTAGGGTATCTTTTTACGAAATTAACGTTTTGCTTGCAACTTGAGCTCATCAGATGCAGAATTTTATTAACTTTCTTGATATTATCAGAAATTTTTTTTGTGTTATTATTATCAAAATCAAATTACTTTAATATAGATGAAACAACAGATGAGGACAAAAATTTAATTTGTTTTTATAAAAACTGAATCACTTGAAAAAAACCTGAAACAACAGATGGTGAACATTTAATCACCGATGTTTAATTGTATAATAAATTCCATGCCTGTGCAAATGAAGGCTTTAAATATAAAATAAAATAAATTGTATCTAAATTTGGATAAGAAATTACATCATGAGATTACCCTCAGATGAAGAAAAATATTTCATTGGAATTAAATACTTTGGAAGAGCCTTTAGAATACTTAAAATTCTTCACATGACAATTTCAATATACAAGTATATATAAGAGGTTTGATTATTTCAAAATATATATAAACTATATCTAATGTTGCATACGTACACTGAGAAAACTGGAGTGTCAAACTTTGAGTGTCAAAATGTAAATAGTCAGTCTGAACTTCTAGATAGTACAACACTCTTTACGAAATTTTTTCTTTTTAGTCAGGGAGACACTCATTTGATATTCTGCTTAACTGTTACCAGAGTGTCAGAATCACTATAAAGAGTGTCGATTGGCGAAATACGCGCCAAAATTGTAAAGTCACGTGGGTTCGCCTATTTTTCCTCCAATATCACCAGCGTGGACTCTAACCTCATTGCCGGTTTCGCGTCCTTTACGTGTTAAAGTGTCACGAGGGTTATTTTTGCCAACTAATTGGCGAGTACCTATTTCACTTGCTATAATAACATAATAATTGTGAAAGCTTAAATGTAATAGTTTTGAGGTTAGCCATAGAGGTAGATTATAGTCTGTTTTTCCCTCTTCGATAATCTATTTATCTCTCTGCGATGATCAACTTTTCCCTCTAAAGTATTCAAGTTGACCATCTTATTTTCACAATTCACAGGTAATAAGTTACACTATCTAGAAGGCTGTCCTATAGTTTAACCTCAAATATAGTCTGCTTCACCCTCCAAATGTTTAGGTTGACACTCCAGTTTTCTCAGTGTAATTACACTCTGAAAAAAAATTTCTAAAATACGTAACACTTTTTTAAAACCTTTTTTTCAATACATAATTGTGATAAGAAGGTTTGGTTATTGAAAAAATAAAAAACTATATTTAATTTCGTATTGAAAATTTCACCTTCAATTTCTCTAGTATAAAATAAAATTTATAAAAATTCCTTTGGAATAAAATACCTCTGAAAGAACTTTTATTATATTTAACATCTTTTACATGACAATTTCAACAAATAAATATAAATAAAATGTTTGATTGTTTAAAAATGAAATAAATTATATCTTATTTTGCAAACGAAATTACACATTGAGGAATCTTTGGTATGAAGCAAAATTGACAAAGTTGGCAGTGACAAAAATTTCAAACTCACCTAATGTATAATAATAAAATACATTTATTTTTTTTTTTAAATCAAACCTTTAATTCACGCTTATATAATAAAATTGTCATATAAAAGTTTCTAAGTATTGAAAAAAGTTTTTTGTTAGTATTTTATTATTATAATATTCGTCCATTCTACTTCATAACAAAGAAATCTCAATGTGTAATTTTGTGTATTAAAAAAAAAAACTTTCCAAAGTATTTAATTCGAACCGTTTTTAAAAAATTTGAATTCCATGATTTATTTTATCTTGATATGAAATATTCTCCACGTAATTTTTTAATTTCAAATAATTTATTTGCAAGGCTAAAAAATATATAACTCCATGTTTTGTTTTGAGACTTTAAACACTTATTAAATCATAAGATTTACTAAAAAATTATTTATCAAGTGTTTACATCATCCTAAAATTTAAAAAAAATCTTTCACATATTCACTCTATGTAAATGTATATCAAAATATCTCAAAAATAAAGCTAATATCTTAAACTATTTATTTTGTTATTTTGAATTTGTCGTCTGCTTCGCGCCTCTTTTACACGAAGTCGAGAGAAACATAATTCTCAATCTTGGCTTAACAGCCGACAGCGTGAAATCGAAGCGAGAAAGTGGGTAGGGTACAGAGATGAGGTGGGAGATTGCCAGTCCCATGTATTAAATTTCAACTGATTTTCTGCAGCGCTCCTTATCCACCTAAGCGTTTTTGGAACTACAATGAAGGTTCTGTTTATTAAGCAGTAAGGCAGAGCATATGCTCCAGTTATCTTCTGAAACCGATAAGGTAGAGAAATAAAAGATGAATCGAGGTACATACATAATTTCGATTTTCATACGTAGAAGAAGAAACACTGACCCACATTTGGTTTCTTTACCTTATAGAAGAGTGAAATGGATAATTTTATCACGATAAGACTCAGTCGTTATTGAAGAAACTAACTGAAAATCAAATAAATCCGTGTATTTTGTATATAGAACAATATTTCAAAAGTTTAAATACGAATTAGCGGTTGTTCAACATTGCCCTATTGAAAAACTTGACGTAAAAAACGACGTCAAAAATTACGTCAAAAATGACGTAAAAAACGACGTCAAAAATCACGTAAAAAACGAAGTTAAAAATTGGGACAGTTTTTTACGTCGTTTTTGACGTACTTTTTTGTCTTTAAGAAGCCTTACATTTCCTATTACATTTTTGTGACTCCTTTACGAAATGCCCATTCCACTTTGAAATAAATTATTTTATTATACAATAGTTCCTTTACTGATAAGCATTTCTCAATTACGATATCCAATGAACGACCGAATATAAATTGTTAAGGCTTCTTAAAGTCGAAAAATTACGTGTTGGAAAAAAAGGATTTAAAAAGGTTATGGAGAATACCGAAATAACGTCTCGCTTTAGATAGAATTAAAAAGTTAATTTATTTGAGACACTTGGAAGGCAGGTCTTTTCTCTTTAAGATGCAGTTTAAGACTAAAGAACGAACGTGCCACAAAAATCACATTCATACGCCATACACAGCCCAAATCTATGCTTTATAGTTTATACTACTAATATTACACATAGCTACGAACGGCTCTTGAAGCTTTGTCCCAAACTTCTTAGAACTACTCGACGTAAGATTTATCGTCTAAATACTTAGGAATATAGATTATATTTTTGCCCTGTATACATTAGTTTAAATAATCCAACACGCCTCCTCAAAAAAATAATCTACTTATAAAATCTTTAGTCACTCATTCATATTTTAACTTGAGCAAAGAGATACCTTCCTTGTGTTTTCTGGGGGAAAAAAAATTTACAAATGGTCCAACATTCGTGCAAGGGATTAGGGAAAACCCAGAAAAACCCAATCCGACCATTATCAAATCATTGATTACAGTTCCGATCAAATTAAACTTATTCTAAACCCATCCTTGCTCTTAGCTCTATAAATCTTGCAGCTGGTAACGGCTTCGTTAGTGCATCTGCTACCTGCTCACCTGTAGGCATATATTTTAATTTTATTACATTTTTCTCTATCTGCTCTCTGGAAAAATGATATTTTATATCAATATGTTTGGATCTTTTATGGCTCGTTGGATTATTTGCAATGCTTATGCAACCAGTGTTATCTTCATAAATAACTATTGGTTCGGCAATAATTACATTAATACTTGTTGCTAGTGATTTTAACCACATTGCTTCTTTTACTGCTTCAAAGAGAGCCATATATTCAGCTTCAGTAGATGAAGCTGCCACAGATAACTGTTTTTTTGTATTCCAACATATTGTACAGTTTTCAAATAATTTAAACAGATATCCTGTTGTACTTTTTCTATCAGATTTATCATTTCCACCCCAATCAGAATCAACATAACCGCATAAGAATTGTTCATAATCACCCCGGATATATGTTAATTTAATATCAATCGAACCCTTTAAATATCTTAATACTCTTTTTAAACATTGCCACAGAGCTTTATTATTTTTATTCGAATATCTGCTTAAAATATTTACTGTCGTACTCAAATCGGGTCTTGTACATATCATTAAATACATTAAGCAACCAATTAAATTTCGACAAGGAGCATCACATTTCTCATCAGAATTTAAAGCTGCATAATCTAATTTACTCTCAAGAGGTGTACTTATAGTTTTACAATCAGCCATCTTAAACCTATCGAGAATTGTTTTTACATACGCACTCTGATCTAAAGATATTCTGTTTTCAGATCTAACAATTTTTATTCCGATAAAAAACTTTATTTCATCTAAATCAGTCATGCGAAATTTATTTTTCAAATAATTTTTAAAATTTTGCATTGAATCTTGATTGGCAGTAGCAATTACTAAATCATCCACGTAGAGAACTATGTATATATTTTTAGAAATATCTCCTTTGTCCAAAATATAAATACATCGATCAACAGATGAATTTTTAAAACCTTTATTAATTAAAGTTTGCTCAAATATTTCAAACCAACATTTAGCCGACTGCTTTAAACCATATATAGCTTTATTTAATTTGCAAACTTCATTCTCTTTACATTTTATTCCTTCAGGTACTTTCATATAAATTTCATCTTTTAAAATACCATTAAGAAAAGCACTTTTGACATCCATGTGATGAACCATTAAATTAAATTGATTTGCATAAGCCATTATAAATCTGAAACTTGAAATTCTTGCGACTGGCGCAAAAGTTTCATTGTAATCTATCAAATATTCCTGACTGAAACCGCGAGCAACTACACGAGCTTTATATTTGACTGGGTTTCCAAATTCATCATTCTTGATTGTAAATATCCATTTACAGTCAACAATATTTCTATTTTCTGGCATCGTCACCAACGTCCAAGTTTTATTGGTTAAAAGTGAATCAATTTCATCTTTAATGGCATTTTCCCACTTTATTCTATCATCTCTATATTTAATCTGATGGAATGAAGTGGGTGTTTCATAAACAAATGATTGAGCACATAAAATATAATCATCCGAAACATTTTCTTCATTATAAGATATCAGGAGGCAATTTTTTAATCCTATCACTCCTTCTCAACGCAGGGAATTCATTTTCATTAAATTGCTTATCTTGAGATGGTGAATTTGTGTGCAATTGTATTTCTGTTTCAATTACAGATTTATCAACCTCATTACCTAATTTTGTAATTTTATTAGATCTAGTTTCAATATTAGATTCTAACCTATCTGTTTTACTATTGACAGATTTTTGAGACTTTTCCACTGATTTTGACATAATGTCAGATGCATCAGTTTCCATTGTGGAGTTTTCTTTATAAACCCCTTCAGACCTCATTACAGGCCTTGAAATTTTAAAGTTTGTCTCATCAACAATAACATCCCTTACCACACTAAACCTTTCAGTTTCCACATTCCAAACTTTATACCCATTTGGTTCATACCCAACTAATATTCCCTTCCAGGATTTTTCATCAAATTTTGTCTTCCTGGTTTTATTATGTATGTAAACTGTTGAACCAAAAACTTTTAAATATTTTAACTGTGGTTTCTTAGAATGCCACAATTCATATGGTGTTTTATTTTGTCTCAGAGCTTTGGTAGGAGTTAAATTAATTAAATATGTTATTGTTCTGTTCATTCGCTCTGACACGCCATTTAATTGTGGTGTTCGTGGAACTGTCAAGTGGTAACTGATACCTTTTTGCACTAAAAATTCTTTCATCTCATTAGATAAATATTCCCTTCCATTATCACAGTACAAATGAGCTATTTTTAAATTAAAATTAACCTCACTTTTTGCCACATAATCTTTAAATAAATAAATAAATCAATAAATAAATCAATACACATGTATTGATATATATATATCAATACGGCTTATATCTCTCATCATTTGCTTATTTTGTAATTCTGCAAATTTTGATTTTCCAATGTGACCCAAACGTTGGTGCCACATCTCGTAATCATTACATGCAACATTATTTGCCTGTCTTTTAATTTTTATATTTTTATTTTTAACAACAAATTCTATACCTATTAAATTATTCAATGGCTTACCTTTCATCAGGATCTTACCACTTTTTGTTACTTTTACTCCACCTGTTTCATTAAACACTATTTTCACTCCTGCTTGTTGCATTTTTAGGATAGATTATTTGGGACTTCGGGACAGTAGAGTACATTTTCTAGAACTCCTTCCATTTCCATATCTGTTGTAATCAGGATTGTGCCCTTCTTCGTCGCATTTATAAATGATCCATTCTTGGCTATCGAAATCTTCATGGGGGGTTGCAATTCGATGAAGCTGCTGAACAAATCGTCCCTTTTTACTATGTGGTCTGAAGCTCCAGAGTTGAGAAGAAAAGTAATTTTTTCGTTTTTAGTGTCACAGTCACCGCATATTATTTGGTTCATCGGTTATTTGAACCGTTTAAACAGTTCGTTTTCTTTCATCATTATATTTGATTGAATTTTTATAATACATGCAATCCTTCTTTATATGGTTTTTTCTACCGCAATGATAGCATCGTCTGATATTTCCTTTGACTTTTGATTTTGAAAATTGTCTTTTAAATTGTCCTCGATTTTTGCCTTTCCATGATTTTGGGGCCTCATAATAATTTTTCTTTGCACTTGACACATCTTTATTTTCCACTTGAAGTATTTTAACATTTGCATCATCACTTCCATTCCTTAATTTAACTTCATGATCAAGTAGTCGTGTCTTCACAAAAGCTAATGTTAAATTGTCTTCTGACAATGTCTCGATAGCAGTTATCACTCCGTCGTATGTTGTAGGAAGAGTTAGAAGTAAGTGAGACACTTTGTCAGTTTCATCAAGCTTGGCACCTGCTGCTATTAATTCATTAATCAAATCGTCAAAAACTGTGAAGTGTCTAGAAAGTTGTGTATCACTAGACAACTTCAATGCAAGTAATCTCTTTCTGAGAGCTAATTGAGTTGCAAGACTTTTGCGTTCATAAATAGCGTCCAAATCTTGCAAAATTTTCTTTGCAGTACACTCTACCTTAGCGAAACCGAGAAATGAATCGGATAAATATTCCACTATTACACTTTTGGCTGTCCTTTCAGCCTTATTCCACTCATCACTTGGTGTTTTTGGAATTTCACTGTCTAAAACTTTGATTACATCTAATTCACTTAACAACGCGCGTATCCTAAACTTCCAGACACCATATTTTTCGCCATCAAAGAGTTTGATGTTACGCTTCACTTTTAAATTTTCCATTGTTACTTGTCAATCGAGAATAGCACTTAGAGTGTTCAAAAAAAAAAAAAAAATTCTGTCGATTAAAAGTTTTCTGTTATATTAAAAAACTATAATTCGCGTACCTGGGCCCATAACCTATTGGAAAAAGGATTTAAAAAGGTTATGGAGAATACCGAAATAACGTCTCGCTTTAGATAGAATTAAAAGTTAATTTATTTGAGACACTTGGAAGGCAGGTCTTTTCTCTTTAAGATGCAGCTTAAGACTAAAGAACGAACGTGCCACAAAAATCACATTCATACGCCATACACAGCCCAAATCTATGCTTTATAGTTTATACTACTAATATTACACATAGCTACGAACGGCTCTTGAAGTTTTGTCCCAAACTTCTTAGAACTACTCGACGTAAGATTTATCGTCTAAATACTTAGGAATATAGATTATATTTTTGCCCTGTATACATTAGTTTAAATAATCCAACATTACGTAAAAAACGTCGTAAAAAATAACGTAAAAAATGACGTAAAAAACTAACCCAATTTTTGACATCGTTTTTTACTTAATTTTTGACGTCATTTTTTATGTCGTTTTTGACGTACTTGTTTGTCTTTAAGAAGCCTTAACAATTTATATTCGGTCGTTCATTGGGTATCGTAATTGAGAAATGCTTATCAGTAAAAGAACTATTGTATAATT
Organism: Diplolepis rosae; assembly: GCA_030998225.1. NCBI lineage: Eukaryota > Metazoa > Arthropoda > Insecta > Hymenoptera > Diplolepididae > Diplolepis > Diplolepis rosae. Next base: position 28,266 of record JAPYXD010000442.1, read on the forward strand.
AAATAATTTATTTCAAAGTGGAATGGGCATTTCGTAAAGGAGTCACAAAAATGTAATAGGAAATGTAAGGCTTCTTAAAGACAAAAAAGTACGTCAAAAACGACGTCAAAAATGACATAAAAAACGACGTCAAAAATGACGTAAAAACTGTCATAATTTTTGACCTCGTTTTTTACGTAATTTTTGACGTCGTTTTTTATGTCATTTTTTACGCCATTTTTGACGTCCTTTTTTACGTCATTTTTTACGTTATTTTTTACGTCAAGTTTTTCAATAGGGTGCAAAGCAGCTTTTTAAAAAAGCAATATTTTGAGTTAAAAAATACATTATTTCCAAATATTGTATCTTTGGTTAAGTTAAGAATTCGATTTTTTCAAATATATTCCGAAATAGAATTTCATTGTGCATCTCTTATTTTAAATTAAAAAATTTTGTATCTTTAAGTGTCTTCGAAATATTTACAAGAAACCAGTTTTTTTATGAAATTAAAATTTTCTCATGTTTCACTTTAATTCGCGACAACTTAGCAAATTTTTAGAATTTTTGTCATAAATCCGAAAGGACATTATGTGTTATAGTATTCCGAAAGCAACTAAAGAATGAAAAATTAAATATGCTTATTATTATTAATGAAAAAATTATTAAATTTTTTTGGACACATTAATAAAAATTATAAATTTTAATCTTTAATCGCTTTATTTATCACAAAAATTTTGAACAACAAAAATCTTCCAGTGAGAAAGTTTTACATTAGACTAAAAAGAAGTTTTCTGGAAAATTTTAGTACAATCTAATTTAAAAAATATTTATTATAATAATAAATATTTTATTTTATAATATTTCATTTTTTTATTATTTTATTTATTTTATTATTTTATTTTATTTTACAATATTCGAGAATATTTCAGCTATGATTTTCGATACAGTTTACCGTCGCCAAAAGTAAAAAGTATAAATTTAAATAATAATAAATAATATTACATAACGTAAAATAATTATTTTATGGCATGTCCATTGAAATGGTCATTTTTGAGGCAGACAAGTATATTAATTCAATAATATAGAAAACATCATAATATAAATATTATGCTTACCACAAACTCATGATTACGAATGAGATCTATTTTAGCATTGAAATATAGGTACATTTTGTTTATGAAAAACAGAAAGTACTTATTTTTAATGTCATTCTTACAATTCCCGGCATTAGTATAGTTTCGTCTGGTAAATCCCAATGCCTTAGATGTTGTTTTGTTTCGTTTCTTACAAAAATAGACCCATCTTATTGTACATGCTAAATAAATATATTATCCTACATTATGCAACATTATTTATTGAATCAATTTCTTTCAAGTTCATTTTGAGTTTGTTAGGATTATAAAAGAATAAATCATTTTTCTCTTTTTTTTCGAATGATATTATTTTTTCTAAACTAATCTTCTATTTTAATTTTAAAATTAATAATTTTTCATTTGCCTGCTTATATTAGTTTAAGCGTGGTATTTTTAATGAAAAATTACGTGTTAAACCATAAAATACTCTTTTATGATTCACAGACAAATTTCTTCGAATTTTTCCCACATAGCAAAACAAATATTTATTCGATTCGAATAAATTTTTCTTTAAACAAACATTTTTCCAAAATATTAAGTTTACTTTTTGAACATAAATAAATAATAATATTAATAATAATGATAATAAATAATGATTGAAGAGAATTTGACTAATCAGAAAAATATAATTTAAAGAAATCGATTATTTAGGGAAAGAAAGAATAAAACCTGTAAGACTCATTTGACTATTTGTAACTTTCAAACTCGTCCACTCCAATGTCGGTGAATAAAGTTAACACATTTTAGCGTAGTATTGAGTCTTACTTGTCTACTTTAGATCTATTTAGAATAAAAAGCCATTTCATTTATATAATTTCAAAAAATTTTCATTAAATTATATTATCCAAAATTTTTTCAGCTTCAAATATTTTCCTAAATTCTTTTGATATTTATTTACCCTGCTCTGAAAATATTTTTAAATTCCGTAAAAACAACTCAAAACAGCGTTTGTTTTGAAAAGGCATAGCCGGGTTTCCATGTGAAATCGGCCTTAAAACCAAATCAAATTTCGCATCAACCATATGGAAGGCGTTAGGAAAGAGAAGATTTTGCCAAATTTTCAGATCATTATCTGCCATTTTAAATGAGTAATGGCGGATTTTACCATTTTCGTATTTTTCTTTTTTTAGCTAAACTAATCATAGAAAAATGTTTAAAAAAATCAGGGTTGTTATTATTCTATTCATTAGTTACCTATCGATGATTAAAACAGAATTTTTGCAGATTTTTGCAAGGTGTGGACGGGGGTAAAAAAATGAAAACCGTCAAAATACGCATTCTTCCAACATCTTACCAGTGTGCTCAGATTGCAAACCGGGGTACCTACAGACCCGATTGCACGCCGTATCAGTGTGAAGCGAGTAGGGAGAACACGACGGGGCGCACTGATTTTGTTCCTTCCTTGTCGTTATTGCGTGCGAGAACGACACCTCCAACTTCTCCTTATTCTCCCCGCTTCCTCCTTGCAATGTTATTTTTATATTTCACGCTGTTGGCTTTCGAGTCGAAATTGAGAATTGTATTTTTCTCGACTCCGTGCAAAAGAGGCGGGAAGCAGACGACAATTTCGAATTTACGAAATATGTAGTTGGAAAAATAATACTTCTTTTTTCAATATTTTTGAAAAAATCTGCTTGATTTGAACATCTGGAAGGTCCTACAAAATTGTATAAAGATTTTAACTCTTGAAAAATAAACGTTCAGTAAAATTTAATACCAATTAATATTTAGAATTTTAACCAATACAAAAATTAAATAGAACTTTAGGTTTTCAAATTAAATCTTAAATCATGAATTTCGAATTTCCATACATCTTACCCGTAAATTTAAAAAAATGTTAATTAGAGAATTATTTTCTATTAAGAAGAATGTCTTAATAGAAAATTTGAATTTCTATTTAAGTTTAAATTTGTTATATTCAATTTTATGTCAGAAATATTTTCATCTTACGTTTTTTTAACGAAAAATAAAATACTCTACGTAAAGGAAAAAATTTCTAATAGAACTACATAAATTATAAAGCTGAAAAATGTGTTCATTGATATCTTCACATGACCATGTAAGTATTTTTATTGACTTCAAATTTTACATGAAAATTTTTGTTTCAAGTGATCAAAACTTATTGCATTTTCACAAGATCTTATGGACGAGTGCAATTTTTAAATAAAATATTTTGTAATTCATAATTTGTTCGTTCTTCAGATATTGTAGGAAGATGAAATTCAAAGCCAATAAATGCTCAAAGTTTTATATGAATACATTAATTACTAAATTTGGAAGTTTTATATTCATTCCCAAAATACTTAACCTCTGTAGAGGTTTTTATATTTTGAATTCAAAATGTATGCTTAGGCTAAAAAACGTAAGATCAAAATAATTTTAGTATAGAATTGAATATATCGATTTTGAACTTGAAAAATACTTGCCTAAATTAAACTGTTGGAAGATCTTGTAAAATTAATAGGAGATTTAAGAACTCGAAATATAATTTACTAGTAAAATCAAAAGTAAAAAATTGTTTAAAATTTCACGTCAATATATTTATTTAAAAGTTTTGTAGTTTTTAAGTCAACTACTTCATTTTAAAAAATTCTCTCTTTCGTACAGCATTTAATTTTTAAATTAAAAATCTCTGCTTAAGCAATATGAAATTAAGATTAAATTTAAATCCAAATCTGGTCCAAAATATTTTCATTTTAGACCTGAGAAAAATGAAATAAGACTTCAAGCATTTAATGACTGAATTTTATTGAAAGATTCTATTATTTTTCAAATCATTCAACAATTTTGTGAGATCAGCCAAATGCAAATTTTTACTGAATATATATTATATAATCCAAATAGTCATACTTTTTTCGAATATTTTAAAAAATATTCTCCCAAAATGCTGCAATCCTGCAATATTTTAATTATAGTTTAATTTCATATTGTTTAAGCAGAGATTTTCAATTCAAAAATTAAAAAATTGTAAATATTGATTGGTAATAAATTTTACTGAAAGTTTATTTTTCAAGTGTCAAAATCCTTATACAATTTCGTAGAACCTTTTAGATATTTAAATCAAGCAGATTTTTTCAAATACATTGAAAAAAGAAGTATTATTTCTTCAACTACATATTTCGTAAATTCGAAATTGTTGTCTGCTTCCCGCCTCTTTTGCACGGAGTCGAGAAAAATACAATTCTCAATATCGACTCGAAAACGGGCAGCGTGAAATCTTCTTTCTTCTTCTTCTTGTTTGTGGCTTCTTGCTGAAACTAGCAAATAGCCATATCACCACACAATAATAACTTTAAAATCCAGGGGTGTTAGTTGAAGTTTGCCGGTTTTTTCAATAAAGAAAACACTTAATTCTCAAGGGAATCTCAAAAAAATTTTATTGAAAGTATTAACCATTGGATTCTACACATTTTGCCCATCTTTCAGGCAAATCATGGATACCATTCCAAAATCCAATAACGCCTGCAATTCCTCGTCTTCGAACTTTTTCGCTGCACCAGGATGTTCATTGTCTGTTAAATCGAAATCTCCACTTTTAAATTGACGAAACCATGTCTCACATGTTCTAATAACTGGAGCATGTTCACCATAAGTTTCTACCAGCAATCGATGAGCTTCAACTGCTTTTTTCTTTTGATGAAATAAGAAAAGCAACGAATGCCGCAAATGCGATTTACTTGGAACGAAACTCGACATATTCACTGAGGTAAACAACTATGATGCTATTATTTTGGCAGAATGTAATTGTGTATTTTTGAAGGTTATTGTCCATAGAAAAATATGACATAGATGCCAAATCATAGAAATGTATACACATCTCTTGCGACATCTATGAGTAAAACCGGCAAATTTCAACTAACACCCGTGGTACATAATTCTCCTTCAAATAATAAAGCGCAGAAGAGGCAAAGCAGCAAGCGGTGTCAAAAGCAGTCAGAGTATATCCTCAGCAACAGTCGATCCAAGCCATCAGGTAGAGACAGCCACAAAGTGTCTTAGGAAAGACAGGTACGGACACATGCAGCAAAAGCAGGTCGGTACAGTACAGATTAAATAATCAAATCGGGTGAGCACAAGAATCTTCCCAGCTCTCCCACAGCCTCAGGATCCCGTGGAAATATGAGGTCGTCCAGATTAACCCGCTTAGGGGGCCTGCCCGGAAAGCGCTCCGACAGAAACCGGAAAAACCTTGTTCTTCGCTCGGAAAAGATCGAGATATCACAAATCAGGTGAGAGAGGCTCTTCAGGGCCGCGCCACATTCACATCCCACATCCAAGTCCCACCCCATTCTCCCAAAGTGAGACCCAGTGCGGTTAATAATAAAATAGCTAAAAAATAGCAGTTACGACTGGAAGATGGTGCCGAAAATGCCCACAGACGCCGACACCAAGACTGGTGGTGCCACTCAAGCAGTAGATTCAAATCCTCTCCTGGGACCCACAGTTAACCACAAAGGGAAGACCCGAAGCGGACCTGGCAACGCAGTCAGCCATCTCATTACCCGCGATGCCAGCGTGGGACGGCACCCAGGCAAACCCAACAGAACCCCCACTATCCCGAATGAGTGCAGCGAGGTGCAGGATCTTATATGCATAAGGAGACACGCGAAAGGTCTGTCCCTCAGATGATAGAGGGAGAACAGAGAGTCGGTGAAGATGACAGGCGCTGGGGGCTGCAGCCGGTAGACGTACTTCAGCACGCAGAACACCGCATAAAGCTCAGCCGATAGAGCGGAAGTAAAGTCGGAAAGGCGGATCCCAAATCTGTATCCTGAAGCCGGCACGTAGAGAACCACACCCACCCTCTCATTGGCAGGGTTTCAAGCCCCATCGGAGAACAGAATATCCGAGCACCGATACCTGGCATGAACTAGCTCGTCAAACACCACACTCGGCGCCTCGGAGCCCCTAACCTCACGTCCGATCTCAAAATCCAACAAGACAGGACCAGAAATCTCACCCTAAGCACAATCGAAATATCTAGGTGGAATGGAGCGGAAACAGAATTCTCCCACGCCGCGGACACCCTCATATGCAGTTAGAAGACCACATCTCTCAGGGTTCAGTCTACAGCCCCTCATCCTCGCCCTTTCTGAAAGAAGACGCAGCCTGGGAATCAAAGGACTGTCCCGCCAAGACGTGTGGCGCAAGATGAAACGGCCACCCAACAGGGAGCGACGGAGGCCGAGAGGTGGTTCATTGGCCTCTGATAGAAGAATCGATACCGGGGTCGAACGCATACAGCCCAGGACAACACGCAGAGTCTCGTACTTCACCCTATCCAGTATGCCAAGGGTCGATCGATTGGCAGCCATGAAGAGAGGAGCACCCCATTCCAGGTAAGACCTGATCAAGCCGCGATAAACGAGGAGCAGCAAAGAAGGAGCCACACCCCAGGAAACCCTGGACACAATTCTAAGCAATCCCACCGCCCGCATGGCCCTGCCCGCCACATACTTCACGTGCTGCAGTCAAGTGATCCGCGCATCCAGAATGACCTTAAGGTACTTGAGTAAGTCACAACACCGAAAACGAACTCCATCAACCTCCAGCACAACTTCCGAAAAATCACGGCGAGCCCTGGTGAAAAGACACATCTGGCACTTAGGAATGGAGATCGAAAGTCAGGCGGATGCTGAAAAGAATGGGTGAAGCCGCCCTGCGTAAGTTGATGAAGAATCATCAACTTCCGCAAGAGGGGAGAACCCCGGAGCCCCCAGCTCAGAAAGCTGGTGGAGAAGGACGCCCGGAAGAACCGCATTAAACGCCCCCTTCAGGTCCAGACCCAACGCCAAGGTACCCTCAGCACGTCCGAAGCCCTGAAGAACGTCGGCAACGACCGAGGCAACACAGTCCATAGATGATCTGTCCCTCCTGAAGCCAAACTGATTAGCCGGTACCCACCTGTTTCCCTCCACGAGGAATTCCAGACGCTTCTGAACCATACTCTCGAATGTCTTGCACAACGTAGAGGTCAGTGATATAGGCCGAAACTTTGTAGATCCAGGCTTCGGCAAGAAGGTCACCAGGGTGTCACGTCAGGAGTGAGGAAACCTAGACTCGATGAACATGCGGTTGAAGAGAGAGAGGACAAATTCTCTAGCCCGCCCCGACATGCCGCGAAGCACTCCGTATCCTATGCCATCGTATCCAGGGGCCGACCGAACATTACATGACTTCAAGGCAGCCGAGAACTCCAACGCCGAAAAGGGCCCATTCATGGGCTCAGACTGATCCACCTCCAATAGCATCGGGACAGAAACCGGGGCTATCTCGGGACTGACCAGCTCCTCCATGAGGGCCTGCATAGCCGGTGAGTCCGGATCAGAGCACCGATCCGTGCGGCTCCCACTCGCCCGCAAAGAAAGAGATTTCACCGTCCTCCATATCCTTGTCAGGCCCACCGAGGGGTCTATGGCCTCACAAAAGGCAACGAATGAAAGATGCTTCTGCCTCCTAAGAAACCTCTTCACCTTATCATCGATCCTCCTACAGCGGACCCTCTCGTCCCTGGTCTGACATGCAGTGTATCTTTTGAGTGCATCCCGTCGCCTAGCAATGGCATCATCGCAATCGGAGTTCCACCAAAGCGGCTGGGCCTTCCTCTTTCCCGGAAAGGAGGAGGGGTGATACGCTCCGCAGCGCTCCAGCAAACCAGTGATCAGGGCCAGGAACTCAGGATACATGACCGCCGGATCACGAGACACATACGCAGCCCAGGAAAAAGTCACCAGCGAGTCAACCTCAAATACCCGTAGAACTCAAACACGTCGTCCGGGTCAAGCCAAGTCTCCGTGATGCAGAAAACATCGAGTTCCCATTCAGAAAGAATCGACTCGATTTCAGCCCTCCTGCTCATTACGCTATGCGCGTTCCAGACAGAAAATCTGAAACCACGCTCCGATGAACCCATTAGAAAAATCTGTGAAAAAACTCAAATCAGCAGTAGAAAGAAACAGAACGCAAAAAGAACATTAATTAAACTAGCTACGTGATTAGAGAGAAGGTAAAGTATACTTATAAGAATTAATCATATAAATAATAAATAGTGTGTTGTAAGCAGATAATTAATAAAACCAATTGAGCACTGGAATTTATTAACAATTTACTTTAGTCAACCGATTTTCCTACATTTCGAACAAAAAAAAAGGTCACTGATATAAAAGAATCACTCGCGAGCAAGAGAGAGAAAAGAGAGGCGAAGTGGCCGGTATGTGATATGCACGCCATAAAGCGTCAGTATCAGTTCAATAGAGTCCGTTATTTCCGGACCACTTGCCAAAGAAATTAATAAAAGTAACTCACGCTACCTGTACTATATCCTCCAAGATCGGGTCGTATCTTAAGATAAATTCGCCTTCCATTGGATGAGATTAAAAATCCAAGTTTTCTTTAAAATTTCTGTTCCTCAGATGACACCTGTCGCTAGTAGTCGCAGGAGGAGAGTGATGATGGCCGACGCGACGCTGACAGAATTCCCGACCTGCCCCACGAATTAAATGTGTGACCCAATCGCGGACCCGGAAGCAGGTCACATGCCAAATATCCAATAGACGATTAGGCAACTCGTGCCTAGTATAATAATTGCCCTCGACAAATAATTTTCATCAACACGCGGTTCTATCAGTTACAACGAACGGCGCGTGTGGCATATTGACACCAATATTATTAGTGTTCATTCACATCAAACTGCATAAATTTAGTATCACAAAATGTCAAAGATACTAAATATCAAGCCCCAGGGTCTATGCGCCCTAGGGTACATTTTCCGGGTCACGTGGTGGCATCTGGTCGTCTGGTGCGTCGCTCTCCAACGATCGATGGTGGCGATAATCGAAGCGTCGATCCATCGTGGCTCGAAACTCGACATGGCGGCCAGTGTTGACATGGACTCGGTAACCGGCTGTGCCTCGTCTTCGACGCTGCTGTCCTCCGGTGCTGCTGTCTTCGTATCGCTCATGAAACAGACAGGACAGGAAGCGTGAGTGCGTACAGTGCGCGATTAGTGTATTTCGAGTTCTCTCAGGTGACGACGAAGTGCGGGCTCTCGTCTGACGACTTTTTACCCAGGGACATAACCCCACCTGTCATACCGGTGAGTTTGCTGAGTTAAATATGTTCCATGTGACGGGTAAAATTTACCACGTCACAACTCCCCCCACCTTAACCGGGGACTACAGGTTGCGTGAGCTTCCCCTGGCAAGTTCAAAACAACATGGAGGACCCGAAAACAAAAAAAAACAAACCCTGGGGCGCACTTCGCCTCTCCCGTGAGCACTCGGATGCAAAACAAAAGCAATAAGTCTCAAAATCAACATAAAGCACAAAACAAGCAAAAGAAAAATAAGCAAAAGCATAGGTCAGGAGCCACACTGGTTCCGACCCCACCAAAATCATAGGCCTAAGAAATCAAACTAAAACACATGCCAAAATCATAAAAGGCAAAATCATAAAAGCAAAAATCATAAAGGCAAAAATCATAAAAGCAAAAATTATAACAAAACTGCATAAGCAAAATCATAAGACTGCATGGGCAAAATTATAAAAGGCAAAAATCATAAAAGGCACAGCAGTTAGGTAATCGGGTATCCTTTACCTAGATACCGGTGATTCTGCTCGGAAGATTCCTCTGGTTAGGGTCAACTTCCGGATCTTTCCCTTATTGCTATATTTTTCTAGTCTTAATAAATCCTAATCATAGACCCTAAAACTCTTATCAATATCCAAAATTTTGAGTTCAAATCTTAGCCTTAATTCTTACTACAAGCCTAAGTAACCAAAATTCTTACTCGTGTTACTCCTGCACAAAGTCTACTAACTTCCCTGAGGGTTCGCCCTCGCCCTGATCACTGCTGGCGACGTGAGGCTTCAGGTGCCTGATGTGCTCCTTACCCGCATACTTTCCTCTGGAGTCCACCAGACGGAAGACTACCGGGGACAGCCGTAGCACAACCTTATACGGCCCGGAATTCTTGTCCGACAACTTCGCCGCGATGTCCTTCTCCTTGTTTGACAACACCCGATCGCGTTTAAGGACCAAATCGCCGACCTTAAAATGTCTTTCACGTCGGTGCTTGTCGTAGTACCTAGCCTGGGTCTCATAAGCGAGATCTACATTCCTCGTGATCAAGTCTCGGAGATGGCTCAATCTTTTCATTCTTTCTAGCTACTCCGAGGGTTCCGGGGCACACCGCTGCTGCTTCGCATCTACTTCTTTACGCAACGAACGGTATGGCAAAGGTTCCCTGCCGAAATTCAAAAACGCTGGGGTAACCTTAAGGGATCTGTGAACCGCGGTATTGTATGCGAACCGGAACTCGTGCAAGTGTAAGTCCCACTCCTTATGATCATCCCTGAGAAAGGCCACAATCATAGTTTTCAATACTCGATTGACCCTCTCAGTGGGATTTGCCTGGGCATGATACACCGGATTAGTGGTATGAAAAATACCCAGGCCCTTGCACGTCTACTCAATCAGGCGGTTAGAGCACTCGGTGCCATTGTCCGTATGGACAACTTCCGGGGCACCCCAACGCGACACGACCAGGTCCTCAAACTGTCGTTTGATCGTGGGTCCGTTGGCAGACCTGATTGGCACCACTTCCACCCATTTAGTAGATAGGTCTTGGAAAACCAAGACGTATTTATGGCCACTCTTGCTGCGGGGAAAAGGGCCCATCACGTCGCTCGCCACCACCGTCCAGGGTTGCTCGACAATGCGCTGCCCCATCAAGCCAGAAGGTCGGTCCTGTTCGACCTTGGACCTCTGGCAGGGGTCGCACTGTCTCACAAACTTCGCTACGTCAGCGTAGATCCCTGGCCAGTAGTAGCGAAGCGACAACCGATGGTAGGTCTTCTCGACCCCCAAAAGGCCCGCTTGTGGTTCCGAGTGAGCCTCATTTAAAACCTCTATCCTTTGCTCCTCAGGCACCACAAGTTTCCACGCATCAAGGTCCGGGATGAGTGGATCGGTCATCCCGTTTGGCCTGTGCCTGTAGAGCCTCTGGTCTTCCACCTTCCAATCTGGGAAGATCCAGGGCCTCTCCATGACAGCTGCGACGCGACACTTATACCAGTAGTCGCTTGTATCACAGGCGGATGAGATCGGTATCTCTTCATCCTCTGTGATCCTCGACAGGGCATCTGGGACGTGATGGGGCGCCCCTTTGCGGTGAATGATCTCGAAGTCGTACTCGAGAAGCTCTAGGGACCACCCGGCTAGTCTCCCCGTGGGATTCCGCAAGTTGTGCAGCCACTTGAGGCTGCTATGGTCGGTTATATCCTTGAAGGAGAAGCCTTCAAGGTACTCCCGAAACTTGCGGATTCCCCACACGACAGCCAGGCACTCCCTTGCGGTTACCGAGTAATTTCTCTCGGCCGTTAGCAGAGTACGACTCGCAAAGGAGATCACGCGCTCCTCCCCATCTTGCACCTGGGTCAAGACAACTCCTAGACCGGTGTTACTCGCGTCGATCTGTAGATGGAAGGGGTTCGCTAAAATGTCTTTAAAACTTGGGAATGCCAAAATCGGCGCGCTCGTCAAGGCTCTTTTCAACGAGTCGAGCGCTTGCTGTTGCTCCTCGCCCCAATGCCACTTGACATTCGATCTAAATAACCGAGTCAATGGCTCGGCAACAACAGCAAATTCTGGAATAAATCGCCGGTACCACGAAGCTAAGCCTTTAAAACGTCTTAACTGCTTAATATTCTTCGGGGCCGGTAGGACAATATCGGTTCGGTCTTTTCCGGATTCACGCTTAAACCGTCTCTGTTCACGACGTAACCTAGATACTTTACCTCGGAACGACAAAATTCACACTTTTCCGGGTTTACAGTCAAATTGGCCTGCGTGATCTTGTCTAAAACGGCCTCAAGCCACTTCAAGTGGTCTTCAAATGTCTCGGTAACGACAATGATATCGTCTAAATAACAGATTGTGTGCGGTCCAAGTTCCGGGCCTATCACACGGTCGATCAATCGCTGGAAAGTGGCCGGCGCGTTTGAGAGTCCAAAAGGCATCCGCACAAACTGAAATAATCCCCTGCCCGGTACAGTGAAGGCGGTGTACTCCTGACACGCTTCGTCGAGAGGAATCTGATTGAAAGCTGAACTTAAATCTATCGTCGAGATATACTTTGACGCTTTTAGCTGCTTCAGGATGTCCGACATATACCGTATCGAATAGGCATCCTTCTTCGAAACAGCGTTCAGCTTACGGAAATCAAGGCAAAGGCGATAGCCGCCATTTACCTCCACGGCTAGATGTATCCTACTGAGAACTTCGTCGGTAGGGATGATGCCACTATTAAATTCAGTCTCCAGACCCTCACTCTGACGGAACTCAATCTCAACAAAATCTAATGAGTCCGAGTGAGGTGGCTCCTCCGCGATAACTTCATCCCGGTTATTCGGAGTTGAAAGAGCCGCGTCTGGCCCAGTCTTCTCTACCAAGGTCTTAAGACTGGGAGGTCTTTCGGAATCGTCCGCTCTGTGTACTATAGCTTGTACAGTGACCTGGGTATGCTCTTCTTCTACAAATTCTTTACCCTGTCTCCAAAGTTCCATATTCTCTTCGGTATTCGTGGGCTCCTCGCTATCATCTTCAAAATCCAGACGTCTATACAGGAGCTCACGAGGTTTTTCCCGATTTTTATCTTCCAATTTTCCGAGAGCCTTTTCCTCCTTTCCAAAGCCTTCAATTGCATCGACGATTCGGTCGCTAACTACCGAGTCGAACTCGTCGATGGCAGACATGTTCACGCCTTTGTATCCAGGCATGTCAATTGTTGCGAGAACTGTCGCAGTCGTCGTTACCGGGCCCGGGACTCTCGAAGTGCATCCGATACTAATCTTGATGTCTAAATCGGATTTTTCTTCGGTCACGGAAAATCGAGAGGCAGTGCAGACCGGTCTCACTGCTTCTTTTCCCCGTTTCCCGAGCAATTAGGGCAATTCTTAGTTGTGTGGCCCTCCGTCTTACAGCGGTAACACGCTATTTTCCTCGGTAGGGCGCATCCAATATGAAAGTGGCCAGGTTTCTGGCACCGAAAACAAATAATCTCTTTCTCTCTTCCAGGCTCCTTAGGGGCCTTTTCATCGGACGTACTCGGACGTCGCTGACCTTCCCCCACCTTAAATTCTTCCATACCGTCTTTAAAATTTCATTTTTCCCTCGGATTCCTTGCCCTTGTTGAGATTTTCCTTCACGAATCTCGGTTGGTGGCCATTGTCTCTAGTTTTACTTTCATTTTCATCTTTCCGGTATTCGGTATTTCGGTTTCCGAGACTTGGTTCCCTAGAACTCCTCGGAGGTGTTTTTGTCTCGGTAACTGCCGAAACCGGGGTTCATTTGTGGGCCGATGATGCGGTTTCCGACCGATACGCAAATTCAGGAAGGAAGGAGCTCTCCGGAGGGGGTGGGGGTCGGTATTCCTTAGCTGTTGCCCACGTCGTTTCCCACCTTATACCTTTTTGGGCCAGTTCATTAAAATCTCGGAAATCAGTCCGTTGCATTACCTTCCGAAATTCCGGTCTTAATCCCCGATAGGCCCAATCCAATTGCTCGGCCAGGGGTACGTCGTGCTTCAGCATCGCGATCACTCCTTCCAATTGGGTCAGGTAATCGTCCACCTTCTCTTTTGGGGCTTGTGATCGACTGGATATCTGCTCCCGAACGCGTGACGCGAAGTCGCTGTCCCCAAATCTTCGCCGGAAGTCGGACCGGAATTCTGACCACCTCCGGCACCTGTTTTTCCTTATCCGGAACCACTGCAGGGCTATGTCCTGCAGTAACAGCGGTAGGGCTCGCAACAAGTCGTCGTCATTTATTGGTGTAAACTCCCGGCATTCTTCCAGTCGGATTAGGAAATCCTCGGCACTTACTCCTGATTTTCCGCTGAAAGATATTTTCCAATTGTACACCAATCTACTGAGGTCCTGAATTTCTCGTCGCGTTTCCACCCGGGAGGTGGTAAGCCCTAATCCCCGATCTTCGTGATAGCCGACCCTGTGACCACGTTCCGGCAATCTCGTATCCTCATGGTCGATGTCGTCGTCCCTGACTTCCCCAGTACCCGGAAATCGGCTGTGCTGGCCCTGATCCTCGTATATTATTCGCCCATGATCTCCATCCAAATTTAGGGACCTGAAATCCGCCTCATACCGAAAAAAACGGTTCAGTCCCCCTTCCGAATCGTAACCAGCCCTGCTTGGCTCTTGCGTCGGCTCATCCGGTATTCCTGTCTGGGTGATTGTTTCCAGGTTAGTGTCTAGATTAAGGTGCAGGTCCAAACGTCCGTCTCGAATGGGGCCACCGCGGCTACCCAGCGCCTCAGGTCTACTGTGAGCACGGCCGCACCGTTCGGAGGTCTCGTCCGGAATTCCTTCCCCACCGAGGCCAAGCCGATCAACACTCGTGGAATCAAAGGTACCATGCTGGGCTGCTGGTGGCACCAGTGGACTAAAATTTTTCTCCCTCTGTGGCTTTCCGAGTCCTCCTCGCACCGTGTCCCGAAAACTGGGCTTTCGTGGCTGCTCGGAAGGTGATACTCCCCTCGTGCTCTGACGTACATCTTCTTCGGTTATCTCTGCTGACGCCCGTGAGGGTCTCATCGGCGGGAATATCGGATCCGGTAAGTGGAGCGAGTCTCGAGGCCCTGTGTTGATGATGTTTGTATACCCATACGCCAACGCCAAGACAGATGACATCGTGAGAGCAAATGGTGTTATTCTTGACGTAGTGACGCCATGAGCCAATTCCGAGACCGTTACATACCCTTCTGCGCCCCTACTCATAGTGCCCGCCATTGTCGTGATCGGAAAACTGGACATGTACTCGCTGGCCGTAACCGTAACAGGAGCTTGGACTGATACTGGGACCTCCGTGTGGTCATCTACATCCCTATGAGCCTCCAGGCCCCTCAAATCGTCTCTACTGCCCTGTGTAGCGTTGGAGGCGAGGTCTGATATAGAAGACCTGTCCGAAAATACTCTGTAAAGTAGCAGAAACCTTTTGAGGCGTTTACATTTTTCCGCTCTGGTACCGCGCACGGAGAGTTCATGCCGCGTCAACGCGTCCATCAGCTCGGTATCTGAAAGTCCGAAGATCCATTCTACAATTTGGTCTGCGGTTTCTAGCGCACTTACTTCTTCCGGAAGAGACATTTTTGCGCAGTAAATAATCGCCACCAGCAATGATCAGATAAAAAAAAGGCGACAGAAATGGGGTAAAATATCATACAGTGATATCAGAGTTAAATCAAATAAATCAATAAAACAATTCAGGTAGAAAATAAAAGAAAATGACGAATACAAAAAAAATCAAATAATATCAGGCAATAAAATATACAGCACAGCAAAAAAAAAAATAATGGCAATAGCCTAGTAAAGCAGTGCTAGCCGGGCATATACATACACTTAAATACACATAAATTCAGGAAATACAAAATAATAAATGTAAATAATTTCAAATGTCTAATTACTAAAGAAATCCAGTGCACTTTAGGCAGCCAGTGATTTCTCTTAAATCAACCAGTAGTACTTTCCGCAATAAAAAAAAATTTCAAAATTAACGAGAAATCCTACTCTTCAAATATTCCCAGAAATTCTAATATCCACGAAAATTACTTTATTCTCGGTATTTTCAAAATCTCAAAGCCTATAAAATCAATAACCGTAAATTTCACCTAAAAGTCCATTAAAATTCACGATTTAATACTTCGAGTTCCGAATTCCGTCTTTAAATAAGCTGATAATCGTGATATAACCCTCAAAATCCGTCTTTATCACCCGGATAACAAATTCGAAATTTTTATCTTTCTACTCTTAAATTTCGTTTCCGCACAAACTAATAATCGCGGAATATCCTCTATAATCTGTTTTTGCAATCCCGATAAAGTCTATTCGGCCACTTTATCACGAATTCCAAAATCCTATTTCATTTACGAAATTGCATTGGATTCATTAAATTCTAATAAATTTACAAAATCCTAGTAAATTTATTTTATTTGCAAAAATCCTACCAAACCTATTTAATTCTAATAAACTTATCAAAATTCTAGCGAATTTCACTTATCTTGTTCATAAGAAATTCATTTAACACGATCGTAAAATTTTCTTATAAATTCCTTATGAATTCGAACTTCCAAAATGTCAAAATTATTTCCCAAAATTTTGGATTCCGAATCAGTTATATCGAATTCAACATCAAAATGTTTACAAAATTTTGAACTCCAAAAATCTAATTCCAAAATTTTCTACCAACCAATATCTTTGAACAGAATAATCGGAAAAATTTCAAATATGTCTTAATATTATTCCCGATTTTAAATCCGAAAAATCTCCTAGGCCGATGATGATAGTGGTCGTTGACTCTCGACCTTGCTTCGCGACTCGGCAGGTTACTTCCAGAAGAGAAAAAAAATTTTATTCTTCTCTTGTTCAAAAATTCCCAACAAAATTTTCAAATTTCCAATAAAGTTCTTAAATTTCCAATTTGACACTTTCTATCCTTCATTCTAATAGAAGGCAGGTTTTCCTTATTAAATCCAATTATTACCGCTGGTTAGGTCTAAGCAAGAGTTCGAGGTCTGCGGGTATTTGTCAGGTTATCTAAATTCTAAAAAAAAAATTCCTGACGTCTTTAAGTCAGTGAATTTTACTCATAAGCGATCAAATACTGCGCTACCGAGTTCCAGCTACTCTCAAGTTTCATGTACCAGCTCAATTAACCTTGATGCCCCTATTCTCAAAAATCCAAAAAAAAGGAAGAAAATGTCAAATTATATATATACCATCAATTCAAATACGCATTAATATTTCGATATTTAATATATACAAAATCACAAGTAAGTCATTTCAAATCCAAATTTTAGACATCGAGTGCTCTCTCCCTGAAGTATCGTCTCGGAAACTTGAAAGAGACACTTCAAATCTTTCAAATTTCTAAAGAGATATTTTCGAGAGAAATTCTGAAGTCGTGGTATCCCCTAATCTTAAAATTTCCAACTTCCCGGGATCCACTCTTTCAAGATTTCTCGATTCAAAATACTATTAGAATTTCCTACTTGAGAAAATCCTAATTTCCAAAAATTTCTCAAGTTCTTCGAGGTCTAAAGAAAACATTCCAACCTTTCAAATTCCAACTCATAAAATCTTTCAATATAATTGCACAAAAAAAACTTCCAATGATCTAATATTCCGACTCTCGTATTTAAAATTTCACAAAAAAAATTTTTAAATTCAACAATTTTAATCTGTAAATATTTTCATAATATCACAAAATTCCAAATTTCTAAAAAAACTCGATTTAAAATTTTTAATTTTTATAAAAAATTTTTAAATGTTCCAATTAATTTCCAATTACTATTTTTAATTAAATTCTGGCCTGTTGTCCGGGCAAAATAACTATTTTCGACTATGCCCGGCCCCATGTTGGGTGCCAGTTGAGATGCAGGTTTTACCCGTGACCTGGCAACTCTTTAATGGCCACCCAACTCATTCTATTTCTTATAAAATATATCTGAAAATAAAATATTCACTAAAAAAAACTTAGTTGAGCGCCAGACACTCTCTCGAGTGACAAAATTTATTTTACAATAATGATGAGACTCGAAATTCTAAAGATCTACACAAGGCGAGATCAAACAATGTCACAACAGATTACCGGATAAATAATTAGAATACCAGAATTTAATCAAATAACATGAAACGGCTTAACAAGATTTATTAAAATTTGCATCATGACTCGATATAAGTTATAATCGGATACAAAACCAAAGCATCTATATTATCAGCAATAAGCATCAATAATTAACATGAATCTTGGAGTATTTCCGAGCCACGCGACAATATGGCGAGATTAATCTATAGGCGCGCGTCACCTCCCGAGAACACTGGAATTTATTAACAATTTACTTTAGTCAACCGATTTCCTACTTTTCGAAAAAAAAAAGGTCACTGATATAAAAGAAACACTCGCGAGCAAGAGAGAGAAAAGAGAGGCGAAGTGGCCGGTATGTGAGATGCACGCCATAAAGCGTCAGTATCAGTTCAATAGAGTCCGTTATTTCCGGACCACTTGCCAAAGAAATGAATAAAAGTAACTCACGCTACCAGTACTATATCCTCCAAGATCGGGTCGTATCTTAAGATAAATTCGCCTTCCATTGGATGAGATCAAAAATCCAAGTTTTCTTCAAAATTTCTGTTCCCCAGATGACACCTGTCGCTAGTAGTCGCAGGACGAGAGTGACGATGGCCGACGCGACGCTGACAGAATTCCCGACCTGCCCCACGAATTACATGTGTGACCCAATCGCGAACCCGGAAGCAGGTCACATGCCAAATATCCAATAGACGATTAGGCAACTCGTGCCTAGTATAATAATTGCCCTCGACAAATTATTTTCATCAACACGCGGTTCTATCAGTTAAAAACGAAGGGCGCGTGTGGCATATTGACACCAATATTATTAGTGTTCATTCACATCAAACTGCATAAATTTAGTATCACAAAATGTCTAAGATACTAAATATCAAGCCCCAGGGTCTATGCGCCCTAGGGTACATTTTCCGGGTCACGTGGTGGCATCTGGTCGTCTGGTGCGTCGCTCTCCAACGATCGATGGTGGCGATAATCGAAGCGTCGATCCATCGTGGCTCGAAACTCGACATGGCGGCCAGTGTTGACATGGACTCGGTAACCGGCTGTGCCTCGTCTGCGACGCTGCTGTCCTCCGGTGCTGCTGTCTTCGTATCGCTCATGAAACAGACATATACCGGTGAGTTTGCTAAGTTAAATATGTTCCATGTGACGGGTAAAATTTACCACGTCACAATACAAGTAAATCAGAAATACCTTGTAGCATGGGCTCAGATCAAAGGTTATGTGTAGGTAGAATAATTTCTTAAGAGAACCTTGCGTGTAGGACAGGCAGGTATAGATATATTGGCAGAGAGAGTAATTGAAGTATATGGAAAGACAATTTGTGATACCAGTAACAAGTCTTGTGGATCAGTATATCCATAAACATACAAGATCCAAAAGGTCACAGAAGTAAACACTGGAGTTTCTGAGGCTTGTCGCTAACAGGTATTACGAACGGAGTATGTAAGTAGAGGCAATCCAGCAATTTGCCACCATGCAGGTTGGTGCAGGAAACTTCAGAGTACTCGTGATGCACTGGAACAGCGGATTCACTTGGAAGGAACAAAAGCAGTGCACCCCGTCGTCTCTCCCTACTCGGTTCACACGGATACGGCGTGCAATCGTGTCTGTAGGTACCCCGGTTTGCAATCTGAGGATCTAAGCACACTGCATCTTACTATTAAAGCACATTTCATAATACCAGTAGACAAATGAAAAAAAAAATTTATTTGGTAATCAGTCTCTAACACGGTCCCAGGAAAAAAAAACCAATAGAACGCGCGTCTCTTTGAATTGTGTATCTGTCATTTGCATATTCAGGAAATAAAAATTCAATCGGATGGTGACACTTGGAATCTGCCATTTGTGCGCAATGTTTTAAATCTGCCATTCGACATTGGTTAAATCGTTAAGTGAATAGGTTTAAATAAGACTGATCGGTTGAAATTCCAAATGAAATGGAAGTCTTAAAAGGTCACTCTGAATAAGAGAAATACAATAAAAACAGAATACGAATTGTATTGTAAACGAATGTTCACTTTAGATACATTATTTTCTATCGGAAATATTGGTTTTCAATCTGTTAATGCTGAAATTCCAGTGACAGATACGCAATTCAGAACACCTCAAAGCCCATTCAAATTTAACGCAAGTGAATGGTTTTTTGTTTTCTGGGGTTTACTGCTGAAATTTTTGCAAAAATTTTGCAAAATATCTTGCGAATTTTTTTTGTTGTGAAAAATCGAAATTTTTACATGCATTGTGAACAAGTGGTTGATTGTGATTATTAGCAAGTCGAAATAGTGTTGCTAAAAATATCTTTCTGTATTCTTGAATATTTTTCGAATATACAGGTTAAATTCCTTTCTCTTTGTTAAAAATAAGATACTCATTTTACCATACAAGACATCAAAAATACCCTCAAATCATCCTTCAGTTAGTTTACTTCTTGAAATTTTAATGAACACACATGATAAGAAAAGCTCGTAAATTAAATAATTAATCAACTTGGATTTCTGGATAACAAAATATTTTTAGCATTTTGAATTACATTACTTACATTTTCGTTACATTTCTTTATAAAGTTATGCCCGTTAAAAAATTTAGTCCGTTCAAAAACTGTTCGTTTTAAATCAAAGTGATATATAAAATGTAAATTGGTTTTCCTACAAAAATATATTTTTTGCCATCGAGTTTTTACAAATATGTGTCACGTCCTGTGACGATCTGTATTACATAAATAATAATAATACTTTTTATATTAACGAATGCATCTACAATTGTAAAGCACGCGGAAGCATTAGATGCGTGATGTAAACAAGCTGTAAAGGGAAAGAGAGGAGTGAGAAACCATGAACAAACATAGTAAGGGTATTAGTCATTATGAAAGAAGAACTCCGTCTAACCGTGTTGTGTCAAAAAACCTCCCAGACCTGTAGGCACAGGTAGAAGATTAAGCGGGGGGTCTGCCGCTACGGAAAGAAGGAAAATCGGAGAAACCAAAGAGTAGGAGTATTGATCTAGATCTTTTTCCTAATATGGCAATTCTGACCACCGGAAGAGACAAGTTCAACACGTGCCGAACTATAAGCCAGCACTCAGCAAAACAATTCTTAGAAAACGCGTCTACGCGTTGTTCCTGACTCATAATATCAACTAATAGAGAGAATTTTGCCCCAAATGAGGACCTATAAAACTAGCTGCTAATTGGCAAAAGTCAGTGTCTTCTTCAATCTTCGCCCAGCACTCGGCTACCAACAAGTTTCTCCAGTGTCTTCTTCAAACCTTGGTCATCAGTCAGTATTCTTCGACCCGTCTCCAGTATCTTCCTTCACGCCCCCACTATCAAGCAGAGACGGCTAGTGCAACATTCGGCTTATCAGTGATTGCTGAGAGGATTCAACAAGAGTAAGCGTTTTTATCATCACCCCATCTAATATTTAGGAATATTTATAACTCTCTCTCTCTCTCTTTATCTCTCTCATACAAATTTATATTAAAGGGAGTTCTCATAATATAATGTTGATAATTGTAAAATATTTGAATATTTATTTGTTGTTGGCTTCCCTCACCCAGTTTCGGTTTAGAAATCCTCTGGATTTCTTTATCGTTCTAAACGAGGAAAACAAATTAAATATAATAATAAAGGGTGAGTAACCAAGACGTCACATATGGACGGTTATTTGTATTTTCATAGAACTTCATACTCCATAAGTGGCTGAATATTTGCCACGCATAAATATTTTTTTCAATTATAAATTATTCATCATCGCATTCATTTTCGCAACACTCTTTCGACTTGCGAATAATCGCAATCAACTGTTTGTTCACAATGCATTTGAACATTTCGATTTTTCGCAACAAAAAAAAAATTTGCAAAATCTTTTGCAACAATTTCAGCAGTAAACCGTCTTGGAGATTGATTACCAAATACAATTTTTTTTCATTAGTCTACTATTATTATAAAAAGTGCTTTAATAATAAGATGTTGGAAGAATGTGTATTTTGACGGTTTTTATTTTTTTTTACCCCCATCCACACCTTGCAAAAATCTGCAAAAATTCTGTTTTAATTATCGATAGGTAACTAATGAATAGTATAATTCAAAAGAGTGGTCACGCAAATCAAACATGAATAAAATTGTGTGCAAAAATTTTCGCAATTTCTTGCATCACGAATTATGCATAAAAAAATCTGCAAAAATTCACAAATGTATCTTTTATTGGAAAAAACAATCCTGATGTTTTTCAAAATTTTCCTATGATTAGTTTAGCTAAAAAACGCAAAAAATGAAAATGGTAAATTATAGTCGATGCGAAATTTGATTTGGTTTCAAGGCCGATTTCACATAGAAACCCGGTTATGCCCTTTGGCTCGAAGCAATAAGAAAATTAATTCGGGCAAAAATAAAATTTATTAATAAAATTATTTTTTTGTGTTTCAAATTTTTTCAAGAAAAATAATCTTTTCTCTTTCAAATTAGCCCTTCAATAATAATATTGCTATTCCTGAAAGCAAAATTATCTATTTTTGCCTGAGGTCTAATTTTCGTGAATGAACTACCTTAATACAATTACTTTAATACCTAGACAAAATTTCAAGTGTTTATCTTTTTAACTTTTCTCCAGAAAAATTCAAGAAAATTTTTTTTGACTCAACAAGGTAGAAATCCCCCTTAACTTGGAACATGAATAAAATTTGGGGCAAATGAGCTCGATCAGCCTGAGGATTTATTTAGATAGGCATCCTAAAATATTAAAAAGTGGATAGAAATGATGAAATTTCCACATCTAAAAGAAGTCCCTAAAAATCATGCTTTAACGAAGTACAAGATCTCGAATCTGTAAATTACCTATTTATATAATTGAATATGTATGAAATTGAAAAAGATTATGTAGTTTTTCAAAATGTGTTTTGGTTCTAATCGGAGCCCTCATCAGATATTTATTTTTCAAATAAAATATGCACAATAAAGTTGTTAACTTAGAATTTCTTTGTTGGAAATTTTTAAAAATGAACATAGTTTCACATGCGAGACAATAAGAAACTTGACATTGTTTCGAAAGAAAAGGTTGAAGGAATTCAACAATTTCTCAAAATATTTCTTTGTTATAAAATAATTGAAAATAATTTTAAATTAATAGGTTGAGTTCAAAATTTTTCCACTGAGACTTGGGCTCAAATCCCAGCGCAGTCGAAAGCGTCTTTTTTCCACAGAAAGTATTCAAATTCTTCAAATTGAAAATAATGTTTCAGGATATAATTTCCATCAAAGAAATCCTAAGTTAATAACTTTTTATTATGAATATTTTACTTCAAAAATAAATCTCTGATGAGGGCTTCGATCAGAACCAAAACTTCTATAACTACGTAAATCTAGGTTTTTATTTACTTTGGACCCTGAAGACAATTATTAACAACAACACATATCTTCAATTAAAATACTTTTAAAAATTCACTTTTAAAATATTTTGGATCTTAATTATTAATTTAGTATAATTTAAAAGTTCGACACTTATTCAGAAATTGTTTTTTATTCGTGATTGTAATTCTTCATTAATCATTATGCCATAACTTTTGTTTACATTATGTCGTCAAGCTGTCAAATTTGACATTTTTAACCTTAAAAGTCTTTGTAAAGAATTTTTGGCTCTACTTTATCCAAACGTTATTGACATTTCTTTGCTGGGTTTGATTTCGCTTGGTAGTACGATGAGGGCAGCACTTCGATATGGCTGTTACGAGCCGCGGAACGTCTAACTTACACGACGAACGTGATTGGTCGGTTCTTTCTCGGTGTTAATCTTTAAAAAGAACCGGGAAAATATGAATTTTGGAAAATAATTAACAACACAGATCTCAAGTCAAACTGATGTTTAATTTGTTCACCTTATAATTTTTAAAGTCCGTTAAGTCCAGACTTCCACTGAATTTAATATCGGCTACGCGAGAAGTTACAAATATATGAAAAGATCGGTCCACGTCGGAAGTTCAGTATATTCTAACTTTGTTTTCATTCTACAAAACTCATTCATCCCCTTTCACAACTCCCCCACGTATCCCCTCTCTCTCTCGATTTCACGCGCTGGTCCTCGCTAGGCCCAGCCCAACTTCCCGGAGAAGCTCGACTAGGAAAATCCAAGTCCGGAGAAGCCCCACTCGGAAAACCCCAGTCCTAGCCTCTCTACTCTCAGCTACAAGTTTTATGGTGCTTGCAGTGAAAGCGCAAGAGAAGGCAGTAAAACAGTAAATCTTAAAGGATTACATTTTACTCCCCTCTGGCGACCAGACATGCTATTTTAAATCTTTTTAGGTGTACGTGACTAACTGGTTCCTATACCTATTTAGCTAGCCATTCCATTTAGTTTTTTGCCTATCTAAAATAGACATGCATATTACCCTTGATAAATCCCTGGTTCTATCCTAACTTAATTTATTTAAATCCTACCGTCCAGACATAACCTTTTTTTTATCCTTGAAACTAGTATACATAGAAGTGATATATAACTTACAGAGAAATCTTAAACTAATTTACAATGTCGAGTTTCTCGACGAGTACATATGTTAAACACTCGCAGAATAATCTTAGGTTTATTATTTAAAGATCGTAAATCTAGCTAAAGAATTCGTACGCTTTTCCCAAGGTCTTTTATGATTTTCAGCTCCTTTCCGTGAGAAATTCATTTCTTTAGATAAAACATGAATTTCCTTAATTTAAACATATTTTTATTTATTACGAAATTCATAATCCCGCGAGTTTGATTTGATAGGTCGATTACATAATCGACTTTGAGCGAGACTCTATAGTCGCTCGTTACATGGCGGAAAAAGTGGTTAGCTGTATATATCGTTCCCCCACTCTGACGCCCTGCACCGCATCTAGGTTTATAATATCTTTGACATTATATACGGGAAAGTGTATTCGCTCCTAAAACTAACCTCAAAACTTGTTGTTCTTGATCGTCTAAAACATTATTTCTTTGATTCAAAGAAAGTGTTTTCTGGGCAACAAAGCTGTTACTTATAAAAATATTTGGTGGTTATAGTTATAACAAGGATAAGATTTCGATAAATGACCCAAATGTCACGTGAGTATCCTCTAATGAAAATTTTGTAATTGACGTGACATTAATAATATTCTTAAAGAATATTGGCTTTTTCAAGTTTAAGCACATTGTAACTTTCCTAATTTTTTAGTTTAATTTTAATTTTTAGTTTAATCGAAAAATGTTATTTAGAGAATTAGCAGAGATTTGTGAACACTATCATAATAGCAACTGTAACGTGGTAAATTACGTTAACTTTTTTTACCTCGACCGGCAACGACAGGATCGAGCCCAAGCCACCTTTTAATTAAAACTCAACACTGTCAGGGATAGTCTGAGAGCTGCTCATAAAATTCTTTTATTTTTTATTGTTTTTCTGGCCGTTTTCTTTTTTTATTTGTTTCATTGAAAAACACCAGCTTGAAAGACGCCGCCAAGGAGATCGCTGTGTTACCATCGCACGCAGAGGGGTTCACTGGCAAGCCACAGAGGGCATCACCCAGCAGGCATGGCATCTGAAACGACCACGTGCTGCAGCTCATGGTTTCCAACACCGTCGCACCATTATTATTACAATTAATATAGAGAGGGCATGACGGGTTGGAACAATTAGAAATTGTATTACACATTTTAATTTAGCCTTGTCTATTTGTAACTGCTGTGTTGTGCAGTACAAACTCAACGTAGTTTAAACGCACCCCTCTACGTTTTAAGCCAATGGGGCAAGCTGACCGATAAACGCTTCAGCTCATTGGTTGCCTGGCGTCGTCGTCCTCACAAGAAGAGTCGCCCGCGCAAACCTGAGCTTCACGCGCGTGCGCTAGCATTTCCAGCTGATGTAATAAAACTGCGCGACACCTTTGGCGCGCAGCTTTATTCTGTCGTTGCAATCTGAGGGGCAAATAGCCAAAGAAGGAAGATTGTTAAGAGTTTTATCCTTTAATGGACGCCACCGGAGATTTTGATTTGGGCGCCATTAGGCGCGAGATCGCGGCCAGATCCTCGGTAAATCTTTGAGACTCTATTCCGGGCTGTATTAAAATTCTTATTTTTTTTTCAACCATGGCTCTCAGGCTCTCTTAGAGCTCTGCCTCTTTTCTTGTACCATTTTCAAACGTCTTTAAAACGACCTATACAGCTGCACGGCCATCCAGCAGTTTGAAATCTTTCACACACTGAAAAAACAGTATAGCTAAGAGAACTTTATTTTGGTCCTCAGAACCAGAAAATATTGCTATCAGACCAATGCTACGGTATGGTCCTTAGAACTATAAGAGTATAGGTAAGACAGCTATACAAGTTCGTTGATATGACAATACCATGTATAGCGATCGTAAACAAAATATTATGCCATCGTTATCGCTCTTGTGAATTTTGGCGTGTGATAAAACAATACGCGATTCGCAAAAATGATCTTTCAAAGAAAGAAAAAATGCTCCAAACAAATCGTCAAACGCTTCGAAAAAACGCCTCGAAAAAAATGACACTTCTTTCTCATTTCGAGGTTAGAGCAGTGATCCCAGAACGTGGGAGCTGGCGGCCCCCACCATAGATGCCTCGAGCTCATTGTGTCTACCTCATTCAACAAACCTATGGCAGTCGAGCGAGGAAGAAGCCATGAACTGTTGGGGACTAAGGTGAGGGCCGCCAGCTCCCACGTTCTGGGATCACTGGGTTAGAGTCGCGTGCATGCGAAGCAATGTATAGGTCGCGCGGAAAACCAGTATAGTTGTCTCACCTATACCGAATGGGTCGAGACACTATATACCGGTATAGGTCGAACAGCTATACTGTTTTTTCCGTGCAGGTCGATAGTGAAATATGAAAGAAAGTAAAGATACAAAGTAAAGGATATCAAAAAGTACCATTTCTTATTAGAGAATAAAATTTATTTCAAAACTTCGGGTACAAACATTTACTTTATAGGAAAGGTCTTCTTTGCCAAATTTGAACATCTAATTACAGAGATAATTATATTATTTAATAAATATTTATTTAATAAATTATAAAATCGTATATGACGTCGTATACGACATCGTAAACGTAATTGTAAATGACATCGCATACTATCCTAAATTACGATGTCGTATACGTCATATACGACATCATTAAACAATTTGATATAAACTGCATTAGCATTCTTATACATAGAGAGAAACCTATAGGAAATAAAGGAACTCAGTATAAGAAACACGTGTGTAACTTTCGATGAATGTTTCAGAGACTTGTCTGATGCTTACTATCGCGCATAATCTAAAAAGTTAATTTCTGAACCAATTCTGTGGGCGCGCGATTTGATCTTTTTGGACCTCGTGCCTCGCGCTCAAACCAATTTTATAATATTAAAGATGAAACAGGAAAATTAATTTACTGAAGGCTCTATCGGCCTTAAGGAACACATTCTCATCATGACACTAGCGCTTCGTGCTCGATTTTCTGTATATATTTCAGTATAACTTTTTAATAAATTACATGATTTAAATAATTTATTTACTTCCAAATATCTCAAAAAGAAAAAAAAATCGTAGACTTTATTTAAGGAAACGATTTTGCAGAACAACGCTTATTTGGTATCTCACATATTTTGGTGAAAAAAATGGAATTTTTTCAATATCAAAAATCAAATCATAAAACATACATCCAGTCGAGAAATGTCTTGATGAGAATTTGTAGACCTCACATAGGCAAATAATTTTCCATCTAAACGATTTTTTTGTATCTCACATATTTTGTCTAAAAAATGGAATTTTTAAATTTTAATCGTATTTTTTGGAATTGAAACAAAAAATATATCTTTTTTCATAAACTCTGCAAGACAAAACTTGTAGATCTTTTTGAAACGAACAACTTAGCATTCTTACGTTTTTTTCGTATTTCACATATTATTGTTAAGAAATTGAATTTTGGATTTTCATTAATATTGTTTTAAATTAAAAAGAAAAATATACATCTTATGAAAAAATGTTACAGTTCAAATTTGTAGATCTTTATGTAGAAAATAATTTTGTATCATAACGTTTTTTCGTATATCGTATAATTTAAGTGGAAAATGGAATTTTGATATTGACTTTTCTGAAGTTTTAACATACTGTAACATTTCTAATTTTCTGTTTAAGCGAAAAATGTTATAAGGATAATTAGTACAGATTTATGAGCACTATCAAAAACCAGAATTGGAATTTTTTATTTTTTCAAAAACACAAAAGAAGTGCTCAATACCTCAATTTTGATTGGATGTAGCTGGTTAACGAACTTGTCCTTACTTTTTCGGCTCCAATAAAGTATGCCCAAGCTCAATTCAATCTGATAATTCCATTGAGAGTTATCGAGTATAAGACCTACAGACAGACACTTTCGTGAAACCCGTTTTTTTCTGTCTCAGGGGGTCCCAAAACGTAAAGATTTGATGAAAATTTCGAAAGTTCATCATTTCATCCATGATGAGAATGTAAAAATCATCGATGAAATCCTCGTGTTTATTTTGGACAAGACAAACACGAGGAAATCAGGGAAAATTATAAAATTCTGCGAGTCATAGGATTGATCCTTAAGGATTTCCTTGTCCTAAATCGACAAGAATATTTCTTAGAGGATTTTTCCAACAGGGGACGCTTTCGACATTTCAAACTCAACCATACCATCTAATTTCGTTTATTATTTAATTAGGTGGTTGAGTTAGATATTTTTGGCTCAAATCCCGGCACAGTCGAATACGACTCTTTTTTCACATAAAGATTTCAAATTCTTTGACATATTATTTAATATTTGATGCAAATTTAAAAAAATTTTAGCTATCAATTTTTCACCAGGAGGTTGCTATAAGTACACAAAACGACAGCCCTGGCGGATCGCGAATACCGAACTTCTACCGAATTGGATATCATTTCGCTAACGATTGTGTAAGATTTCAGTAACGTTACAGTAAATTGAATAAATGTTGCAAAACTAACACTTTAAACGTTGATGTTGTAATTTTTTGCGCTAGATAGCGCTGCACTATAATTTCTTAAACCTCGCCTCGCTGACCGACACACCCTAGTTGTATCACTAAGATGCGAATGGATCGCAATAAACTTTGAGGTTGAATGAAATTATGTAATTAATTATTCGAATTGTATTGATAATATTGCTTTTTGTGATAGCGGTTTCCTGATGAGTGCATCCTCACATAAATGGAGTATTATTATTGCAATTATATATTTGTAATTTGGGACGCCCGGGTGATCATCTTTATTTGTGTTGAGCCTGACAGTACTCTGTGCCAGCCCTATCCGACTCCCTGCCTGCAACGGCGAGAACTTGATTCCCTTAGTGATTATAGTTTCTATGTGCGAAGTTTTCTCACCAGAGCGGCACTGCACGCGGCACGCTTTACAAAAGCATTATACTAATAGACAAATATTTAAAAAATTTTAAATAATTAAGTTTCTGAACAATATGAAATGAAAAAATGTTCCTAAAATGATTCTAGGACATAAAATACACATTTTGCATAAATCAATTAATACAAAATAAAAAAAAGAACACATTAAACTTCGTAAAATATATACTGTGGATACGCATGAAGAATTCTTGAGACCCTGAACAAAATTTTTTTATGTTATCCCTATATAACTGAAAATATATTTAAAAATAAATAAAAAGCTTAAGCTTCTAAATAGAAGTATTTTCCATTTTAATTTTCCAGCTTCAAACGAATGAAATGAAAAATTAATATTTTGTTAAGCCCTGTGTTCAACATAAAAAACCATGTGAAGGGAAATATATACTCAATTAAAAATTTGTAAATGTAACAAAAAATATTCATTTCCATAAAATTTGCTAGTACATATTTTTAACATATTTTAAATTTTTTACATGTACAGATCGATGATGACTAGTTAAGTGTCGCAAAGTTTGGCTGCTTTTTTTTCAAGACGCTAAATTTTTAAATTTCAACCATTTCCTGTCTTACGAATTGTCTCATTCTTATTTAAAATAAAATTAAATCACATATGCTAACATCTCTACAGCTTCATTGGCATGTTCTTTGCATTGAAAAATAAATTTTGTTTCACATGACAAAAAATATTCATTACTATAAAATTTGCTAGTACATATTTTTAACATGTACAGATCGATGATGACTAGTTATGTGTCGCAAAGCTTGGCTGCTTTTTTCTTCAAGACGCTAACTTTTACTTACTTTTAATATTATCATTATAAACGGTAGTTTATCTTTCCTGCAAAACACGTCATATTAAAATGAATACATATGTACATATTTTTTCGCAAAGTTCAATACTTACAAAAATTGATTGAATATAATGAAAAAAGATGAAAAAAATCAGTTATATCTGATAAAGTATCTAATATATCTATATTCCCTGTACGAAATATGTCGAACATAACCGAAGACATATATGTATTCATTTTAATATGACGTGTTTTGTAGGAAAGATAAACTACCGTTTATAATAACTTCATCCGAATTCTTCCAGTGAAATATAAATATCGAAGAAAGCACTTTTACATTTTTTTACAAAATGGATTTGTATAAGAAATATAGTGTCGTTGATGTTGCATTCAAAATCCATTTAGTATTTCGTTAGCTACCTTAATTTCAGAAAATTTAACTGAACCAGATAAAAATATTTTATTCAGTATGAGGTTTCGAATGGAATATTATCAATACTGTATAAAAGTTTCACTAATTTTTTGTTCCTTTCATTTTGTTTAGAGATTTTTTGGCACTATCAGATTAGCTGGAGGAACAAATGGTCATCCTTGTACACCAACCTTCTTGCAAATATACAAGATATTAGCTGCCTTTAGCATTTTGAAACCTCCAAAGCTTGGAAATTGTAGTACTTTCGATGGCAACCCTCCACAGCCCTTAATAACAATTTCAAAATTGAAAGAATTACATGAGTCGAATAGTAAAAGCGCAATTCAAGAAATTCTAGAAAAGTTAAAAGCAATAATCGATTGTGAAGACACTGATTTTAGTGATTTTGTAGATGCAGTAGCGGACGATTATGCTTTACCAGCTGTTAGAGATTGTTTGAGTTTTTACACAACTGGTCGTATAACTGCTTACATCAAACAGCACACTCAGTGTTCGGCATGCTTAAATGCATTTTTGACTATACTTTTGAATTTCATGCAGATACGATAACTTTTTCTTGTGATCAGTTACCTGGAAGTTTGAGTAGATTTGCAAAAATAAATAAAGTTTCCATACATCTAAATGTTAAGTTATACAAGCTTATCACAGTTGTCGAATATCTATTTAACAAACATTGCCGGTCTAGCAATTCTTTTGATTTAATTCTAGACGATTTAATTTCATCTGAAACAAAATTTAGTTTTCAATGCAAAAGCTGTGGAGATGTTAGCATATATAATTCAATTTTATCTTCAAATACCGATGAGACAATTCGTAAGACAGGAAATGGCTGAGATTAAAAAAGTTAGCGTTTTGAAGAAAAAAGCAGCCAAGCTTTGCGACACTTAACTAGCCATCGTCGATCTCTACATGTTAAAAATTTAAAATATGTTAAAAATATGTACTAGCAAATTTTATAGTAATGAATATTTTTTGTCATGTGAAACAAAATTTATTTTTTAATGCAAAGAACATCTCAATGAAGCTGCACACAGAAAAAAGATCAGTAAAATTTACAGGAAGGTCGGTACTTATTTGGACAACATGACTTTTTAGTAAATTTTACAAGAAGTTGAGTTCAATCAACAGATTTTCTGTACAATTCACTTAGCGTACAGTACAATCAACTTAACTCGGATTTTTTCGTATTCAGTAGATTTTACTGGACGCTGAGTGAAAAGTACAGAAAATCTGTTAATTGAACTCAACTTCTGGTAAAATTTACTGAAAAGTCATGTTGTCCAAATAAGTACCGAACTTCCTGTAAATTTTACTGATCTTTTCTCTGCGTGTGTAGAGATGTTAGCATATGTGATTTAATTTTATTTTAAATAAGAATGAGACAATTCATAAGACAGGAAATGGTTGAAATTTAAAAATTTAGCGTCTTGAAAAAAAAGTAGCCAAACTTTGCGACACTTAACTAGTCATCATCGATCTCTACATGTTAAAAATTTAAAATATGTTAAAAATATGTACTAGCAAATTTTATAGTAATGAATATTTTTTGTTACATTTACAAATTTTTAATTGAGTATATATTTCCCTTCACATGGTTTTTTATGTTGAACACAGGGCTTAACAAAATATTTATTTTTCATTTCATTTGTTTGAAGCTGGAAAATAAAAATGGAAAATACTTCTATTTAGAAGCTTAAGCTTTTTATTTATTTTAAAATATAATTTCAGTTATATGGGGATAACATAAAAAAATTTTAATATCGAGACATTAGTTTTTATTATATTATGTAGTTGATTATTAATATCTCCATCAAATAAAATGTTTTATTTTAAACTAATTAAGAAAATAAACAATATGTTCGACCTACTTATTTTTCCTAAAACTTTTACTCCATCGGGCGCATAGGTTAACCTCTCTTGAAGAATATCTTCTGGCTTAAAATGCTTTTCGCAAATCGCATGACCTGCTTTCAATTTCATATCATCCCGGAAGATAGTAATTTGTCGTAATTTTATTGTATTTCCATCCTTCAGTACAATGAAAAAACGAAGTTTATATCATAATGTGATTTTCGTATAAGTCGGCCCAATGAACAGTCAGCGCCACAATGTCAGTCAGTCACAATTCATGTCATTTTCAACTCAGAGATGCAGGGGGCTGCACATGAGTACCGATTTAAATTGAAGATGAGTACCGATTATACAAGTTTCTACAAGTTCGACGAGAGAACTTGTAGGCAACCCAAGCCGTTTGGTATTCCGAATCATTTCACTGACTTGTACTCTACAAAACTCACGCACCCTCTTTACAGCTCACCCCCACGCATCCCCTCTTTCTCAATTTCACGCGCTGGCCCTCGCTGACCTCGTAATAATATAAATAAAAGAAGCATAAAAACATTTAAATTGTTGCTATTATGATTCTGCGGTACATTTTGAGTTTGAAGGTATCCAAAGTTAAAAGAATAATTTTATCTTTTATCGTTAAAAACTAAAAAAACATAATACTTATCATTGAAGGCAGTGCAGTGGTTCCTCAATTTCCATGACTCCGCCGTCAGGATTGACTATTTGTTAGAGTGAGATGAAAGTAGTTGTGTCTCACTCCAACCAATGGTCAACTCTAAAGGATGAATTACACTTAACGCCAAAAAATGAAATTATTGTAATAATTTTGATACCTTCAAACTCAAAATGTACCACAGAATCATAATAAAAACAATTCAAATGTCTTTTATGCTCTTCTTATTCATATTATTATGAGGTCAGCGAATGGTCAACGGATTGGCTGCCCGTTTATTGGACTGGGTCCGCTAGGGGTGTCATTTATTGCTAGTTTACAAACTTGGTAACATATGGCCCACCATGTATATAGAAATTACAAAACAAGTTGACGAATTATTAAAAAATAAAATAATAAAACCTTCACAATCACCGTATAACACTCCAGTTTGAATAGTTCCTAAAAAAACAGACTCTAAAGGTAAAATAAAATGGCAAATGGTTCTTGACTTCAGAAAACTCAATGAAAAAACAATCGGAGATTCTTACCCACTACCTAACATAAACGATATACTCGATTCACTCGGATCTGCAAGATATTTTTTAGTATTCGATTTAGCTACTGGTTTTCATCATATAAAAATGGACCCTAAAGACTCTCATAAAACTGCATTTTCTACACCTCATGGCCATTATGAATTTGATAGAATGCCCTTTGGGTTAAAAACTGCCCCTGCAACATTTCAAAGGTTAATGGATATTACTTTAACTGAATTAATAGGGACAGAACTCTTTGTATATCTTGACGACATAGTCATATTTGCTGATACACTAGAAGAACATGAGAAAAAATTTAATAATTTGATACAACGTCTTCGAAAAGCAAACCTTCATTGAAGAAGCACACTCCTCAGCATTAGGAGGCCATAAAGGTGTCACAAAGACCTATAATCGAATTCGCCAAAAATTTTTTTGAGAAAATATGAAAGTCGATATTCAAAAGTATATTCAAGGCTGTTTACAATGCCAAATAAAAAGATTAGTTCGAGTTAAAGCTAATAATCCTATGGTTATTACCGATACACCCACTACTGCCTTCGAAAAAATATCAATGGATATTGTTGGTCCACTACCAGAAACAAAATCTGGAAATCTGTATATTCTTACAATACAAGATAATTTTACAAAATATTCCCTGGCAATACCTCTTCCTAATCATCAAGCTGGTACAATAACCAACCACCCGTGAAGTTTAAAGCCGAAAGGCGGTTCCGCGTGTGGTGTATTGGTTCGAGAGAGGGGGTTTTTTTGGTTTTAACAGGTATCCCTAGACCCGTCCTAGGAGAGTCCTGTACAACGTCTATAAAAGATTTTGCCATTTATCCACCTCACCAAAAAAAAAAAAAAAAAAAAAAAAAGCTGGTACAATAGCAGACGCATTCGTGATAACATTTATTTGCATATTTGGATCAACAAAAGGAGTACTAACGGATCAAGGCAGAGATTTTCTGAGCAATTTATTAAAAATAATAGCAAAACGCTTTAGAATCGAACAATTTCGTACCACAGCTTTTCACCCTCAATCCAATGGATCACTTGAACGATCACATCATGTCCTAGGTGAATATCTCAAACAATTTGTAGCAAAAAATTCAGAATGGGACGATTGGCTAGAATTAGCAATGTTTTCATATAACACAAGTGTACACGAAGCCACAAAATGTACGCCTTACGAATTAGTTTTTGACAAATTAGCCCGTGAACCCTCTAGTGAACCTCGATCACAAAATGAAAAATTGCAAACCTATGATGATTATTTGATCAATTTTGTCACACAACTGCATGAAATGCGAACACAAGCAAGAGGAAACCTCATAAAGGCAAAAGAAAAATCAAAAATTTACCACGATAGAAAAATAAATCCCTTGGAAATAAAAATTGGGGATAATGTATTTTTATTAAAAGGAGGAAAAATCAAAAAACTAGATAATCAATACACAGGACCTCACAAAGTTTTAGATGTACTAGGAAAAGGAAATGTAAAAATCAACATAAAATGAAAACCGACAGTAGTTCACGTCAATCGAATAAAAAGATCGCACATAAATATACAAAATTGATAAACTGAATTTGAATTTAAACTTAAAATAATATAAACTTTGCATAAAACCAAAGCGTTTAGAATAACTAAACCAGGAAAAGTTTTTAAAAAAAAGATACTTTGAAATTTTATTCTAATCATATTTTTTCTATTTCAGAGATTCGAGAAGCTTACTGTACCTTCGAATAGCAATCAAAAAATTTCAATATATTTCATGCTTTTTTTCAGAGTAAATTAAACTCCTCAAACTAGCAATCTATTTCTATGTATAATCAATAATTTATAATGCTTTCCAGATTTTATTTTTACTAATGTATACATTAACGATCGTAATTCTTGGAAATTACTCTTTAGTATTTTATGTCTAATCGATTAAATTTTACAATTTATAATCTTCTTTTCATCAACAATCATAATGTTGTAAGTTTATATAGTTATTATAAATCAAAAAAATTGGTGAAATTACCTAATTACCACTGTAACATATGTAATCAATGATTGTAATATTTCCAGAATTGTATCCTATGTTCTTACTATGTATTTATGTAAAACTTGTTATAAATTTTAAATTCGCTACAATAATCTAACATGTTAATTCCTATAATTACGTATAAGCGAAAGTTTTATGTTATGAATTGTTGAAGGTCAAATTTGTTTTCTTCAAATGGAAACCCCCTTTTTTCACATCTGCAATCGATAGAGCGAAAAATACTACGTTCAAGTATGTACCCAAGTCGTAGGTCATTGGGAACGTTCAAGGTCAATTAGAGGTTATTAGAAACTAACAAAGTTTTCCAAGGGGGCAGTGTAATTCCTGAACTAAATTTCAACGAGAAATTCATTGGTGAGCTCTGTATTGATCTTGGTGATGATCTTCAAGGTTTTTTCAAGGTTTTTTCCAAGCAGTTTATTTTACGTTTAGCATTACCCAGGAACAACAACGTGGATGTAGTAAATTGTGTTCCCTTTGGGGTGTTTGATTAGCGTGAGTCCCCTTGCCTCTCACGTTTCAGTGAAGATGTTCGAACTGAAAACCTTGAGCTTCTTGACCAAAAGCTATGCGATTGTAAAAATGAGTTATAGCATTACGAATCATCTCCCTACCAATAAAGTAGCCTCTTGCAGAATCCGATTCTGCAATTCGTCTAAGCTGTGGGGTTGCGTTGAGTATACTTTGCTCTTTAAATAACCCCAAAGAAAATAGTCGAGAGGCGTCAGATCAGGCGATCTAACAGGCCACTCGATTTCACCCCGTCTTCCAATCCACCTATGAGGAAACTGAGTATCCAAATATGCTCGAACCTCCCTACCGTAATGAGCCGCTGCTCCGTCCTGCTGAAACCAAATAGTTCGTAAATTATCGCCTGTAATCTCCCTTATTCTTGGTACAATTTGGTTTCTGAGAAGCTATTCATATGCACGTGCATTGAGATTACCATCGATGAAGAAAGGGCCTATCAATGTATCATTCAAGATACGGGCCCAAACATTAATTTTTTGTGGATATTGTGTGTGACTCTCCAACATCCAATCAGGATTTGTGTCGGACCAATATCTACAATTTTGCATGTTAACTTCACCTTTTAAAGTGAAAGTAGCTTCATCTGAAAATACTGTATTGTACAAGAAAAAAGGATCTCTATCAATTCTGTCCATCATAATTTCACAAAATTCAACCCGACGATCAGGATCGTCTTCATTGAGCTCTTGTACTAGATGAACTTTGTAAGAATGGAAATTAATGCTTTCTAAAATATTTCGCACTGTCTCAGGAGCAACGTCACGCTCATCACTAGCTCGAAGTAAACTAACGTGTGGGTTTTCAACAAATGCTTGGGCTATGTCCATCTGCATCTCCTCAGATCCTGCAGATTTTGGCCGACCAGTTTTCTCAAGGTCCTTGATAGATCCATGATTTATAAAGCGCCTTACAGTTGTTTCAATTGTTGATTTTGAGACAGGATTTAACCCTTCTCCATTACGAAAAGTGCAATTAAAAAGGAAACGAACTTGATCATAAGATCGAACTCGATCTCCCCAACCACGCACCATTAATACAGGTCCCCCTCTCGTTCCGAAAGTTTAGCTTGCGCCATAATAATCTTTTAGCGAAAGATAGTAAGTATGTACTCGTAATACGTAAATTTTGTTTCGATTCGTAATATTCGTATGGAGATAGGAAAACGGTATAGGACTTATGGTATCGCCTTAGGTATTGACTTAGATATCGAAAAACGGTATAGGACTTTTCGATATAACTCTTTGGGGAGGAACTGAACTCTCACCAGAACTCCTGGAACTTTTAATGAAAAATTTCCTATACACATGATTTTACAATATTCAAAACGCTGTAACCAAGATCAATACAGAGCTCACCATTGAATTCCCCCTTGAAAAATACTTCAGGAATTGCACTGACCTCTTGGAAAACTTTGTTTATTTCAAGTAACCTCTAATTGACCTTGAACGTTACAATTGACCTATGACTTGGGTACGTATCTGAACGTAGAATTTTCCTCTCTATCGATTGCAGATGTAAAAAAAGGGGGTTTCCATTTTAAAAAAAAACAAAGTTGACCTTGAAAAAGCCATGAAGGTCAACTTCAAGGTCAAAATGAAGGTCACCATTGAATTCCTCGTTGAAATTTACTTCAGGAATGACCTTCATTTTTTGAAAAATATTTTACCTGAGGAAATATTCAACCGTCCCGGGACTTTTTAGACACCCTGTATATCCCTTCGAACCTAAACCTAGAGAAAAACAAAAGGTTTCAATGAAAAGTATATACAGGTGAATTAATATTTAATTCAAAAAATTAGAGTAGAAGAAAAAATTGGTGCACGTCTGTGTGCATGGGATTTAAATGTTTTGTGTTCTTTCCTCCTGGGTGGAACCCTGTATCAAGCCACAACAACTTAATTATAATGATAAATAAAGAAAAGAAAATTTATTATATTACAAAAAAAATAGGTATGATAATAATTTATAATTTTAAGATTTATTTTCTTTACTTACATTTAGAATTCAATCACGCCTTGATTTTGGAGATTAGAAATGTGGATCATAATTTAAATACTTTATTAGAATTATATTGTTTGTTGCAATTAATAATTATATTATAACTTACCTAATTGGAAATTTTAAATTGTATACATGGAGCGAGGATATGTAGTGTGTACAAAAAGTGAAGATGTTTGCGTATTTTAAAAGGTTAATATCAACTTACCATAAAAATTTTTGTCCCGATATTACCGATGAATGAAGCCACCAGAGGCGCTTTGATTTCTGCGCGAAAGTTTAAATGATCTCTAATTAAATATTCGATGAAATAAAAGAATAGTTTTATAATTATTCATGAAATAAATAGTTAGAAATAAAGTAATGAGATTGGCATAGAATAAGCCCAGCAAACACGTTATTTAACCGCTCCGTAACAAAAGGGTAACATAGTTATTTCTGGTTATGTAACGATTGTTATTTTTCAGTGATGTAATTGCTATATAACGTGAAGGTAACAATGTTATGCAGGATTGTTACCGCTTGAAGATGTAAAAGATCAATAAAAGAGTGAATGTAACAATTCTGTAGCAGTGGGATGTATATACTATAGAAAAACAATGTAAAATTCGTTCTCTAATTGTGTTACACACATGATCTGTAACAGTTTTGTCATAATGTTATGTAAGTGAACTGTCACGGCATTACTGTATAATTATGTAAGTCGTGTATAATGTACATTAATAAAAGCTATGTAACAATGTGACATAATTATCATGTAAGAATCATGCAACATTTGCTCTGTAACTTGGTTGCCCGAATGATCTATAACAATATCGTTTCTTTTTTACGTAAGGGTAATGTAACAGTGTTACAAAATAGTTATGTGAGTTGTATGTAATGTACATTAGTAACAGCTACGTAACAATTTTACGTAATTTTTATGTAAGAATCACGTAACATCTTTTCTATAACTTGGTTACCTAAATGATCTATCACAATTTCGTTGCTTTGTTACGTAAGGGTAATGTAACAATGTTACGGAATAGTTATGTTAGTTGTATATAATGTACATGAGTAACAGCTACGTAACAGTGTGACATAATTTTTATGTGACAATATTGTAACTTTGATTCTGTAACTTGGTTACGCAAATGATCTATAACACTTTCTTTGCAGTGTTACGTAAGTATACTATGACGGCATTACTGTGTAGTGCTTCTCTGTAAGTTGTGTATAATGCACGTTATTAACAGGTATGTAAAAATCATGTAATATTATATATATATATTTTTTAATTTCCAGAATACCCACATCAATAATAGCTGGAAAAATTAAAAATTGTGGGTAATAACTTGTGCAAACTAAATTGCTTTATGGTAAAATTTCACATGCCCTTAGTGTAATATTCAGTAATCGACAAATAACACAAAGGTGCAAAATTTGACTCACAGAAATTACTTGTGTATTATCAATATTTTATCATCGTATATCTGTTTAACATATGTCCGTTACATACTATTTACATATCTCTTTTACAAAACTTCTATATAACATAATTGCATAACACATATAGAACATATTTACATTGATGCTGCGTAACAATATAGCACATATGTTACATAAGTCTGTTACAGACGCATTACATCACAGCGTTACAGAGCTCTTATAAAACTAATTCATCACACAGTGTGTGACATTTTGCGTCACAGGTGACTCACCTGTAAGTCACCAGCTATGTAACGTGTTACAATCTGTTACGTAACAGTTGCATACATGTTATATAACAGTGTTTGCTGGGAGAGCGATTCGACATAGAGAAATATAATGAATATGAATTCTGCATGATATCAGTACAGTTATTATGTGTTAATCTACAATTAATAATTAAGAACCAAATGCGACTAGCCTTTATAATATTTAGAATACGTGCTTTGAGCAAAGCATTTATTATTTAAAGATTTTTTTGAGAACCTAAGTAGAACGTAAAATTATTATCAAAATCAGGCGCCAGAATATCGCGACATAGGATTATTATAATTATCTTCTGAATAACCAGGACACATTAATTATATTAGAATAAACAAATAGGATCTAAGCGTGACAGTTAGATTACTTCTAAAAGACGATGATAGTTTTTACGACACAGATTTCATAGGAATTTCGAGTATGTGATACGTGACTATAAGCTTGAGCGGCAGCCCTTGATGCTGTGGTCCACGTGCATTTAAGAAGAAAAGTAGGGATATAGAGATCTAGAACTTATGTTAATGAGTAGGGATTTATAATCAATACTATTGGCTAGCCGCACTAGTTTTAATTAGTGGGAAGACGCAAGGATGGTGCGCAACTGCACATATGATGGTGCAGCTCGCGAGACTTCGTCGCTGAAGATCAGATTTTTTCTGACCATTAAACTTAATCGATCCGCGCGCGAAATCGTGACCGATCATTTCTTTGACTTTGAAGTTGAATGTGAATTATAAGTTTTAAGTTCGTGTTATATGTAACATTTCAAATATATATGTGTGTGTTTTATTTCGCCTGATTAAATAATCTTTATTAATTTATATAATTACCCTGTTTATATTAAAATTATATTAAATAGTTTTATTCCTTTTTTTTCAAGAAGTGTTTCCACTCTAGGTGAGGTGAGTTTCCCCTCTTAAACGTGGAGAGCTCACATCCAGCCATCCGAGTTCAAGATTTTATTTTAATTCAAATAATGAAATTCAAAATTATCGACGGTTCCCGCTTGAATTGACTCGGCGCGTCACAAGGACTGCACATGAACTACCATTATGTGTGCACGTGTTAGTGCATATACATGCATACATAGGTTCTTTAAATGTGTTACAGAGAATATATTCAAATATAATTAAAAGGAAATTGAAGATTTAACGCAAAATTGTGAAATGTAATTCAAGAGTGAGAAGTTAATAACAACTCACTCTTGAATTACATTTTCACAATTTTGCCTTAAATCTTGGTTTTGTCGTAATAAGTAAAAATCAAAAATATCTGTAATTTGTATTTTTATTGATTTTTATTTTCAGTAAATATACAGAAAATATACGAAATATACTAGTTATGAGAGTTAATGGTTATGAGATCCGATGCCAGGATTCCCTTTGATATCTGGGGGTGATTTTGAATGCGACTGTTGTGCTTAGGGCTTTGTCTAGCGTGTCCTGGGGTGTCTCCCCCTCCTTACTTCTTCTTGTCTATCGGGGGCTAGTCAGGGCATACCTCGAATGAGGCTCCCTGCTGTTTGCGGGAGCCTGTAGGACGGCTTTGAGCATCTTGGACAGGGCCCAGTATGAGGCCCTACGTCTGGCTCTGGGCTGTATGCGTTTGACCCCCATCGCCGTGCTTCTCTGAGTCAAATGAGCCGCCACTTGGATTGCGACGTTCTCTTCTGGGTGGCCGTTTTATACTCAAGAATGCTTCTCGGCGGGGTAGCCCTTTGATTCCTAAGCTTCGTCTACTGTCTGAGAGGTCCCGATCTAGGCTATTTAGGATCAAACCTGCGACGTGTGGCCTTCTGCTGGCCTATGAGGGTGTTCGGGGCTTACTGGATATGTGCTTTCGTACGATACTATCTATGGACTATCTGTGGACTGAGTTGACCATCCGTCTGTGTCTTTGCCGATGCGTCGCGCGATGATTCTTCGGAGGGAGTGGGTGTTTGCTTGTGCATCCCTTCTTTGGGCTATAGGTTTGGCATCCGCCTTGTGGGCTTGAACTCGGTCCTTTCCGCGGAGTTGTACTCGATTTTTTGTGCGCTGAAATACATCTTTAGGCTATGGTGTTTACCGACTCTTTGTATGCCCTTTATCATCTTCGGGACGGTTTTTTCTCTACCCGCGTATCCCCCTATG
This sequence comes from Diplolepis rosae, assembly GCA_030998225.1. Classification (NCBI taxonomy): domain Eukaryota; kingdom Metazoa; phylum Arthropoda; class Insecta; order Hymenoptera; family Diplolepididae; genus Diplolepis; species Diplolepis rosae. The sequence continues at coordinate 70,159 of JAPYXD010000442.1, forward strand.
TGTTTAAGATCCTCCATCTTCTTTCCCTCATTCGGGAACGAGACTGTGTGGTTGATTTCTGTTCTGGATCGGGACTTCAGGTATTGGTGTTGCTCCCAATGGCCTTACATACGCTCATCGTCCGGCCGTAGTGAGTATTTTAACAGGATTACTTTTAATAACCCCAGACCATGGTTTACGGGTTCCAGGTTTGCGAGGGGTTATGTCAGCCTGGTCACGCGTTTGAGATCCTCGCACATTTGCACCGGATCTCATTTTATCAGAATGGGGTGGGATTTGGACGCTGGTTGCGGCTGTGTTGCGGAGTTGAAGAGCCTTGCGCAGAGTGTTTCCCGGGTAGGCCCCCTGAACAGACTGATTTGGGGGATTTGATCTTTGATCCGGACCCGGAGGCTGTTAGGGAGCTGGGAAGATTTCTCCGATCTGGAGACCTTGTTATTTAAGATGAATGAATGTTTGCTTTCGCTTGCTCTGCTTCTGCCCTGAGGACTGATCGACTGCCTTATAGCCTCTCCCTCCTATCCCATAGACAGCACAAGCTTGTTACTGGTTGGCTTATTAATTGCTGAGCCTGCCTTCTACACGTGTGGACGATTGGTGCTTTTGATCGCTGCTTGATACTTTTGATGGACATGGATTTTCTCTTTGTGGACTAATGTTATGTTATTTGCACAGATATGGCTATTTGCTAGACACAGCAAGAAGCCACAACCAAGAAGAAGAAGAAGAAGAGTTGGGAAGACTTGGATTCGAGTCTACGAAGCTATTCGGATAACGTCGGAAGCACGTGGACGACATTCTGAAACGAATTATACGAAAAACCGAGAATGAATGTTTTGATTTTTGCTGCTCGTCGCAAGGTTTCTGGCAAGTTCATATTAGAAATATGATTTCTAGGTTATAATATTCATTTGTCACGTCCTGTGACTATTAACATTTATTTATACTATTATAATTTTATCCGCAATAAAACATGCATAGAAGATATGTTTTGGTCGGTATTAATTATACGAAATAAAATGTACAATGCTAAAATTGCAATAGGGAGAGAGAAATAGTAAGTTTATAAATAGACAACGCTTATGAATGAAATGTCAAAACCCTTACAAAGGTGTGAACGAGGGAGCCCCATCGGAATGCGCTGAGTAAACAAGAATATCGACCGGCGCAGATAAACAGGGAAATTAAAAGTCTAATTGATTTGAAAAGAAGGAACGTCGGGGAAACCAGAGGAGAAAAACTATTCTAATACATAATCTTCCCCTTTTTCTTCTTCAATATGCGAAAAGCCAAGGAGTTCAGCCACGTGCCGAGCTCGGGGAAGGGTCAACCAGAGGTTGGCAAAAATATCCAGGGCAAACCAAGTATCGATTGAAAATGGCGACCAGGATCACAATCGATCGAAAATTGCCCATAAAAGCGAGTGCGAATCCGCAAAAGAGCAGTTGTTCCTCAGTTTTTCTTCAATTCTCCTCGGGTTAACATCGGAAGCGCATTTTCTCCAGAAGTAACAAGTGTCCTCCACAATAAGTAAAAGTCTTCCCCTTAAGGATAAATTGGAAAGAGTTCAACGGTCAACTCAGTGATTCGTTTCATCGGTACGTTCGTCCTAAAGTGAAAAGGTGATCAATTGGATATCACTGCCTTCAATCATTAAGAAGAGAGTTCCAGTGGTACCAGTCCCAGGGTTACCAGTTCCAGTGGTTCCAATTTTATAGTTCCAGGTGGAATAAAATAAAATAATCGAGTAATTCCCCATTTTAAATTTAAAAGGGAATATTCTCTCTCTCTCTCTCATTTATGTAAATTGTTTAATACTGAAATGTAAAGGATTCGTTTGAGGATTTAACCCCTCACAGCGTAACCAGGCGCTCGAGGAGTGTTATATTGAACAGGGGCTAGCGGTAACACGCTCAGCCATCCTTAAATTAGAATTTTTTGAATCAGAATTGAAATTTATCCTACACAACCATCAAACACATACACAAAACAAAAAGGATATTAAAATTAAAATTTATTTTTAAATTGATTTCAACCCTGTGACTGAGAATTGTTTCAGGGGTATAACCTGTCACTTTGTGTTAGGTTGTATCGTGTAGCGACTAGCGAATTGTGCACTCAGCTATCCTCAAACTAGGTTCTCAGAAACAGATTAGAGGTTAATTTGATAAATTTTAAAACTACAATTTCAATTACTGAAATTTAAAGAATTTGTTTGAGGATTTAACCCCTCATAGCGTAACCAGTCGCTCGAGGAGGGTTATATTGAACAGGGGCTAGCGGTAACACGCTCAGCCATCCTCAAATTAGAATTTTTTGAATCCGGATTGAAATTTATCCTACACAACTATAAAATAAAGAAAACAAAAAAAAAGAAGAAAAAGGGATACTAAAAATAAAATTTATTTTCATTAGTTTCTATAACTAAGAATTGTTTAGGTAAATAACTTTCAAAAAAATATATAATCGTGATATATATATATATATATAAATTGAGTCGTCACTCGTATTTGAAATTTTATGTCATATTTTGTAAGCACTGTATAATAAATGCCTTTACCATCACGAAAACATACTTTGAAACGCCCCCGAGCAAGAAATTTTAAGTCAAAAGATATTGATATTAGAGAGATCAATAACGATATTGAATTCTAAGAATTATTTGAACAATTGCTAGAAGAAACAAAAAAATTTATTTCAAATAAATGTTCTTATAAATACGGAAAAAGAAAAATCGAAAAAACTTCCACCCAATCTAAACCAGGAAGTTCTCAGTTAAGAAATTCTGAGGCAGAATCAACAAGTAATAAAACCACCCAAAATTTATCCCCCGTTACTGAAATATTAGATAGCAGTTCAGCCTTTGACCCCGAAACAAATCAGAATATTTCTAATTCTCGCAAAAGTATTGTTCCAAGTATCGAAATTTGGAATATACCATCAGATTCAGGATCTGAAACAGAAACCAAGGAACCTATTTTTGTCCATAATAAAACTTTCTTGTCTAGAATAACAGATATTCGGAGTTTAGAAAAAAATCAAGGTTACATTGATTAAGGAGTTTTAGACTTAGGAAAATTGTTCTGTAATAAGAATACAATGAAAAACCATTTTCTAGAAATAAGTAATATGCAAAATACCAATGTCGATTCCGCCACGAGATACCAGTAAAAAGGGCACTGTAACTCGTAGTCAAGCAAGAAAAAACCCAAGTTTAGCAAAAAAAGTTGAAGAAAGTTCCCAAGTACCACTTAAACCAAAACGAAAAACTGAAGAAGGAAATTTACAATATTCCGAATCGTCAAGTAATTTAGATCAAACTGATATTTTAGATATTAGCATAGGAAGTATTCTTGACGCTGAAATTAGTACTTTAAACAAATCAATTATTGACACAAAAAACCCTAAGAGTCCATTTGTTGATAAATTAAGAACTTTTATCAAACGCAACAATAGTATAATTATTGCAGGGATCAGTATAACGATATACCACAAATTAACCCTTCATTTGACGATACCATAGGGGATATAACACTCGGAGAAAAATCAATAATCGAAAGCATTACAGCAAACTCAACCTTGTGTGATAGAACTTTATGCCCAGATCAATTTGGTGATATTTCAAATAACAAAATTCTCACCACACCTCAAACAAGACACAAATCAATAGATCCATTCGAAACAAAATCACGACTAAATAGGACTCCAGAATCTTTCAATCAAACAACAATATTTAAAAATCCAAATCTAGAATTTGAACAAGTCCAAGAAACTTTACCAAATAAAATCAATCAAATTATACTTGACGACTCTGCAAATATTGACCAGGCTCTTGATTCGCTAAAATCTTCACACCCGTATTCAACCTCTAGGTAGTCTAATAAAGAAATGTTAGCAAATAATTTACAAAATAATTCACCGAATAGTTTACCAAATAACCTACCAATACAATCCATCGAAAAGATGAATTTACCCACAAATCAACAAGTATCTCTACGAGATGCTTTAGAGATTGTCCCATACTTTGATGGCTCAAGTAAAGTACCATTAACTCTTTTTATTGAGGCTTGCAAGGAAGCCAAAGAAATGGTCCCAACTGCAGAAGCAAATGTGGTGAAATTACTAAGAAGCACACTTACTGGAGAAGCAAGAAGATGTATAAAAGGAAATTATTATAATAATTTAGAAAATTGTATTTCAAAAACAATTTTTTCACCATCGAAAACCGTATACCAATTACAAGGAGATTTAGGTAGAATATATATGTGGGAAAATGGAAGTGTTTTATCCTATGCAACACGCATACAGGAAATAGCGGCAGAAATCCTAGAATGTCATAAACAAAATAATAATGGAAAAGAAGCTGCTGAATTTGGAAGAAATCTGTAAAGAGACGTGATCGATTGTTTTCTACGAGGTTTGAAACCAGAATTAGAAATGCGAATAGGAAGAGTCGATAAATTTGATGAAATAGTAGAAAGAGCAATACGAGAAGAAAGGAATTTAACATCCAGAAACGAACTGCGAAGAGGAAACAGACAAAATTCACTATTTTAAGAAGTTGAAAAGTCATCACATAATAACCGCGAATTTGCAGAAACAAATAAAATAAATTTAGCACGAGAAGGACCAATAAAATGTCAAATCTGTCAGAAAATAGGCCACACAGCAGCAACCTGTTTTCCATATGTTCAACAGTTAACAAATAAAAATTAACAGAGTAATCAGTTTAGAAATAACTTGACTACACAAAATAATCAATACCAGGGAAATAGGCAAGGTCAGGGAACACAGTGGAGACCCCCACAGAGATACCAGGTGCAAAGCCTAAATCTACAAGGTAGTAGAAACAACTATAGAGATATAAATAGCTTCCCATCCCACCCTAATTTTTCCCAAGGAAACAAATTTAACCAAAACCCAAACTTCAATCGAAATACCCAGAATATGTATCCCAATCTTAGTCAAAATAATCAAAGTCGAAATTTTAATCAAAATCCAAATTTCAATAGAAATTTCAATAGAAATTTCAACCAAGGACAAAATTTCATACAAGGTCAAAATTTTAATCAAGTTCGAAATCGAAGTAGAAATTTCAATCAAAACCCCCATTTTAATCAAAGACCAAATTTTAATATGAATTACAATGAAAATAGGAATAAAAATCCAAATTTTAATCAAAATCCAAATCAAGGTCAAAATTTTGAAGTTATTTGCTACTCGTGTAATACACCACAGGACATACATCTAGGAATTGTAACAAACAAATAAATATGAATCAACAATTACAACAACAACAACAACCGCCACAACAACAAGAATTTAATCAACAGGAAAACTCCAATGCCCTTACCGGAACGGGTGCACAGAGGAGGGCTTGAATGAACGATTAAATGCACCTAATTTCAGTGAAAATAAAACTGAAAAGGTCAATTTGAATACAAGTAATACAATTCCTCATATAATTCTATCAGCTGAAGGATTGAAAAACCCCATACTCATGATAATAGATACAGGAGCCGGATCAAATTTAATCAAACAACAAGCAGTCAAAACAAACGTGAAAATAAATAAATACGAATTCCTAAAACTAACAGGCATAAATGAACACCCTGTATTTACACTTGGACAAATAACAATCGATATTTTCGGCTACCTGACCATCCTCAATATAATACCGAACGAAGTACCTATCGAACATGATGGTATACTAGGTACAGAATTTTTCAGAAACAACAATGCAAAAATTAATTATGCAGAAAAACAACTTGAAATAAATGATAAAATTTACCCATTTGAAATACAAGAAACTATATTAGTACCAGCAAGAACAGTTTCAGATTTTTATGTGAGAATTAAAAACAGTGAACAAAAGCAGGGATTTATTCCACAATTACACTTATGTAATGGAGTTTATTTAGGAAATGCAATTGTTTCTAATAATAACAATAAAGCGTACATGAAAATTTTTAATACAAATACACAACCTCAAAAGTTAACCACACCAATTGTAGAATTGATCGATTGTGAAGAAGTATCAATAGATGAAGAAAAGCAATCTCAGACAAAAACAAATATGAAGACAGAAAAGAAATCAATTTCTCACAAAAAATTTTCAATGACTTCATTAATCAAATTTCACAAACAAATGATTATCACAAATCATTCAATATTTCAAATAAAAATCGAGAAAACGCAATTAAGGGATTATTAAGATTAGATCATTTAAACAAAGAAGAAAGACATGTTGAAAATTTAATTGAAAGATATGCAGATCGATTCCACATACCAGGAGAACCATTAGGAGCAACAACCGTCTTACAACATAACATTCCAATAACTGATGATCAACCTATATTTTCAAAACAATATAGATTTCCTCCCGTACATAAAGAAGAAATTTCACTAATTGAAAATAAAATTATAAACCCTCACAATCACCATATAATACACCTGTTTGGATAGTACCAAAAAAATTGGACTCACATGGAAATAGAAAATGACGAATGGTACTTGATTTTCGCAAACTCAATGAAAAAACGATTGGAGATTCTTACCCTTTACCAAATATAATCGATATTTTAGATCAATTGGGATCTGCACAATATTTTTCCGTATTTGATCTTGCTTCCGGGTTTCATCAAATAAAAATGAGCCCTGAAGACTCTTATAAAACAGCTTTTCAACCCCTTATGGCCATTATGAATATGTACGTATGCCATTTGGTTTGAAAAACGCACCAGCTACCTTTCAACGATTGATGGATTTAGTTTTAACAGGACTTCAAGGAACTGAATTATTCGTCTACTTAGATGACATCGTATTAGTATATACGTATTTACTGTTTTATAAACAAGGATAAATGTTAAATATGACAAATAGTGTACGTGTAACTATATAAACTCATTTAAGAATGAAGCAAAATATTTATGTCACTTAATATTATATTCAGAATTTTATAATAATATTACAGATGATGTGAATTACACATTTTCTCAGTCACTCAATTTCCTTTTGAATTTAAGTGAAACAGGAAAGTGAATTTACTTAAGGCTCTATCAGCCTTAAGGAACACATTCTCATCATGGCGCTCGCGCTTCGCGTTCGATTTTCTGTATACATTTCAGTAACTTTTTAATAAATTACATGATTAAAATAATTTATTTTCTTCCAAATCTCTCAAAAAGAAAAAACAGTCGTAGACTTTATTTAAGGAAACGATTTTGCAGAACAATGCTTATTTCGTATCTCATATATTTTGGTGAAAAAAATCGAATTTTTTTAATATTAAAAATCAAAACATAGAATATACCACCTGTCCCGAAATGTCTTAATGGGAATTTGTAGACCTCATTTAGGCAAACAATTTCCCATCTAAACGTTTTTTTTGTATCTCACATATTTTGTCTAAAACATGGAATTTTTAAATTTTAATCGTATTTTTTGGAATTGAAACGAAAAATATATGTTTCATCAGAAACTGTGTGAGACAAAATTTGTAGATCTTTTTGAAACGACAGACTTTGTATTCTTACGTTTTTTTCGTATTTTACATATTATTGTTAAAAAATTGAATTTTTGATTTTCAATATTTTTTTTTGGAATTAAAAAGTAAAATATGCATCTTATGAAAAAATGTTACAATTCAAATTTGTAGGTCTTTATGTAGAAAATAATATTGTATCATAACGTTTTTTCGTATCTCGTATAATTTAACTGGACAATGGAATTTTGATATTAACTTTTTTCGAATTTGAATATGCTGTAACATTTCTAATTTTGATTTAATCAAAAAATGTTATCAGGATAATTTGTACAGTTTTATGAGCATTATCAAAAACCAGTATTGGAATTTTTGATTTTTTCAAAAAGTTATTTTCAAAAACACAAAAGTAGTGCTCAATCCCTCAATTTTGATTGGATGTGGCTGGTTAACGAACTTGTCCTTACTTTTTCGGCTCCGATAAAGTGTGCCGAAGCTTAATTCAATCTGATAATTCTATCGAGAGTTATGCCGCACACGACCTACTACAGACAGACAGACAGACAGACACTTTCGTAAAAACCGTTTTTTCTGACTCAGGAGGTCTCAAAACGTAAAGATTTGATAAAAATTTCAAAAGTCATTTTTCACATAAAACCAACACCTTCTCATCCATGATGAGAATGTAAAAATACAAAAATTTCCAAGAAAAATATTTGAAGCATAAGAAAAAATACATTTAACAAATTTAATTTTTACACCGACTTTTTTTCTTATCGCTTCATATCACATTTTTAAAAAAATCATGTGATTCAAATAAATCAAGAATCGTTTTTTCAGAATAAAGATTTAATACAACCTAGCCATTTCCATATTTCTAAAATGAATAAGTTTTTACCAAATTCAGCAATTTTTTCACAAGAATTTTGTTTTGGAAAATTTATTTTTAATGGTTTCAGCCATTAAAGAATTTATTATAATTTCCGAAAAATGGAAACGGTTAAGTTGTAGAAAGCCTTTTGCTTGAAAAAATTATCCGTGATTTCACAGAATCACATCATTTTTTTAAATTTCGTATGAAGAGATAAGAAAACAAATCCGGGTAAAAATAAAATTTGTAAAATGCATTATTTTTTTATGTTTTAATTTTTTTCTTGGAAACTAATCTTTTTTCTTCCAAATGATCTCTTTAATAATAATATTGCTATTCTTGAAAAATGGGATCGGACATTGGTAACACGACACCTGGTGGTGAAAATCGGAAATTTTCTCAAGTGTCATTTTACATTATAAGGATAGATAAACAATTGAAAAAATCATTTTATAAATATATCCGAAAGATGGAAAGCTCGAAACTGACATCTAATTCGAAAAAGAAATGCGGCTTCGTATGTGCAGTGAACAATTGTAAGTCTAAGTCACTGGAAAATGCAGATTTGAGCTACCATTTCTTTCCTCCTACGGTCGGAATTTTGTCAAAATCGACAATTATTTTAGCATTCCCGAAAAAATCGACGTGTTGGTTGTATGGAAGAAAGCAACAAAAAGAAAAGATCTGAAATCCCATTTGAGGGTGTCTTCACGTCATTTTACCAAAGAAGATTTTCTATTTCCTGGTAAGTAATATTCGATATTAACCTAAACAATTTTGATCTTTCAATTAAAATAATCATTTCTTTTGCACATTTTCTCCCCCGATAAAATTTATTTTTCCCGGATTGATTTCGGCCTATTGGCAAATTTCTTGAACCGTTAAAATCATTGTTAAATATAGAAATAAACAGAACCATATATGTAAACAATGCATCTGGACACTTAGTTTCGGCCATATTGGATCATGTGACCAACGTGAATTTGGAAAGCCACGCCTCCATGTCCGATCCCAATTTTTGCCTGAAGTCTAATTTCTGTGGATGAATCAGCAAACACTTCATTTACATTTATTATCGACATTTTCATACAAAAGATGTTATCTTTTATAAAAATGTTCAAACCCGTCATTTTTGAAACTTGTATCTCATCTTGAATGAGAGAAGAAAAACATTTTTTAGCATAAAATAATACAATAAAGAATTTTAAAAACATTTATTTGAAAAGATTTGATAAATTATACCTACTAATAAAATTTTACCTGCGAATAGTATTGCCTCTTTAAATAATCTATATTTTCAATAAATATCAAAATTAAGAAATATAAAATTTAAAACAAAAATAATAAAATCATTGTTTTTGTTCAGTTTTTTAAAAATAGGTTTAAACTTATATCAATAAAGAATATTTTTAAAAAAAGAAAAGAATAAGAAACCACAAATTGATACCAAATGTTCTTAAATAATTTGAAGGACTTACTTGAGAATTTCCATTTTTTAGTTCAGATGTAGAAACATCATTGTCCGCAATTATGATGTCCTCACTAATTGGAGTATTATTTTCTTCACTAGCATCAATGCCGCTTAGTCGACTGCAAACATTCCTTAAATAAAATATTTAAAATAATTAACATAAATTTATTTATGTGAAATAAATGTTTTTTTTATGTGAAATTTATGTTTATTTATGTGAAAATAAAAAAATTAATTCTATTTATCAATATCCCTATTGAAAAAATCCTCGTGTTATTTTCGGAAGAGGAAAACACGAGGAAATCCGCGAGTCAGAGAATTAGTCCTCGCGGATTGCCTCATGTTCTCCTCGTCCGAAAATAACACGAGGATTTAATCGAGGATTTTAAGCACAAAACTTCTCCAAAATATGAATAGAAAAACATATGAACAGCTTTCAGTTTCATATATTAAACAACATTTTATAATAATAATGAAGTATGATTGTTAAAATATTTTTCAACCACAGATAAAACGGAGATACACTAAATGCAAAGAAAATCTCGAAAATCTATAAAAATTTACGAATTTGAGGTTAGAATAGTAACCGGTATACTCAAGAAAATTGTATTAATACATAATCGCACAAATATTTGAATGAACAAAAATAACAATATTTTACAATTGCTTACCTGTACAACTACATATCTGTGTCCCAAAAGGCGATTATATCCAACATTTTTTAACACTTTACTACAAAATAAACATTTTGTAATATTTTTATTTTCTCTTGCAGGGGCAGAAAGTTCAATTTATTCCATGGAATATACGGAAGCCCGAAGTGGGATTTTATTTTCCCCCGTTTATTATTAGTCGACATTGATGATATTGTTTAATTAACAATTTTCACGCTTAAAACAAACTTTTCGGGAACGGAACTTTGAAAAAGTGAGGTTATATACTGTTGTAAAAGGTCGCCATCCTGGCACGTAAGTTATTAGGTATTTTACCGGTTTTCTACGTAAAATACCTCACTTAGGTAATTTACGTAAAAAAACCTCTAGTGACGCGTCACTGCACAACCCTGGTGTGTACTCCCACACAGCCCTGTCCGACTAAAAACAAAATGGCGGTTCCTTAGTGATTATAGTTTCTATATGCGAAGTTTTCTCATCATAGCGGCGCTGCACGCGGCACGCTCTACAAAAGCATTATACTAATAGACAAATATTTAAAAAATTTAAAATAATTAATTTTATTAACAATATTAAATGAAAAAATATTCCTAACATGTTTCTAGGAAATAAAATACAAATTTTGCATAAATCATTTAATACAAAATAAAAAAAAAGAACACATTAAAATTCTTAAAATATATACTGTGTACACGCAGGAAGAATTCTTGAGACCCTGAACAAAATTTTTTTAAGTTATCCCCATATAACTGAAAATATATTTAAAAATAAATAAAAAGCTTAAAGTTCTAAATAGAAGTATTTTCCATTAATATTTTGCAGCTTCAAACGAATGAAATGAAAAATAAATATTTTGTGAAGCCCTGTGTTCAACATAGAAAACCATGTGGAGGGAAATATATACTCAATTAAAAATTTGTAAATGTAACAAAAAATATTCATTACTATAAAATTTGCCAGTACATATTTTTATCATATTTCAAATTTTTAACATGTACAGATCGATGATGACTAATTAAGTGTCGCAAAGCTTGGCTGCTTTTTTTTTTAAAAAGATGCTAAATTTTTTAATTTCAGGCATTTCCTGTCTTATGAATTGTCTCATTCTTATTTAAAATAAAATTAAATCACATATGCTAACATCTCTACAGCTTCATTGGCATGTTCTTTGCATTGAAAAATAAATTTTGTTTCAGATGAAATTAAATCGTCTAGAATTATAAATCAAAAGAATTGCTAGACAGGCAATGTTTGTTAAATAGATATTCGACAACTGTGATAAGCTTGTATTATTATTTTATGCAAATCTACTCAAACTTTCAGGTAACTGATCACAAGAAAAAGTTATTGTATCTGCATGAATTTCAGAAGTAGTCAAAAATGCATTTAAGCATGTCGAACACTGAGTGTGCTGTTTAATGTAAGCAGTTATACGACCAGTTATGTAAAAATCAAACAATCTCTAACAGCTGGTAAAGCATAATCGTCCGCTACTGCATCTACAAAATCACTAAAATCAGTGTCTTCACAATCGATTATTGCTTTTAACTTTTCTAGAATTTCTTGAATTGCGCTTTTACTATTCGACTCATGTAATTCTTTCAATTTAGAAATTGTTATTAAGGGCTGTAGAGGGTTGCCATTGAAAGTACTACAATTTCCAAGCTTTGTAGGTTTCAAAATGATAAAGGCAGATAATATCTTGTATATTTGCAAGAAGGTTGGTGTACAAGGATGACCATTTGTTCCTCCAGCTAATCTGATAGTGCCAAAAAATCTCTAAACAAAATGAAAGGAACAAAAAATTAGTGAAACTTTTATACAGTATTGATAATATTCCATTCGAAACCTCATACTGAATAAAATATTTTTATCTGGTTCAGTTAAATTTTCTGAAATTAAGGAAGCTAAAGAAATAATAAATATATTTTAAATGCAACATCAACGACACTATATTTCTTATACAAATCCATTTTGTAAAAAAATTTAAAAGTGCTTTCTTGGATATTTATATTTCACTGCAAGAATTCGGATGAAATGGAATGGATTGAAGGGATATAAAGATAAATTTCGGAATTAAATAAGTACCGTGCTGATTAATATGAACGTATCTATATTTTATTATACGCGTAAAAAATATTAAGTATAAAGTAATTAAAATAAATATTTTAATATTATTATTATAAACAGTAGTTTATCTTTCCTGCAAAACACGTAATATTAAAATGAATACATATGTATATATGTCTTCGGTTATGTTCGACATATTTCGTACAGGGAATATAGATATATTAGATACTTTATCAGATATCTTTATATAAAATCTGGTCTAATATTCTATTTCCAGATACGTACATGTTAAAAATTTAAAATATGTTAAAAATATGTACTAGAAAATTTTATAGTAATGAACATTTTTTGTCATGTGAAACAAAATTTATTTTTCAATGCAAAGAACATGCCAATGAAGCTGTAGAGATGTTAGCATATGTGATTTAATTTTATTTTAAATAAGAATGAGACAATTCATAAGACAGGAAATGCCTGAAATTAAAAAATTTAGCATCTTTTTAAAAAAAAAAGCAGCCAAGCTTTGCGACACTTAATTAGTCATCATCGATCTGTACATGTTAAAAATTTGAAATATGTTAAAAATATGTACTAGCAAATTTTATAGTAATGAATATTTTTTGTTACATTTACAAATTTTTAATTGAGTATATATTTCCCTTCACATGGTTTTCTATGTTGAACACAGGGCTTCACAAAATATTTATTTTTCATTTCATTCGTTTGAAGCTGCAAAATATTAATGGAAAATACTTCTATTTAGAACTTTAAGCTTTTTATTTATTTTTAAATATATTTTCAGTTATATGGGGATAACATAAAAAAAATTTTGTTCAGGGTATCAAGAATTCTTCATGCGTATCCACAGTATATATTTTACGAAGTTTAATGTGTTCTTTTTTTTATTTTGTATTAATTGATTTATGCAAAATGTGTATTTTATGTCCTAGAATCATGTTAGGAACATTTTTTCATTTCATATTGTTCAGAAAATTAATTATTTAAAATTTTTTAAATATTTGTCTATTAGTATAATGCTTTTGCACTGATCTCTATAATACACTGGATGCACAATGCCAATGGGAAAGTCCGTAAAGTCGTGTGCCCAATTGAAAGCTGAACCGCCATATTTACTTAGGTTGATTACAAAGAATGTTGCGGTAAATTCAAATTTAGTAAAAAGGGAAAAGTGTAAATATTAAAGAAACAATAATAAATCCATGCTATTTTACCAGTATTAGTATTGATAGTATACATAATTAAACTAATGAAATGAAATGTATTGAATAATACTAAAATATAACTCGGTAATATTTATTATTATGGTATATAATGTTGTATATATTTAAAAAGGCATATGTATTTATTTCTTAACTATAATTAAATATAAATTTATTATAAATTTATCAAATATAGATTACAGAATTCAACAAGTAACCGTACCTTGGGGTAGTGTAAAAATTATCTCACGTTCTGAACGTGAACTATTAATAATAGTCACATATAATAACTATTTTTAGTATAAATTAATTCACGTTTCATAATTCAACCCTTATGTACCTGTACATGAACGGTTTTAAAAACTAAAAAAAAGCTCCATCCCCTTCTGTTTTAAAAAATGTTGAATTACTCGATCTTGTTGGCGCATTTCATCATACGTTTAAATTTCTCAGGATTAATAAGTTGCTCCAACTGAAAGAAGTAATAGAAATAATTTTAAATATATACTAAAATTATAAACTATTGTATTTTGGTCGTTTGCGAACATTTTAATTTATCAGAAAATAATAAAATTGGAAAAGAAACAAATCCTAAAATATAATTATTACTGAATGCAGATATTACATGAAAATTAAGTATGTAGATGCTGTGACTAGTATGTTACTAAATAATAGAATCCAATTCTATAAAGACCTAAGTAATAATATAGAAGATTATCACTAAATAGTACAAAACATCAGGTACGAAAGTATTTCACAAGCAGCAAATCACTTCATTAAAAATCACCAGAGTATCACAAACAAGAAGTTTTAAATTTCAAACTAAAGTAGTGACTAATTCGACACCTTAATTTTTAAAATACATGCAAAAGTAATAAATAAACAATTCTTAAAAGAAAAAAATCAATAATAATTACAATAATAAATAAAATAATAAATAAATAATAAAAAAATAATAAATAAAATCAATTTTTACTTTTAAGAATTGTTTATTTATTACTTTTGCATGTAGTTGAAAAATTAAGGTGTTGAATTGGTCACTACTTTAGTTTGAAATTTAAAACTTCTTATTTGTGATACTCTGGTGATTTTTTATTAAGTGTTTTGCTGCTTGTGAAGTACTTTCGTACCTGATGTTTTGTACTATTTAGAGATAATCTTCTATATTATTACTTAGGTTTAATTATGTATCCTATCAATACTAATACCGGTAAAATAGCATGGATTTCATATTGTTTCTTTAATATTTACACTTTTCCCTTTTTACTAAATTTGAATTTACCGCAACATTCTTTGTAATCAACCTAAGTAAATATGGCGGCTCAGCCCTTCAATTGGGCACATGACTTTGCATTGAATGTGCATCCAGTGTATTATAGAGATCAGTGTGCTTTTGTAGAGCGTTCCACGTGCAGCGCCGCTCTGGTGAGAAAACTTCGCACATAGAAAGTATAATCACTAAGGGAATCTTCTTCTTCTTCTTCTTGTTTGTGGCTTCTTGCTGAAACTAGCAAATAGCCATATCACCTACTAAGGTAATCAAGTTCTCGCCGTTGCAGGCAAGGAGTGGGATAGGGCTGCTCCCACATCATGGAGACTAGATATAAGGAGACCAGCCCCCGGAATCTCTGGAGTTGAAAATGTCACAGATGTTGACCGTTGGCTACCGTGGCGCTGACTGTTCATGAAGCCGACCTTATACAGATTAGCATTATAGAACATTGAAATTTAAGGTTTTTTGTGAAAAATTGGTGTCTGAAGTGCTTTTGTGTGCTTTTTGGGTAAATTGGAATGGTTTTAACAGTCGGTGATATAAAAATTTAAGTGAAAATGCGGAAATTTATTACTGTAGTTTGCAAAACAGGCTACACGTAATGCTCTGAAAAGTGCATTGTTTTGTGGTTTATTTATCATGAGCGCCTTTAACTTATTAAAATTTAATCTATACTAAATTTAAAATGCTTTGAATAAAAAAATCAACAAAGCTGACTGACTGAATTTAAGGTATTATAGATAGGGATGGGCGATCTTCAAAAAAAAGAATTGATTCTGAAATTATTGATTCAATTTGATCGATTAATCGGTTAAAAAGATCGATTTTTGAATCGATCTTCAAAAATCGATACCTTTTTCTGAAAATGATAAATTTCTGTAAAATAACCTTTTTTAAAATGTTTTATAACAATTGGAGATATAATTGTCACTTGCATATTTTGTGAATTTAAATTATCAAAATAAAAAAGTGTTTATATCAATAAAAAAGGAAATTAGGCTTAAAAAACACACTATTTGCGAATCAGGAACGTTTTTTATTTTTTAAAATTGCACAATTTCTAAAGCAATGCGTATTATTAGTGATAAAGTTTCTGACATAAATATGAAGTATTACTATAAATTTTATAATATTAATATACTTTGAACTTTGCATATCACTTAAAGTATTATTTATGATAAAATTTCTGGCATAAATATGAAGTATTACTATAAAGTTTACAATATTAATATACTTTGAACTTTGCATATCACTTAAAGTATTATTTATGATAAAATTTCTGGCATAAATATGAAGTATTATTATAAAGTTTATAATATTAATATACTTTGTATATCACATTAAGGATATTCTCGTGGTCGACCCCTTGATCTCACTTTTAAACTAAAAAACAGTTCATAGGAACAGTTCATAGAAATAGGAAACAGGAAAAAAAGAAAGGAGAATCGTTCATAAAGTGTTATAGTGAAAACTAAACTTTCTAATTTTTGAAGGTAGTGACATCAAACTGATATCACTTTGTATGTCTTTATTCTTGAGAGATGTTAGAGAAGAACTGACGAGGCCTGCCTGAACCTCTACATATATAGACAGCTAAACCTAGGAGGGGGAGGTCATCAACCTCTACATATATGGATAACTAAACCTGGGGGAAGGAGGTCATCATCTGGCCTGGTAACAGCTAAACCTAGGAGGGGGAGGTCATCAACCTCTACATATATGGATAACTAAACCTGGGGGAAGGAGGTCATCATCTGGCCTGGTAACACTCCCCTTTTTAGACATAAATTAGTCTCTTAATTTACTAAATTCTTACCCTCCTTACTTTTGGTATTTAGGTGATCACCAAGGGTTGCAAGCTAGAATTGTACGTGACGACGTTCGTCGGCGTTGTTACCTTTGTTTTTACACAGAATATACAAAGTTTTTTGGGCATACACTTTTGTATGAATTCGAGTATTTCTAATCTGTACATAACATAGGCTGATCCTAATCCTAGCGCTGCGTAACCTAAATAGTTTAACCAATCCATAGTTGTTTCTCTCCATGTTCTTAGTCTTCTGTTAATGGCTATTGATTTTAACATATTTTCTGCATCGTCTAGGCTTAATTTGGCTTTTCGTAATTTATTGTTATCTATGATTTTAGGGAGACGTATTAATTTACTTTCTAAGGTTTTTAGATCGTCGTTAGAGTAACTAATGTTGTAGGTCGCATTGAATTCGTTGTAAAATTGTCCCTTTAGATTTTTGCTAAGGTACAGTGCGTCCATTCCATTATAGATTTTACAATTTGAGCCCGTTAGTAGTGAGGGTTGTTTAATCTTTAGGTGTTCTATTCCTGTTTCGCAGCTAATATCTAAATATACCTCGTTCATTAGTACTATTATGTATCCGTTTAGTACGGGTATGAAGGTTTCTTTGTGTAAAGCAAAAGTTGAAGTTTTACATTTGTTCTCTGAGTATCGCTTGAATATCGTAGCTTCGCATGTTTCACTGTCAGTCAGCCTAAGATTTGGTTGGCTTCTTTCGCAAATTTTATATTCGCTTATCGTCGTATATTTATTTATTGTTTCCTTGTCAGTAATTACATATGAGCCTCTAAATTTTATTGAATAATCATGGTCGGGAATTACTGCAAAATATCGGTTTTGGATAGGATAAGGGATAGGTATAATATGTTTGATGGTACCCTCTTCCTGTTCTATAATGGGAATTTTGACGGTTGTAAGGTGTAGTTGGCTTTACAGTTGGCCATTGCCGCTATTAGAAGTACTAGAGTCCTCATCTAAAAAATAAGGCATACACTGATCTATGTGTACTCTCAGTATTTTATCTTTATTCCTAATGCGTAGATTATTATTATCTAGGTAATCTATAACTTCGTAAGGACCTTTCCAGGATTGTTCTAGTTTGTTTTGTTTGGTGTTGTTAAGGATTTTGACTAGGCTTCCAGGCTTGTATAAAGGGTGTGTTCTTATTATTCCTTCATCTAATCTTTTCTTAGTTTTTTCTAATTCTACTTGGATTCTCTCTCTAGCTTTTCTGATGTTTTCCTCGTGTTTTTTCCCCCATTTTCTAATCAGATCTTGATGGGTTAAATTGGGTGAGTTTTCAATTTGAGATGGTATATTTGGTAATCTTCCAAACGTGAGTTCAAAGGATGTGAATCCCGTGGTTTGATTTACTGTTGAATTTATTGCGAATGTTACATATTTTAGATTTTCGTCCCAGTTATTCTGATTTTCTGCCATGCTAGTTTTGATCAGATTATTCAGGGTTGAGTGCATTCTTTCAATGTTTCCGTTGGATTGTGGATGGAATGCTGTAGTTTTAATATGTTTGATTTTCAAAGCTTTCTCAAATTGGTCCATTAACTCAGATAGAAAGTTAGACCCTTGATCAGTGAGAATAGTTTTAGGGGATCCATAAATGTAAATATATTGTTCTATCAGAGCTTCTACTATTGCTGTTGAGGTTTCACTTTCTAACAGTATTAAAGTGGTGTATCTGGTCAATCTATCCTGAATACTAAGTATTACCTCTATGTGTAGTGGGTAACGGTCCAAAAATATCCAGTGCTATTTTATCATTTGGATTGAGTGGTATGTCGGGTATTATACTTTCTGATTGATTCTTAATTCGCGTGGTATTTTGTAGTTGGCATATAGGGCATTTTTTGACATAGTCCTTAATGTCTTGGTCCATGTTGGTCCAAATTCCGATTCTCTTGGCTTTTTCGATAGTATTTTGTTCTCCAGTGTGATCCCTATGAGCTTCTTTAATAATTTGTTTTCGTTCTTCCTTAGTTAATTCTCGGGTTGTAGAGAAACAAATGTGGAAATTCTTATCTGGATAATAGTTTGATAGGAATTCCATTATTTCTTGAATTACTTCTCGCTCCAGAAATGTAAATAGAGGATCTCCAAAGGATAATCTAACAATTGAAAGTTTCCTGTTAACGAATTCTTCGATGAACCAACTTAATTTATACAGCCAATCTTCTTCGTTGTACATAGGCATTTCATCCTTAGTTACTTCTTTCCAAAGTTTGCCGATAGGGTTAGGCTTTGTTTTAATTTTGCCTTTGACTGGTTGTAGTTTCCAATTTATAAAATCCGTATATAAATTAGTATTGTCTCCTGGTGTTTCCGTGATTTCTTCTTCGTTTCTGTGGTTTCATTTTCTGATGGTTCTCTCATTCGCCTTGCGGTTAATTTAATTTTTTCTTTTAATATTTCGTCTTTTGTTATTCGCGGCTTGTCGAATGTTTCTATTTCCGGTGACTGGTCTTCCAAGCTTGGTTCTTCTTCTTCAGTACTAATTCCGGTTTTTTCCATTGCTTCTTGTAATGTGTCCTTAGTGATGGGAAAAAGTCTGGATAGACAATCCGCTACTTTATTTTCTTTTCCTTTTACATATTCTATTTCGTATTCGTATTCTTCCATACGAAGTCTCCATCGTAAAAGTCTTGAGCTAGGGTTTTTCACATTGTGTAGCCAAACTAAAGCACGGTGGTCTGTTTGAATTTTGAATTTCTTTCCGAGAAGATATTGTCTGAGGCGTTTCATAGCCCATACAATTGCTAAAAGTTCTTTTTCAGAGGTGGTGTATTTTTCTTCGGCTTTGTTCAATGTTCTTGATATAAAAAGACAAGGGTGCCCGTCTTGGCTCAATACTGCTCCTAATCCACAGTTGGATGCGTCCGTAGTCAGTATAAATTGTTTGGAAAAATCAGGGAATTTTAAAACTGGTGCGATTACCAATGCGTTCTTCAAATCGTAAAATGCTTTTTCGCAGTCTGGGGTCCAATCGAATATTGTCTCTTTCTGAGTTAGCTTTGTTAAGGGTCTCGCTATAGTAGAGAAATTCTTGATGAATTTCCTATAGTAACCTGCAAGTCCTAAAAATAATTGCACATCTTTTACAGTTTTCAATGGTCTGAATTCTTTTATGCAGTTTATTTTTTCAGGGTTGGGTTTGACTCCTTCTTTGGTTATTATATGTCCAAGGTATTCTAGTTCTGGTTTAAGGTATTCACATTTTCTCGGTTCTAATCTTAGTCCTAACTGGTAGATTCTTTCCATGACTGCTACTAAGTTCTCATTATGTTCCTGAATTGAGCTTCCGAATATCACAATGTCATCTATGTACGCAAAGCATTTTGTTCCGATTAATGCTCTGAATGCATTATCCATCATTCTTTGGAAAGTGGCTGGTGCGTTCTTTAAACCGAAAGGCATGCGATTGTATTCGAAATGTCCTTGGGTTGTAGAAAACGCAGTGTACTTTTTGTCTTCTTCCTTCATCGGGATTTGGTGAAATCCAGCTGAGAGGTCAAAGTCAGAAAAGAACATAGCTTTTCCTAAGTGATCTAGTATATCATCGATCATTGGTAATGGGTAAGCATCTTGATCCGTGTCTTCATTAATCTTTCTGTAGTCAATTACCATTCTTAATTTATTTCCTTTTTTCGGTACTATCCATAAAGGTGAGTTGTATGGTGATTGGCTTTCTCTTATAATTCCCTTTTTTAATAACTTTTATGTTTCTTCTAGGGCAAACTGTCGGTGTTTTTCGGGTAATTTGTGGGATCTTAGATTGATTATTTTTCCATTTTTAAGTACTATTTGATGTTTGGTAAGGTTAGTACAAGGAAGTGGGTCTGATTCTAACGTGAAAACTTCCGAGTATCTGGCTATCATTTTTTTGATGAATTCTCTCTGGTCTTTTTCTAAATGATCTAATCTTGAAGCTTTCAATAATTCATTTAGTCGAAATGTCATTTGAGGTCCATTACTTTCATTTGTGATTATTTTTAATATAGGTTCGTAGCTAATCTGGAGATTTACTTCTTTAGGGTAATCCTCATTATTTTTCAATGGGATTTTTATTTGTCCGTTTCGTATAGTGTAGAGTCCGTCGGGGATTTCCTTATCATCTATAATGATAATATCTTGATCTTCTGCGTCAGTTGAAATGGTACATATCTTTTCGGATTTTCCTGGTATGAAATCATTGCTTAGGTGCAAAGGTAGCTTTACCTTATTTAGCACGAGGTGACTGTTCGTGATCGCATATCTTGGATATTTTTCAAAGAATTTAATTCCAATTATATTTAGAGATATGCCGATCGTTACCCATTAGGAATGTTTTGTGGGTAGATTTCCTTTCGTCTCTATCATCCAATATTTCTTCTTTGATTATGTTTATAGTAGCTCCTGAGTCCACTAATAATCTGTATCTTCCAGTTTTTCTTCTGGCATCGATTGTTCGTAATCTTCCGCATATGGAAGAAATTCGGCTGATTCCTCGAAGATCAGTTGCTCCGTTATTTCTTCCTCTGTCATGTTTTCCGCTTCTGTTTCTTCCTCTTGGATTGCTCTTACCGGAGGTGGTCGCTTGAAACCATGGCCTGGGGGAAAACCCTGCTTCACTTGGCACTGTGAAGATATATGACCTATTTTGCCGCACTTGAAGCAATTCATTTTAAATCTGTCACTCAGTGGTATGGTACTATTCTGTGCTCTAGGTGTAGTATTTGCACTGAGTCGAGGTGGTCCGGGTGATTTGGCCCATATTTTTACTGGTGGTTTGATAATTTGTCTGACAGGTTGGCTGTCTTTTAACCATGTTTCAGTTTCGATGGCTAATGCTTGAGCCTCGTTTACTGTGTTCGGTTTTAACAGACGTACCAGCATTCCAATTTCTCTTTTTAAATTTAATAAGTAACGGTTAACGGCTTCTTCTTCTTCCAATTCTATTTTAAGTCTTCGTTTAGTGGGGTTTACGTGCTGGGATATGACTAGGTAATTTATTTCATTTGTTATTTGTCGAAACCTCGTCGTGAAGTTCTGAACCGTTTCTGTTAAGCCTTGCTTGCAGCTTTCTAATTTAGATTTTAATGAAATTAATGAACTGGTTTGTCTCAAATTTTGTCTGAGTGCCGCGTATAAATCTTCATAGGAGTTTATTTGCATATATCTAATGGCTTTTTCTGCCACGTGTGTAATTTTCTTTGCTAAAATTAAATCTAAAAGAATTTCTGGTTCTTCGCATCTTATTCTAGCTCTCTTTACCGTTTTTATAAAATCTTCTACTCCCATGTCGTCCTGACCGTTAATTGGCTTTATTGTTTCAATTGCTAACTTGGCTCCCATTTTCCGTTCCTCGTGTGGTGCTGTTGGGACAGTTGTTGGGAAAAATTGTGATTGACCGTAAATATTTTCCTGTCTTGGTCTAAATGTTTCTTTTCTTTGGAATGTTTTTTCTTCGACCGAAGAATGATCGTCTGTCGCTTCTGGTCGTTGCTGGGATTCACTATCTGTTTCTACTGTCCCTGCTCCTCCTAATTTCTTTGATAATCTTGAAATTTCATCTATCCTATTTTCGTTTTCTTTTTTCAGGGCTTTGAATGAGATAGTCAGAGTTTCCATTTGGCTGAGAACCCTTACTAGTAATTCGTCAGTGGTGTAAGAGGGGGACTGGGCCCTGACGGGAGATTGTGCTCGAGACATGAGAGTGGTTGTGATTGGGAAATTTAAAGAGGATGAGTCCGTATCGTAGGATGAGTCAGTTTGATAGAGCGTGCTATCTCGGTGTTTATCAAACGCCAGTGTACCTACTTATCTATTGTTTGTGACTCGGGTGTAGAATGTCGCGGTAAAATTTTAAATGTTTATTTTTTAATACAACAAAATGCAGTATAAGTTGCTACAAACTGCTACTGATTTTGAGGTAGTGATACTTAATTTGTTAAGGGTGGCCACTGCTTGTGAACACACAGAGTATAGCCAACCCGATCTTGCCTCAACTTTACCTCACCTGTACCGTAGTACAGTCGCCGTGCAACGTACGTAAAGAGGATTTATACTCTAAGGCCCAAGATCGATTGAGAAATGTTTACAATACTTTCACTTTCTAGAAGTAATGCTTACTGTGCTACTCGTGGCCTGATGTGGGATCCGTAGACCGCCTGCCTTCCTTGACGTGTCGAAGAGATGAGTCAGCTTATTGTTGAGAACCGGTTGCCTGGCTGGGCGTTGGCTGCTTACTTATGCAGATGTGTCTTCCGCCTGATTGCGGGCCTCGTTCAATTTTAATGGAATCTTTCACTGATAATTTACGTGGTATAGTGGCTACTAAATTCACCAACTAATTTTTATTATCAGCTACTTATTCCTGTTTTCGGGCTTACCGTAGTGAAGTCCGGAGTTCTTCTTATTTTTAAAACTTCGTAAAGTTTCTTTAGCTTCTTGGGTCCGTGGATTCCAAGTCTCGCACAGGTCCGCGTTCTATGTGGATTTTCGTAGAAATTAAAAACCGAGAACTTAAGCGGATCGTGGCAGGATCGCCAAAATGTTATAGTGAAAACTAAACTTTCTAATTTTTAAAGGTAGTGACATCAAACTGATATCACTTTGTATGTCTTTATTCTTGAGAGATGTTAGAGAAGAACTGACGAGGCCTGCCTGAATCTCTACATATATAGACAGCTAAACCTAGGAGGGGGAGGTCATCAACCTCTACATATATGGATAACTAAACCTGTGGGAAGGAGGTCATCATCTGGCCTGGTAACAAAAGATCGAAAAAAAATATCAATCCAACCGATTAATCGAGTAAAAAAGATCGATCTCCGTAGAATCGAATCGAAATCGCCCATCCCTAATTATTGATAAAATACACATAATAAATTATGTGCATATGAGATCTAAATATTCATTATATTATTATGAAATATAGTATATTATGTTGATTATTATTTATTACAAACATCTTTGTTCTTAGTGTTTTCAAATACTTATAAAGGAATTTTATAAATTCATTATATTTGTTACATTTTCAAATGTACGTTCATTCCTTATGTGAAAGTTTTGTTCATAAAAATGTAATTTTTTCAATTACTGAGAATTTTTAAAATATAAAATACAAAATGTCCTATAATAAAATCTAATTTTTCTAACAAAATCAAGATGATATAATTAATACCCGTATTATAATTCAATTTGATGGAATTCCAATAGCCAATTTTTCTATTATAATATGTAAGACTGATATAATATCAGTAATATTGATAATATAAATAAATATTGTATTTTTATTTAATAATCACAATGTAAATATTAATGTTAAAACGAAGATAACAGAACTTTGATTTCAATTTCCAGCCAGAATTACAAAGACAATTTTCGCCCAAATTTTAAGCATATTACCCTTTATATCAGTAAAAATTGCTTTAAATAATATTTAAAACTTTCTAATTTAATGTGTTGTAAAAAAAAATATGATCAAGTAGTTTTTATCCCCAAAAATGTAATTTTTATGCATTTTTCCCATGCATTAAAAAAATTATGGCCGTACTTCATAAAACACGAAATAAAGTTCTGCCAAGTACTTAGTTAGGAAACTTGCCGATGAGGGCGCATGTGTCATAGTGGTTTTTCGTTTCCTGTGTAAAGTTGGCTCCTCTGCACCTGCAGATCAGTGATCCCAGAACGTGGGAGCTGGCGGCCCCCACCATAGATGCCTCGAGCTCATTGTGTCTTCCTTATTCAACCAACCTATGGCAGTCGAGCGAAGAAGAAGCCATGAGCTGGTGGGGTCTATGGTGGGGGCCGCAGCTCCCACGTTCTGGGATCACTGCTGCAGATACGCTCATTTTCATTTGCACGGCAGAACAGCCGAGAGCGTGAAATTGAAGCGAGAAAGTGGGGACAGAGGTACTTGAAGCATATGCTCTGCCTTACTACCGATTAAGAAGCAATATAAACCGCGTCCACCTTCATTGTAGTTCCAAAAATGCTTAGGTGGATAAGGAGCGCTGCAGAAAACCAGTTGAAATTTAATACATGGGACTGGCAATCTCCCACCCAGTGTTCACAGAACGTGGATGTTAACGGCCCCCACCACTGAACTGTGTGGATCCTCACACAACCAAACGCGACTTGGCGGTGTGTCCCCACTTTCTAGCTTCGATTTCATGCTGGCGGCTGTTGAGCTAAGATCGAGAATTATGTTTCTCTCGACTTCGTGTGTAAGAGGCGCGAAGCAGACGACAAATTCAAAATGATAAAATATATAGTTTAAGAGATATTAGCTTTCTTTTTTTGATATTTTGATAACCACTTACCTAAAATGAATATCTGAAAGATTTTTTTGAATTTTAAGTTGATTTAGACACTTGAGAAATGATTTTTTAGTAACATTTATGGTTCAATAAGTGTTTAAAGTCTCAAAACAAAATATCGATTTATATATTTTTTAGCCTTGTAAATAAATTATTTGAAATTGAAAAATTATATGGACGATAATTCATATCAAGATAAGAGAAATCATGATATTCAAATTTAAAAAATAAAAGGTTCGAATAAAATACTTTGGAAAGTTTTTTTGAATATAAATATGCACCTTTTTTTATAATATGTAGCATCTTTTCACATGACTACTTGGATATACAACTGTGAAAAAAGAATTCTATTATTAAAAAATATCTAAATTATATCTAATTTTGCACACAAAATTACACATTGAAATTTCTTTCTTATGAAGTAAAATTGACAAATTTTATAATAATAAAGTAATAAAAAAAAATTTTTTGTATACTTCGCAACTTTCATATGGCAATTTCAATATATAAGCGTGAATAAAAGGTTTGATTTGCAAAAAAAATTAATAAATGTATTTTATTATTATATTTGTCGATTTTGCTTCATACCAAAGAATTCTCAATATGTGATTTCGTATACAAAATAAGATATAATTTATTTCATTTTGAAATAATCAAACCTTTTATTTACCTTTATTTGTTGAAATTGCCATAAAAGATGTCAAGTATAATAAAAGTTCTTTTTGATGTATTTTATTCCAAAGGAATTTTCATAAATTTTATTTTATGCTAGAGGAATTTAAGGTGTAATTTTCAATACAAAATTAAATATGGTTTTTTTTCAATAATCAAATCTTTTATTCACAATTATGTATTGAAAAAGAGGCTGTTAAAAAGTATTACATATTTTAAAAGCTTTTCCAAAGTATTTTATTATTATAATATCTTTCAATTTTGCTTCATACTAATACATTATCATATCATAGATATAATACAAGAAACGAAGTCGATGGGAGTTGTAATTAGTTGGAAATGATTATGAATAATTAAAGAATATAGAATGTAAAATAAGGTGGCTATTAATTTATATTTTTAAAATAGTTAACCAACATTAATAAAAACAGTATAATAAGAACAACAAAAAGAATAATGATTATGTTGGTTTAAGGGAAAAATAAACTTACAAATATATCGATTTAGAAAATATAGGTATTTATTATATAAATAAATATGAATTATATTTAAAACCTCATATTTACAATTCTGACGGTTGTATTTATTATCCTATTTACAACTAGGTTTTATCGAGTTAATAGCTCTTTAAATCAAAAATATAATTTAAATTATTTAAATTTTCATATCACTTAATTTTTTCAACCTTTTTCTACATTTATCTTCTTCTCTTATTTAAAAATTAATTAAAAACCGTCATCTATCCCATAAAGAACAACAGAAAAACCGGAAGTGATGTTACAGTTAGCGCCGCCTGTGAGCATTCGGTCAATTAACTTAAGAATGCAACTCGTGACACTAACGGGGTCAAGTTAGAATCGTCAAATACAGGCTGATGCATACCCCTGATTCAGCAAGAAGAAGAAGTACTAGTACAACGTACAACAGTACAACCACGAAGTCCAACTCTTGGAATAGCAGTTAGCAGACGACAATACTAGTTCAAAGCTCATTGCTATCTCTAATTTTTAAATCTATTTGACAGTAATATAATTGATGATTAAAATACTTAAAGTTGGTGTCAGAAACTTGAGTTAAAAATGTGAGAGAAGTATTCAACATTAAAGTACTGTTTAGTGGCAATAATTGTAGCACTTTATAGCAGACAATTAAAAACTATTTATTTTTTTAAGATATTTGTATTTCTCTACTTTTGATCTTTTAACTTTGAATGAAAGAGTTCCATTGTAATTCACTTATTTATCATATTCTTTGGTTGTCAATTTACTAAATATGATTAGACCTTGTTGAAAAATTTTTATATAGATTTATATAGATTTTATCGCATATAGCTTGTCTAACTTTGGTCTAACACATTGTTATTTTATTACTACACGGAGAGAAGAGAACGCAGCTGTCATGTGCGCGGGACAAAGCAGAGCTGTGTTCTTACGAAAATGTACGATTGGACACAGCTCAGCTGTGTCCTCGCATAGCCAGAATGTGTGAGCGCACATCTCTGCTTCGCGCTGGGCACAGACCGTTCGGACGAAACAGAGCTGTGTGCGAACAGATGAAGGCTTCGTCTAAACACAGCTCCACTGTGCCCTCGCACTCCTCTGCTTCGTGCTAAACACATCGTGCGTTTGCGCCACGTTTGTGTATATGTAATGCATTGATCGGCATTCACCTGCATAAAAGTTTGATATTTATCGAACCAATTTTCATAATTTGAGAATTATTAAACTCTGATATCATAATTGATTTATAATTTCAATGTTAAAATGAAAATATGTAAAAAAGCGAATAAAGAGCAACAAAGATTTAGTTGCGTTTGACACGACAGAGATACATTTCTATATGAAATACAGGCAACATATAAAAGTATAAAATCAAAAATGTTGTATGTGATGGTTTTTATTAAAATCTGAGTATTTTTAATTAAAACTTGATTGCCCAAAAATGTTCCGTTCTGTAATGAAAAAAATTTTGAGCTATACGTTCCTCTGCGGCAACAAATTATTATATTGACCTAATTATTTTTCGATTCGAAGCAAAGAAAAAATTTAACTTCGGCCTATAACGTAGAGATCTTTTTATTTAAAATCGACTATAAAAAATTATGCGATTCTAATAAATCATGAATCATTTTTTCAGAGAAAAGATTTCCCACAACTTCACCGTTTCTGATTTTTAAATATAAATTCTTTAATGGCTGAAAACATTTTAAAAAAATTTCCAAAACGAAATTTTTATAAACAAATTGCTGAATTTGATAATAATTTATTCATTTTCGAAAATTGGAAATGGTTATGTTGTAGGGAATCTTTTTCTCGAAAAAGTGATTTGTAATTTATTAAAATCGCATAATTTTTTTAAATTTGGAGCAAAGCGATAAGAAAAAAAATTGGGTAAAAAATAAAATTGATTAATAAAATTATTTTTCTGTATTTCCAATTTTTTTCATAGAAATTAATCTTTTCTCTTCCAAAATAGCCTTTCAATAATAATATTGCTATTCTTGAAAGCAAAATTATCTATTTTTGCCTGAGGTCTAATTTTCGTGGGTGGTAACTACCTTAAAACTTGATTATCCAAAAATGTTCCGTTCTGTAATGAAAAAAATTTTGCGGTTATATGTTCCTCTGCGGCAACAAATTATTATATTGACCTAATTATTTTTGGATTCGAAGCAAAGAACAAATTTAACTTCGGCCTATAACGTACAGATGTTTTTATTTAAAATCGACTATAAATACGTAGAAACAAAAACTTTTATCAGTGGTTTAGTATTGACGTATTAATTGCAGAAATTTTGTATTTTGAATGATCGTTATACGCAACTTTAAATTCCGCGTCGTTTGCATTCACGTCAATGAGACACGGCAATTTTTTGACCTTATAAATAATCAAAGTATAATCAATGTATTACATATACACAAACGTGGCGCAAACGCACGATGTGTTTAGCACGAAGCAGAGGAGTGCGAGGGCACAGTGGAGCTGTGTTTAGACGAAGCCTTCATTTGTTCGCACACAGCTCTGCTTCGTCCGAAAGGCGTGTGCCCAGCGCGAAGCAGAGATGTGCGCTCACACATTCTGGCTATGCGAGGACATAGCTGAGCTGTGTCTAATCGTACATTTTCGTAAGAACACAGCTCTGCTTTGTCCCGCGCACATGACAGCTGCGTTCTCTTCTCTCCGTGTATGTACATGAGTATTGGTGTCAAAATACTCATTTCATATGATAATGGATTACTTTTCTGTG
Organism: Diplolepis rosae; assembly: GCA_030998225.1. Taxonomy (NCBI): domain Eukaryota; kingdom Metazoa; phylum Arthropoda; class Insecta; order Hymenoptera; family Diplolepididae; genus Diplolepis; species Diplolepis rosae. The sequence goes on from JAPYXD010000442.1 coordinate 99,268, forward strand.
GCGTCTTTTTACTCGTACTGTGTTCATTGAATTTTGACCTAATAATGTTCTGTTTTTTTAAATTACATTTTCAAGTGAACAATTTGTACAATTTAAAGTTTCTAGACTTTTCTACTCATTATTGTATATTTATATTTTCTCTTTTATTATTAAATATTTTAAAATAAAAAATATATTTCTTTCTGAATAACTTGACATGCCATTTCTACACTTAGGTTTCATTAATTAACTTATTAATGATCAGACAAATATACTAAATCATTTGCTTCCGAATTTAATAGACAAATAATAAAAAAAGGTAATAAATAATTAAACTTTTGATAACTGGATATAATTTAAAAATTATTATTAGGTATGGTGCGTTATGGAGACTTTAGAGGAAAGATTTAATTAAAGCTACATTCCTACATAGAGCAAGAGATTTGTCGCAATGATTTTAACTTTCTTTTATATGGTTGCAACATGGATTCAAGGATGGAGACTTTCGTCTCTAAAAGCACGTCTAAGTGTTGCTCTTCAAGGAGTAGAATCAAAGAAACCTTCGATAATGTTTTATACAGCAGCTGTTATTCGATCAAAAGAAGGTACCGATTTAATAAAAAGCCAAAAATTTGATTAATGACAATTTTGGTTGAATCCAGAAATTTAGTGAAATTGAAGATAAAAATAACTACCAAGTCTAATAAATAATACTTTTCTAGATCTAAATGGAAGCAAAATTAAAACGCAGAATGGAAGTGAAGCCAACGATAATTTCCTGAGTTCCTGCTTCTGCAACAATAAAGATGCTGCAAAATTAGGGGACCTCCTTTGGTACCAAGGAGATAAAAGATTATGCACAATTTATCCACAGGTATGCTTTAGGAGACTTCTATTTTTTGAAATTTCATAAAGTTACAGCATTCGATTAAATTTATATATTTCTTGCAGCAAACCATAGACGTCAACAGTTGGTTACTTTATCCATCGGGAAAAACAATGTTCCCCTTAGTTGCACATAATAATTATGGTCAAATTTCGCTCGTTCAAGATACGAAAATGCATGTTCTTGTTGAAGTAGATGTAGAAACTTATAATCCACTTGGTTATTCTAAAGCTACAAAGGTACGATAACAATCTCAATATTTCATGTAATACTACACGGAGAAAAAAAACTATAATATCAACAACACTTGTCATACTTTTGTAGCAGGTTTAATTCTTGTTAAACCCTAAGCGGGTTGCGTAAACCGAACTGTGACTAAATCAGGGCTCATTGAAGGTAATACTTAGATCACACCCTACTGCAAAGAATCCTATATAATACTAATTATATTAGTATACTAAATCGTATACGTAATTGGAATAGAAACTAGGATATGATGCTATGTAGAAACTTATATAGGAACCCATTAGGAAACTATATGGTACCCTATTAATTTCCCTTTGTAATATACTTTTCTACATAAAACTCCATATTGAAATCTATGTATATGTTATCATAATTGATATAAATAACTTGAAAGTGTGTCTCATAAAGCATATAATTGACTGTTTTATTATTTCGTACTAATTTTGAAGAGTCGTTTTTCTTATTAATTCAAAAAAATATTAATATTTTTATGTCATTTTCTGTCATTTTCGTGTACATTATCAGCATAGCTTATCCCGTGAAACTTTTGATTTTTTAGTATATTTTACGATTTCAACTTTAATACTATATACGTTTGAGTTTCATTAATAATATGCAATAACGAAAATCGAGGGGTAAACCACTCTAAAATCATGATTTTCAAAAATTAAAAATCAAGGGCTAAGGAAAGAAATCACAAGTGTAGCTATACACAACGCGCCGCGAAGAAAAATAACGATGGGATAAGCGTCAAGTAAGAAACAATAGCATTCGATCGCTTAATACAGTGTTCATATATAGACCAAGCAACAGGGAATTTGTTATGAATGATTATGACATTATTTATTTCAGAAAACGGACTGCGCCATCAGAAGAGAGGTTGGTCATAGAGTAATTGTGTCATGTTTTGGACAACGAAATATGATTTATAAATTTGTTATTAACATTTACGACAAAAAAATCGCACTTTTTTTAGTTTTTTGTTTTTAACATTAAAGGTAATTATCCAATCTTGACGAAATTAATTGAAAGTTGTATAAAACTTAATTTCGAACAATATGAGTCGTCGCTTGATCTGATTGGATAATTAGAAGCGGAGAAAATTCGGAAAAACCGGGAAATTGAGCTTTTGTTAAACAAATTAATATCTCAGTTAATTTTTAACTTTTCAGGTTAAACATTTTTGCGAAAAACCAAGATTGACGTTCTGTTGTGCTTGATTTATATGTTCAAAAGCCGTTTTCAAAATAAAAATCGGACCACCTCTGCGGCAAGCAGACATTTTACAATTAACGCATGAAATAAATTAATGTGTCAATAGCGCGGAAACGTATTATCTTAAAGTGTTCTTTTTTTTATACATTTGAAGAGCATAAAGTTGGTTACTTTTCCACCAAACCTCAACCTGAAAAGTTAAAAATTAACTGAGATATTAATTTGTTTAACAAAAGCTCAATTTCCCGGTTTTTCCGAATTTTCTCCGCTTCTAATTATCCAATCAGATCAAGCGACAGCTTATTTTGTTGGCAATTCAATTGTCTACAACTTATCAAGGGATGTCGTCAAGATTGGATAATTACCTTTAATGTTAAAAACAAAAAACTAAAAAAAGTGCGATTTTTTGGTCTTAAATGTTGATAAAAAATTTATAAATTATATTTCATTGTCCAAAACATGACACAATTACTCTATGACCAACCTCTCTTCTGATGGCGCAGTCCGTTTTCTGAAATAAATAATGTCATAACAAATTCCCTGTTGCTTGTTCTAATAACGATGAACGTTATCTCGCTGATTTTACAGGGACTTACCCCTCGACAAAAACATTGTTTTTGAAATTTTTTTTGTTTTTGACAAAATAAAAAACTTTTTATGTTTAATATTACCGCAGATTATAAGATTCCATACTTTAAAATTCAAAGACTATACAAAATTTTGAAACCTTTATGATTTTCAAGCAATTAAATAAAATCATTGATTCTCATTATTGAGTTTATTACTTAAATTTCAACAAGGAATTATACTATCAACATTTGAAGTGTTAATTTTGCAGAATTTATTCAGTTTAGTGTGATATGACCGAAATGAGACTCAATTCAGTCACAGTTCGGTTTGCGTGGCCCGTTAGGGAATTAATTCATGCAAGGGTCCCTTCATGCTCGAAAAGTACAACGTTTTTAGCAAGAGTTGGCTTGCAACGCCTGCTTGACAGAGAGCGCTGGTAGGCGTGGTCTAACATCTCAGTTGCAAAGGTACTCTTGCTGAAATAAGATTAGTTTTGATCAATGAAAGCAAGCTGAAGTTCGAGTTTTTCTCGTAATGGTAGCGCTGCTCTGAAAGCAAATAACTCCACCGATATTAGCACGCCTTTGTTAGTTTTATAGTATAAAAAATTCCACGTTAAAAGTGCAAGAGTTCATGCCAATATTGCTTGAACTTCGTATCAATTTCACTGCTATAATAGTTAGTTTTTTTCCGTAAACTATGTTCTCATCTTCAGCTCGAAGATTATGGATATATCGTCACTTGGACGTCAGAAAAAACATTAGGAGTTATTCTAGAAACCGATTTAGATCATATTACTAAGTTTTCAAATGCCCTTATGAATGGCCAATGCTTCATTAATAATGGACTTCTTGTGTCTCGAGTTGAATGTAAGTTAATACAAAAAATACTTTATTTTTAATTATGTGAAAATATCAAATTCATAAAATTCCTTATTAGCTGTTTCCGTATTTGGAAAACCATGTGTTTCAAATTGCGAGCATTACAATTTCCTGGATTATAAGAGTGAGCAAACCAATATAATTTTTAGCACCTCTATGAAATTTATAAACGTTTATATATCTTCTATCTTACTTTTTGATTTCTTTTAGAGATTATAGGTAAAGTACAATGGGATACATACATAAACAAATTACGAGCATTTAGCCATACTGCTAGGATAGTATCGCAGCAAGGTTCAGCTTTGGAAGTTAAGGATACTCCAGGAGCTGTTGTGGCACCAGGAAGTTATCCGCTTAGTTTACAAATACCCACCATCTTACAAATAACCATATCAGAAGATGCTAAACGTAATTAGTATTTCAAAAAATGATTATTTTGTAAATATGTGCATATAGGCTATAAATAATATATCTCACATGTATTAGTGTTCTTTGCTTGAATTTAAAATTAGAACTTACATTTTTCAGAGGATAATTTACTAGATTTTTCTGGTCCAGCAACACCACTTCAAACTCCAGTTTCTGTAAGCGGAATAAACAAAATGACTTCCAGTCTGTCCCAGAGCTCACGGAATCCGTTAGATTTAACTCCATCAGCTTCACTAGATTTTTCCGCGATGTCGTGTTCTAATACTAGCCTGGTTAGATCTCAAGATTTTGACGTGAAGGAAAGCCCTGTTAGGAAACTAAAAGGTCCTTGCAAAATAGACGATCAGAAGTCTTCCCAATTCCTCAATGATAGTAACGAACAACTTGATTCTGTTTCAAGATCAGGATTTTCTATGGACACTCCATCCAGTATTGAAAGGTATTTAGAAGTAACAATTATTATTTTATATTAAAAAAAAAATAAATATTCAGTTAATGGATCAATTAAATTTTTCTTCAGCACACCAGCGAAAAAAAAGGAAAATGGTGTTCAGGCAAAACCTCCAAGTGTTTTAATATACGGAGACAGTTCTGTGGTTGTCGACAGCATCAGAATTGTCCTAGATACAACCTTAAAAGAAGACAAGTAAGTTTTTTAATTTCATTCGGATGCTTAGAAAAGATGAGTGGTCTTAGTGTAGCATTTAATCGATTCATTTTGGTCATTTTTAAAAGTTCGTAAATTGTAAGTATGGTTGGAATATTAGAACATCAAGAAAGACTTCTAATTTATAATAAAACATTAGTTTTTTTTTAATTGTATTTTTTTTATATATTTTAAAACAATAATTGAGCCTATGGAAAGGATAATCGACCGAGCGCTCAAACAGTACGGCATGGAGGGGATGCGTCGCGATGTGATTCGTAAAAAAAAAATACAGAGTTAACGAGGATCTAAAATTGAGAAGTTGTTCTTTCTTCTGTGTTTCATTTCGATGTATAGTTTCCGAAATAAAGATCTCTGAAGTTGCATTTTCACCAGTTAAAATTCAATGCTTTTTAATACTTCATTCTCGATATTTCAGTTGTATTTTGATGGAACATTGCGATTTTTTCAAAACATGTTCATTACACTCTAGCGATGCCGCCAAGTTTGAAAATTCACGCAAAACTTCTTATATTGCGAATTTTTGGACATTTATAATTTATAGCAATAAAAATCATGTTAGATCAACTTTGCCAATGAAAAGTGTGTTGTAACTTATACGACTGATCAAATTAAATCATGTAGTATTCATTATTGACGTTTGAAGATGATCATGACAAAACTTCAAGTCGATTGCATCATAATTGACAAAGTTATGGAATTGAACAATCAAATGTTCATCGCGTGTCATAACAGTGAGCCCTGCAAAGTTACGGAAGGCTTTGCAAGACCTTAAAGACATGTAATACTGTGGAAATTACCAAATTTGATTGATAATAGGTTTCTACTTGTTTGTGTTGAAAATACATAAACAAATTTTTTCGAAATTCGGGAAATGTTAGAGAAGATAAAAACGAAAGTAGATAGACAACTTTTAGTTTGGAAAATAAAAAAAGGCCAATTCTAGCAAAATCTATCGGAACATTTTTTTGCACTATCAAAACTAAAAGTAGACCAATCTTTGGTTTCAGACACTTTTAACCTTTTATACGAAAGAGCTCTATTTCTCGACTCATTTTCAACATATTTTCTGTTGTATACACGTATTCGTTTAAAAGATTATTATTTTCTTAAAAATTTTGCTACAAAAGTATGAAAAGGGCGTAAAAGTTCAAAAAAGCAGTCATCATGGAAATCGAACGTTGAAAAAAAATTTCGGCTAAATACAACTCGCCGGATCCCCTCCATGCGGTACTGTTCATGCGCTCCGTAGGTTATGCTTTCCCGAGGCTGAATTGTTTGAAACGAATAGAAAAAAAACGTTTTAATTAGTAAATTCCTCAAAATATTCTCACTTGAAGCAATTCATTATAAAGAAAATAAGACATTAAAATCAATTTTTTTTAGATATTCTATATATACCTTGTCATCAGAAGAAATTCTTAATAAAATTTGGATGGATCAAGTTTGCTTGATAGTCGTCTGTGGAAATATTGAAAACAAAATTGCTATTCAGCTTATGGAGTATATGGTTCAAGGAGGAAAGCTTTTGGTTCTCTGCTCTGATTTATTACATATTCTGCTTCCTACTTTCAAAACTGCAGAAGTTCGAGAAAATGAGCTAGTCAGATTTTCTTACGGAAAATGGAAGCATGTTCTCATGATGCACCACATTTTCTGCTACCAAGCGTCTCCAGTGAAGACAAGATTTTCCCAGGATCATAAAGATTCTAAGTATAGAATTAAATCTGATTCCAGAGAACCTGTATTGTCAGCTTAAATTAATTTGATAATTTGTTTTTTATAGATCAGTAACTCCTCAAGCTCCAATTACAGCGATAATCACCGATAAATCTAGACACTCACACACATTGGATGTGAAAGTCTTGGGTGTTGAAGAAACTTGGCACACTCCAAGTATATTACTAGCAGAACTCTCAACTAGTGGAGGCAAAGCAATTTTCTCTCAAATCCACTTAGAAGCCGACCCTTTGCAATACGAATTCGAAGAGAACAAATTTAAGGCTCTCAAAGAAAGCAACACAGTGAGATTGGAAATATTCAGAGATCTTCTCAGTTCACATCTGGCAATGAAAGTCACTTCACAGCTACGTCCTCCTCCAGTTTACAGTCCAGGTTTTTTTCTGGGGAGACATGAGGTACAGTTTATTATTTTTTTCTAGTGTTTTGTGATTAACATATTTAAAATGTGCAATTAATCATTGATTACAGAATAACCAATCATATATAGAATTAAACATAGTATAGTTGTGCTCACCGCATGTTTCTGTCTGTTAAAAATTTAAATTTATTTATAGAAATCCACAAAAATTTATTTTCTTCTTATTTACTGCATTAGATCAGAGTGGTAAATTATTTTAAATAAATTATAGCTTATAGTACTCGACTTTTCACAGATGATAAACTGGGAGACCGATTTCACATAATGCACTTAAATATTATTTCCTGCTTGCTAGAGTTATACAAAAAACTGCGTAGTTTTAAATGCAATAAGCATGTATTCGAAATCAAAAGTGCATAAAAATCGATGTAATATGCGTTATCCATTGTGCAGTTGAAGTTAGAGATGCTGAAGAAGTTGCAAGATAAGATGCAACCTAATAACGTTCTCAAAACGGGGAAAATGGAAATCCAGTTTTGCGGAACAAACACGAAAGCTAGAACTGCATCCTCGTCATTTCTACCAGTCATGATCCATCGATGCCCTGAAAAATTTTCCACCGTAGAATATTTCGAGGTATTTCAATTTTATTTTATATATGTATGGGTCATTCCATATCAGATTTACAATCAAAATTTTGATTCACCTGAAAATTTTTTTCCTCGTTACAGAAAGGAAAAAAAATGACACGTATTTTTTTTTCAACATGATATGTAATATTTTTCAAGTTATTGATTTTTTTATTTTCAAAGTGCAAAAAAATGTTTTTTTCAATACTGCTTCTAATATTCAACGAAGAGCATAGAATACATAAATGAAATATGCCATGGGATCTACTATTAAGTCCATGCTTTGATGAAAACTCAGAAACGGTATTTAGTACTTTCTATGCAACAATTAAGTAAATAAATGGAATTATCTCAAAAGGGAAATGTCTGAATTGAATCATTTTTTGTGTAATTTGTTCGTTAAGTACACAGAACTTTGTGTCAAAATTTGGTAGTGGACCGTTTAATACTTTTCGAGAAAAAAAATTTTTTGTGTGACCGCGCGCTTGGAGCGCGCAACGCGAAGTATAGAGTCGAGCGCACTCAAACATTTGTAAGTGAGTCTACAATATTCTGATGAGGATTTTATGCAGTTCCCACAAATAAAAGTCGGTAAATAATAAAAAGTCTTTTGAGAAAGAAACACTGTTTAATTCAAAAGCAGTCATGTAATTTATTAACAATGCACTTTTACATCCAATACTTTCAAATAAATGAAAATTCAATTGTTGTCAGTTTGTAATGTTTGTAATGGTGTCGTTATTTGATCATACACAGACCTTTGAAGAATAGCTTTTTGTGCTTGTCTTTCAGAAGTTTGAAGTCATGTTTGGGCCTTTTTTAATGTGCAACATTTTAGCGAAAAACCAAGATTGACGTTCTGTTGTGCTTGATTTATATTTTCAAAAGCCGTTTTCAAAATAAAAATCGGACCACCTCTGCGGCAAGCAGACATTTTACAATTAACGGATTAAATAAATTAAAGTGTCAATAGCGCGAAAACGTATTATCTCAAAGTGTCCGTTTTTTATGCATTTGAAGAGCATAAAGTTGGTTACTTTTCCACCAAACCTCAACCTGAAAAGTTAAAAATTAACTGAGATATTAATTTGTTTAACAAAAGCTCAATTTCCCGGTTTTTCCGAATTTTCTCCGCTTCTAATTATCCAATCAGATCAAGCGACTGCTTATTTTGTTGGCAATTCAATTGTCTATAACTTATCAAGGGATGTCGTCAAGATTGGATAATTACCTTTAATGTTAAAAACAAAAAACTAAAAAAAGTGCGATTTTTTGGTCTTAAATGTTGATAAAAAATTTATAAATTATATTTCATTGTCCAAAACATGACACAATTACTCTATGAAAAAATTTTCAGGTTAATCAAAATTTTGATTGTAAATCTGATATGTAATAACCCATATATATTTTTTTTTATATATTTATAAATTTTATATAGTAAAAATGAGTTTGTTATTATCTGTTTAGAATTTAAACGCAAAAGAAGTGGGTCGTCTTGTAATTTACTCAGATATTATGTCGTCTTCTATGGACATCGCATCAGATTGTCGATTACACCATGGATTAGCTGTGATTCCCTGTCAACAAACTAGAGGCCAAGGTCATATCTTCTCTAATTTAAACTTAAATTCAAGGTATTCGTAAATTAATTATTAAATTAATTCTTTTTATAAATAGGACGCGGTAAGAATACTTGGTTGAGTCCTAAAGGTTGCGCAATGTTTACTTTGCAACTTCACATTTCATTAGATTCTGTGCTGGGGAAACGGATTTCACTTCTGCAGCATTTGATTGCTGTCGCCATTGTTTCTACTGTAAAGTCGATACCTGGTTATGAGGTACTAAAATAACTTAATTAATCAATTAAATGTGTAATTTTACAGTAGTAAAGTTGAGTTTTAGTTTAATTAGTTTAAATAATTTAATTTAATTCCCTTACAACTGGAAATGTAAATTGAATAATTTATTATTTTTAATAAACAATTTGCAGGGCATTGATCTTCGAGTTAAGTGGCCTAACGATATCTATGCGGCTGACGAATTCAAAATAGGTGGCCTCATAATAACATCTTTAGTCGAACAGTCAATGGCAATTTGTAACATAGGTAGTTACAGAATAATACCTTATTTCTTTATTCTAACTAGTTTAGAAAAAACTTATTTTCTTCCAAGCAGGTATGAATGTAGCTATTTTTCATGCTTGTAAGGCTTTTGTGGAGAAGGAGATGTCGGACGACTGTATAGCTCAGTTGATTAGAGCAGTCGACCGGCAATCTAAAGACCCTGGCTCGAATCCCGGCACAGTCGAAAGCGTCTCTTTTTTCACAAAAAGATATACTATTTTTAAATAATTTTTGATTGAGTATTTAGGTACTGGAGTGAATCTTTCTAACGATACTCCTACAGTGTGTATCAACGAATTAATTTCTCGTTACAATAAAAATCAAGGCACCAATTTGAAAAAATTAACTTATGGACGGTTTTTGGCTCTTTTATTCAGCGAGATCGAACGTCTTCTTAACATCGTTCAAAATGATAATATTGAGTATTTGTATGAAATTTATTATAAATATTGGCTACACTCGTAAGTACTGAAGTTGAATTATTTTATTCAAGACTAAAATTTTGAAAATTAAATTAAAAAACTATTTTATTGATTTAAAAGTGAATACTTTCAATTTGCAGTAATGCAGAAGTAACAGTTGTTGCCGAGTCTGGAACGACGCAAGAAGCGAAAGTGATTGGAATTGACACATATGGGTTTCTAGAAGTTCAAGGAAAGAACGGAAAAACATTCACGGTTCATCCCGACGGGAATAGTTTTGACATTATGAAGGGGTTGATAACTCCGAAAAACTAGTCATCCTTATTTGTAGAGAACAACGCGATTCCTGAATCGCACGTAATAGTTTAAATATCAAACATTTTTCATATGGCAGTTTCAATTTGAACATTCCATTAATTGATTTCCTCCAAAAATGAAAAAGTTTTTAGTAAGTATCACATTAATTCGTCGACTTCATCTTATGAATATCAACTTTCAAATCAAAAGAAAAATATTAAAAATCTTTAAGTATTGCTTTATTTTCTTAATTAAAAATAATATATTGTGATTAAAAATGCCCTTTCTGGACAATAAACAAAGTAAAAAGATCTTCGATTTCAGAGAAACATATACACTTTTTTGATAATTTCTTAGGTGTTTCTAAAAAAGATCTATGTGAATTGACATTTGTGCAGGTTTAATTTTTCAGTTTTATAAAAATAATTTTATATTTTAACTTTTTAGAACTTTTTAACTGTCTGCGAATTATATTGCATAGATTATAAAAGTTCGCGCACAGAATTATTCGAGTCTGGAAAAATAGAAATTTTTATCGATGTTTGCGATGTACTTATTCTTTAGTATTCCTTTAGATATTGGCATATGTAGAAAACATAAATACATAATGACTTCGTATATATAAAGCCATAAATGTGACCCACATCAGTCAAAATAGTATAAACTCCATCATACCGTTTATCAAATCAGTAAATTTTATCAGATGAGAACTATACAGTTACTGTTAATTGTTAAAATAATACGCTTTTTTTGTTACATGTATACCTGTTACGAAATAAATTCGCAACTATGTCCAATTTCTTGAATCTCTACAATGTGTAACCTTGAAAACAAATAAAAATTTATAGGATGTAACTTAAATATGACGATCTAGTAAACTCAATATCGGTAAAATAACACAAAATGAAAATTGTCTCTATTATTCTACTTTTTGTTATTTAGAAAAAAGACATGTTTTAATTAATTTAATTTGATAACTAATTTGTTTGAATAAAATAAAAAGCACTAACGTCGGAATAATGTTTTAATGCTTTGGACAGCAAAAATTATTTCATATTGAGGAAAGTAGATGGCCTTTCCGGTTTTTTGTATAGATACTTAAGTTCGTGAAATATGCAAGATGGATAATATGTAGATGGAAGAATATTTTTAGACCGAAAAAAATTTGAAAGCGTGCATCTTGCATGTGCCAGGAGGAATCGAACCTCTGAATATACATGCCTATCCGGGGACTTACTGTGCTAAACGCACCAAGCCAACACCGCTTACAGCATTTCAAACAATTTTCGGTATATTTCACTTATTAGTTTGTTTGAATAAATTTAAGATTTTAGAGTGACATCTCTTGGATGTGATTGCAAACACTTTCGTGAATCGACAATCTGTAGATGGTAAATTTACCAATTCTATATATATTTTTTAGATGTTATTAAGGTTTTAGGCCAGATATTTAATTTGTACATTTTGGTGTTACCCGTATTATAATATTGAGGAAAGTAGATGGCCTTTCCGGTTTTTTGTATAGATACTTAAGTTTGTGAAATGTGCAAGATGGATAATATTTAGATGGAAGAATATTTTTAGACCGAAAAAAATTTGAAAGCGTGCATCTTGCATGTGCCAGGAGGAATCGAACCTCCGAATATACATGCCTATCCGGGGACTTACTGTGATAAACGCACCAAGCAAAACACCAAAGTGTACAAATTAAATATCTGGCCTAAAACCTTAATAACATCTAAAAAATATATACAGAATTGGTAAATTTACTATCTAAAGATTGTCGATTCACGAAAGTGTTTGCAATCACACCCAAGAGATGTCACTCTAAAATCTTAAATTTATTCAAACAAACTAATAAGTGAAATATACCGAAAATTGTTTGAAATGCTGTAAGCGGTGTTGGCTTGGTGCGTTTAGCACAGTAAGTCCCCGGATAGGCATGTATATTCGGAGGTTCGATTCCTCCTGGCACATGCAAGATGCACGCTTTCAAATTTTTTTCGGTCTACAAATATTCTTCCATCTAAATATTATCCATCTTGCATATTTCACGAACTTAAGTATCTATACAAAAAACCGGAAAGGCCATCTACTTTCCTCAATATTATAATACCGGTAACACCAAAATGAACAAAATTATTTTATTATTGAATTTCAACGTATACGAGCGCTAGTCATCGTTAATATCTTCGTCGATTGCTTTGGCCTTTTCTGTCTTCTTCTTCTTGGTCAGTGTTTGATTCTCAGCTGCTTCTGTTTTTCGATTTTCTTGTCTTCGTTTTTCCTCTCTTTTGATCCTTGCTTTCGATTCGCTTTTTCAATCTGCTTCTCTTTCTTAATCCTCTCAAACTCAGCACGCTCCTCTGTCTTTTTCTTTGCTTATTCTATTGCTTTCTCCTTCTTAATTTTTGCCAACACTGATTTTCCTTCTTGTTGCTGTTTTCTCAGCTTTACCCTTTCTTCGTTTTTAAAGTTAAATTGCGAGTTTCTTTTCCTCATGATCTCTATACCATTCCATCCAACCGTCTCCTGTTGCAGCGTACGGTTGAGAATGTTTGTCAACTTTTTTCTTCTTATTTGTTGCTTGCGATAGTGAAGGGAAAACAATAGTATATTACGTGACTAGGCACACAATGAGGGTTATTGCGCGATCAGTCCTGCGATCATTGTCGCGAGTCTCGTATTTTCCCGAATTGTGTGCATTGGCACGTATTCTATTTTATGTGCCTCCGGCGCGTGAACTCGTTTTTACGCTACTGTTCAGAGTAGCGTAATGTTGTCTATTACGATACAGAGGAATGTAATGTAAAAATTAAACTGCGCATGTGCCTATTACTATACAGCGGAGCGTAGAATTCTTCTTATTCTTCTTCTCCTTCGTACAGCGTTGGCACCGTACTGACAAAGCCTTGTACATTTGAACCGCGCATGCGTCTATTACAATACGCTACTACTACACAAGATCGAGAAAATAAAAATGGCCGGAAGTATTCGCGAAATGTCAAGTGAGATGGGCGATAATCACGGCAATTTCGACCTTTTCAGATTGGTTTCGAGTGTACGCATAAAAATGCGCCGAAGTCATATAAAATAGAATATGTACCAATGCACACAATTCGGGTAATTACGAAACTCGCTTAAAATGCTCGCAGGACTGATCGCGTCTCGGCTTCGTCTCGGCTTCCATCTCCTGCGAGCATTGTCGCTCGTCGCGCAATTACCCTCATTATGCGCCTTGTTACATAATATACTATTACAGCATGAAAAGTCAATAACTTTTTGATTGACGGCGACTGGCACAACACTAAAAGGTTGCGGCGCTAGTCTTGGTGATTGTGTCTGAGGACTGGCACATTGGCAGGTTGCGTGATTGTTTATTTATTAACATAAGAATAATAAAATCTTTAAAAAAATAAATGCATTGTATGCAGAATTCATTTTTACAAAGTATACATGTCGATACCCACGTTCTAATATGTCGTATCCCACATTTGGAAAATTTTTCAGGAAACGATAAAAACGTCTTGCTAGCACAAATAAATAAATATAAACAAATTTTTGTTTTATACGTTCATAAAAATGCATAAATAATAATTAAAGCAAAAAAAATTATTTAAATAAATTTTATGATATTTATGTGGGTTACGCAAGAAGAAAAAATAAAAATGTATTTTAGAAAAGAAATTGATATTATATATTATAATATTATATAATCTTTTCTCTTTCAAATTAGCACTTCCATAATAATATTGCTATTCTTGAAAGCAAAATTATCTATTTTTGCCTGAGGTCTAATTTTCGTGATCGTACTACCTTAATCGTTTTATAATTAAATATTGTTTCATCCCATGCATAACATTTTTCTCTCTTATTTTGTATTGTTTAATTCATAATTATTATAATATAACATTATTGATACATTTTATTTTTACTATCTTTAATATTGCTTAAATCATTTTTTTTTCATTTTAAGTACTCTTAATTTTTTTTTTCTTACTTCAAGTACATTTTCTTGCTGAGATAGTTGAAAATTTCTTGTCCTCTTTCGTCTGGTATTATCACAATTTTTTTTATAATTAATATCATTATCTTCAAGTTTTATAAATCTATTACTAGTACGCAGTACTTTGCTTTTAACACCAAGATTAACTTGATTAGCTTTTCGTTTCTTATTCTTAGTCTTTTCAGTTACCTTAACTATATTTTTACTCTCTGCTTCCAAATTTTTTATTGATGGAGATTGGTCAGAAGCAGAGTCAGTATCATCAATATATTTTATATTATCATAGAAGCAGTGTGTATCTCTCAGCAACACTTTTTTTAATGCCCGTAATTGTTGCCATTTACTTTTAGTTATTTTTAATCGATCTACAAACAGAGGTTTCAGCGGACGCTCTAGATTTAATTGGAGTAGTAAAAATATTATTTGTAATTACCTTTTTACTCATTTTATTAAATAATTTCTTAAAATAAACTTAAGACTATTCACAAAATAAAAATTGACTGTCACATCGCTGGCGCTGACTTAACCAATTGATGTGGGATACGACATATTAGAATTCGTGAAAATCAGCATGTGGGATACGACATATTAGAATATTTATTTAAAAATATTAAATAAACAATTTGACTCCCAAGATTTTAATATAAGCTGTAAAACATTATAATTAATCCATTTTTCAAAAAAAGTCAATTTCTCAAATTTTGTGGGATACGACATATTAGAACGTGGGTATCGATGTATTACTTCTTTTCTATCGTAAAAATTAAGGTGTATATTTCCTTATGAAATTCAATCTGTTTCTAACGAAAACAGTAAGCGCGTAATATTTTCTGAGAAATAATTGACATCGACTTACACAATATTATTTTTTTTTTAAACTATTGCTCAAGAAAACAAAATGTACTCAATCGATTATTCGTATCAAGCAGTGTTCGCAGAACGTGGACGTAAACGGCCCCCACCATAAATGCTTCGAGCTCGTTGTGTCTTCATCATTCAACCAACCTATCGCAGTGGAGCGAGGAAGAAGCCATGAGCTGGTAGGGTCCATGGTGGGGGCCGTTTACGTCCACGTTCTGCGAACACTGGTATCAAGTAACATTTTTTTTAAGTAACTTAATCACGAATTTTCGCGACTAAGTAACTTCACGACGGCCAAAAACATCAAAATCAGTAGATGTTCAAATTTTTTGTTCGTCTTGCTAGTCTATATATCGTCTTATGATAATGCTTACTAAGCATCTACAAGGCACACGTCTTTATTTATATTGTTTCTTCGATAGATACGACGCTACCTTATGTTACTAGTTTTACGGGAAATGCAACGATGTTACGTTTTACATAGTATCAGAGATGAGGTGGGAGATTGCCAGTCACATGTATTAAATTTCAGCTGATTTTCTGCAGCGCTCCGTATCCACCTAAGCGTTTTTGGAACTACAATGATGGTGGACGCGGTTGTATTCTGTTTCCTAATCGGTAAGGCAGAGCATATGCTCCAGTTACCTTCTGAAACCGATAAGGTAGAGAAACAAAAGGTGAATCGAGGTACGCACATAATTTCGATTTTCATACGTAGAAGAAGAAACACTGATCCACATTTGGTTTCTTTACCTTAAAGAAGAGTGAAATGGATAATTTTGTCACGATAAGACTCAGTTGTTGAAGAAACTAACTGAAAATCAAATAAATTCCTATATTTTGTATAGAACAATATTTCAAAACTTTAAATACGAATTAGTGGTTGTTCAACAATGTAAGGCAGCTTTTTAAAAGAGCAATATTTTGAGTTAAAAAATACATTATTTCCAAATATTGTATCTTTGGTCAAGTTAAGAATTCGATTTTTAAAAATATTTTCCGAAATAGAATTTCATTGTGCATCTCTTATTTTAAATTAAAAAATGTTGTATCTTAAAGTGTCTTTGAAATATTTACAAAAAACCAGTTTTTTATAAAATCAAAATTTTCTCATTTTTCACTTTAATTCGCGACAACTTAGCAAATTTTAGAATTTTTTTCATAAATCCGAAAGGAAATTATCTGTTATAGTATTCCGAAAGTAACTAAAAAATGAAAAATAAAATATGCTTATTATTATTTGTGACGTCCTAAGTTTTAAATTATAATATATATTTCGTAACTAAAGTCTAGAGCACATTACCCTAACTATGTTCCTCCGTTTATTGTTAAAATTAACAATTAACCGGGTAGAGGACAAGCCAAATGAATCAGATTACAATTGATGTTGATAATAATTTATTATAAAAAATACAAATTTTATTTTGACCCAAGCGACTTTTAATTGTTGGTTGCAGGCTGTTTTCCTTCGGTTGGTCGAGTCTGATTGTTCCAACCTTAAAGAAAAACACACCATGAGTCTAAAGGGCTTAAAAAGAAAAGAGAACTTTGATAAAAACAATCTTATTTTGACTTAACGGTTGTTCTTGATGAGGAGGCCTCTTGAAAACGATAATCCTTCAGGTTCTGTTGATCCTCTGGTAATCGGGTACCTCCCCTAATTACCCTTGTTGACCAACAGTGGCAGGTTAATCCTTTGTTTAATGGGTGTCCTTGTTTGATACCGCGATGACAATGGCACTGAATCCAATTTTAGAGAGATTCACTCCGTTATTAATAGATTAGTTTTCCCGAGCACGTGGAAATTAGGACCACAGAGATTTATTACGGTACGGCGACGAAAAACCGGTTCTAATGACGTTGCTCGAACTTATGCTCCCTTAGACTGCTCTTTAGGCCTTGAAGCCTGGTTTATATTGTCGTCTGTAGTTTCAACTCGTAGGTAGAAAGTATGGGAATTTGAGTTCCATGGTTTCAATAGCTTTTTCGAAGTCCATTAGAATCTTAGGTTATTAGAATCTATGGGGCAGTTTGCTGGTGTGCTGCGTTGGTGAGCTTGGGGACTCACACCGATTTTCCAAGTCCGTGTGGGTCATGCTTTCATGGTGTGGCTGTACTCATCTTCTCAAGGGCTGTGTAAACCCGTGCCACCAGGTTTTTAGGTACACTTAGTCGCAAGGGTCAATGAAATTGTTTGTATACATAAGTAAGTAATAGAGTAATTAGAATACAATTGTTGTACATAAATGGTGCTTATGATTTGTTTATAATTCTATTAATCTTTAAATTTAAACATTGTTTTTGTTTATAAAATAACATAATAATGATAATAGTGATTTGAATAGCTATTAAAAAGAACGTATTTTATAATTAATTGCTGATCGTTGATTGACATCAAATAAGAATATTAACAATAATGATAATTATTATAAACATTATTATTATAAAATTTGAAGTAACATTATTGTTATATAATATTTGCTGCAACTTTTAATAACAATATGAAATAATTATAATAATAGTGATTGATAATTATTGCAAATACAAAAATTGATGTAACATTGTTATTATTTAATATTTGTTGCATTTTGACAATTATTATTAATAACAATATAAAACATTAATAATGATAGTGATTAATAATAATTTTAAACACAAAGATTGAAGTAATATTGTTGTTATATAACATTTGTTGCATTTCGTTAATTGTTATTATCAACAATAGTAATTAAATAGTTAATATTAGAACTCGTTACGTTCTTAATGTAAAGTAGAGGTAAAGTTTTTCAACGGAAGTTCTGTAAAATTAGAATATTTGTGTGAGAATTAACTAATTTCGTTATCTTTCAAGTTGCGATCCGAACATCTTCATAATGTCAAATAAAAATCAATTTGTTTTATTTTCTTCTGCTTTGTAATCGGTTTTTGTGGAAAATACGTCTGTTTTGACATTGTCCACATGTAATTCATTTGTACGTTCACTACGCGCATGTTTTCAAGATCAAACATTTGTTATGATGCAAATTTAACCATGAGGTTCATGTAGGAATGTTTTTTATATCGCATTACGAGATATTGCTTAAAGTGTCAAAATCTCTATTGATACATAAAAAATTCGCTATTTTCTTAATGTAAAGTAGATTTAAAGTTTTTCAACGGAATTTCTGTAAAATTTGAATATTTGTGTGAGAATCAACTAATTTCGTTATCTTTCAAGTCGCGATTCGAACATCTTTAAAATGTCAAATAAAAATCAATTTGTTTTATTTTCTTCTGCTTTGTAATCGGTTTTTGTGGAAAATATGCTAGTTTTGACATTGTCCAAATGAAATTCATTCGTACGTTCACTACACGCATGTTTTCAGAATCAATCATTTGTTATGGAGCTAATTTAACTATGAGGTTCATTTAGGAAAGCTTTTCATAGCGCATTTCGAGATATTGCCTAAAGTTTCAAAATATCTACTGAACCATACAGAATTCGTTATGTTCTTAATCTAAAGTAGAGGAAAAGCTTTTCAACGGAAGTTCTGTAAAATTTGAATATTTGTGTGAGAAGTAACTAATTTTGTTACCTTTCAAGTTGCCATTCGAACATCTTCAAAATGTCAAATAAAAATCAATTTGTTTTATTTTCTTCTGCTTTGAAAGCCGTTTTTGTGCAAAATACGTTAGTTTTGACAATATCCAAATGAAATTCATTTGTACGTTCACTACACGCATGTTTTCAGAATCAAACATTTGTTATGGAGCAAATTTAACCATGAGGTTCATGTAGGAAAGCATTTCATAGCGCATTTCGAGATATTGCTTAAAGTTTCAAAATATCTACTGAATCATACAGAATTCGTTATGTTCTTAATGTAAAGTAGAGGTAAAGTTTTTCAACGGAAAATCTGTAAAATTTAAATATTTGTTTGAGAATGAACTAAATTCGTTCTCTTTCAAGTTGCGATCCGAAAATCTTCATAATGTCAAATAAAAATCAATTTGTTTTATTTTTTTCTGCGTTAAAAGCCGTTTTTCTGGAAAATATGTTAGTTTTGACATTGTCCAAATGAAATTCATTCGTACGTTCACTACACGCATGTTTTCAGAATCAATCATTTGTTATGGAGCTAATTTAACCATGAGGTTCATTTAGGAAAGCTTTTCATAGCGCGTTTCGAGATATTGCCTAAAGTTTCAAAATATCTACTGAACCATACAGAATTCGTTATGTTCTTAATCTAAAGTAGAGGAAAAGCTTTTCAACGGAAGTTCTGTAAAATTTGAATATTTGTGTGAGAAGTAACTAATTTTGTTACCTTTCAAGTTGCCATTCGAACATCTTCAAAATGTCAAATAAAAATCAATTTGTTTTATTTTCTTCTGCTTTGAAAGCCGTTTTTGTGCAAAATACGTTAGTTTTGACATTGTCCAAATGAAATTCATTCGTACGTTCACTACACGCATGTTTTCAGAATCAAACATTTGTTATGGAGCAAATTTAACCATGAGGTTCATGTAGGAAAGCATTTCATAGCGCATATCGAGATATTGCTTAAAGTTTCAAAATATCTACTGAACCATACAGAATTCGTTATGTTCTTAATCTAAAGTAGAGGAAAAGCTTTTCAACGGAAAATCTGTAAAATTTGAATATTTGTGTGAGAATTAACTAATTTCGTTATCTTTCAAGTTGCGATACGAACATCTTCATAATGTCAAAAAAAAATCAATTTGTTTCATTTTCTTTTGCTTTGAAAGGCGTTTTTGTGGAAAATATGTTAGTTTTGACATTGTCCAAATGAAATTCATTCGTACGTTCAATACACGCATGATTTCAGAATCAAACATTTGTTATGGAGGAAATTTAACCATGAGGTTCATGTGGGAAAGCTTTTCATAGCGCATTTCGAGATATTGCTTAAAGTTTCAAAATATCTATTGAATCATACAGAACTCGTTATGTTCTTGATCTAAAGTAGAGGTATAGGTTTTCAACGGAAAATCTGTAAAATTTAAATATTTGTGTGAGAATTAACTAAATTCGTTCTCTTTCAAGTTGCGATCCGAAAATCTTCATAATGTCAAATAAAAATCAATTTGTTTTATTTTCTTCTGCTTTCAAAGCCGTTTTTGTGGAAAATATGTTAGTTTTGACATTGTAAAATGAAATTCATTCGTACGTTCACTACACGCATGTTTTCAGAATCAAACATATGTTATGAAGCTAATTTAACCATGAGGTTCATGTAGGAAAGCTTTTCATAGCGCATTTCGAGATATTGCTTAAAGTTTCAAAATATCTACTGAACCATACAGAATTCGTTATGTTCTTAATCTAAAGTAAAGGAAAAGCTTTTCAACGGAAAATCTGTAAAATTTGAATATTTTTGTGAGAATTAACTAATTTCTTTCTCTTTCAAGTTGCGATCCGAACATCTTCATAATGTCAAATGAAAATAAATTTGTTTCATTTTCTTCTGCTTTGAAAGGCGTTTTTGTGGAAAATATGTTAGTTTTGACATTGTCCAAATGAAATTCATTCGTACGTACAATACACGCATGATTTCAGAATCAAATATTTGTTATGGAGGAAATTTAACCATGAGGTTCATGTGGGAAAGCTTTTCATAGCGCATTTCGAGATATTGCTTAAAGTTTCAAAATATCTACTGAACCATACAGAATTCGTTATGTTCTTAATCTAAAGTAGAGGTATAGGTTTTCAACGGAAAATCTGTAAAATTTAAATATTTGTTTGAGAATGAACTAAATTCGTTCTCTTTCAAGTTGCGATCCGAAAATCTTCATAATGTCAAATAAAAATCAATTTGTTTTATTTTCTTCTGCTTTGTAATCGGTTTTTGTGGAAAATATGTTAGTTTTGACATTGTCCAAATGAAATTCATTCGTACGTTCACTACACGCATGTTCTCAGCCGGAAACATTTGTTATGGAGGAAATTTAACCATGAGGTTCATGTGGGAAATCTTTTCATAGCGGATTTCGAGAAATTGCTTAAAGTTTCAAAATATCTACTGAATCATATAGAACTCGTTATGTTCTTAATCTAAAGTAGAGGAAAAGCTTTTCAACGGAAAATCTGTAAAATTTGAATATTTTTGTGAGAATTAACTAATTTCTTTCTCTTTCAAGTTGCGATCCGAACATCTTCATAATGTCAAATAAAAATAAATTTGTTTCATTTTCTTCTGCTTTGAAAGGCGTTTTTGTGGAAAATATGTTAGTTTTGACATTGTCCAAATGAAATTCATTCGTACGTTCACTACACGCATGTTTTCAGAATCAAACATTTGTTATGAAGCACATTTAACCATGAGGTTCATGTAGGAAAGCATTTCATAGCGCATTTCGAGATATTGCTTAAAGTTTCAAAATATCTACTGAATCATACAGAATTCGTTATGTTCTTAATGTAAAGTAGAGGTAAAGTTTTTCAACGGAAAATCTGTAAAATTTGAATATTTTTGTGAGAATTAAATAATTTCTTTCTCTTTCAAGTTGCGATCCGAACATCTACATACTGTCAAATAAAAACCATTTTGTTTTATTTTCTTCTACTTTGAAAGACTTTTTTTGGAAAATACGTTAGTTTTGACATTGTCTAAATGAAATTCATTCCTACGTTCACTACACGCATGTTTTCAGAATCAAACATGTGTTATGAAGCAAATTTAACCATGAGGTTCATGTAGGAAAGCTTTTCATAGCGCATTTCGAGATATTGCTTAAAGTTTCAAAATATTTATTGAATCATACAGAACTCGTTATGTTCTTAATGTAAAGTAGAGGTAAAGTTTTTCAACGGATTTTCGGTAAAATTTGAATATTTGTGTGAGAATTAAAAAATTTCGTTATCTTCCAAATTGCGTTCCGAACATCTTCATAATGTCAAATAAAAACCATTTTGCTTTATTTTCTTTTGCTTTGAAAGCCGTTTTTGTGCAAAATACGTTATGTTTGACATTGTCCAAATGAAATTCATTCGTACGTTCACTACACGCATGTTTTCGGAATCAAACATCTGTTATGAAGCAAATTCAACCATGAGGTTCATGTAGGAAAGCTTTTCATAGCGCATTTCGAGATATTGCTTAAAGTTTCAAAATATCTACTGAATCATACAGAATTCGTTATATTCCTAATGTAAAGTAGAGGTAAAGTATTTCAACGGAAGTTCTGTAAAATTTGAATATTTGTTTGAGAATTATCTAATTTCGTTCTCTTTCAAGTTGCGATCCGAACGTCTTTATAATGTCAAATTAAAATCAATTTCTTTTATTTTCTTCTGCTTTCAAAGCCATTTTTTGTGGAAACTACGTTAGTTTTGACATTGTCCAAATGAAATTCATTCGTACGTTCACTACACGCATGTTTTCGGAATCAAACATCTGTTATGAAGCAAATTTAACCATGAGGTTCATGTAGGAAAGCTTTTCATAGCGCATTTCCAGATATTGCTTAAAGTTTCAAAATATCTACTGAAGCATACAGAATTCGTTATGTTCTTAATGTAAAGTAGAGGTAAAGTATTTCAACGGAACATTTGTAAAATTTGAATATTTTTGTGAGAATTAAATAATTTCTTTCTCTTTCAAGTTGCGATCCGAACATCTTCATAATGTCAAATAAAAACCATTTTGTTTTACTTTCTTCTGCTTTGAAAACCGTTTTTGTGCAAAATACGTTAGTTTTGACATTGTCCAAATGAAATTCATTCGTACGTTCACTACACGCATGTTTTCGGAATCAAACATGTGTTATGAAGCAAATTTAACCATGAGGTTCATGTAGGAAAGCTTTTCATAGCGCATTTCGAGATATTGCTTAAAGTTTCAAAATATTTATTGAATCATACAGAACTCGTTATGTTCTTAATGTAAAGTAGAGGTAAAGTTTTTCAACGGATTTTCGGTAAAATTTGAATATTTGTGTGAGAATGAAAAATTTTGTTATCTTCCAAATTGCGATCCGAACATCTTCATAATGTCAAATAAAAACCATTTTGTTTTATTTTCTTCTACTTTGAAAGACGTTTTTTGGAAAATACGTTAGTTTTGACATTGTCTAAATGAAATTCATTCCTACGTTCACTACACGCATGTTTTCAGAATCAAACATTTGTTATGAAGCACATTTAACCATGAGGTTAATGTAGGAAAGCTTTTCATAGCGCATTTCCAGATATTGCTTAAAGTTTCAAAATATCTACTGAAGCATACAGAATTCGTTATGTTCTTAATGTAAAGTAGAGGTAAAGTATTTCAACGGAACATCTGTAAAATTTGAATATTTTTGTGAGAATTAAATAATTTCTTTCTCTTTCAAGTTGCGATCCGAACATCTTCATAATGTCAAATAAAAACCATTTTGTTTTACTTTCTTCTGCTTTGAAAACCGTTTTTGTGCAAAATACGTTAGTTTTGACATTGTCCAAATGAAATTCATTCGTACGTTCACTACACGCATGTTTTCGGAATCAAACATTTGTTATGAATCTAATTTAACCATGAGCTTCATGTAGGAAAGCTTTTCATAGCGCATTTCGAGATATTGCTTAAAGTTTCAAAATATTTATTGAATCATACAGAACTCGTTATGTTCTTAATGTAAAGTAGAGGTAAAGTTTTTCAACGGATTTTCGGTAAAATTTGAATATTTGTGTGAGAATGAAAAAATTTCGTTATCTTCCAAGTTGCGTTCCGAACATCTTCATAATGTCAAATAAAAACCATTTTGCTTTATTTTCTTTTGCTTTGAAAGCCGTTTTTGTGCAAAATACGTTATGTTTGACATTGTCCAAATGAAATTCATTCGTACGTTCACTACACGCATGTTTTCGGAATCAAACATCTGTTATGAAGCAAATTCAACCATGAGGTTCATGTAGGAAAGCTTTTCATAGCGCATTTCGAGATATTGCTTAAAGTTTCAAAATATCTACTGAATCATACAGAATTCGTTATATTCCTAATGTAAAGTAGAGGTAAAGTATTTCAACGGAACATCTGTAAAATTTGAATATTTGTGTGAGAATTACCTAATTTCGTTATCTTTCAAGATGCGATTCGAACATCTTCATAATGTCAAATAAAAATCAATTTCTTTTATTTTCTTCTGCTTTGAAAGCCTTTTTTTGTGGAAAATACGTTAGTTTTGACATTGTCCAAATGAAATTCATTCGTACGTTCACTACACGCATGTTTTCGGAATCAAACATCTGTTATGAAGCAAATTTAACCATGAGGTTCATGTAGGAAAGCTTTTCATAGCGCATTTCCAGATATTGCTTAAAGTTTCAAAATATCTACTGAAGCATACAGAATTCGTTATGTTCTTAATGTAAAGTAGAGGTAAAGTATTTCAACGGAACATTTGTAAAATTTGAATATTTTTGTGAGAATTAAATAATTTCTTTCTCTTTCAAGTTGCGATCCGAACATCTTCATAATGTCAAATAAAAACCATTTTGTTTTACTTTCTTATGCTTTGAAAGTCGTTATTGTGGAAAATATGTTAGTTTTGACATTGTCCAAATGAAATTCATTCGTACGTTCACTCCACGTATGTTTTCAGAATCAAACATTTGTTATGAAGCACATTAACCATGAGGTTCATGTAGGAAAGCTTTTCATAGCGCATTTCGAGATATTGCTTAAAGTTTCAAAATATTTATTGAATCATACAGAACTCGTTATGTTCTTAATGTAAAGTAGAGGTAAAGTTTTTCAACGGATTTTCGGTAAAATTTGAATATTTGTGTGAGAATTAAAAAATTTCGTTATCTTCCAAATTGCGATCCGAACATCTTCATAATGTCAAATAAAAACCATTTTGTTTTATTTTCTTCTACTTTGAAAGACGTTTTTTGGAAAATACGTTAGTTTTGACATTGTCTAAATGAAATTCATTCCTACGTTCACTACACGCATGTTTTCAGAATCAAACATTTGTTATGAAGCACATTTAACCATGAGGTTCATGTAGGAAAGCTTTTCATAGCGCATTACGAGATATTGCTTAAAGTTTCAAAATATCTATTGAATCATACAGAATTCGTTATGTTCTTAATGTAAAGTAGAGGTAAAGTTTTTCAACGGATTTTCTGTGAAATTTGAATATTTGTGTGAGAATGTAAAAATTTCGTTATCTTCCAAGTTGCGATCCGAACATCTTCATAATGTCAAATAAAAACCATTTTGTTTTACTTTCTTCTGCTTTGACAGCCGTATTTGTGCAAAATACGTTAGTTTTGACATTGTCTAAATGAAATTCATTCCTACGTTCACTACACGCATGTTTTCAGAATCAAACATTTGTTATGAAGCACATTTAACCATGAGGTTAATGTAGGAGAGCATTTCATAGCGCATTTCGAGATATTGCTTAAAGTTTCAAAATATCTATTGAATCATACAGAATTCGTTTTGCTCTTAATGTAAAGTGGAGGAAAAGTTTTTCAACGGATTGTCGGTAAAATTTGAATATTTGTGTGAGAATGAAAAAATTTCGTTATCTTCCAAGTTGCGATCCGAACATCTTCATAATGTCAAATAAAAACCCGTTTGCTTTATTTTCTTTTGCTTTGAAAGCCGTTTTTGTGCAAAATACGTTATGTTTGACATTGTCCAAATGAAATTCATTCGTACGTTCACTACACGCATGTTTTCGGAATCAAACATCTGTTATGAAGCAAATTCAACCATGAGGTTCATGTAGGAAAGCTTTTCATAGCGCATTTCGAGATATTGCTTAAAGTTTCAAAATATCTACTGAATCGTACAGAATTCGTTATGTTCTTAATGTAAAGTAGATGTAAAGTATTTCAACGGAACATCTGTAAAATTTGAATACTTGTTTGAGAATTAAATAAATTTGTTATCTTTCAAGTTGCGATTTGGACATCTTCAAAATGTCAAATAAAAATCAATTTGTTTTATTTTCTTCTGCTTTGAAAGCCATTTTTGTGCAAAATACGTTAGTTTTGACATTGTCCAAATGAAATTCATTCGTACTTTTACTACACGCATGTTTTCAGAATCAAACATTTGTTATGAAGCACATTTAACCATGAGGTTCACGTAGGAAAGCATTTCATAGCGCATTTCGAGATATTGCTTAAAGTTTCAAAATATCAACTGAATCATACAGAATTCGTTAGGTTCTTAATGTAAAGTAGAGGTAAAGTTTTTCAATGGATTTTCGGTAAAATTTGAATATTTGTGTGAGAATTAAAAAATTTCGTTATCTTCCAAGTTGCGATCCGAACATCTTCATAATGTCAAATACAAACCATTTTGCTTTATTTTCTTTTGCTTTGATAGCCGTTTTTGTGCAAAATACGTTATGTTTGACATTGTCCAAATGAAATTCATTCGTACGTTCACTACACGCATGTTTTCGGAATCAAACATCTGTTATGAAGCAAATTCAACCATGAGGTTCATGTAGGAAAGCTTTTCATAGCGCATTTCCAGATATTGCTTAAAGTTTCAAAATATCTACTGAAGCATACAGAATTCGTTATGTTCTTAATGTAAAGTAGAGGTAAAGTATTTCAACGGAACATCTGTAAAATTTGAATATTTTTGTGAGAATTAAATAATTTCTTTCTCTTTCAAGTTGCGATCCGAACATCTTCATAATGTCAAATAAAAACCATTTTGTTTTATTTTCTTCTACTTTGAAAGACGTTTTTTGGAAAATACGTTAGTTTTGACATTGTCTAAATGAAATTCATTCCTACGTTCACTACACGCATGTTTTCAGAATCAAACATCTGTTATGAAGCAAATTTAACCATGAGGTTCATGTAGGAAAGCTTTTCATACCGCATTTCGAGATATTGCTTAAAGTTTCAAAATATCTACTGAATCATACAGAATTCGCTATGTTCTTAATGTAAAGTAGAGGTAAAGTATTTCAACGGAACATCTGTAAAATTTGAATATTTGTGTGAGAATTAAATAAATTTGTTATCTTTCAAGTTGCGATTTGGACATCTTCAAAATGTCACATAAAAATCAATTTGTTTAATTTCTTCTGCTTTGAAAGCCGTTTTTGTGGAAAATATGTTAGTTTTAACATTTTCCAAATGAAATTCATTCGTACGTTCACTACACGCATTTTTTCTGAATCAAACGTTTGTTATGGAGCGCATTTAACCATGAGGTTCATGTAGGAAAGCATTTCATAGCGCATTTCGAGATATTGCTTAAAGTTTAAAAAAAACTATTGCATCATACAGAATTCGTTATGTTCTTAGTGTAAAGTAGAGGTAAAGTTTTTCAACGGATTTTCGGTAAAATATGAATATTTGTGTGAGAATGAAAAAATTCCGTTATCTTCCAAGTTGCGATCCGAACATCTTCATAATGTCAAATAAAAACCATTTTGTTTTACTTTCTTCTGCTTTGAAAACCGTTTTTGTGCAAAATACGTTAGTTTTGACATTGTCCAAATGAAATTCATTCGTACGTTCACTACACGCATGTTTTCGGAATCAAACATCTGTTATCAAGCAAATTCAACCAAGAGGTTCATGTAGGAAAGCTTTTCATAGCGCATTTCGAGATATTGCTTAAAGTTTCAAAATATCTACTGAATCATACAGAATTCGTTATGTTCTTAATGTAAAGTAGAGGTAAAGTATTTCAACGGAACATCTGTAAAATTTGAGTATTTGTTTGAGAATTAAATAAATTTGTTATCTTTCAAGTTGCGATTTGGACATCTTCAAAATGTCAAATAAAAACCATTTTGTTTTACTTTCTTCTGCTTTGAAAACGGTTTTTGTGCAAAATACGTTAGTTTTGACATTGTCCAAATGAAATTCATTCGTACGTACAATACACGCATGATTTCAGAATCAAATATTTGTTATGGAGGAAATTTAACCATGAGGTTCATGTGGGAAAGCTTTTCATAGCGCATTTCGAGATATTGCTTAAAGTTTCAAAATATCTACTGAATCATATAGAAATCGTTATGTTCTTGATCTAAAGTAGAGGTATAGGTTTTCAACGGAAAATCTGTAAAATTTAAATATTTGTTTGAGAATGAACTAAATTCGTTCTCTTTCAAGTTGCGATCCGAACATCTTCAAAATGTCAAATAAAAATCAATTTGTTTTATTTTCTTCTGCTTTGTAATCGGTTTTTGTGGAAAATATGCTAGTTTTGACATTGTCCACATGTAATTCATTCGTAAGTTCAATACACGCATGTTCTCAGACGGAAACATTTGTTATGGAGGAAATTTAACCATGAGGTTCATGTGGGAAAGCTTTTCATAGCGGATTTCGAGATATTGCTTAAAGTTTCAAAATATCTACTGAACCATACAGAATTCGTTATGTTCTTAATCTAAAGTAGAGGAAAAGCTTTTCAACGGAAAATCTGTAAAATTTGAATATTTGTGTGAGAATTAACTAACTTCTTTCTCTTTCAAGTTGCGATTCGAACATCTTCAAAATGTCAAATAAAAATAAATTTGTTTCATTTTCTTCTGCTTTGAAAGGCGTTTTTGTGGAAAATATGTTAGTTTTAACATTGTCCAAATGAAATTCATTCGTACGTTCACTACACGCATGTTTTCAGAATCAAACATTTGTTATGAAGCACATTTAACCATGAGGTTCATGTAGGAAAGCTTTTCATAGCGCATTTCGAGATATTGCTTAAAGTTTCAAAATATCTACTGAATCATACAGAATTCGTTATGTTCTTAATGTAAAGTAGAGGTAAAGTATTTCAACGGAACATCTGTAAAATTTGAATATTTTTGTGAGAATTAAATAATTTCTTTCTCTTTCAAGTTGCGATCCGAACATATTCATAATGTCAAATAAAAAACATTTTGTTTTATTTTCTTCTACTTTGAAAGACGTTTTTTGGAAAATACGTTAGTTTTGACATTGTCTAAATGAAATTCATTCCTACGTTCACTACACGCATGTTTTCAGAATCAAACATTTGTTATGAAGCAAATTTAACCATGTGGTTCATGTAGGAAAGCTTTTCATAGCGCATTTTGAGATAATGTTTTAAGTTTCATAATATCTATTGAATCATAAAGAATTCGTTATGTTCTTAGTGTAAAGTAGAGGTAAAGTTTTTCAACGGATTTTCGGTAAAATTTGAATATTTGTGTGAGAATGAAAAAATTTCGTTATCTTCCAAGTTGCGTTCCGAACATCTTCATAATGTCAAATAAAAACCATTTTGCTTTATTTTCTTTTGCTTTGAAAGCCGTTTTTGTGCAAAATACGTTATGTTTGACATTGTCCAAATGAAATTCATTCGTACGTTCACTACACGCATGTTTTCGGAATCAAACATCTGTTATGAAGCAAATTCAACCATGAGGTTCATGTAGGAAAGCTTTTCATAGCGCATTTCGAGATATTGCTTAAAGTTTCAAAATATCTACTGAATCATACAGAATTCGTTATATTCCTAATGTAAAGTAGAGGTAAAGTATTTCAACGGAAGTTCTGTAAAATTTGAATATTTGTTTGAGAATTATCTAATTTCGTTCTCTTTCAAGTTGCGATCCGAACGTCTTTATAATGTCAAATTAAAATCAATTTCTTTTATTTTCTTCTGCTTTCAAAGCCATTTTTGTGGAAACTACGTTAGTTTTGACATTGTCCAAATGAAATTCATTCGTACGTTCACTACACGCATGTTTTCGGAATCAAACATCTGTTATGAAGCAAATTTAACCATGAGGTTCATGTAGGAAAGCTTTTCATAGCGCATTTCCAGATATTGCTTAAAGTTTCAAAATATCTACTGAAGCATACAGAATTCGTTATGTTCTTAATGTAAAGTAGAGGTAAAGTATTTCAACGGAACATTTGTAAAATTTGAATATTTTTGTGAGAATTAAATAATTTCTTTCTCTTTCAAGTTGCGATCCGAACATCTTCATAATGTCAAATAAAAACCATTTTGTTTTACTTTCTTCTGCTTTGAAAACCGTTTTTGTGCAAAATACGTTAGTTTTTACATTGTCCAAATGAAATTCATTCGTACGTTCACTACACGCATGTTTTCAGATTCAAACATTTGTTATGAAGCACATTTAACCATGAGGTTCATGTAGGAAAGCATTTCATAGCGCATTTCGAGATATTGCTTAAAGTTTGAAAATATTTATTGAATCATACAGAACTCGTTATGTTCTTAATGTAAAGTAGAGGTAAAGTTTTTCAACGGATTTTCGGTAAAATTTGAATATTTGTGTGAGAATGAAAAATTTCGTTATCTTCCAAGTTGCGATCCGAACATCTTCATAATGTCAAATAAAAACCATTTTGTTTTACTTTCTTCTGCTTTGAAAACCGTTTTTGTGCAAAATACGTTAGTTTTGACATTGTCCAAATGAAATTCATTCGTACGTTCACTACACGCATGTTTTCGGAATCAAACATGTGTTATGAAGCAAATTTAACCATGAGGTTCATGTAGGAAAGCTTTTCATAGCGCATTTCGAGATATTGCTTAAAGTTTCAAAATATCTATTGAATCATACAGAATTCGTTATGTTCTTAATGTAAAGTAGAGGTAAAGTTTTTCAACGGATTTTCGGTAAAATTTGAATATTTGTGTGAGAATGTAAAAATTTCGTTATCTTCCAAGTTGCGATCCGAACATCTTCATAATGTCAAATAAAAACCATTTTGTTTTACTTTCTTCTGCTTTGACAGCCGTATTTGTGCAAAATACGTTATGTTTGACATTGTCCAAATGAAATTCATTCGTACGTTCACTACACGCATGTTTTCAGAATCAAACATTTGTCATGAAGCACATTTAACCATGAGGTTCATGTAGGAAAGCATTTCATAGCGCATTTCGAGATATTGCTTAAAGTTTCCAAATATCTACTGAATCGTACAGAATTCGTTATGTTCTTAATGTAAAGTAGATGTAAAGTATTTCAACGGAACATCTGTAAAATTTGAGTATTTGTTTGAGAATTAAATAAATTTGTTATCTTTCAAGTTGCGATTTGGACATCTTCAAAATGTCAAATAAAAATCAATTTGTTTTATTTTCTTCTGCTTTGAAAGCCGTTTTTGTGCAAAATACGTTAGTTTTGACATTGTCCAAATGAAATTCATTCGTACGTTCACTACACGCATGTTTTCAGAATCAATCATTTGTTATGGAGCTAATTTAACCATGAGGTTCATTTAGGAAAGCATTTCATAGCGCATTTCGAGATATTGCTTAAAGTTTCAAAATATCAACTGAATCATACAGAATTCGTTAGGTTCTTAATGTAAAGTAGAGGTAAAGTTTTTCAATGGATTTTCGGTAAAATTTGAATATTTGTGTGAGAATTAAAAAATTTCGTTATCTTCCAAGTTGCGATCCGAACATCTTCATAATGTCAAATACAAACCATTTTGCTTTATTTTCTTTTGCTTTGATAGCCGTTTTTGTGCAAAATACGTTATGTTTGACATTGTCCAAATGAAATTCATTCGTACGTTCACTACACGCATGTTTTCGGAATCAAACATCTGTTATGAAGCAAATTCAACCATGAGGTTCATGTAGGAAAGCTTTTCATAGCGCATTTCCAGATATTGCTTAAAGTTTCAAAATATCTACTGAAGCATACAGAATTCGTTATGTTCTTAATGTAAAGTAGAGGTAAAGTATTTCAACGGAACATCTGTAAAATTTGAATATTTTTGTGAGAATTAAATAATTTCTTTCTCTTTCAAGTTGCGATCCGAACATCTTCATAATGTCAAATAAAAACCATTTTGTTTTATTTTCTTCTACTTTGAAAGACGTTTTTTGGAAAATACGTTAGTTTTGACATTGTCTAAATGAAATTCATTCCTACGTTCACTACACGCATGTTTTCAGAATCAAACATCTGTTATGAAGCAAATTTAACCATGAGGTTCATGTAGGAAAGCTTTTCATACCGCATTTCGAGATATTGCTTAAAGTTTCAAAATATCTATTGAATCATACAGAATTCGTTTTGCTCTTAATGTAAAGTGGAGGAAAAGTTTTTCAACGGAAAATCTGTAAAATTTGAATATTTGTGTGAGAATTAAATAAATTTGTTATCTTTCAAGTTGCGATTTGGACGTCTTAAAAATGTCAAATAAAAATCAATTTGTTTAATTTCTTCTGCTTTGAATGCCGTTTTTGTGGAAAATATGTTAGTTTTAACATTTTCCAAATGAAATTCATTCGTACGTTCACTACACGCATTTTTTCTGAATCAAACGTTTGTTATGGAGCGCATTTAACCATGAGGTTCATGTAGGAAAGCATTTCATAGCGCATTTCGAGATATTGCTTAAAGTTTAAAAAAAACTATTGCATCATACAGAATTCGTTATGTTCTTAGTGTAAAGTAGAGGTAAAGTTTTTCAACGGATTTTCGGTAAAATATGAATATTTGTGTGAGAATGAAAAAATTCCGTTATCTTCCAAGTTGCGATCCGAACATCTTCATAATGTCAAATAAAAACCATTTTGTTTTACTTTCTTCTGCTTTGAAAACCGTTTTTGTGCAAAATACGTTAGTTTTGACATTGTCCAAATGAAATTCATTCGTACGTTCACTACACGCATGTTTTCGGAATCAAACATCTGTTATGAAGCAAATTCAACCATGAGGTTCATGTAGGAAAGCTTTTCATAGCGCATTTCGAGATATTGCTTAAAGTTTCAAAATATCTACTGAATCATACAGAATTCGTTATGTTATTAATGTAAAGTAGATGTAAAGTTTTTCAACGGAATTTCTGTAAAATTTGAATATTTGTGTGAGAATCAACTAAATTTGTTATCTTTCAAGTCGCGATTTGGACATCTTCAAAATGTCAAATAAAAACCATTTTGTTTTACTTTCTTCTGCTTTGAAAACGGTTTTTGTGGAAAATACGTTAGTTTTGACATTGTCCAAATGAAATTCATTCGTACGTTCACTACCCGCATGTCTTCAGGATCAAACATGTGTTATGAAGCAAATTTAACCATGAGGTTCATGTAGGAAAGCTTTTCATAGCGCATTTCGAGATATTGCTTAAAGTT
Organism: Diplolepis rosae; assembly: GCA_030998225.1. Lineage (NCBI taxonomy): Eukaryota > Metazoa > Arthropoda > Insecta > Hymenoptera > Diplolepididae > Diplolepis > Diplolepis rosae. Next base: position 132,663 of record JAPYXD010000442.1, read on the forward strand.
TCAAAATATTTATTGAATCATACAGAACTCGTTATGTTCTTAATGTAAAGTAGAGGTAAAGTTTTTCAACGGATTTTCGGTAAAATTTGAATATTTGTGTGAGAATGAAAAAAATTTCGTTATCTTCCAAGTTGCGATCCGAACATCTTCATAATGTCAAATAAAAACCATTTTGTTTTACTTTCTTCTGCTTTGACAGCCGTATTTGTGCAAAATACGTTAGTTTTGACATTGTCTAAATGAAATTCATTCCTACGTTCACTACACGCATGTTTTCAGAATCAAACATTTGTTATGAAGCACATTTAACCATGAGGTTCATGTAGGAAAGCATTTCATAGCGCATTACGAGATATTGCTTAAAGTTTCAAAATATCTATTGAATCATACGGAATTCGTTATGTTCTTAATTTAAAGTAGAGGTAAAGTTTTTCAACGGATTTTCTGTAAAATTTGAATATTTGTGTGAGAATTAAAAAATTTCGTTATCTTCCAAATTGCGATCCGAACATCTTCATAATGTCAAATAAAAACCATTTTGTTTTATTTTCTTCTACTTTGAAAGACGTTTTTGTGCAAAATACGTTATGTTTGACATTGTCCAAATGAAATTCATTCGTACGTTCACTACACGCATGTTTTCGGAATCAAACATTTGTTATCAAGCAAATTCAACCAAGAGGTTCATGTGGGAAAGCTTTTCATAGCGCATTTCGAGATATTGCTTAAAGTTTCAAAATATCTAGTGAATCATAGAGAATTCTTTATGTTATTAATGTAAAGTAGATGTAAAGTATTTCAACGGAACATCTGTAAAATTTGAATACTTGTTTGAGAATTAAATAAATTTGTTATCTTTCAAGTTGCGATTTGGACATCTTCAAAATGTCAAATAAAAACCATTTTGTTTTACTTTCTTCTGCTTTGAAAACGGTTTTTGTGCAAAATACGTTAGTTTTGACATTGTCCAAATGAAATTCATTCGTACGTTCACTACACGCATGTTTTCGGAATCAAACATTTGTTATGAAGCAAATTTAACCATGAGGTTCATGTAGGAAAGCTTTTCATAGCGCATTTCGAGATATTGCTTAAAGTTTCAAAATATCTATTGAATCATACAGAATTCGTTATGTTCTTAGTGTAAAGTAGAGGTAAAGTTTTTCAACGGATTTTCGTTAAAATTTGAATATTTGTGTGAGAATTAAAAAATTTCGTTATCTTCCAAATTGCGATCCGAACATCTTCATAATGTCAAATAAAAACCATTTTGTTTTATTTTCTTCTACTTTGAAAGACGTTTTTTGGAAAATACGTTAGTTTTGACATTGTCTAAATGAAATTCATTCCTACGTTCACTACACGCATGTTTTCGGAATCAAACATGTGTTATGAAGCAAATTTAACCATGAGGTTCATGTAGGAAAGCTTTTCATAGCGCATTTCGAGATATTGCTTAAAGTTTCAAAATATCTATTGAATCATACAGAATTCGTTATGTTCTTAGTGTAAAGTAGAGGTAAAGTTTTTCAACGGATTTTCGGTAAAATTTGAATATTTGTGTGAGAATGTAAAAATTTCGTTATCTTCCAAGTTGCGATCCGAACATCTTCATAATGTCAAATAAAAACCATTTTGTTTTACTTTCTTCTGCTTTGACAGCCGTATTTGTGCAAAATACGTTATGTTTGACATTGTCCAAATGAAATTCATTCGTACGTTCACTACACGCATGTTTTCAGAATCAAACATTTGTTATGATGCAAATTTAACCATGAGGTTCATGTAGGAATGTTTTTTATATCGCATTACGAGATATTGCTTAAAGTGTCAAAATCTCTATTGATACATAAAAAATTCGCTATTTTCTTAATGTAAAGTAGAGATAAAGTTTTTGAACGGAAGTTCTGTAAAATTTGAATATTTGTGTGAGAATTAACTAATTTCGTTATCTTTCAATTTGCGATTCGAACATCTTCAAAATGTCAAAGAAAAATCCATTTGTTTTATTTCCTTCTGCTTTAAAAGCCGTTTTTGTGGAAAATACGTTAGTTTTACATTGTCCAAATGAAATTCATTCGTACGTTCACTACACGCATTTTTTCTGAATCAAACGTTTGTTATGGAGCGAATTTAACCATGAGGTTCATGTAGGAAAGCTTTTCATAGCGCATTTCGAGATATTGCTTAAAGTTTCAAAATATCTACTGAATCATACAGAATTCGTTATGTTCTTAATGTAAAGTAGAGGTAAAGTATTTCAACGGAACATCTGTAAAATTTGAATATTTGTGTGAGAATTAACTAAATTTGTTATATTTCAAGTTGCGATTGGGACATCTTCAAAATGTCAAATAAAAATCAATTTGTTTTATTTTCTTCTGCTTTGAAAGCCGTTTTTGTGTAAAATATGTTAGTTTTGACATTGTCCACATGTAATTCATTCGTAAGTTCAATACACGCATGTTTTCAGAATCAAACATTTGTTATGAAACACATTTAACCATGAGGTTAATGTAGGAAAGCATTTCATAGCGCATTTCGAGATATTGCTTAAAGTTTCAAAATATCTACTGAATCATACAGAATTCGTTATGTTCTTAATGTAAAGTAGAGGTAAAGTTTTTCAACGGATTTTCGGTAAAATTTGAATATTTGTGTGAGAATTAAAAAATTTCGTTATCTTCCAAATTGCGATCCGAACATCTTCATAATGTCAAATAAAAACCATTTTGTTTTATTTTCTTCTACTTTGAAAGACGTTTTTTGGAAAATACGTTAGTTTTGACATTGTCCAAATGAAATTCATTCGTACGTTCACTACACGCATGTTTTCAGAATCAAACATGTGTTATGAAGCACATTTAACCATGAGGTTCATGTAGGAAAGCTTTTCATAGCGCATTTCGAGATATTGCTTAAAGTTTCAAAATATTTATTGAATCATACAGAACTCGTTATGTTCTTAATGTAAAGTAGAGGTAAAGTTTTTCAACGGATTTTCGGTAAAATTTGAATATTTTTGTGAGAATGAAAAAATTTCGTTATCTTCCAAGTTGCGATCCGAACATCTTCATAATGTCAAATAAAAACCATTTTGTTTTACTTTCTTCTGCTTTGACAGCCGTATTTGTGCAAAATACGTTATGTTTGACATTGTCTAAATGAAATTCATTCCTACGTTCACTACACGCATGTTTTCAGAATCAAACATTTGTTATGAAGCACATTTAACCATGAGGTTAATGTAGGAGAGCATTTCATAGCGCATTTCGAGATATTGCTTAAAGTTTCAAAATATTTATTGAATCATACAGAACTCGTTATGTTCTTAATGTAAAGTAGAGGTAAAGTTTTTCAACGGATTTTCGGTAAAATTTGAATATTTGTGTGAGAATTAAAAAATTTCGTTATCTTCCAAATTGCGATCCGAACATCTTCATAATGTCAAATAAAAACCATTTTGTTTTATTTTCTTCTACTTTGAAAGACGTTTTTTGGAAAATACGTTAGTTTTGACATTGTCTAAATGAAATTCATTCCTACGTTCACTACACGCATGTTTTCTGATTCAAACGTTTGTTATGGAGCGCATTTAACCATGAGGTTCATGTAGGAGAGCATTTCATAGCGCATTTCGAGATATTGCTTAAAGTTTCAAAATATCTATTGAATCATACAGAATTCGTTTTGCTCTTAATGTAAAGTGGAGGAAAAGTTTTTCAACGGAAAATCTGTAAAATTTGAATATTTGTGTGAGAATTAAATAAATTTGTTATCTTTCAAGTTGCGATTTGGACGTCTTAAAAATGTCACATAAAAATCAATTTGTTTAATATCTTCTGCTTTGAAAGCCGTTTTTGTGGAAAATATGTTAGTTTTAACATTGTCCAAATGAAATTCATTCGTACGTTCACTACACGCATGTTTTCTGAATCAAACGTTTGTTATGGAGCGCATTTAACCATGAGGTTCATGTAGGAAAGCATTTCATAGCGCATTTCGAGATATTGCTTAAAGTTTAAAAAAAACTATTGCATCATACAGAATTCGTTATGTTCTTAGTGTAAAGTAGAGGTAAAGTTTTTCAACGGATTTTCGGTAAAATATGAATATTTGTGTGAGAATTAAAAAATTTCGTTATCTTCCAAATTGCGATCCGAACATCTTCATAATGTCAAATAAAAACCATTTTGTTTTATTTTCTTCTACTTTGAAAGACGTTTTTTGGAAAATACGTTAGTTTTGACATTGTCTAAATGAAATTCATTCGTACGTTCACTACACGCATGTTTTCGGAATCAAGCATCTGTTATGAAGCAAATTTAACCATAAGGTTCATGTAGGAAAGCATTTCATAGCGCATTTCGAGATATTGCTTAAAGTTTCAAAATATCTACTGAATCATACGGATTTCGTTATGTTCTTAATTTAAAGTAGAGGTAAAGTTTTTTAACGGAAAATCTGTAAAATTTGAATATTTGTGTGAGAATTAAATAAATTTGTTATCTTTCAAGTTGCGATTTGGACGTCTTCAAAATGTCAAATAAAAATCAATTTGTTTAATTTCTTCTGCTTTGAAAGGCGTTTTTGTGGAAAATATGTTAGTTTTAACATTGTCCAAATGAAATTCATTCGTACGTTCACTACACGCATGTTTTCAGAATCAAACATTTGTTATGAAGCACATTTAACCATGAGGTTCATGTAGGAAAGCATTTCATAGCGCATTTCGAGATATTGCTTAAAGTTTCAAAATATCTACTGAATCATACGGAATTCGTTATGTTCTTAATTTAAAGTAGAGGTAAAGTTTTTCAACGGATTTTCTGTAAAATTTGAATATTTGTGTGAGAATTAAAAAATTTCGTTATCTTCCAAATTGCGATCCGAACATCTTCATAATGTCAAATAAAAACCATTTTGTTTTATTTTCTTCTACTTTGAAAGACGTTTTTTGGAAAATACGTTAGTTTTGACATTGTCCAAATGACATTCATTCGTACGTTCACTCCACTCTTGTTTTCAGAATCAAACATTTGTTATGAAGCACATTTAACCATGAGGTTCATGTAGGAAAGCATTTCATAGCGCATTTCGAGATATTGCTTAAAGTTTCAAAATATCTATTGAATCATACAGAATTCGTTTTGATCTTAATGTAAAGTAGAGGTAAAGTATTTCAACGGAACATCTGTAAAATTTGAATATTTGTGTGAGAATTAAATAAATTTGTTATCTTTCAAGTTGCGGTTTGGACATCTTCAAAATGTCAAATAAAAATCAATTTGTTTAATTTCTTCTGCTTTGAAAGCCGTTTTTGTGGAAAATATGTTAGTTTTGACATTGTCCAAATGAAATTCATTCGTACGTTCACTACACGCATGTTTTCAGAATCAAAAATTTGTTATGAATCTAATTTAACCATGAGATATTGTTTCAAAATATCTAATCAATCATACAGAATTCGTTTTTATCTTAATGTAAAGTAGAGGTAAAGTATTTCAACGGAACATCTGTAAAATTTGAATATTTTTGTGAGTATTAACTAATTTTGTTATCTTTCAAGTTGCGATCCGAACATCTTCATAATGTCAAATAAAAACCATTTTGTTTTATTTTATTCTACTTTGAAAGACGTTTTTTGGAAAATACGTTAGTTTTGACATTGTCTAAATGAAATTCATTCCTACGTTCACTACACGCATGTTTTCAGAATCAAACATCTGTTATGAAGCAAATTTAACCATGAGCTTCATGTAGGAAAGCTTTTCATAGCGCATTTCGAGATATTGCTTAAAGTTTCAAAATATCTATTGAATCATACAGAATTCGTTATGTTCTTAATGTAAAGTAGAGGTAAAGTATTTCAACGGAACATCTGTAAAATTTGAATATTTGTGTGAGAATTAAATAAATTTGTTATCTTTCAAGTTGCGATTTGGACATCTTAAAAATGTCAAATAAAAATCAATTTGTTTAATTTCTTCTGCTTTGAATGCCGTTTTTGTGGAAAATATGTTAGTTTTAACATTGTCCAAATGACATTCAGTCGTACGTTCTCTACACGTATGTTTTCTGAATCATACGTTTGTTATGGAGCGCATTTAACCATGAGGTTCATGTAGGAAAGCATTTCATAGCGCATTTCGAGATATTGCTTAAAGTTTAAAAAAAACTATTGCATCATACAGAATTCGTTATGTTCTTAGTGTAAAGTAGAGGTAAAGTTTTTCAACGGATTTTCGGTAAAATATGAATATTTGTGTGAGAATGAAAAAATTCCGTTATCTTCCAAGTTGCGATCCGAACATCTTCATAATGTCAAATAAAAACCATTTTGCTTTATTTTCTTTTGCTTTGAAAGCCGTTTTTGTGCAAAATACGTTATGTTTGACATTGTCCAAATGAAATTCATTCGTACGTTTACTACACGCATGTTTTCAGAATCAAACATTTGTTATGAAGCACATTTAACCATGAGGTTCATGTAGGAAAGCTTTTCATAGCGCATTTCCAGATATTGCTTACAGTTTCAAAATATCTACTGAAGCATACAGAATTCGTTATGTTCTTAATGTAAAGTAGAGGTAAAGTATTTCAACGGAACATCTGTAAAATTTGAATATTTTTGTGAGAATTAAATAATTTCTTTCTCTTTCAAGTTGCGATCCGAACATCTTCATAATGTCAAATAAAAACCATTTTGTTTTACTTTCTTCTGCTTTGAAAACTGTTTTTCTGCAAAATACGTTAGTTTTGACATTGTCCAAATGAAATTCATTCGTACGTTCACTACACGCATGTTTTCGGAATCAAACATCTGTTATGAAGCAAATTCAACCATGAGGTTCATGTAGGAAAGCTTTTCATAGCGCATTTCGAGATATTGCTTAAAGTTTCAAAATATCTACTGAATCATACAGAATTCGTTATGTTCTTAATGTAAAGTAGAGGTAAAGTATTTCAACGGAACATCTGTAAAAGTTGAGTATTTGTTTGAGAATTAAATAAATTTGTTATCTTTCAAGTTGCGATTTGGACATCTTCAAAATGTCAAATAAAAACCATTTTGTTTTACTTTCTTCTGCTTTGAAAACGGTTTTTGTGCAAAATACGTTAGTTTTGACATTGTCCAAATGAAATTCATTCGTACGTTCACTACACGCATGTTTTCGGAATCAAACATGTGTTATGAAGCACATTAACCATGAGGTTCATGTAGGAAAGCTTTTCATAGCGCATTTCGAGATATTGCTTAAAGTTTCAAAATATTTATTGAATCATACAGAACTCGTTATGTTCTTAATGTAAAGTAGAGGTAAAGTTTTTCAACGGATTTTCGGTAAAATTTGAATATTTGTGTGAGAATTAAAAAATTTCGTTATCTTCCAAATTGCGATCCGAACATCTTCATAATGTCAAATAAAAACCATTTTGTTTTATTTTCTTCTACTTTGACAGCCGTATTTGTGGAAAATACGTTAGTTTTGACATTGTCTAAATGAAATTCATTCCTACGTTCACTACACGCATGTTTTCAGAATCAAACATTTGTTATGAAGCACATTTAACCATGAGGTTAATGTAGGAGAGCATTTCATAGCGCATTTCGAGATATTGCTTAAAGTTTCAAAATATCTATTGAATCATACAGAATTCGTTTTGCTCTTAATGTAAAGTGGAGGAAAAGTTTTTCAACGGATTTTCGGTAAAATTTGAATATTTGTGTGAGAATTAAAAAATTTCGTTATCTTCCAAATTGCGATCCGAACATCTTCATAATGTCAAATAAAAACCATTTTGTTTTATTTTCTTCTACTTTGAAAGACGTTTTTGTGCAAAATACGTTATGTTTGACATTGTCCAAATGAAATTCATTCGTACGGTCACTACACGCATGTTTTCAGATTCAAACATTTGTTATCAAGCAAATTCAACCAAGAGGTTCATGTGGGAAAGCTTTTCATAGCGCATTTCGAGATATTGCTTAAAGTTTCAAAATATCTAGTGAATCATAGAGAATTCTTTATGTTATTAATGTAAAGTAGATTTAAAGTTTTTCAACGGAACATCTGTAAAATTTGAATATTTGTTTGAGAATTAAATAAATTTGTTATCTTTCAAGTTGCGATTCGAACATCTTTAAAATGTCAAATAAAAACCATTTTGTTTTACTTTCTTCTGCTTTGAAAACGGTTTTTGTGCAAAATACGTTAGTTTTGACATTGTCCAAATGAAATTCATTCGTACGTTAACTACACGCATGTTTTCGGAATCAAACATGTGTTATGAAGCAAAATTAACCATGAGGTTCATGTAGGAAAGCTTTTCATAGCGCATTTCGAGATATTGCTTAAAGTTTCAAAATATCTATTGAATCATACAGAATTCGTTATGTTCTTAGTGTAAAGTAGAGGTAAAGTTTTTCAACGGATTTTCGTTAAAATTTGAATATTTGTGTGAGAATTAAAAAATTTCGTTATCTTCCAAATTGCGATCCGAACATCTTCATAATGTCAAATAAAAACCATTTTGTTTTATTTTCTTCTACTTTGAAAGACGTTTTTTGGAAAATACGTTAGTTTTGACATTGTCTAAATGAAATTCATTCGTACGTTCACTACACGCATGTTTTCTGAATCAAAAATTTGTTATGAATCTAATTTAACCATGAGGTTCATGTAGGAAAGCTTTTCATAGCGCATTTCGAGATATTGCTTAAAGTTTCAAAATATTTATTGAATCATACAGAACTCGTTATGTTCTTAATGTAAAGTAGAGGTAAAGTTTTTCAACGGATTTTCGGTAAAATTTGAATATTTGTGTGAGAATGTAAAAATTTCGTTATCTTCCAAGTTGCGATCCGAACATCTTCATAATGTCAAATAAAAACCATTTTGTTTTACTTTCTTCTGCTTTGACAGCCGTATTTGTGCAAAATACGTTATGTTTGACATTGTCCAAATGAAATTCATTCGTACGTTCACTACACGCATGTTTTCAGAATCAAACATTTGTTATTAAGCACATTTACCCATGAGGTTCATGTAGGAATGTTTTTTATATCGCATTACGAGATATTGCTTAAAGTGTCAAAATCTCTATTGATACATAAAAAATTCGCTATTTTCTTAATGTAAAGTAGAGGTAAAGTTTTTGAACGGAAGTTCTGTAAAATTTGAATATTTGTGTGAGAATTAACTAATTTCGTTATCTTTCAAGTTGCGATTCGAACATCTTCAAAATGTCAAAGAAAAATCAATTTGTTTTATTTTCTTCTGCTTTGAAAGCCGTTTTTGTGGAAAATATGTTAGTTTTGACATTGTCCAAATGAAATTCATTCGTACGTTCACTACACGCATTTTTTCTGAATCAAACGTTTGTTATGGAGCGCATTTAACCATGAGGTTCATGTAGGAAAGCTTTTCATAGCGCATTTCGAGATATTGCTTAAAGTTTCAAAATATCTACTGAATCATACAGAATTCGTTATGTTCTTAATGTAAAGTAGAGGTAAAGTATTTCAACGGAACATCTGTAAAATTTGAATATTTGTGTGAGAATTAACTAAATTTGTTAACTTTCAAGTTGCAATTGGGACATCTTCAAAATGTCAAATAAAAATCAATTTGTTTTATTTTCTTCTGCTTTGAAAGCCGTTTTTGTGTAAAATATGTTAGTTTTGACATTGTCCACATGTAATTCATTCGTAAGTTCAATACACGCATGTTTTCAGAATCAAACATTTGTTATGAAACACATTTAACCATGAGGTTAATGTAGGAAAGCATTTCATAGCGCATTTCGAGATATTGCTTAAAGTTTCAAAATATCAACTGAATCATACAGAATTCGTTATGTTCTTAATGTAAAGTAGAGGTAAAGTTTTTCAATGGATTTTCGGTAAAATTTGAATATTTGTGTGAGAATAAAAAATTTCGTTATCTTCCAAATTGCGATCCGAACATCTTCATAATGTCAAATAAAAACCATTTTGTTTTATTTTCTTCTGCTTTGAAAGCCGTTTTTGTGGAAAATATGTTAGTTTTAACATTGTCCAAATGAAATTCATTCGTACGTTCACTACACGCATGTTTTCTGAATCAAAAATTTGTTATGAATAAAATTTAACCGTGAGGTTCATGTAGGAAAGCTTTTCATAGCGCATTTCGAGATATTGCTTAAAGTTTCAAAATATCTACTGAATCATACAGAATTCGTTATGTTCTTAATTTAAGTAGAGGTAAAGTATTTCAACGGAACATCTGTAAAATTTGAATATTTTTGTGAGAATTAAATAATTTCTTTCTCTTTCAAGTTGCGATCCGAACATCTTCATAATGTCAAATAAAAACCATTTTGTTTTACTTTCTTCTGCTTTGAAAACGGTTTTTGTGCAAAATACGTTAGTTTTGACATTGTCCAAATGAAATTCATTCGTACGTTCACTACACGCATGTTTTCGGAATCAAACATGTGTTATGAAGCACATTAACCATGAGGTTCATGTAGGAAAGCTTTTCATAGCGCATTTCGAGATATTGCTTAAAGTTTCAAAATATCTATTGAATCATACAGAATTCGTTATGTTCTTAATGTAAAGTAGAGGTAAAGTTTTTCAACGGATTTTCGGTAAAATTTGAATATTTTTGTGAGAATGAAAAAATTTCGTTATCTTCCAAGTTGCGATCCGAACATCTTCATAATGTCAAATAAAAACCATTTTGTTTTACTTTCTTCTGCTTTGACAGCCGTATTTGTGCAAAATACGTTATGTTTGACATTGTCTAAATGAAATTCATTCGTACGTTCACTACACGCATGTTTTCAGAATCAAACATTTGTTATGAAGCACATTTAACCATGAGGTTAATGTAGGAGAGCATTTCATAGCGCATTTCGAGATATTGCTTAAAGTTTCAAAATATCTATTGAATCATACAGAACTCGTTATGTTCTTAATGTAAAGTAGAGGTAAAGTTTTTCAACGGATTTTCGGTAAAATTTGAATATTTGTGTGAGAATTAAAAAATTTCGTTATCTTCCAAATTGCGATCCGAACATCTTCATAATGTCAAATAAAAACCATTTTGTTTTATTTTCTTCTGCTTTGAAAGCCATTTTTGTGGAAAATACGTTAGATTTGACATTGTCCAAATGAAATGCATTTGTACGTTCACTACACGCATGTTTAAAGACTCAAACATTTGTTATCAAGCAAATTCAACCAAGAGGTTCATGTGGGAAAGCTTTTCATAGCGCATTTCGAGATATTGCTTAAAGTTTCAAAATATCTAGTGAATCATAGAGAATTCTTTATGTTATTAATGTAAAGTAGATGTAAAGTATTTCAACGGAACATCTGTAAAATTTGAATATTTGTTTGAGAATTAAATAAATTTGTTATATTTCAAGTTGCGATTGGGACATCTTCAAAATGTCAAATAAAAATCAATTTGTTTTATTTTCTTCTGCTTTGAAAGCCGTTTTTGTGGAAAATATGTTAGTTTTGACATTGTCCAAATGAAATTCATTCGTACGTTCACTACACGCATGTTTTCAGAATCAAACATTTGTTATGAAGCACATTTAACCATGAGGTTCATGTAGGAAAGCATTTCATAGCGCATTTCGAGATATTGCTTAAAGTTTCAAAATATCTACTGAATCATACGGAATTCGTTATGTTCTTAATTTAAAGTAGAGGTAAAGTTTTTCAACGGATTTTCTGTAAAATTTGAATATTTGTGTGAGAATTAAAAAATTTCGTTATCTTCCAAATTGCGATCCGAACATCTTCATAATGTCAAATAAAAACCATTTTGTTTTATTTTCTTCTACTTTGAAAGACGTTTTTGTGCAAAATACGTTATGTTTGACATTGTCCAAATGAAATTCATTCGTACGTTTACTACACGCATGTTTTCAGAATCAAACATTTGTTATGAAGCACATTTAACCATGAGGTTCATGTAGGAAAGCTTTTCATAGCGCATTTCCAGATATTGCTTACAGTTTCAAAATATCTACTGAAGCATACAGAATTCGTTATGTTCTTAATGTAAAGTAGAGGTAAAGTATTTCAACGGAACATCTGTAAAATTTGAATATTTTTGTGAGAATTAAATAATTTCTTTCTCTTTCAAGTTGCGATCCGAACATCTTCATAATGTCAAATAAAAACCATTTTGTTTTACTTTCTTCTGCTTTGAAAACTGTTTTTCTGCAAAATACGTTAGTTTTGACATTGTCCAAATGAAATTCATTCGTACGTTCACCACACGCATGTTTTCGGAATCAATCATTTGTTATGATGCAAATTTAACCATGAGGTTCATGTAGGAATGTTTTTTATATCGCATTACGAGATATTGCTTAAAGTGTCAAAATCTCTATTGATACATAAAAAATTCGCTATTTTCTTAATGTAAAGTAGAGATAAAGTTTTTGAACGGAAGTTCTGTAAAATTTGAATATTTGTGTGAGAATTAACTAATTTCGTTATCTTTCAATTTGCGATTCGAACATCTTCAAAATGTCAAAGAAAAATCCATTTGTTTTATTTCCTTCTGCTTTAAAAGCCGTTTTTGTGGAAAACACGTTAGTTTTGACATTGTCCAAATGAAATTCATTCGTACGTTCACTACACGCATTTTTTCTGATTCAAACGTTTGTTATGGAGCGCATTTAACCATGAGGTTCATGTAGGAAAGCTATTCATAGCGCATTTCGAGATATTGCTTAAAGTTTCAAAATATCTACTGAATCATACAGAATTCGTTTTGTTCTTAATGTAAAGTAGAGGTAAAGTATTTCAACGGAACATCTGTAAAATTTGAATATTTGTGTGAGAATTAAATAAATTTGTTATCTTTCAAGTTGCGGTTTGGACATCTTCAAAATGTCAAATAAAAATCAATTTGTTTAATTTCTTCTGCTTTGAAAGCCGTTTTTGTGGAAAATATGTTAGTTTTAACATTGTCCAAATGAAATTCATTCGTACGTTCACTACACGCATGTTTTCTGAATCAAAAATTTGTTATGGAGCGCATTTAACCATGAGGTTCATGTAGGAAAGCATTTCATAGCGCATTTCGAGATATTGCTTAAAGTTTAAAAAAAACTATTGCATCATACAGAATTCGTTATGTTCTTAGTGTAAAGTAGAGGTAAAGTTTTTGAACGGATTTTCGGTAAAATATGAATATTTGTGTGAGAATGAAAAAATTCCGTTATCTTCCAAGTTGCGATCCGAACATCTTCATAATGTCAAATAAAAACCATTTTGTTTTACTTTCTTCTGCTTTGAAAGCCGTTTTTGTGCAAAATACGTTATGTTTGACATTGTCCAAATGAAATTCATTCGTACGTTCACTACACGCATGTTTTCGGAATCAAGCATCTGTTATGAAGCAAATTTAACCGTGAGGTTCATGTAGGAAAGCTTTTCATAGCGCATTTCGAGATATTGCTTAAAGTTTCAAAATATCTACTGAATCATACAGAATTCGTTATGTTCTTAAAGTAAAGTAGAGGTAAAGTATTTCAACGGAACATCTGTAAAATTTGAATATTTTTGTGAGAATTAAATAAATTTGTTATCTTTCAAGTTGCGATTTGGAAATCTTCAAAATGTCAAATAAAAATCAATTTGTTTAATTTCTTCTGCTTTGAATGCCGTTTTTGTGGAAAATATGTTAGTTTTGACATTGTCTAAATGAAATTCATTCGTACGTTAACTACACGCATGTTTTCAGAATCAAACATTTGTTATGAAGCACATTTAACCATGAGGTTCATGTAGAAACGCATTTCATAGCGCATTTCGAGATATTGCTTAACGTTTCAAAATATCTATTGCATCATACAGAATTCGTTATGTTCTTAATGTAAAGTAGAGGTAAAGTTTTTCAACGGATTTTCGGTAAAATTTGAATATTTGTGTGAGAATTAAAAAATTTTGTTATCTTCCAAATTGCGATCCGAACATCTTCATAATGTCAAATAAAAACCATTTTGTTTTATTTTCTTCTACTTTGAAAGACGTTTTTTGGAAAATACGTTAGTTTTGACATTGTCCAAATGAAATTCATTCGTACGTTCACTCCACGTATGTTTTCAGAATCAAACATTTGTTATGAAGCACATTTAACCATGAGGTTCATGTAGGAAAGCATTTCATAGCGCATTTCGAGATATTGCTTAAAGTTTCAAAATATCTATTGAATCATACAGAATTCGTTATGTTCTTAATGTAAAGTAGAGGTAAAGTTTTTCAACGGAACATCTGTAAAATTTGAATATTTGTGTGAGAATTAAATAAATTTGTTATCTTTCAAGTTGCGATTTGGACATCTTCAAAATGTCAAATAAAAATCAATTTGTTTTAATTTCTTCTGCTTTGTAATCGGTTTTTGTGGAAAATATGTTAGTTTTGACATTGTCCAAATGAAATTCATTCGTACGTTCACTACACGCATGTTTTCAGAATCAAACATTTGTTATGAAGCACATTTAACCATGAGATATTGTTTCAAAATATCTAATCAATCATACAGAATTCGTTTTTATCTTAATGTAAAGTGTAGGTAAAGTTTTACAACGGAAAATCTGCAAAATTTGAATATTTTTGTGAGAATTAACTAATTTTGTTATGTTGCAAGTTGCGAATCGAACATCTTCAAAATGTCAAATAAAAATCAATTTGTTTTATTTTCTTCTGCTTTGAAAGCCGTTTTTGTGTAAAATATGTTAGTTTTGACATTGTCCACATGTAATTCATTCGTAAGTTCAATACACGCATGTTCTCAGCCGGAAACATTTGTTATGGAGGAAATTTAACCATGAGGTTCATGTGGGAAATCTTTTCATAGCGCATTTTGAGTTATTGCTTAAAGTTTTAAAATATCTATTGAATCATACAGAATTCGTTATGTTCTTAATGTAAAGTAGAAGAAAAGTTTTTCATCGGAAAATCTGTGAAATTTGAATATTTTTGTGAGAATTAACTAATTTCTTTCTCTTTCAAGTTGCGATACGAACATCTTCATAATGTCAAAAAAAATCAATTTGATTTATTTTCATCTGTTTTGTAAGCCGATTTTGTGGAAAATACGTTTCTTTTGACAATTCCAAATGAAATTCATTCGTACGTTCATTACACGCATGTTTTCGAAATCAAACATCTGTTATCAAGCAAATTCAACCATGAGGTTCATGTGGGAAAGCGTTTCATAGCGCATTTTGAGTTATTGCTTAAAGTTTTAAAATATCTATTGAATCATACAGAATTCGTTATGTTCTTAATGTAAAGTAGAAGAAAAGTTTTTAATCGGAAAATCTGTGAAATTTGAATATTTTTGTGAGAATTAACTAATTTGTTTCTCTTTCAAGTTGCGATCCGAACATCTTCATAATGTCAAAAAAAAATCAATTTGATTTATTTTCATCTGCTTTGATAGACGTTTTTTGGAAAATACGTTAGTTTTGACATTGTCTAAATGAAATTCATTCCTACGTTCACTACACGCATGTTTTCAGAATCAAACATTTGTTATGAAGCACATTTAACCATGAGGTTCATGTAGGAAAGCATTTCATAGCGCATTTCGAGATATTGCTTAAAGTTTCAAAATATCTACTGTATCATACAGAATTCGTTATGTTCTTAATGTAAAGTAGAGGTAAAGTTTTTTAACGAAAAATCTGTAAAATTTGAATATTTGTGTGAGAATTAACTAAATTTGTTAACTTTCCAGTTGCAATTGGGACATCTTCAAAATGTCAAATAAAAATCAATTTGTTTTATTTTCTTCTGCTTTGAAAGCCGTTTTTGTGTAAAATATGTTAGTTTTGACATTGTCCACATGTAATTCATTCGTAAGTTCAATACACGCATGTTCTCAGACGGAAACATTTGTTATGGAGGAAATTTAACCATGAGGTTCATGTGGGAAATCTTTTCATAGCGGATTTTGAGTTATTGCTTAAAGTTTTAAAATATCTATTGAATCATACAGAATTCGTTATGTTCTTAATGTAAAGTAGAAGAAAATTTTTTCATCGGAAAATCTGTGAAATTTGAATATTTTTGTGAGAATTAACTAATTTCTTTCTCTTTCAAGTTGCGGTTTGAACATCTTCAAAATGTCAAATAAAAATCAATTTGAGAATATTGTAGAATTATCACCCTCCATTATGTGTATATAGTAAATGTATATATATAAGTCGATCAAGGTGTGGGTTAAAAAAAATAATTGAAACACTCAACCGTAATTTGTCATGAGCGACGTTTCGTTGGCTTGGTTCGCCAACCTCATCAGGCTTAAAATTGAAGTTTTTAATTAACTAAATGTTTTAAATGTAAAGACTTCAATTTTAAGCCTGTTGAGGTTGGCAAACCAAGCCAACGAAACGTCGCTCATGACAAATTACGGTTAAGTGTTTCAATTATTTTTTTAACCCCCACCTTGATCAACTTATATATATACATCTACTAAAAATCAATTTGTTTTATTTTGTTCTGCTTTGAAAGACGTTTTTTTGGAAAATACGTTAGTTTTGACATTGTCTAAATGAAGTTGATTCGTACGTTCACTACACGCATGTTTTAAGAATCAAACATTTGTTAGAAGCACATTTAACCATGAGGTTCATGTAGGAAAGCATTTCATAGAGCATTTCGAGACATTGCTTAAAGTTTCAAAATATCTACTGAATCATACAGATTTCGTTATGTTCTTAATTTAAAGTAGAGGTAAAGTTTTTTAACGGAAAATCTGTAAAATTTGAATATTTGTGTGAGAATTAACTAATTTCGTTATCTTTCAAGATGCGATTCGAACATCTTCAAAATGTCAAATAAAAATCAATTTGTTTTATTTTCTTCTGCTTTGAAAGGCGTTTTTGTGGAAAATATGTTAGTTTTGACATTGTCCAAATGAAATTCATTCGTACGTTCACTACACGCATGTTTTCAGAATCAAACATTTGTTATGAAGCACATTTAACCATGAGGTTCATGTAGGAAAGCATTTCATAGCGCATTTCGAGATATTGCTTAAAGTTTCAAAATATCTATTGAATCATACAGAATTCGTTATGTTCTTAATGTCAAGTAGAGGTAAAGTTTTTCAACGGAACATCTGTAAAATTTGAATATTTGTGTGAGAATTAACTAATTTCGTTATCTTTCAAGTTGCGATTCGAACATCTTCAAAATGTCAAATAAAAATCAATTTGAGAATATTGCAGAATTATCACCCTCCATGATGTGTATATAGTAGATGTATATATATAAGTCGATCAGGGTGTGGGTTAAAAAAAAAAATTTAAACCCTCAACCGTAATTTGTCATGAGCGACGTTTCGTTAGCTTGGTTCGCCAACGTCATCAGGCTTAAAATTGAAGTCTTTAATTAACTAAATGTTTTAAATGTAAAGACTTCAATTTTAAGCCTGATGAGGTTGGCAAACCAAGCCAACGAAACGTCGCTCATGACAAATTACGGTTAAGTGTTTCAATTATTTTTTTAACCCCCACCTTGATCAACTTATATATATACATCTACTAAAAATCAATTTGTTTTATTTTGTTCTGCTTTGAAAGACGTTTTTTGGAAAATACGTTAGTTTTGACATTTTCTAAATGAAATTGATTCGTACGTTCATTACACGCATGTTTTCGAAATCAAACATCTGTTATCAAGCAAATTCAACCATGAGGTTCATGTGGGAAAGCGTTTCATAGCGCATTTTGAGTTATTGCTTAAAGTTTTAAAATATCTATTGAATCATACAGAATTCGTTATGTTCTTAATGTAAAGTAGAAGAAAAGTTTTTAATCGGAAAATCTGTGAAATTTGAATATTTTTGTGAGAATTAACTAATTTGTTTCTCTTTCAACTTGCGATCCGAACATCTTCATAATGTCAAAAAAAAATCAATTTGATTTATTTTCATCTGCTTTGATAGACGTTTTTTGGAAAATACTTTAGTTTTGACATTTTCTAAATGAAATTGATTCGTACGTTCACTACACGCATGTTTTCAGAATCAATCATTTGTTATGATGCAAATTTAACCATGAGGTTCATGTAGGAAAGCATTTCATAGAGCATTTCGAGACATTGCTTAAAGTTTCACAATATCTACTGAATCATACAGAATTCGTTTTTTTCTTAATGTAAAGTGTAGGTAAAGTTTTTCAACGGAAAATCTGTCAAATTTGAATATTTGTGTGTGTATTAACTAATTTTGTTATCTTTCCAGTTGCGATTCGAACATCTTCAAAATGTCGAATAAAAATCAATTTGTTTTATTTTCCTCTGCTTTGAAAGCCTTTTTTGTGGAATATACGTTAGTTTTGACATTGTCCACATGTATTCCATTCGTAAGTTCTCTACACGCATGTTCTCAGACGGAAACATTTGTTATCAAGCAAATTCAACCATGAGGTTCATGTGGGAAAGCGTTTCATAGCGCATTTTGAGTTATTGCTTAAAGTTTTAAAATATCTATTGAATCATACAGAATTCGTTATGTTCTTAATGTAAAGTAGAAGAAAATTTTTTTCATCGGAAAATCTGTGAAATTTGAATATTTTTGTCAGGATTAACTAATTTCTTTCTCTTTCAAGTTGCGATCCGAACATCTTCAAAATGTCAAATAAAAATCAATTTGAGAATATTGTAGAATTATCACCCTCCATGATGTGTATGTAGTAGATTTATATATATAAGTCGATCAAGGTGTGGGTTAAAAAAAAAAATTTAAACCCTCAACCGTAATTTGTCATGAGCGACGTTTCGTTGGCTTGGTTCGCCAACCTCATCAGGCTTAAAATTGAAGTCTTTAATTAACTAAATGTTTTAAATGTAAAGACTTCAATTTTAAGCCTGATGAGGTTGGCAAACCAAGCCAACGAAACGTCGCTCATGACAAATTACGGTTAAGTGTTTCAATTATTTTTTTAAGCCCCACCTTGATCAACTTATATATATACATCTACTAAAAATCAATTTGTTTTATTTTGTTCTGCTTTGAAAGACGTTTTTTTGGAAAATACGTTAGTTTTGACATTGTCTAAATGAAGTTGATTCGTACGTTCACTACACGCATGTTTTAAGAATCAAACATTTGTTATGGAGCAAATTTAACCATGAGGTTCATGTAGGAAAGCTTTTCATAGCGCATATCGAGATATTGCTTAAAGTTTCAAAATATCTACTGAACCATACAGAATTCGTTATGTTCTTAATGTAAAGTAGAGGTAAAGTATTTCAACGGAACATCTGTGAAATTTGAATATTTTTGTGAGAATTAACTAATTTGTTTCTCTTTCAACTTGCGATCCGAACATCTTCATAATGTCAAAAAAAATCAATTTGATTTATTTTCTTCTACTTTGAAAGACGTTTTTTGGAAAATACGTTAGTTTTGACATTGTAAAAATGATATACATTCGTTCGTTCACTACACGCATGTTTTCAGAATCAAACATTTGTTATGAAGCACATTTAACCATGAGGTTCATGTAGGAAAGGATTTCATAGCGCATTTCGAGATATTGCTTAAGGTTTCAAAATATCTACTGAATCATACAGAATTCGTTATGTTATTAATGTAAAGTAGAGGTAAAGTATTTCAACGGAACATCTGTGAAATTTGAATATTTGTGTGAGAATTAACTAATTTCGTTATCTTTCAAGTTGCGATTCGAACATCTTCAAAATGTCAAATAAAAATCAATTTGAGAATATTGTAGAATTATCACCCTCCATGATGTGTATATAGTAGATGTATATATATAAGTCGATCAAGGTGTGGGTTAAAAAAAATAATTGAAACATTCAACCGTAATTTGTCATGAGCGACGTTTCGTTGGCTTGGTTCGCCAACCTCATCAGGCTTAAAATTGAAGTCTTTAATTATCTAAATGTTTTAAATGTAAAGACTTCAATTTTAAGCCTGTTGAGGTTGGCAAACCAAGCCAACGAAACGTCGCTCATGACAAATTACGGTTAAGTGTTTCAATTATTTTTTTAACCCCCACCTTGATCAACTTATATATATACATCTACTAAAAATCAATTTGTTTTATTTTGTTCTGCTTTGAAAGACGTTTTTTTGGAAAATACGTTAGTTTTGACATTGTCTAAATGAAGTTGATTCGTACGTTCATTACACGCATGTTTTCGAAATCAAACATCTGTTATCAAGCAAATTCAACCATGAGGTTCATGTGGGAAAGCGTTTCATAGCGCATTTTGAGTTATTGCTTAAAGTTTTAAAATATCTATTGATTCATACAGAATTCGTTATGTTCTTAATGTAAAGTAGAAGAAAAGTTTTTAATCGGAAAATCTGTGAAATTTGAATATTTTTGTGAGAATTAACTAATTTGTTTCTCTTTCAACTTGCGATCCGAACATCTTCATAATGTCAAAAAAAAATCAATTTGATTTATTTTCTTCTACTTTGAAAGACGTTTTTTGGAAAATACGTTAGTTTTGACATTGTCTAAATGAAATTCATTCCTACGTTCACTACACGCATGTTTTCAGAATCAAACATTTGTTATGAAGCACATTTAACCATGAGGTTAATGTAGGAGAGCATTTCATAGCGCATTTCGAGATATTGCTTAAAGTTTCAAAATATCTATTGAATCATACAGAATTCGTTTTGCTCTTAATGTAAAGTGGAGGAAAAGTTTTTCAACGGAAAATCTGTAAAATTTGAATATTTGTGTGAGAATTAAATAATTTCGTTATCTTTCAAGTTGCGATTCGAACATCTTCAAAATGTCAAAGAAAAATCCATTTGTTTTATTTCCTTCTGCTTTAAAAGCCGTTTTTGTGGAAAATATGTTAGTTTTAACATTGTCCAAATGAAATTCATTCGTACGTTCACTACACGCATGTTTTCTGAATCAAAAATTTGTTATGAATAAAATTTAACCGTGAGGTTCATGTAGGAAAGCTTTTCATAGCGCATTTCGAGATATTGCTTAAAGTTTCAAAATATCTACTGAATCATACAGAATTCGTTATGTTCTTAAAGTAAAGTAGAGGTAAAGTATTTCAACGGAACATCTGTAAAATTTGAATATTTGTGTGAGAATTAACTAATTTCGTTATTTTTCAAGATGCGATAAGAATAACTTCAAAATGTCATATAAAAATCAATTTGTTTTATTTTCTTCTGCTATGTAAACCGTTTTTGTGAAAAATACGTTAGTTTTGACATTGTCCAAATGAAATTCATTCGTACGTTCACTACATGCATGTTTTCAGAATCAAAAATTTGTTATGAAGCACATTTAACCATGAGGTTCATGTTGGAAAGCTTTTCATAGCGCATTTCGAGATATTTCTTAAAGTTTCAAAATATCTACTGAATCATACAGAATTCGTTATGCTCTTAATGTAAAGTAGAGGTAATGTTTTTCAACGGAACATCTGTAAAATTTGAATATTTGTGTGAGAATTAACTAATTTCGTTATCTTTCAAGTTGCGATTCGAACATCTTCAAAATGTCAAATAAAAATCAATTTGAGAATATTGTAGAATTATCACCCTCCATTATGTGTATATAGTAAATGTATATATATAAGTCGATCAAGGTGTGGGTTAAAAAAAATAATTGAAACACTCAACCGTAATTTGTCATGAGCGACGTTTCGTTGGCTTGGTTCGTTTTAAATGTAAAGACTTCAATTTTAAGCCTGTTGAGGTTGGCAAACCAAGTTAACGAAACGTCGCTCATGACAAATTACGGTTAAGTGTTTCAATTATTTTTTTAACCCACACCTTGATCAACTTATATATATACATCTACTAAAAATCAATTTGTTTTATTTTTTTCTGCTTTGATAGACGTTTTTTGGAAAATACTTTAGTTTTGACATTTTCTAAATGAAATTGATTCGTACGTTCACTACACGCATGTTTTCAGAATCAATCATTTGTTATGATGCAAATTTAACCATGAGGTTCATGTAGGAATGTTTTTTATATCGCATTACGAGATATTGCTTAAAGTGTCAAAATATCTACTGAACCATACAGAATTCGTTATGATATTAATGTAAAGTAGAGATAAAGTTTTTGAACGGAAGTTCTGTAAAATTTGAATATTTGTGTGAGAATTAACTAATTTCGTTATCTTTCAATTTGCGATTCGAACATCTTCAAAATGTCAAAGAAAAATCCATTTGTTTTATTTCCTTCTGCTTTAAAAGCCGTTTTTGTGGAAAACACGTTAGTTTTGACATTGTCCAAATGAAATTCATTCGTACGTTCACTACACGCATGTTTTCTGAATCAAAAATTTGTTATGAATCAAATTTAACCATGAGGTTCATGTAGGAAAGCTTTTCATAGCGCATTTCGAGATATTGCTTAAAGTTTCAAAATATCTACTGAATCATACAGAATTCGTTATGTTCTTAATGTAAAGTAGAGGTAAAGTATTTCAACGGAACATCTGTAAAATTTGAATATTTGTGTGAGAATTAACTAATTTCGTTATCTTTCAAGATGCGATTCGAACATCTTCAAAATGTCAAATAAAAATCAATTTGTTTTATTTTCTTCTGCTTTGAAAACCGTTTTTGTGCAAAATACGTTAGTTTTGACATTGTCCACATGTAATTCATTCGTACGTTCACTACACGCATGTTTTCAGAATCAAAAATTTGTTATGAAGCACATTTAACCATGAGGTTCATGTTGGAAAGCTTTTCATAGCGCATTTCGAGATATTGCTTAAAGTTTCAAAATATCTACTGAATCATACAGAATTCGTTATGTTCTTAATGTAAAGTAGAGGTAAAGTTTTTCAACGGAAGTTCTGTAAAATTTGAATATTTGTGTGAGAATTTACTAATTTCGTTATCTTTCAAGTTGCGATTCGAACATCTTCAAAATGTCAAATACAAATCAATTTGAGAATATTGTAGAATTATCTCCCTCCATGATGTGTATATAGTAGATGTATATATATATAAGTCGATCAAGGTGTGGGTTAAAAAAAAAAATTGAAACACTCAACCGTAATTTGTCATGAGCGACGTTTCGTTGGCTTGGTTCGTTTTAAATGTAAAGACTTCAATTTTAAGCCTGATGAGGTTGTCAAACCAAGCAAACGAAACGTCGCTCATGACAAATTACGTTTAAGTGTTTCAATTATTTTTTTAACCCACACCTTGATCAACTTATATATATACATCTACTAAAAATCAATTTGTTTTATTTTTTTCTGCTTTGATAGACGTTTTTTGGAAAATACTTTAGTTTTGACATTTTCTAAATGAAATTGATTCGTACGTTCACTACACGCATGTTTTCAGAATCAAACATTTGTTATGGAGCGAATTTAACCATGAGGTTCATGTAGCAAAGCTTTTCATAGCGCATTTCGAGA
This sequence comes from Diplolepis rosae, assembly GCA_030998225.1. Taxonomy (NCBI): domain Eukaryota; kingdom Metazoa; phylum Arthropoda; class Insecta; order Hymenoptera; family Diplolepididae; genus Diplolepis; species Diplolepis rosae. The sequence continues at coordinate 156,093 of JAPYXD010000442.1, forward strand.
TATTGCTTAAAGTTTCAAAATATCTACTGAACCATACAGAATTCGTTATGTTCTTAATCCAAAGTAGAGGAAAAGTATTTCAACGGAACATCTGTAAAATTTGAATATTTGTGTGAGAATTAACTAATTTCGTTATCTTTCAAGATACGATTCGAACATCTTCAAAATGTCAAATAAAAATCAATTTGTTTAATTTCTTCTGCTTTAAAAGCCGTTTTTGTGGAAAACACGTTAGTTTTGACATTGTGCAAATGAAATTCATTCGTACGTTCACTACACGCATGTTTTCTGAATCAAAAATTTGTTATGAATCAAATTTAACCCTGAGGTTCATGTGGGAAAGCGTTTCATAGCGCATTTTGAGTTATTGCTTAAAGTTTTAAAATATCTATTGAAATCTTAATGTAAAGTAGAGGTAAAGTATTTCAACGGAAAATCTGTAAAATTTGAATATTTGTGTGAGAATTTACTAATTTCGTTATCTTTCAAGTTGCGATTCGAAAATCTTCATAATGTCAAATAAAAATCAATTTGTTTTATTTTCTTCTGCTTTGTAACCCGTTTTTGTGGAAAATATGTTAGTTTTTACATTGTCCAAATGAAATTCATTCGTACGTTCACTACACGCATGTTTTCAGATTCAAACATTTGTTATGAAGCACATTTAACCATGAGGTTCATGTAGGAAAGCATTTCATAGCGCATTTCGAGATATTGCTTAAAGTTTGAAAATATTTATTGAATCATACAGAACTCGTTATGTTCTTAATGTAAAGTAGAGGTAAAGTTTTTCAACGGAAAATCTGTAAAATTTGAATATTTGTGTGAGAATTAACTAATTTCGTTATCTTTCAAGATGCGATTCGAACATCTTCAAAATGTCAAATAAAAATCAATTTGTTCTATTTTCTTATGCTTTGAAAGCCTTTTTTGTGGGAAATACGTTAGTTTTGACATTGTCAAAATGAAATTCATTCGTACTTTCACTACACGCGTGTTTTCAGAATCAAACATTTGTTATGAAGCACATTTAACCATAAGGTTCATGCAGGAAAGCATTTCATAGCGCATTTCGAGATATTGTTTAAAGTTTCAATATATCTACTGAATCATACAGAATTCGTTTTGCTCTTAATGTAAAGTAGAGGTAAAGTATTTCAACGGAACATCTGTAAAATTTGAATATTTGTGTGAGAATTAACTAATTTCTTTCTCTTTCAAGTTGCGATCCGAACATCTTCATAATGTCAAATAAAAACCATTTTGTTTTACTTTCTTCTGCTTTGAAAACCGTTTTTGTGCAAAATACGTTAGTTTTGACATTGTCCAAATGAAATTCATTCTTACGTTCACTACACGCATGTTTTCGGAATCAAACATCTGTTATGAAGCAAATTTAACCATGAGGTTCATGTAGGAAAGCTTTTCATAGCGCATTTCGAGATATTGCTTAAAGTTTCAAAATATCTACTGAATCATACAGAATTCGTTATGTTCTCAATGTAAAGTAGAGGTCAAGTATTTCAACGGAAAATCTGTAAAATTTGAATATTTGTGTGAGAATTTACTAATTTCGTTATCTTTCAAGTTGCGATTCGAACATCTTCAAAATGTCAAATAAAAATCAATTTGTTTTATTTTCTTCTGCTTTGAAAGACTTTTTTGTGGGAAATACGTTAGTTTTGACATTGTCAAAATGAAATTCATTCGTACTTTCACTACACGCGTGTTTTCAGAATCAAACATTTGTTATGAAGCACATTTAACCATAAGGTTCATGCAGGAAAGCATTTCATAGCGCATTTCGAGATATTGTTTAAAGTTTCAATATATCTACTGAATCATACAGAATTCGTTTTGCTCTTAATGTAAAGTAGAGGTAAAGTATTTCAACGGAACATCTGTAAAATTTGAATATTTGTGTGAGAATTAACTAATTTCTTTCTCTTTCAAGTTGCGATCCGAACATCTTCATAATGTCAAATAAAAACCATTTTGTTTTATTTTCTTCTACTTTGAAAGACGTTTTTTGGAAAATACGTTAGTTTTGACATTGTCCAAATGAAATTCATTCGTACGTTCACTACACGCATGTTTTCAGAATCAAACATTTGTTATGAAGCACATTTAACTATGAGGTTCATTTAGGAAAGCTTTTCATAGCGCATTTCGAGATATTGCCTAAAGTTTCAAAATATCTACTGAACCATACAGAATTCGTTATGTTCTTAATGTAAAGTAGAGGTAAAGTTTTTCAACGGAAAATCTGTAAAATTTGAATATTTGTGTGAGAATTAACTAATTTCGTTATCTTTCAAGTTGCGATTCGAACATCTTCAAAATGTCAAATAAAAATCAATTTGTTTTATTTTCTTCTGCTTTGTAATCGGTTTTTGTGGAAAATATGTTAGTTTTGACATTGTCCAAATGAAATTCATTCGTACGTTCACTACACGCATGTTTTCAGAATCAAACATTTGTTATGAAGCACATTTAACCATGAGGTTCATGTAGGAAAGCATTTCATAGCGCATTTCGAGATATTGCTTAAAGTTTCAAAATATCTACTGAATCATACAGAATTCGTTATGTTCTTAATGTAAAGTAGAGGTAAAGTTTTTCAACGGAAAATCTGTAAAATTTGAATATTTGTGTGAGAATTAACTAATTTCGTTATCTTTCAAGTTGCGATTCGAACATCTTCAAAATGTCAAATAAAAATCAATTTGAGAATATTGCAGAATTATCACCCTCCATGATGTGTATATAGTAGATGTATATATATAAGTCGATCAGGGTGTGGGTTAAAAAAAAAAATTGAAACACTCAACCGTAATTTGTCATGAGCGACGTTTCGTTGGCTTGGTTCGCCAACCTCATCAGGCTTAAAATTGAAGTTTTTAATTAACTAAATGTTTTAAATGTAAAGACTTCAATTTTAAGCCTGTTGAGGTTGGCAAACCAAGCTAACGAAACGTCGCTCATGACAAATTACGTTTAAGTGTTTCAATTATTTTTTTAACCCACACCTTGATCAACTTATATATATACATCTACTAAAAATCAATTTGTTTTATTTTCTTCTGCTTTGAAAGACGTTTTTTGGAAAATACGTCTGTTTTGACATTGTCCACATGTAATTCATTTGTACGTTCACTACGCGCATGTTTTCAAGATCAAACATTTGTTATGATGCAAATTTAACCATGAGGTTCATGTGGGAAAGCGTTTCATAGCGCATTTTGAGTTATTGCTTAAAGTTTCAAAATATCTACTGAATCATACAGAATTTGTTTTGTTCTTAATGTAAAGTAGAGGTAAAGTTTTTGAACGGAAGTTCTGTAAAATTTGAATATTTGTGTGAGAATTAACTAATTTCGTTATCTTTCAAGTTGCGATTCGAACATCTTCAAAATGTCAAAGAAAAATCAATTTGTTTTATTTCCTTCTGCTTTAAAAGCCGTTTTTGAGGAAAACACGTTAGTTTTGACATTGTCCCAATGAAATTCATTCGTACGTTCACTACACGCATGTTTTCTGAATCAAAAATTTGTTATGAATCAAATTTAACCATGAGGTTCATGTAGGAAAGCTTTTCATAGCGCATTTCGAGATATTGCTTAAAGTTTCAAAATATCTACTGAATCATACAGAATTCGTTATGTTCTTAATGTAAAGTAGAGGTAAAGTATTTCAACGGAACATCTGTAAAATTTGAATATTTGTTTGAGAATTAAATAAATTTGTTATCTTTCAAGATGCGATTCGAACATCTTCAAAATGTCAAATAAAAATCAATTTGTTCTATTTTCTTCTGCTATGTAAAGCCGTTTTTGTGGAAAACACGTTAGTTTTGACATTGTGCAAATGAAATTCATTCGTACGTTCACTACACGCATGTTTTCTGAATCAAAAATTTGTTATGAATCAAATTTAACCCTGAGGTTCATGTGGGAAAGCGTTTCATAGCGCATTTTGAGTTATTGCTTAAAGTTTTAAAATATCTATTGAATCATACAGAATTCGTTATGTTCTTAATGTAAAGTAGAAGAAAAGTTTTTCATCGGAAAATCTGTGAAATTTGAATATTTTTGTGAGAATTAACTAATTTCGTTATCTTTCTAGTTGCGATTTGGACATTTTAAAAATGTCAAATAAAAATCAATTTGTTTAATTTCTTCTGCTTTAAAAGCCGTTTTTGTGGAAAACACGTTAGTTTTGACATTGTGCAAATGAAATTCATTCGTACGTTCACTACACGCATGTTTTCTGAATCAAAAATTTGTTATGAATCAAATTTAACCCTGAGGTTCATGTGGGAAAGCGTTTCATAGCGCATTTTGAGTTATTGCTTAAAGTTTTAAAATATCTATTGAAATCTTAATGTAAAGTAGAGGTAAAGTATTTCAACGGAACATCTGTAAAATTAGAATATTTGTGTGAGAATTAACTAATTTCGTTATCTTTCAAGTTGCCATTCGAAAATCTTCAAAATGTCAAATAAAAATCAATTTGTTTAATTTTCTTCTGCTTTGAAAGCCGTTTTTGTGCAAAATACGTTAGTTTTGACATTGTCCAAATGAAATTCATTCGTACGTTCACTACACGCATGTTTTCAGAATCAAACATTTGTTATGAAGCACATTTAACCATGAGGTTCAAGTTGGAAAGCTTTTCATAGCGCAATTCGAGATATTGCTTAAAGTTTCAAAATATCTACTAAATTATACAGAATTCGTTATGTTCTTAATGTAAAGTCGAGGTAAAGTTTTTTAACGAAAAATCTGTAAAATTTGAATATTTGTGTGAGAATTAACTAAATTTGTTAACTTTCAAGTTGCAATTGGGACATCTTCAAAATGTCAAATAAAAATCAATTTGTTTTATTTTCTTCTGCTTTGAAAGCCTTTTTTGTGGGAAATACGTTAGTTTTGACATTGTCAAAATGAAATTCATTCGTACTTTCACTACACGCGTGTTTTCAGAATCAAACATTTGTTATGAAGCACATTTAACCATAAGGTTCATGCAGGAAAGCATTTCATAGCGCATTTCGAGATATTGTTTAAAGTTTCAATATATCTACTGAATCATACAGAATTCGTTTTGCTCTTAATGTAAAGTAGAGGTAAAGTATTTCAACGGAACATCTGTAAAATTTGAATATTTGTGTGAGAATTAACTAATTTCTTTCTCTTTCAAGTTGCGATCCGAACATCTTCATAATGTCAAATAAAAACCATTTTGTTTTACTTTCTTCTGCTTTGAAAACCGTTTTTGTGCAAAATACGTTAGTTTTGACATTGTCCAAATGAAATTCATTCTTACGTTCACCACACGCATGTTTCCAGAATCAAACATTTGTTATGAAGCATATTTGACCATGAGTTTCATGTAGGAAAGCTTTTCATAGCGCATTTCGAGATATTGCTTAATGTTTCAAAATATCTAGTGAACCATACAGAATTCGTTATGTTCTCACTGTAAAGTAGAGGTACAGTTTTTCAACGGAAGATCTGTAAAATTAGAATATTTGTGTGAGAATGAACAAAATTTCGATATCTTTCAAGTTGCGATTCGAATATCTTCAAAATGTCGAATAAAAATCAATTGGCTTTATTTTCTTCTGCTTTGAAAGACTTTTTTGTGGGAAATACGTTAGTTTTGACATTGTCAAAATGAAATTCATTCGTACTTTCACTACACGCGTGTTTTCAGAATCAAACATTTGTTATGAAGCACATTTAACCATAAGGTTCATGCAGGAAAGCATTTCATAGCGCATTTCGAGATATTGTTTAAAGTTTCAATATATCTACTGAATCATACAGAATTCGTTTTGCTCTTAATGTAAAGTAGAGGTAAAGTATTTCAACGGAACATCTGTAAAATTTGAATATTTTTGTGAGAATTAACTAATTTCTTTCTCTTTCAAGTTGCGATCCGAACATCTTCATAATGTCAAATAAAAACCATTTTGTTTTACTTTCTTCTGCTTTGAAAACCGTTTTTGTGCAAAATACGTTAGTTTTGACATTGTCCAAATGAAATTCATTCTTACGTTCACTACACGCATGTTTTCGGAATCAAACATCTGTTATGAATCAAATTTAACCATGAGGTTCATGTGGGAAAGAGTATCATAGCGCATTTTGAGTTCTTGCTTAAAGTTTTAAAATATCTATTGAATCATACAGAATTCGTTATGTTCTTAATGTAAAGTAGAAGAAAAAGGTTTTCATCGGAAAATCTGTGAAATTTGAATATTTTTGTGAGAATTAACTAATTTCTTTCTCTTTCAAGTTGCGATCCGAACATCTTCATAATGTCAAAAAAAAATCAATTTGATTTATTTTCATCTGTTTTTTAAGCCGTTTTTGTGGAAAATACGTTTCTTTTGAAATTTCCAAATGAAATTCATTCGTACGTTCACTACACGCATGTTTTCGTAATCAAACATCTGTTATGAAGGAAATTTAACAATGAGGTTCATGTAGGAAAGCTTTTCATAGCGCATTTCAAGATATTGCTTAAAGTTTCAAAATATCTACTGAATAATACAGAATTCGTTATGTTCTTAATGTCAAGTAGAGGTAAAGTTTTTCAACGGAAGTTCTGTAAAATTTGAATATTTGTGTGAGAATTTACTAATTTCGTTATCTTTCAAGTTGCGATTCGAACATCTTCAAAATGTCAAATAAAAATCAATTTGAGATTATTGTAGAATTATCACCCTCTATGATGTGTATATAGTAGATGTATATATATAAGTCGATCAAGGTGTGGGTTAAAAAAAATAATTGAAACATTCAACTGTAATTTGTCATGAGCGACGTTTCGTTGGCTTGTTCGCCAACCTCATCAGGCTTAAACTTGAAGTCTTTAATTATCTAAATGTTTTAAATGTAAAGACTTCAATTTTAAGCCTGTTGAGGTTGGCAAACCAAGCCAACGAAACGTCGCTCATGAAAAATTACTGTTAATTTTTTAAATTATTTTTTTAACCCACACCTTGATCAACTTATATATATACATCTACTAAAAATCAATTTGTTTTATTTTTTTCTGCTTTGATAGACGTTTTTTGGAAAATAAGTTAGTTTTGACATTTTCTAAATGAAATTGATTCGTAGGTTCACTACACGCATGTTGTCAGAATCAAACATTTGTTATGAAGCACATTTAACCATGAGGTTCATGTAGGAAAGCATTTCATAGCGCATTTCGAGATATTGCTTAAAGTTTCAAAATATTTACTGAATCATACCGAATTCGTTATGTTCTTAATTTAAAGTAGAGGTAAAGTTTTTTAACGGAAAATCTGTAAAATTTGAATATTTGTGTGAGAATTAACTAATTTCGTTATCTTTCAAGATGCGATTCGAACATCTTCAAAATGTCAAATAAAAATCAATTTGTTTTATTTTCTTATGCTTTGAAAGTCGTTTTTGTAAAAAATATGTTAGTTTTGACATTGTCCAAATGAAATTCATTCGTAGGTTCACTACACGCATGTTGTCAGAATCAAACATCTGTTATGAAGCGCATTTAACCATGAGGTTCATGTGGGAAAGCGTATCATAGCGCATTTTGAGTTCTTGCTTAAAGTTTTAAAATATCTATTGAATCATACAGAATTCGTTATGTTCTTAATGTAAAGTAGAAGAAAAGTTTTTCATCGGAAAATCTGTGAAATTTGAATATTTTTGTGAGAATTAACTAATTTCTTTCTCTTTCAAGTTGCGATCCGAACATCTTCATAATGTCAAAAAAAAATCAATTTGATTTATTTTCATCTGTTTTGTAAGCCGTTTTTATGGAAAATACGTTTCTTTTGACATTTCCAAATGAAATTCATTCGTACGTTCACTACACGCATGTTTTCGTAATCAAACATCTGTTATGAAGGAAATTTAACAATGAGGTTCATGTAGGAAAGCTTTTCATAGCGCATTTCAAGATATTGCTTAAAGATTGAAAATATCTATTGAATCATACAGAATTCGTTATGTTCTTAATGTCAAGTAGAGGTAAAGTTTTTCAACGGAAGTTCTGTAAAATTTGAATATTTGTGTGAGAATTTACTAATTTTGTTATCCTTCTAGTTGCGATTCGAACATCTTCAAAATGTCAAATAAAAATCAATTTGAGAATATTGTAGAATTATCACCCTCCATGATGTGTATATAGTAGATGTATATATATAAGTCGATCAAGGTATGGGTTAAAAATAATTGAAACATTCAACCGTAATTTGTCATGAGCGACGTTTCGTTAGCTTGGTTCGCCAACCTCATCAGGCTTAAAATTGAAGTCTTTAATTAACTAAATGTTTTAAATGTAAAGACTTCAATTTTAAGCCTGATGAGGTTGGCAAACCAAGCCAACGAAACGTCGCTCATGACAAATTACGGTTAAGTGTTTCAATTATTTTTTTAAGCCCCACCTTGATCAACTTATATATATACATCTACTAAAAATCAATTTGTTTTATTTTGTTCTGCTTTGAAAGACGTTTTTTTGGAAAATACGTTAGTTTTGACATTGTCTAAATGAAATTGATTCGTAGGTTCACTACACGCATGTTTTCAGAATCAAACATTTGTTATGAAGCACATTTAACCATGAGGTTCATGTAGGAAAGCATTTCATAGCGCATTTCGAGATATTGCTTAAAGTTTCAAAATATCTACTGAATCATACAGAATTCGTTATGTTCTTAATGTAAAGTAGAGGTAAAGTTTTTCAACGGAACATCTGTAAAATTTGAATATTTGTGTGAGAATTAACTAATTTCGTTATCTTTCAAGATGCGATTCGAACATCTTCAAAATGTCAAATAAAAATCAATTTGTTTTATTTTCTTCTGCTTTGAACGCCGTTTTTGTGGAAAATACGTTAGTTTTGACATTGTCCAAATGAAATTCATTCGTACGTTCACTACACGCATGTTTTCAGAATCAAACATTTGTTATGAAGCACATTTAACCATGAGGTTCATGTTGGAAAGCTTTTCATAGCGCATTTCGAGATATTGCTTAAAGTTTCAAAATATCTAATGAATCATATAGAAATCGTTATGTTCTTAATCTAAAGTAGAGGAAAAGAATTTCAACGGAACATCTGTAAAATTTGAATATTTGTGTGAGAATTAACTAAATTTGTTATCTTTCAAGTTGCGATTGGGACATCTTCAAAATGTCAAATAAAAATCAATTTGTTTTATTTTCTTCTGCTTTGAAAGCCTTTTTTTGTGGGAAATACGTTAGTTTTGACATTGTCAAAATGAAATTCATTCGTACTTTCACTACACGCGTGTTTTCAGAATCAAACATTTGTTATGAAGCACATTTAACCATAAGGTTCATGTAGGAAAGCATTTCATAGCGCATTTCGAGATATTGCTTAAAGTTTCAAAATATCTACTGAATCATACAGAATTCGTTATGTTCTTAATGTAAAGTAGAGGTAAAGTTTTTCAACGGAACATCTGTAAAATTTGAATATTTGTGTGAGAATTAACTAATTTCGTTATCTTTCAAGATGCGATTCGAACATCTTCAAAATGTCAAATAAAAATCAATTTGTTTTATTTTCTTCTGCTTTGAAAACCGTTTTTGTGCAAAATACGTTAGTTTTGACATTGTCCACATGTAATTCATTCGTACGTTCACTACACGCATGTTTTCAGAATCAAAAATTTGTTATGAAGCACATTTAACCATGAGGTTCATGTTGGAAAGCTTTTCATAGCGCATTTCGAGATATTGCTTAAAGTTTCAAAATATCTACTGAATCATACAGAATTCGTTATGTTCTTAATGTAAAGTAGAGGTAAAGTTTTTCAACGGAAGTTCTGTAAAATTTGAATATTTGTGTGAGAATTTACTAATTTCGTTATCTTTCAAGTTGCGATTCGAACATCTTCAAAATGTCAAATACAAATCAATTTGAGAATATTGTAGAATTATCTCCCTCCATGATGTGTATATAGTAGATGTATATATATATAAGTCGATCAAGGTGTGGGTTAAAAATAATTGAAACATTCAACCGTAATTTGTCATGAGCGACGTTTCGTTGGCTTGGTTCGCCAACCTCATCAGGCTTAAACTTGAAGTCTTTAATTATCTAAATGTTTTAAATGTAAAGACTTCAATTTTAAGCCTGTTGAGGTTGGCAAACCAAGCCAACGAAACGTCGCTCATGACAAATTACGGTTAAGTGTTTCAATTATTTTTTTAACCCACACCTTGATCAACTTATATATATACATCTACTAAAAATCACTTTGTTTTATTTTGTTCTGCTTTGATAGACGTTTTTTGGAAAATAAGTTAGTTTTGACATTTTCTAAATGAAATTGATTCGTAGGTTCACTACACGCATGTTGTCAGAATCAAACATTTGTTATGAAGCACATTTAACCATGAGGTTCAAGTTGGAAAGCTTTTCATAGCGCAATTCGAGATATTGCTTAAAGTTTCAAAATATCTACTAAATTATACAGAATTCGTTATGTTCTTAATGTAAAGTAGAGGTAAAGTTTTTCAACGGAAAATCTGTAAAATTTGAATATTTGTGTGAGAATTTACTAATTTCGTTATCTTTCAAGTTGCGATTAGAACATCTTCAAAATGTCAAATAAAAATCAATTTGTTTTATTTTCTTCTGCTTTGAAAGCCTTTTTTGTGGGAAATACGTTAGTTTTGACATTGTCAAAATGAAATTCATTCGTACTTTCACTACACGCGTGTTTTCAGAATCAAACATTTGTTATGAAGCACATTTAACCATGAGGTTCATGTGGGAAAGCGTATCATAGCGCATTTTGAGTTCTTGCTTAAAGTTTTAAAATATCTATTGAATCATACAGAATTCGTTATGTTCTTAATGTAAAGTAGAAGAAAAGTTTGTCATCGGAAAATCTGTGAAATTTGAATATTTTTGTGAGAATTAACTAATTTCTTTCTCTTTCAAGTTGCGATCCGAACATCTTCATAATGTCAAAAAAAAATCAATTTGATTTATTTTCATCTGTTTTGTAAGCCGTTTTTGTAGAAAATACGTTTCTTTTGACATTTCCAAATGAAATTCATTCGTACGTTCACTACACGCATGTTTTCGTAATCAAACATCTGTTATGAAGGAAATTTAACAATGAGGTTCATGTAGGAAAGCTTTTCATAGCGCATTTCAAGATATTGCTTAAAGTTTCAAAATATCTACTGAATAATACAGAATTCGTTATGTTCTTAATGTCAAGTAGAGGTAAAGTTTTTCAACGGAAGTTCTGTAAAATTTGAATATTTGTGTGAGAATTTACTAATTTTGTTATCCTTCTAGTTGCGATTCGAACATCTTCAAAATGTCAAATAAAAATCAATTTGAGAATATTGTAGAATTATCACCCTCCATGATGTGTATATAGTAGATGTATATATATAAGTCGATCAAGGTGTGGGTTAAAAAAAATAATTGAAACATTCAACCGTAATTTGTCATGAGCGACGTTTCGTTGGCTTGGTTCGCCAACCTCATCAGGCTTAAAATTGAAGTCTTTAATTAACTAAATGTTTTAAATGTAAAGACTTCAATTTTAAGCCTGTTGAGGTTGGCAAAACCAAGCCAACGAAACGTCGCTCATGACAAATTACGGTTAAGTGTTTCAATTATTTTTTTAACCCACACCTTGATCAACTTATATATATACATCTACTAAAAAATCAATTTGTTTTATTTTTTTCTGCTTTGATAGACGTTTTTTGGAAAATAAGTTAGTTTTGACATTGTCTAAATGAAGTTGATTCGTACGTTCACTACACGCATGTTTTCAGAATCAAACATTTGTTATGAAGCACATTTAACCATGAGGTTCATGTAGGAAAGCATTTCATAGCGCATTTCGAGATATTGCTTAAAGTTTCAAAATATCTACTGAATCATACGGAATTCGTTATGTTCTTAATTTAAAGTAGAGGTAAAGTTTTTTAACGGAAAATCTGTAAAATTTGAATATTTGTGTGAGAATTAACTAATTTCGTTATCTTTCAAGATGCGATTCGAACATCTTCAAAATGTCAAATAAAAATCAATTTGTTTTATTTTCTTATGCTTTGAAAGTCGTTATTGTGGAAAATATGTTAGTTTTGACATTGTCCAAATGAAATTCATTCGTACGTTCACTCCACGTATGTTTGCAGAATCAAACATTTGTTATGAAGCACATTTAACCATGAGATTCATGTAGGAAAGCATTTCTTAGCGCATTACGAGATATTGCTTAAAGTTTCAAAATATCTACTGAACCATACAGAATTCGTTATGTTCTTAATGTAAAGTAGAGGTAAAGTTTTTTAACGGAAAATCTGTAAAATTTGAATATTTGTGTGAGAATTAACTAATTTCGTTATCTTTCAAGATGCGATTCGAACATCTTCAAAATGTCAAATAAAAATCAATTTGTTTTATTTTCTTCTGCTTTGAAAACCGTTTTTGTGCAAAATACGTTAGTTTTGACATTGTCCAAATGAAATTCATTCGTACGTTCACTACACGCATGTTTGCAGAATCAAAAATTTGTTATGAAGCACATTTAACCATGAGGTTCATGTTGGAAAGCTTTTCATAGCGCATTTCGAGATATTGCTTAAAGTTTCAAAATATCTACTGTATCATACAGAATTCGTTATGTTCTTAATGTAAAGTAGAGGTAAAGTTTTTTAACGAAAAATCTGTAAAATTTGAATATTTGTGTGAGAATTAACTAAATTTGTTAACTTTCAAGTTGCAATTGGGACATCTTCAAAATGTCAAATAAAAATCAATTTGTTTTATTTTCTTCTGCTTTGAAAGCCGTTTTTGTGTAAAATATGTTAGTTTTGACATTGTCAAAATGAAATTCATTCGTACTTTCACTACACGCGTGTTTTCAGAATCAAACATTTGTTATGAAGCACATTTAACCATAAGGTTCATGCAGGAGAGCATTTCATAGCGCATTTCGAGATATTGCTTAAAGTTTCAAAATATCTATTGAATCATACAGAATTCGTTTTGCTCTTAATGTAAAGTGGAGGAAAAGTTTTTCAACGGAAAATCTGTAAAATTTGAATATTTGTGTGAGAATTAACTAATTTCTTTCTCTTTCAAGTTGCGATCCGAACATCTTCATAATGTCAAATAAAAACCATTTTGTTTTACTTTCTTCTGCTTTGAAAACCGTTTTTGTGCAAAATACGTTAGTTTTGACATTGTCCAAATGAAATTCATTCTTACGTTCACTACACGCATGTTTTCGGAATCAAACATCTGTTATGGAGCAAATTTAACCATGAGGTTCATGTAGGAAAGCATTTCATAGCGCATTTCGAGATATTGCTTAAAGTTTCAAAATATCTACTGAATCATACAGAATTCGTTATGTTCTTAATGTAAAGTAGAGGTAAAGTATTTCAACGGAACATCTGTAAAATTTGAATATTTGTGTGAGAATTAACTAATTTCGTTATCTTTCAAGATGCGATTCGAACATCTTCAAAATGTCAAATAAAAATCAATTTGTTTTATTTTCTTCTGCTTTGAAAACCGTTTTTGTGCAAAATACGTTAGTTTTGACATTGTCCACATGTAATTCATTCGTACGTTCACTACACGCATGTTTTCAGAATCAAAAATTTGTTATGAAGCACATTTAACCATGAGGTTCATGTTGGAAAGCTTTTCATAGCGCATTTCGAGATATTGCTTAAAGTTTCAAAATATCTACTAAATTATACAGTATTCGTTATGTTCTTAATGTAAAGTAGAGGTAAAGTTTTTCAACGGAAGTTCTGTAAAATTTGAATATTTGTGTGAGAATTTACTAATTTCGTTATCTTTCAAGTTGCGATTCGAACATCTTCAAAATGTCAAATACAAATCAATTTGAGAATATTGTAGAATTATCTCCCTCCATGATGTGTATATAGTAGATGTATATATATATAAGTCGATCAAGGTGTGGGTTAAAAAAAAAAATTGAAACACTCAACCGTAATTTGTCATGAGCGACGTTTCGTTGGCTTGGTTCGCCAACCTCATCAGGCTTAAACTTGAAGTTTTTAATTAACTAAATGTTTTAAATGTAAAGACTTCAATTTTAAGCCTGTTGAGGTTGGCAAACCAAGTTAACGAAACGTCGCTCATGACAAATTACGGTTAAGTGTTTCAATTATTTTTTTAACCCACACCTTGATCAACTTATATATATACATCTACTAAAAATCAATTTGTTTTATTTTTTTCTGCTTTGATAGACGTTTTTTGGAAAATAAGTTAGTTTTGACATTGTCCAAATGAAATTCATTCTTATGTTCACTACACGCATGTTTTCGGAATCAAACATATGTTATGAAGCTAATTTAACCATGAGGTTCATGTAGGAAAGCTTTTCATAGCGCATTTCGAGATATTGCTTAAAGTTTCAAAATATCTACTGAATCATACAGAATTCGTTATGTTCTTAATGTAAAGTAGAGGTAAAGTTTTTCAACGGAACATCTGTAAAATTTGAATATTTGTGTGAGAATTAACTAATTTCGTTATCTTTCAAGATGCGATTCGAACATCTTCAAAATGTCAAATAAAAATCAATTTGTTTTATTTTATTCTGATTTGAAAGCCGTTTTTGTGAAAAATACGTTAGTTTTGACACTGTCCAAATGAAATTCATTCGTAGGTTCACTACACGCATGTTGTCAGAATCAAACATCTGTTATGAAGCGCATTTAACCATGAGGTTCATGTGGGAAAGCGTTTCATAGCGCATTTTGAGTTATTGCTTAAAGTTTTAAAATATCTATTGAATCATACAGAATTCGTTATGTTCTTAATGTAAAGTAGAAGAAAAGTTTTTCATCGGAAAATCTGTGAAATTTGAATATTTTTGTGAGAATTAACTAATTTCTTTCTCTTTCAAGTTGCGATCCGAACATCTTCATAATGTCAAAAAAAAAATCAATTTGATTTATTTTCATCTGTTTTGTAAGCCGTTTTTGTAGAAAATACGTTTCTTTTGACATTTCCAAATGAAATTCATTCGTACGTTCACTACACGCATGTTTTCGTAATCAAACATCTGTTATGAAGGAAATTTAACAATGAGGTTCATGTAGGAAAGCTTTTCATAGCGCATTTCAAGATATTGCTTAAAGTTTCAAAATATCTATTGAATCATACAGAATTCGTTATGTTCTTAATGTCAAGTAGAGGTAAAGTTTTTCAACGGAACATCTGTAAAATTTGAATATTTGTGTGAGAATTAACTAATTTCGTTATCTTTCAAGTTGCGATTCGAACATCTTCAAAATGTCAAATAAAAATCAATTTGAGAATATTGCAGAATTATCACCCTCCATGATGTGTATATAGTAGATGTATATATATAAGTCGATCAGGGTGTGGGTTAAAAAAAAAATTTAAACCCTCAACCGTAATTTGTCATGAGCGACGTTTCGTTAGCTTGGTTCGCCAACCTCATCAGGCTTAAAATTGAAGTCTTTAATTAACTAAATGTTTTAAATGTAAAGACTTCAATTTTAAGCCTGAAGAGGTTGGCAAACCAAGCCAACGAAACGTCGCTCATGACAAATTACGGTTAAGTGTTTCAATTATTTTTTTAACCCCCACCTTGATCAACTTATATATATACATCTACTAAAAATCAATTTGTTTTATTTTGTTCTGCTTTGAAAGACGTTTTTTTGGAAAATACGTTAGTTTTGACATTGTCTAAATGAAGTTGATTCGTACGTTCACTACACGCATGTTTTAAGAATCAAACATTTGTTATGAAGCACATTTAACCATGAGGTTCATGTAGGAAAGCATTTCATAGCGCATTTCGAGATATTGCTTAAAGTTTCAAAATATCTACTGAATCATACAGAATTCGTTATGTTCTTAATTTAAAGTAGAGGTAAAGTTTTTTAACGGAAAATCTGTAAAATTTGAATATTTGTGTGAGAATTAACTAATTTCGTTATCTTTCAAGATGCGATTCGAACATCTTCAAAATGTCAAATAAAAATCAATTTGTTTTATTTTCTTATGCTTTGAAAGTCGTTATTGTGGAAAATATGTTAGTTTTGACATTGTCCAAATGAAATTCATTCGTACGTTCACTCCACGTATGTTTTCAGAATCAAACATTTTTTATGAAGCACATTTAACCATGAGGTTCATGTAGGAAAGCATTTCATAGCGCATTTCGAGATATTGCTTAAAGTTTCAAAATATCTACTGAACCATACAGAATTCGTTATGTTCTTAATCTAAAGTAGAGGAAAAGCTTTTCAACGGAAAATCTGTAAAATTTGAATATTTGTGTGAGAATTAACTAATTTCGTTATCTTTCAAGATGCGATTCGAACATCTTCAAAATGTCAAATAAAAATAAATTTGTTTCATTTTCTTCTGCTTTGAAAGGCGTTTTTGTGCAAAATACGTTAGTTTTGACATTGTCCACATGTAATTCATTCGTACGTTCACTACACGCATGTTTTCAGAATCAAAAATTTGTTATGAAGCACATTTAACCATGAGGTTCATGTTGGAAAGCTTTTCATAGCGCATTTCGAGATATTGCTTAAAGTTTCAAAATATCTACTAAATTATACAGAATTCGTTATGTTCTTAATGTAAAGTAGAGGTAAAGTTTTTCAACGGAAAATCTGTAAAATTTGAATATTTGTGTGAGAATTTACTAATTTCGTTATCTTTCAAGTTGCGATTAGAACATCTTCAAAATGTCAAATAAAAATCAATTTGTTTTATTTTCTTCTGCTTTGAAAGCCTTTTTTGTGGGAAATACGTTAGTTTTGACATTGTCAAAATGAAATTCATTCGTACTTTCACTACACGCGTGTTTTCAGAATCAAACATTTGTTATGAAGCACATTTAACCATAAGGTTCATGCAGGAAAGCATTTCATAGCGCATTTCGAGATATTGTTTAAAGTTTCAATATATCTACTGAATCATACAGAATTCGTTTTGCTCTTAATGTAAAGTAGAGGTAAAGTATTTCAACGGAACATCTGTAAAATTTGAATATTTGTGTGAGAATTAACTAATTTCTTTCTCTTTCAAGTTGCGATCCGAACATCTTCATAATGTCAAATAAAAACCATTTTGTTTTACTTTCTTCTGCTTTGAAAACCGTTTTTGTGCAAAATACGTTAGTTTTGACATTGTCCAAATGAAATTCATTCTTACGTTCACTACACGCATGTTTTCGGAATCAAACATCTGTTATGAAGCAAATTTAACCATGAGGTTCATGTGGGAAAGCTTTTCATAGCGGATTTCGAGAAATTGCTTAAAGTTTCAAAATATCTACTGAATCATATAGAAATCGTTATGTTCTTGATCTAAAGTAGAGGTATAGGTTTTCAACGGAAAATCTGTAAAATTTGAATATTTGTGTGAGAATTTACTAATTTCGTTATCTTTCAAGTTGCGATTCGAACATCTTCATAATGTCAAATAAAAATCAATTTGTTTTATTTTCTTCTGCTTTGAAACCCGTTTTTGTGGAAAATATGTTAGTTTTAACATTGTCCAAATGAAATTCATTCGTACGTTCACTACACGCATGTTTTCAGAATCAAACATTTGTTATGAAGCACATTTAACCATGAGGTTCATGTAGGAAAGCATTTCATAGCGCATTTCGAGATATTGCTTAAAGTTTCAAAATATCTATTGAATCATACAGAATTCGTTATGTTCTTAATGTAAAGTAGAGGTAAAGTTTTTCAACGGAAAATCTGTAAAATTTGAATATTTGTGTGAGAATTAACTAATTTCGTTATCTTTCAAGATGCGATTCGAACATCTTCAAAATGTCAAATAAAAATCAATTTGTTTTATTTTCTTATGCTTTGAAAGTCGTTATTGTGGAAAATATGTTAGTTTTGACATTGTCCAAATGAAATTCATTCGTACGTTCAATACACGCATGATTTCAGAATCAAACATTTGTTATGAAGCGCATTTAACCATGAGGTTCATGTGGGAAAGCGTATCATAGCGCATTTTGAGTTATTGCTTAAAGTTTTAAAATATCTATTGAATCATACAGAATTCGTTATGTTCTTAATGTAAAGTAGAAGAAAAGTTTTTCATCGGAAAATCTGTGAAATTTGAATATTTTTGTGAGAATTAACTAATTTCTTTCTCTTTCAAGTTGCGATCCGAACATCTTCATAATGTCAAAAAAAAAATCAATTTGATTTATTTTCATCTGTTTTGTAAGCCGTTTTTGTAGAAAATACGTTTCTTTTGACATTTCCAAATGAAATTCATTCGTACGTTCACTACACGCATGTTTTCGTAATCAAACATCTGTTATGAAGGAAATTTAACAATGAGGTTCATGTAGGAAAGCTTTTCATAGCGCATTTCAAGATATTGCTTAAAGATTGAAAATATCTACTGAATAATACAGAATTCGTTATGTTCTTAATGTCAAGTAGAGGTAAAGTTTTTCAACGGAAGTTCTGTAAAATTTGAATATTTGTGTGAGAATTTACTAATTTTGTTATCCTTCTAGTTGCGATTCGAACATCTTCAAAATGTCAAATAAAAATCAATTTGAGAATATTGTAGAATTATCACCCTCCATGATGTGTATATAGTAGATGTATATATATGTCGATCAAGGTGTGGGTTAAAAATAATTGAAACATTCAACCGTAATTTGTCATGAGCGACGTTTCGTTGGCTTGGTTCGCCAATCTCATCAGGCTTAAAATTGAAGTCTTTAATTAACTAAATGTTTTAAATGTAAAGACTTCAATTTTAAGCCTGAAGAGGTTGGCAAACCAAGCCAACGAAACGTCGCTCATGACAAATTACGGTTAAGTGTTTCAATTATTTTTTTAACCCCCACCTTGATCAACTTATATATATACATCTACTAAAAATCAATTTGTTTTATTTTTTTTCTGCTTTGATAGACGTTTTTTGGAAAATAAGTTAGTTTTGACATTTTCTAAATGAAATTCATTCGTACGTTCACTCCACGTATGTTTGCAGAATCAAACATTTGTTATGAAGCACATTTAACCATGAGGTTCATGTAGGAAAGCATTTCATAGCGCATTTCGAGATATTGCTTAAAGTTTCAAAATATCTACTGAATCATACAGAATTCGTTATGTTCTTAATGTAAAGTAGAGGTAAAGTTTTTCAACGGAAAATCTGTAAAATTTGAATATTTGTGTGAGAATTAACTAATTTCGTTATCTTTCAAGATGCGATTCGAACATCTTCAAAATGTCAAATAAAAATCAATTTGTTTTATTTTCTTATGCTTTGAAAGTCGTTATTGTGGAAAATATGTTAGTTTTGACATTGTCCAAATGAAATTCATTCGTACGTTCACTCCACGTATGTTTTCAGAATCAAACATTTTTTATGAAGCACATTTAACCATGAGGTTCATGTAGGAAAGCATTTCATAGCGCATTTCGAGATATTGCTTAAAGTTTCAAAATATCTACTGAATCATACAGAATTCGTTATGTTCTTAATGTAAAGTAGAGGTAAAGTTTTTCAACGGAACATCTCTAAAATTTGAATATTTGTGTGAGAATTAACTAATTTCGTTATCTTTCAAGATGCGATTCGAACATCTTCAAAATGTCAAATAAAAATCAATTTGTTTTATTTTCTTCTGCTTTGAAAACCGTTTTTGTGCAAAATACGTTAGTTTTGACATTGTCCACATGTAATTCATTCGTACGTTCACTACACGCATGTTTTCAGAATCAAAAATTTGTTATGAAGCACATTTAACCATGAGGTTCATGTTGGAAAGCTTTTCATAGCGCATTTCGAGATATTGCTTAAAGTTTCAAAATATCTACTAAATTATACAGAATTCGTTATGTTCTTAATGTAAAGTAGAGGTAAAGTTTTTCAACGGAAAAAGCTGTAAAATTTGAATATTTGTGTGAGAATTAACTAAATTTGTTATATTTCAAGTTGCGATTGGGACATCTTCAAAATGTCAAATAAAAATCAATTTGTTTTATTTTCTTCTGCTTTGAAAGCCGTTTTTGTGGAAAATATGTTAGTTTTGACATTGTCCAAATGAAATTCATTCGTACTTTCACTACACGCGTGTTTTCAGAATCAAACATTTGTTATGAAGCTACATTTAACCATAAGGTTCATGCAGGAAAGCATTTCATAGCGCATTTCGAGATATTGTTTAAAGTTTCAATATATCTACTGAATCATACAGAATTCGTTTTGCTCTTAATGTAAAGTAGAGGTAAAGTATTTCAACGGAACATCTGTAAAATTTGAATATTTGTGTGAGAATTAACTAATTTCTTTCTCTTTCAAGTTGCGATCCGAACATCTTCATAATGTCAAATAAAAACCATTTTGTTTTACTTTCTTCTGCTTTGAAAACCGTTTTTGTGCAAAATACGTTAGTTTTGACATTGTCCAAATGAAATTCATTCTTACGTTCACTACACGCATGTTTTCGGAATCAAACATCTGTTATGAAGCAAATTTAACCATGAGGTTCATTTAGGAAAGCTTTTCATAGCGGATTTCGAGATATTGCTTAAAGTTTCAAAATATCTACTGAATCATATAGAAATCGTTATGTTCTTGATCTAAAGTAGAGGTATAGGTTTTCAACGGAAAATCTGTAAAATTTGAATATTTGTGTGAGAATTTACTAATTTCGTTATCTTTCAAGTTGCGATTCGAAAATCTTCAAAATGTCAAATAAAAATCAATTTGTTTTATTTTCTTATGCTTTGAAAGTCGTTATTGTGGAAAATATGTTAGTTTTGACATTGTCCAAATGAAATTCATTCGTACGTTCACTCCACGTATGTTTTCAGAATCAAACATTTGTTATGAAGCACATTTAACCATGAGGTTCATGTAGGAAAGCATTTCATAGCGCATTTCGAGATATTGCTTAAAGTTTCAAAATATCTACTGAATCATACAGAATTCGTTATGTTCTTAATGTAAAGTAGAGGTAAAGTTTTTCAACGGAAAATCTGTAAAATTTGAATATTTGTGTGAGAATTAACTAATTTCGTTATCTTTCAAGATGCGATTCGAACATCTTCAAAATGTCAAATAAAAATCAATTTGTTTTATTTTCTTCTGCTTTGAAAGGCGTTTTTGTGGAAAATATGTTAGTTTTGACATTGTCCAAATGAAATTCATTCGTACGTTCACTACACGCATGTTTTCAGAATCAAAAATTTGTTATGAAGCACATTTAACCATGAGGTTCATGTTGGAAAGCTTTTCATAGCGCATTTCGAGATATTGCTTAAAGTTTCAAAATATCTACTAAATTATACAGATTTCGTTATGTTCTTAATTTAAAGTAGAGGTAAAGTTTTTTAACGAAAAATCTGTAAAATTTGAATATTTGTGTGAGAATTAACTAAATTTGTTAACTTTCAAGTTGCAATTGGGACATCTTCAAAATGTCAAATAAAAATCAATTTGTTTTATTTTCTTCTGCTTTGAAAGCCTTTTTTGTGGGAAATACGTTAGTTTTGACATTGTCAAAATGAAATTCATTCGTACTTTCACTACACGCGTGTTTTCAGAATCAAACATTTGTTATGAAGCACATTTAACCATAAGGTTCATGCAGGAAAGCATTTCATAGCGCATTTCGAGATATTGTTTAAAGTTTCAATATATCTACTGAATCATACAGAATTCGTTTTGCTCTTAATGTAAAGTAGAGGTCAAGTATTTCAACGGAACATCTGTAAAATTTGAATATTTGTGTGAGAATTAACTAATTTCTTTCTCTTCCAAATTGCGATCCGAACATCTTCATAATGTCAAATAAAAACCATTTTGTTTTATTTTCTTCTACTTTGAAAGACGTTTTTTGGAAAATACGTTAGTTTTGACATTGTCTAAATGAAATTCATTCCTACGTTCACTACACGCATGTTTTCAGAATCAAACATTTGTTATGAAGCAAATTTAACCATGAGGTTCATGTAGGAAAGCATTTCATAGCGCATTTCGAGATATTGCTTAAAGTTTCAAAATATCTATTGAATCATACAGAATTCGTTATGTTCTTAATGTAAAGTAGAGGTAAAGTTTTTCAACGGAAAATCTGTAAAATTTGAATATTTGTGTGAGAATTAACTAACTTCTTTCTCTTTCAAGTTGCCATTCGAACATCTTCAAAATGTCAAATAAAAATAAATTTGTTTAATTTATTATGCTTTGAAATCCGTTTTTGTGCAAAATACGTTGGTTTTGACATTGTCCAAATGAAATTCATTCGTACGTTCACTACACGCATGTTTTCAGAATCAAAAATTTGTTATGAAGCACATTTAACCATGAGGTTCAAGTTGGAAAGCTTTTCATAGAGCATTTCGAGATATTGCTTAAAGTTTCAAAATATCTACTGAACCATACAGAATTCGTTATGTTCTTAATCCAAAGTAGAGGAAAAGCTTTTCAACAGAAGTTCTGTAAAATTTGAATATTTGTGTGAGAATTTACTAATTTCGTTATCTTTCAAGTTGCGATTCGAAAATCTTCATAATGTCAAATAAAAATCAATTTGAGAATATTGTAGAATTATCACCCTCTATGATGTGTATATAGTAGATGTATATATATAAGTCGATCAAGGTGTGGGTTAAAAAAATAATTGAAACATTCAACCGTAATTTGTCATGAGCGACGTTTCGTTGGCTTGGTTCGCCAACCTCATCAGGCTTAAACTTGAAGTCTTTAATTATCTAAATGTTTTAAATGTAAAGACTTCAATTTTAAGCCTGATGAGGTTGGCAAACCAAGCCAACGAAACGTCGCTCATGACAAATTACGGTTAAGTGTTTCAATTATTTTTTTAAGCCCCACCTTGATCAACTTATATATATACATCTACTAAAAATCACTTTGTTTTATTTTGTTCTGCTTTGAAAGACGTTTTTTGGAAAATAAGTTAGTTTTGACATTTTCTAAATGAAATTGATTCGTAGGTTCACTACACGCATGTTGTCAGAATCAAACATTTGTTATGAAGCACATTTAACCATGAGGTTCAAGTTGGAAAGCTTTTCATAGCGCAATTCGAGATATTGCTTAAAGTTTCAAAATATCTACTAAATTATACAGAATTCGTTATGTTCTTAATGTAAAGTAGAGGTAAAGTTTTTTAACGAAAAATCTGTAAAATTTGAATATTTGTGTGAGAATTAACTAAATTTGTTAACTTTCAAGTTGCAATTGGGACATCTTCAAAATGTCAAATAAAAATCAATTTGTTTTATTTTCTTCTGCTTTGAAAGCCTTTTTTGTGGGAAATACGTTAGTTTTGACATTGTCAAAATGAAATTCATTCGTACTTTCACTACACGCGTGTTTTCAGAATCAAACATTTGTTATGAAGCACATTTAACCATAAGGTTCATGCAGGAAAGCATTTCATAGCGCATTTCGAGATATTGCTTAAAGTTTCAAAATATCTATTGAATCATACAGAATTCGTTTTGCTCTTAATGTAAAGTGGAGGAAAAGTTTTTCAACGGAAAATCTGTAAAATTTGAATATTTGTGTGAGAATTAACTAATTTCTTTCTCTTTCAAGTTGCGATCCGAACATCTTCATAATGTCAAATAAAAACCATTTTGTTTTACTTTCTTCTGCTTTGAAAACCGTTTTTGTGCAAAATACGTTAGTTTTGACATTGTCCAAATGAAATTCATTCTTACGTTCACTACACGCATGTTTCCAGAATCAAACATTTGTTATGAAGCATATTTGACCATGAGTTTCATGTAGGAAAGCTTTTCATAGCGCATTTCGAGATATTGCTTAATGTTTCAAAATATCTAGTGAACCATACAGAATTCGTTATGTTCTCACTGTAAAGTAGAGGTACAGTTTTTCAACGGAAGATCTGTAAAATTAGAATATTTGTGTGAGAATGAACAAAATTTCGATATCTTTCAAGTTGCGATTCGAATATCTTCAAAATGTCGAATAAAAATCAATTGGCTTTATTTTCTTCTGCTTTGAAAGACTTTTTTGTGGGAAATACGTTAGTTTTGACATTGTCAAAATGAAATTCATTCGTACTTTCACTACACGCGTGTTTTCAGAATCAAACATTTGTTATGAAGCACATTTAACCATAAGGTTCATGCAGGAAAGCATTTCATAGCGCATTTCGAGATATTGTTTAAAGTTTCAATATATCTACTGAATCATACAGAATTCGTTTTGCTCTTAATGTAAAGTAGAGGTAAAGTATTTCAACGGAACATCTGTAAAATTTGAATATTTGTGTGAGAATTAACTAATTTCTTTCTCTTTCAAGTTGCGATCCGAACATCTTCATAATGTCAAATAAAAACCATTTTGTTTTACTTTCTTCTGCTTTGAAAACCGTTTTTGTGCAAAATACGTTAGTTTTGACATTGTCCAAATGAAATTCATTCTTACGTTCACTACACGCATGTTTTCGGAATCAAACATCTGTTATGAATCAAATTTAACCATGAGGTTCATGTGGGAAAGAGTATCATAGCGCATTTTGAGTTCTTGCTTAAAGTTTTAAAATATCTATTGAATCATACAGAATTCGTTATGTTCTTAATGTAAAGTAGAAGAAAAGGTTTTCATCGGAAAATCTGTGAAATTTGAATATTTTTGTGAGAATTAACTAATTTCTTTCTCTTTCAAGTTGCGATCCGAACATCTTCATAATGTCAAAAAAATCAATTTGATTTATTTTCATCTGTTTTGTAAGCCATTTTTGTGGAAAATACGTTTCTTTTGAAATTTCCAAATGAAATTCATTCGTACGTTCACTACACGCATGTTTTCGTAATCAAACATCTGTTATGAAGGAAATTTAACAATGAGGTTCATGTAGGAAAGCTTTTCATAGCGCATTTCAAGATATTGCTTAAAGATTCAAAATATCTACTGAATCATACAGAATTCGTTATGTTCTTAATGTAAAGTAGAGGTAAAGTATTTCAACGGAACATCTGTAAAATTTGAATATTTGTGTGAGAATTAAATAAATTTGTTATCTTTCAAGTTGCGGTTTGGACATCTTCAAAATGTCAAATAAAAATCAATTTGAGAATATTGTAGAATTATCACCCTCCATTATGTGTATATAGTAAATGTATATATATAAGTCGATCAAGGTGTGGGTTAAAAAAAATAATTGAAACACTCAACCGTAATTTGTCATGAGCGACGTTTCGTTGGCTTGGTTCGCCAACCTCATCAGGCTTAAACTTGAAGTCTTTAATTATCTAAATGTTTTAAATGTAAAGACTTCAATTTTACGCCTGTTGAGGTTGGAAAACCAAGTTAACGAAACGTCGCTCATGACAAATTACGGTTAAGTGTTTCAATTATTTTTTTAACCCACACCTTGATCAACTTATATATATACATCTACTAAAAATCAATTTGTTTTATTTTCTTCTGCTTTGAAAGACGTTTTTTGGAAAATACGTCTGTTTTGACATTGTCCAAATGAAATTCATTCGTACTTTCACTACACGCGTGTTTTCAGAATCAAACATTTGTTATGAAGCACATTTAACCATAAGGTTCATGTAGGAAAGCATTTCATAGCGCATTTCGAGATATTGCTTAAAGTTTCAAAATATCTATTGAATCATACATAATTCTTTATGTTCTTAACGTAAAGTAGAGGTAAAGTTTTTCAATGGATTTTCGGTAAAATTTGATTATTTGTGTGGGAATTAAAAAATTTCCTTATCTTCCAAGTTGCAATCCGAACATCTTCATAATGTCAAATAAAAAACATTTTGTTTTATTTTCTTTTGCTTTGAAAGCCGTTTTTGTGCAAAATACGTTATGTTCGACATTGTTCAAATGAAATTCATTCGTACGTTCACTACACGACTGTTTTCAGAATCAAACATTTGTTATGAAGCACATTTAACCATGAGGTTCATGTAGGAAAGCATTTCATAGCGCATTTCGAGATATTGCTTAAAGTTTCAAAATATCTACTGAATCATACAGAATTCGTTATGTTCTTAATGTAAAGTAGAGGTAAAGTATTTCAACGGAAAATCTGTAAAATTTGAATATTTGTTTGAGAATTAAATAAATTTGTTATCTTTCAAGTTGCGATTTGGACGTCTTAAAAATGTCAAATAAAAATCAATTTGTTTAATATCTTCTGCTTTGAAAGCCGTTTTTGTGGAAAATATGTTAGTTTTGACATTGTCCAAATGAAATTCATTCGTACGTTCACTACACGCATGTTTTAAGAATCAAACATTTGTTATGAAGCACATTTAACCATGAGGTTCATGTAGGAAAGCATTTCATAGCGCATTTCGAGATATTGCTTAAAGTTTCAAAATATCTACTGAATCATACAGAATTCGTTATGTTCTTAATCTAAAGTAGAGGTAAAGCTTTTCAACGGAAAATCTGTAAAATTTGAATATTTGTGTGAGAATTAACTAACTTCTTTCTCTTTCAAGTTGCCATTCGAACATCTTCAAAATGTCAAATAAAAATCAATTTGAGAATATTGTAGAATTATCACCCTCTATGATGTGTATATAGTAGATGTATATATATAAGTCGATCAAGGTGTGGGTTAAAAATAATTGAAACATTCAACCGTAATTTGTCATGAGCGACGTTTCGTTGGCTTGGTTCGCCAACCTCATCAGGCTTAAACTTGAAGTCTTTAATTATCTAAATGTTTTAAATGTAAAGACTTCAATTTTAAGCCTGTTGAGGTTGGCAAACCAAGCTAACGAAACGTCGCTCATGACAAATTACGGTTAAGTGTTTCAATTATTTTTTTAACCCACACCTTGATCAACTTATATATATACATCTACTAAAAATCAATTTGTTTTATTTTCTTCTGCTTTGAAAGACGTTTTTTGGAAAATAAGTTAGTTTTGACATTTTCTAAATGAAATTGATTCGTAGGTTCACTACACGCATGTTGTCAGAATCAAACATTTGTTATGAAGCACATTTAACCATGAGGTTCAAGTTGGAAAGCTTTTCATAGCGCAATTCGAGATATTGCTTAAAGTTTCAAAATATCTACTAAATTATACAGAATTCGTTATGTTCTTAATGTAAAGTAGAGGTAAAGTTTTTCAACGGAAAATCTGTAAAATTTGAATATTTGTGTGAGAATTTACTAATTTCGTTATCTTTCAAGTTGCGATTAGAACATCTTCAAAATGTCAAATAAAAATCAATTTGTTTTATTTTCTTCTGCTTTGAAAGCCTTTTTTGTGGGAAATACGTTAGTTTTGACATTGTCAAAATGAAATTCATTCGTACTTTCACTACACGCGTGTTTTCAGAATCAAACATTTGTTATGAAGCACATTTAACCATAAGGTTCATGCAGGAAAGCATTTCATAGCGCATTTCGAGATATTGTTTAAAGTTTCAATATATCTACTGAATCATACAGAATTCGTTTTGCTCTTAATGTAAAGTAGAGGTAAAGTATTTCAACGGAACATCTGTAAAATTTGAATATTTGTGTGAGAATTAACTAATTTCTTTCTCTTTCAAGTTGCGATCCGAACATCTTCATAATGTCAAATAAAAACCATTTTGTTTTACTTTCTTCTGCTTTGAAAACCGTTTTTGTGCAAAATACGTTAGTTTTGACATTGTCCAAATGAAATTCATTCTTACGTTCACTACACGCATGTTTTCGGAATCAAACATCTGTTATGAAGCAAATTTAACCATGAGGTTCATGTAGGAAAGCTTTTCATAGCGCATTTCGAGATATTGCTTAAAGTTTCAAAATATCTACTGAATCATACAGAATTCGTTATGTTCTCAATGTAAAGTAGAGGTCAAGTATTTCAACGGAAAATCTGTAAAATTTGAATATTTGTGTGAGAATTTACTAATTTCGTTATCTTTCAAGTTGCGATTCGAACATCTTCAAAATGTCAAATAAAAATCAATTTGTTTTATTTTCTTCTGCTTTGAAAGACTTTTTTGTGGGAAATACGTTAGTTTTGACATTGTCAAAATGAAATTCATTCGTACTTTCACTACACGCGTGTTTTCAGAATCAAACATTTGTTATGAAGCACATTTAACCATAAGGTTCATGCAGGAAAGCATTTCATAGCGCATTTCGAGATATTGTTTAAAGTTTCAATATATCTACTGAATCATACAGAATTCGTTTTGCTCTTAATGTAAAGTAGAGGTAAAGTATTTCAACGGAACATCTGTAAAATTTGAATATTTGTGTGAGAATTAACTAATTTCTTTCTCTTTCAAGTTGCGAACCGAACATCTTCATAATGTCAAATAAAAACCATTTTGTTTTACTTTCTTCTGCTTTGAAAACCGTTTTTGTGCAAAATACGTTAGTTTTGACATTGTCCAAATGAAATTCATTCTTACGTTCACTACACGCATGTTTTCGGAATCAAACATCTGTTATGAATCAAATTTAACCATGAGGTTCATGTGGGAAAGAGTATCATAGCGCATTTTGAGTTCTTGCTTAAAGTTTTAAAATATCTATTGAATCATACAGAATTCGTTATGTTCTTAATGTAAAGTAGAAGAAAAGGTTTTCATCGGAAAATCTGTGAAATTTGAATATTTTTGTGAGAATTAACTAATTTCTTTCTCTTTCAAGTTGCGATCCGAACATCTTCATAATGTCAAAAAAAAATCAATTTGATTTATTTTCATCTGTTTTGTAAGCCGTTTTTGTAGAAAATACTTTTCTTTTGTAATTTCCAAATGAAATTCATTCGTACGTTCACTACACGCATGTTTTCGTAATCAAACATCTGTTATGAAGGAAATTTAACAATGAGGTTCATGTAGGAAAGCTTTTCATAGCGCATTTCAAGATATTGCTTAAAGTTTCAAAATATCTACTGAATAATACAGAATTCGTTATGTTCTTAATGTCAAGTAGAGGTAAAGTTTTTCAACGGAAGTTCTGTAAAATTTGAATATTTGTGTGAGAATTTACTAATTTTGTTATCCTTCTAGTTGCGATTCGAACATCTTCAAAATGTCAAATAAAAATCAATTTGAGAATATTGTAGAATTATCACCCTCCATGATGTGTATATAGTAGATGTATATATATAAGTCGATCAAGGTGTGGGTTAAAAAAAATAATTGAAACATTCAACCGTAATTTGTCATGAGCGACGTTTCGTTGGCTTGGTTCGCCAACCTCATCAGGCTTAAAATTGAAGTCTTTAATTAACTAAATGTTTTAAATGTAAAGACTTCAATTTAAAGCCTGATGAGGTTGGCAAACCAACCCAACGAAACGTCGCTCATGACAAATTACGGTTAAGTGTTTCAATTATTTTTTTAACCCACACCTTGATCAACTTATATATATACATCTACTAAAAATCAATTTGTTTTATTTTTTTCTGCTTTGAAAGACGTTTTTTGGAAAATACGTTAGTTTTGACATTGTCCAAATGAAATTCATTCGTACTTTCACTACACGCGTGTTTTCAGAATCAAACATTTGTTATGAAGCACATTTAACCATAAGGTTCATGTAGGAAAGCATTTCATAGCGCATTTCGAGATATTGCTTAAAGTTTCAAAATATCTATTGAATCATACATAATTCTTTATGTTCTTAACGTAAAGTAGAGGTAAAGTTTTTCAATGGATTTTCGGTAAAATTTGATTATTTGTGTGGGAATTAAAAATTTCCTTATCTTCCAAGTTGCAATCCGAACATCTTCATAATGTCAAATAAAAAACATTTTGTTTTATTTTCTTTTGCTTTGAAAGCCGTTTTTGTGCAAAATACGTTATGTTCGACATTGTTCAAATGAAATTCATTCGTACGTTCACTACACGACTGTTTTCAGAATCAAACATTTGTAATGAAGCACATTTAACCATGAGGTTCATGTAGGAACGCATTTCATAGCGCATTTCGAGATATTGCTTAAAGTTTCAAAATATCTACTGAATCATACAGAATTCGTTATGTTCTTAATGTAAAGTAGAGGTAAAGTATTTCAACGGAACATCTGTAAAATTTGAGTATTTGTTTGAGAATTAAATAAATTTGTTATCTTTCAAGTTGCGATTTGGACGTCTTAAAAATGTCAAATAAAAATCAATTTGTATAATTTCTTCTGTTTTGAAAGCCGTTTTTGTGGAAAATATGTTAGTTTTGACATTGTTCGAATGAAATTCATTCGTACGTTCACTACACGCATGTTTTCAGAATCAAAAATTTGTTATGAAGCACATTTAACCATGAGGTTCAAGTTGGAAAGCTTTTCATAGCGCAATTCGGGATATTGCTTAAAGTTTCAAAATATCTACTGAATCATACAGAATTCGTTATGTTCTTAATGTAAAGTAGAGGTAAAGTTTTTCAACGGAAAATCTGTAAAATTTGAATATTTGTGTGAGAATTAACTAACTTCTTTCTCTTTCAAGTTGCGATCCGAACATCTTCATAATGTCAAATAAAAACCATTTTGTTTTACTTTCTTCTGCTTTGAAAACCGTTTTTGTGCAAAATACGTTAGTTTTGACATTGTCCAAATGAAATTCATTCTTACGTTCACTACACGCATGTTTTCGGAATCAAAACTTTGTTATGAAGCACATTTAACCATGAGGTCCAAGTTGGAAAGCTTTTCATAGCGCAATTCGAGATATTGCTTAAAGTTTCAAAATATCTACTAAATCATACAGAATTCGTTATGTTCTTAATGTAAAGTAGAGGTAAAGTTTTTCAACGGAAAATCTGTAAAATTTGAATATTTGTGTGAGAATTAACTAAATTTCGTTATCTTTCAAGTTGCGATTCGAACATCTTCAAAATGTTAAATAAAAATCAATTTGTTTTATTTTCTTCTGCTTTGAAAGCCTTTTTTGTGGGAAATACGTTAGTTTTGAGATTGTCAAAATGAAATTCATTCGTACTTTCACTACACGCGTGTTTTCAGAATCAAACATTTGTTATGAAGCACATTTAACCATAAGGTTCATGCAGGAAAGCATTTCATAGCGCATTTCGAGATATTGCTTAAAGTTTCAAAATATCTATTGAATCATACAGAATTCGTTTTGCTCTTAATGTAAAGTAGAGGAAAAGCTTTTCAACGGAAAATCTGTAAAATTTGAATATTTGTGTGAGAATTAACTAACTTCTTTCTCTTTCAAGTTGCCAGTCGAACATCTTCAAAATGTCAAATAAAAACCATTTCGTTTTACTTTCTTCTGCTTTGAAAACCGTTTTTGTGCAAAATACGTTAGTTTTGACATTGTCCAAATGAAATTCATTCTTACGTTCACTACACGCATGTTTTCGGAATCAAACATCTGTTATGAAGCAAATTTAACCATGAGGTTCATGTAGGAAAGCTATTCATAGCGCATTTCGAGACATTGCTTAAAGTTTCAAAATATCTACTGAATCATACAGATTTCGTTATGTTCTTAATTTAAAGTAGAGGTAAAGTTTTTTAACGGAAAATCTGTAAAATTTGAATATTTGTGTGAGAATTAACTAACTTCTTTCTCTTTCAAGTTGCGATTCGAACATCTTCAAAATGTCAAATAAAAATAAATTTGTTTCATTTTCTTCTGCTTTGAAAGGCGTTTTTGTGGAAAATATGTTAGTTTTAACATTGTCCAAATGAAATTCATTCGTACGTTCACTACACGCATGTTTTCAGAATCAAACATTTGTTATGAAGCACATTTAACCATGAGGTTCATGTAGGAAAGCATTTCATAGCGCATTTCGAGATATTGCTTAAAGTTTCAAAATATCTACTGAATCATACATAATTCGTTATGTGCTTAATGTAAAGTAGATGTAAAGTATTTCAACGGAACATCTGTAAAATTTGAATATTTGTTTGAGAATTAAATAAATTTGTTATCTTTCTAGTTGCGATTTGGACATTTTAAAAATGTCAAATAAAAATCAATTTGTTTAATTTCTTCTGCTTTAAAAGCCGTTTTTGTGGAAAACACGTTAGTTTTGACATTGTGCAAATGAAATTCATTCGTACTTTCACTACACGCATTTTTTCAGAATCAAACATTTGTTATGAAGCACATTTAACCATAAGTTTCATGTAGGAGAGCATTTCATAGCGCATTTCGAGATATTGCTTAAAGTTTCAAAATATCTATTGAATCATACATAATTCTTTATGTTCTTAACGTAAAGTAGAGGTAAAGTTTTTCAATGGATTTTCGGTAAAATTTGATTATTTGTGTGGGAATTAAAAAATTTCCTTATCTTCCAAGTTGCGATCCGAACATCTTCATAATGTCAAATAAAAAACATTTTGTTTTATTTTCTTTTGCTTTGAAAGCCGTTTTTGTGCAAAATACGTTATGTTCGACATTGTTCAAATGAAATTCATTCGTACGTTAACTACACGCATGTTTTCAGAATCAAACATTTGTTATGAAGCACATTTAACCATGAGGTTCATGTAGAAACGCATTTCATAGCGCATTTCGAGATATTGCTTAAAGTTTCAAAATATCTACTGAATCATACAAAATTCGTTATGTTCTTAATGTAAAGTAGAGATAAAGTATTTCAACGGAACATCTGTAAAATTTGAGAATTTGTTTGAGAATTAAATAAATTTGTTATCTTTCTAGTTGCGATTTGGACATTTTAAAAATGTCAAATAAAAATCAATTTGTTTAATTTCTTCTGCTTTAAAAGCCGTTTTTGTGGAAAACACGTTAGTTTTGACATTGTGCAAATGAAATTCATTCGTACGTTCACTACACGCATGTTTTCTGAATCAAAAATTTGTTATGAAGCACATTTAACCATGAGGTTCAAGTTGGAAAGCTTTTCATAGCGCATTTCGAGATATTGCTTAAAGTTTCAAAATATCTACTGAATCATACGGAATTCGTTATGTTCTTAATTTAAAGTAGAGGTAAAGTTTTTTAACGGAAAATCTGTAAAATTTGAATATTTGTGTGAGAATTAACTAATTTCGTTATCTTTCAAGTTGCGATTCGAATATCTTCAAAATGTTGAATAAAAATCAATTTGTTTTATATTCTTCTGCTTTGAAAGCCATTTTTGTGGGAAATACTTCAGTTTTGACATTGTCCAAATGAAATTCATTCTTACGTTCACTACACGCATGTTTTCTGAATCAAAAATTTGTTATGAATCAAATTTAACCCTGAGGTTCATGTGGGAAAGCGTTTCATAGCGCATTTTGAGTTATTGCTTAAAGTTTTAAAATATCTATTGAATCATACAGAATTCGTTATGTTCTTAATGTAAAGTAGAAGAAAAGTTTTTCATCGGAAAATCTGTGAAATTTGAATATTTTTGTGAGAATTAACTAATTTCTTTCTCTTTCAAGTTGCGATCCGAACATCTTCATAATGTCAAAAAAAAATCAATTTGATTTATTTTCATCTGTTTTGTAAGCCGTTTTTGTAGAAAATACGTTTCTTTTGACATTTCCAAATGAAATTCATTCGTACGTTCACTACACGCATGTTTTCGTAATCAAACATCTGTTATGAAGGAAATTTAACAATGAGGTTCATGTAGGAAAGCTTTTCATAGCGCATTTCAAGATATTGCTTAAAGTTTGAAAATATCTACTGAACCATACAGAATTCGTTATGTTCTTAATCCAAAGTAGAGGAAAAGCTTTTCAACAGAAGTTCTGTAAAATTTGAATATTTGTGTGAGAATTTACTAATTTCGTTATCTTTCAAGTTGCGATTCGAAAATCTTCAAAATGTCAAATAAAAATCAATTTGAGAATATTGTAGAATTATCACCCTCCATGATGTGTATATAGTAGATGTATATATATAAGTCGATCAAGGTGTGGGTTAAAAATAATTGAAACATTCAACCGTAATTTGTCATGAGCGACGTTTCGTTGGCTTGGTTCGCCAACCTCATCAGGCTTAAAATTGAAGTCTTTAATTATCTAAATGTTTTAAATGTAAAGACTTCAATTTTAAGCCTGTTGAGGTTGGCAAACCAAGCCAACGAAACGTCGCTCATGACAAATTACGTTTAAGTGTTTCAATTATTTTTTTAACCCACACCTTGATCAACTTATATATATACATCTACTAAAAATCAATTTGTTTTATTTTTTTCTGCTTTGATAGACGTTTTTTGGAAAATAAGTTAGTTTTGACATTTTCTAAATGAAATTGATTCGTAGGTTCACTACACGCATGTTGCAGAATCAAACATTTGTTATGAAGCACATTTAACCATGAGGTTCATGTAGGAAAGCATTTCATAGCGCATTTCGAGATATTGCTTAAAGTTTCAAAATATCTACTGAATCATACAGAATTCGTTATGTTCTTAATGTAAAGTAGAGGTAAAGTATTTCAACGGAACATCTGTAAAATTTGAATATTTGTGTGAGAATTAACTAACTTCGTTATCTTTCAAGATGCGATTCGAACATCTTCAAAATGTCAAATAAAAATCAATTTGTTTTATTTTCTTATGCTTTGAAAGTCGTTATTGTGGAAAATATGTTAGTTTTGACATTGTCCAAATGAAATTCATTCGTACGTTCACTACACGCATGTTTTCAGAATCAAAAATTTGTTATGAAGCACATTTAACCATGAGGTTCATGTTGGAAAGCTTTTCATAGCGCATTTCGAGATATTGCTTAAAGTTTCAAAATATCTACTGAATCATACAGAATTCGTTATGTTCTTAATGTAAAGTAGAGGTAAAGTTTTTCAACGGAAAATCTGTAAAATTTGAATATTTGTGTGAGACTTAACTAATTTCGTTATCTTTCAAGTTGCGATTCGAATATCTTCAAAATGTCGAATAAAAATCAATTTGTTTTATTTTCTTCTGCTTTGAAAGCTTTTTTGTGGGAAATACGTTAGTTTTGACATTGTCAAAATGAAATTCATTCGTACTTTCACTACACGCGTGTTTTCAGAATCAAACATTTGTTATGAAGCACATTTAACCATAAGGTTCATGCAGGAAAGCATTTCATAGCGCATTTCGAGATATTGTTTAAAGTTTCAATATATCTACTGAATCATACAGAATTCGTTTTGCTCTTAATGTAAAGTAGAGGTAAATATTTCAACGGAACATCTGTAAAATTTGAATATTTGTGTGAGAATTAACTAATTTCTTTCTGTTTCAAGTTGCGATCCGAACATCTTCATAATGTCAAATAAAAACCATTTTGTTTTACTTTCTTCTGCTTTGAAAACCGTTTTTGTGCAAAATACGTTAGTTTTAACATTGTCCAAATGAAATTCATTCGTACTTTCACTACACGCGTGTTTTCAGAATCAAACATTTGTTATGAAGCACATTTAACCATGAGGTTCATGTAGGAAAGCATTTCATAGCGCATTTAGAGATATTGCTTAAAGTTTCAAAATATCTACTGAATCATCCAGAATTCGTTATGTTCTTAATGTAAAGTAGAGGTAAAGTATTTCAATGGAACATCTGTAAAATTTGAATATTTGTGTGAGAATTTACTAATTTCGTTATCTTTCAAGTTGCGATTCGAACATCTTCAAAACATCAAATATAAATCAATGTGTTTTATTTTCTTCTGCTTTTGAAAGCCTTTTTTTGTGGGAAATACGTTAGTTTTGACATTGTCAAAATGAAATTCATTCGTACTTTCACTACACGCGTGTTTTCAGAATCAAACATTTGTTATGGAGCGAATTTAACCATGAGGTTCATGTAGCAAAGCTTTTCATAGCGCATTTCGAGATATTGCTTAAAGTTTCAAAATATCTACTGAACCATACAGAATTCGTTATGTTCTTAATCCAAAGTAGAGGAAAAGCTTTTCAACAGAAGTTCTGTAAAATTTGAATATTTGTGTGAGAATTTACTAATTTCGTTATCTTTCAAGTTGCGATTCGAAAATCTTCATAATGTCAAATAAAAATCAATTTGTTTTATTTTCTTCTGCTTTGAAAGCCTTTTTTGTGGGAAATACGTTAGTTTTGACATTGTCAAAATGAAATTCATTCTTACGTTCACTACACGCATGTTTTCGGAATCAAACATCTGTTATGAAGCAAATTTAACCATGAGGTTCATGTAGGAAAGCTTTTCATAGCGCATTTCGAGATATTGCTTAAAGTTTCAAAATATCTACTGAATCATACAGAATTCGTTATGTTCTCAATGTAAAGTAGAGGTCAAGTATTTCAACGGAAAATCTGTAAAATTTGAATATTTTTGTGAGAATTAACTAATTTCTTTCTCTTTCAAGTTGCGATCCGAACATCTTCAAAATGTCAAATAAAAATCAATTTGTTTTATTTTCTTCTGCTTTGAAAGCCGTTTTTGTGGAAAATATGTTAGTTTTTACATTGTCCAAATGAAATTCATTCGTACGTTCACTACACGCATGTTTTCAGAATCAAACATTTGTTATGAAGCACATTTAACCATGAGGTTCATGTAGGAAAGCATTTCATAGCGCATTTCGAGATATTGCTTAAAGTTTCAAAATATCTACTGAATCATACAGAATTCGTTATGTTCTTAAAGTAAAGTAGAGGTAAAGTATTTCAACGGAACATCTGTAAAATTTGAATATTTGTGTGAGAATTAAATAAATTTGTTATCTTTCAAGTTGCGATTTGGACATCTTCAAAATGTCAAATAAAAATCAATTTGTTTAATTTCTTCTGCTTTGAAAGCCGTTTTTGTGGAAAATATGTTAGTTTTGACATTGTCCAAATGAAATTCATTCGTACGTTCACTACACGCATGTTTTCAGAATCAAACATTTGTTATGAAGCACATTTAACCATGAGGTTCATGTAGGAAAGCATTTCATAGCGCATTTCGAGATATTGCTTAAAGTTTCAAAATATTTATTGAATCATACAGAACTCGTTATGTTCTTAATGTAAAGTAGAGGTAAAGTTTTTCAACGGATTTTCGGTAAAATTTGAATATTTGTGTGAGAATTAAAAAATTTCGTTATCTTCCAAATTGCGATCCGAACATCTTCATAATGTCAAATAAAAATCAACTTGTTTTATTTTCTTCTGTTTGAAAGCCTTTTTTGTGGAACATACGTTAGTTTTGACATTGTCCAAATGAAATTCATTCGTACTTTCACTACACGCGTGTTTTCAGAATCAAACATTTGTTATGAAGCACATTTAACCATAAGGTTCATGTAGGAAAGCATTTCATAGCGCATTTCGAGATATTGCTTAAAGTTTCAAAATATCTATTGAATCATACATAATTCTTTATGTTCTTAATGTAAAGTAGAGGTAAAGTTTTTCAATGGAAGTTCTGTAAAATTTGAATGTTTGTGTGAGAATGAACTAATTTCCTTATCTTCCAAGTTGCGATCCGAACATCTTCATAATGTCAAATAAAAAACATTTTGTTTTATTTTCTTTTGCTTTGAAAGCCGTTTTTGTGCAAAATACGTTATGTTCGACATTGTTCAAATGAAATTCATTCGTACGTTCACTACACGACTGTTTTCAGAATCAAACATTTGTTATGAAGCACATTTAACCATGAGGTTCATATAGGAAAGCATTTCATAGCGCATTTCGAGATATTGCTTAAAGTTTCAAAAAATCTACTGAATCATACAGAATTCGTTATGTTCTTAATGTAAAGTAGACGTAAAGTATTTCAACGGAAAATCTGTAAAATTTGAATATTTGTTTGAGAATTAAATAAATTTGTTATCTTTCAAGTTGCGATTTGGACATCTTAAAAATGTCAAATAAAAATCAATTTGTATAATTTCTTCTGTTTTGAAAGCCGTTTTTGTGGAAAATATGTTAGTTTTGACATTGTTCAAATGAAATTCATTCGTACGTTCACTACACGCATGTTTTAAGAATCAAACATTTGTTATGAAGCACATTTAACCATGAGGTTCATGCAGGAAAGCATTTCATAGCGCATTTCGAGATATTGTTTAAAGTTTCAATATATCTACTGAATCATACAGAATTCGTTATGTTCTTAATGTAAAGTAGAGGTAAATTATTTCAACGGAACATCTGTAAAATTTGAATATTTTTGTGAGAATTAACTAATTTCTTTCTCTTTCAAGTTGCGATCCGAACATCTTCATAATGTCAAATTAAAACCATTTGTTTTTACTTTCTTCTGCTTTGAAAACCGTTTTTGTGCAAAATACGTTAGTTTTGACATTGCCCAAATGAAATTTATTCTTACGTTCACTACACGCATGTTTTCGGAATCAAACATCTGTTATGGAGGAAATTTAACCATGAGGTTCATGTGGGAAAGCTTTTCATAGCGCATTTCGAGATATTGCTTAAAGTTTCAAAATATCTACTGTAACATACAGAATACGTTATGTTCTTAATGTAAAGTAGAGGAGAAGTTTTTCATCGGAAAATCTGTGAAATTTGAATATTTTTGTGAGAATTAACTAATTTCTTTCTCTTTCAAGTTGCGATCCGAACATCTTCATAATGTCAAATAAAAACCATTTTGTTTTACTTTCTTCTGCTTTGAAAACCGTTTTTGTGCAAAATACGTTAGTTTTGACATTGTCCAAATGAAATTCATTCTTACGTTCCCTACACGCATGTTTTCGTAATCAAACATCTGTTATGGAGGAAATTTAACCATGAGGTTCATGTAGGAAAGCTTTTCATAGCGCATTTCGAGATATTGCTTAAAGTTTCAAAATATCTACTGAATCATACAGAATTCGTTATGTTCTTAATGTCAAGTAGAGGTAAAGTTTTTCAACGGAACATCTGTAAAATTTGAATATTTGTGTGAGTATTAACTAATTTTGTTATCTTTCAAGATGCGATTCAAACATCTTCAAAATGTCGAATAAAAATCAATTTGTTTTATTTTCTTCTGCTTCGAAAGCCTTTTGTGGAAAATACGTTAGTTTTGACATTGTCCAAATGAAATTCATTCGTACGTTCACTACACGCATGTTTTCGGAATCAAACATCTGTTATGAAGCAAATTTAACCATGAGGTTCATGTAGGAAAGCTTTTCATAGCGCATTTCGAGATATTGCTTAAAGTTTCAAAATATCTACTGAATCATACAGAATTCGTTATGTTCTCAATGTAAAGTAGAGGTCAAGTATTTCAACGGAAAATCTGTAAAATTTGAATATTTTTGTGAGAATTAACTAATTTCTTTCTCTTTCAAGTTGCGATCCGAACATCTTCAAAATGTCAAATAAAAATCAATTTGTTTTATTTTCTTCTGCTTTGAAAGCCGTTTTTGTGGAAAATATGTTAGTTTTGACATTGTCCAAATGAAATTCATTCGTACGTTCACTACACGCATGTTTTCAGAATCAAACATTTGTTATGAAGCACATTTAACCATGAGGTTCATGTAGGAAAGCATTTCATAGCGCATTTCGAGATATTGCTTAAAGTTTCAAAATATCTACTGTATCATACAGAATTCGTTATGTTCTTAATGTAAAGTAGAGGTAAAGTTTTTTAACGAAAAATCTGTAAAATTTGAATATTTGTGTGAGAATTAACTAAATTTGTTAACTTTCAAGTTGCAATTGGGACATCTTCAAAATGTCAAATAAAAATCAATTTGTTCTATTTTCTTATGCTTTGAAAGTCGTTATTGTGGAAAATATGTTAGTTTTGACATTGTCCAAATGAAATTCATTCGTACGTTCACTCCACGTATGTTTTCAGAATCAAACATTTGTTATGAAGCACATTTAACCATGAGATTCATGTAGGAAAGCATTTCTTAGCGCATTACGAGATATTGCTTAAAGTTTCAAAATATCTACTGAATCATACAGAATTCGTTATGTTCTTAGTGTAAAGTAGAGGTAAAGTTTTTCAATGGAAGTTCTGTAAAATTTGAATGTTTGTGTGAGAATGAACTAATTTCCTTATCTTCCAAGTTGCGATCCGAACATCTTCATAATGTCAAATAAAAAACATTTTGTTTTATTTTCTTTTGCTTTGAAAGCCGATTTTGTGCAAAATACGTTATGTTCGACATTGTTCAAATGAAATTCATTCGTACGTTCACTACACGACTGTTTTCAGAATCAAACATTTGTTATGAAGCACATTTAACCATGAGGTTCATATAGGAAAGCATTTCATAGCGCATTTCGAGATATTGCTTAAAGTTTCAAAATATCTACTGAATCATACAGAATTTGTTATGTTCTTAATGTAAAGTAGACGTAAAGTATTTCAACGGAAAATCTGTAAAATTTGAATATTTGTTTGAGAATTAAATAAATTTGTTATCTTTCAAGTTGCGATTTGGACATCTTAAAAATGTCAAATAAAAATCAATTTGTATAATTTCTTCTGTTTTGAAAGCCGTTTTTGTGGAAAATATGTTAGTTTTGACATTGTTCAAATGAAATTCATTCGTACGTTCACTACACGCATGTTTTAAGAATCAAACATTTGTTATGAAGCACATTTAACCATGAGGTACATGCAGGAAAGCATTTCATAGCGCATTTCGAGATATTGTTTAAAGTTTCAATATATCTACTGAATCATACAGAATTCGTTATGTTCTTAATGTAAAGTAGAGGTAAATTATTTCAACGGAACATCTGTAAAATTTGAATATTTTTGTGAGAATTAACTAATTTCTTTCTCTTTCAAGTTGCGATCCGAACATCTTCATAATGTCAAATAAAAACCATTTGTTTTTACTTTCTTCTGCTTTGAAAACCGTTTTTGTGCAAAATTCGTTAGTTTTGACATTGTCCAAATGAAATTCATTCTTACGTTCACTACACGCATGTTTTCGGAATCAAACATCTGTTATGAAGCAAATTTAACCATGAGGTTCATGTAGGAAAGCTTTTCATAGCGCATTTCGAGATATTGCTTAAAGTTTCAAAATATCTACTGAATCATACAGAATTCGTTATGTTCTTAATGTAAAGTAGAGGAGAAGTTTTTCATCGGAAAATCTGTGAAATTTGAATATTTTTGTGAGAATTAACTAATTTCTTTCTCTTTCAAATTGCGATCCGAACATCTTCATAATGTCAAATAAAAACCATTTTGTTTTATTTTCTTCTACTTTGAAAGACGTTTTTTGGAAAATACGTTAGTTTTGACATTGTCTAAATGAAATTCATTCCTACGTTCACTACACGCATGTTTTCGTAATCAAACATCTGTTATGAAGGAAATTCAACCATGAGGTTCATGTAGGAAAGCTTTTCATAGCGCATTTCGAGATATTGCTTAAAGTTTCAAAATATCTACTGAATCATACAGAATTCGTTATGTTCTTAAAGTAAAGTAGAGGTAAAGTATTTCAACGGAACATCTGTAAAATTTGAATATTTGTGTGAGAATTAAATAAATTTGTTATCTTTCAAGTTGCGATTTGGACATCTTCAAAAATGTCAAATAAAAATCAATTTGTTTAATTTCTTCTGCTTTGAATGCCGTTTTTGTGAAAAAAATGTTAGTTTTAACATTGTCCA
The DNA here is from genome assembly GCA_030998225.1 of Diplolepis rosae. Lineage (NCBI taxonomy): Eukaryota > Metazoa > Arthropoda > Insecta > Hymenoptera > Diplolepididae > Diplolepis > Diplolepis rosae. The sequence goes on from JAPYXD010000442.1 coordinate 197,676, forward strand.
AATGAAATTCATTCGTACGTTCACTACACGCATGTTTTCAGAATCAAGTATTTGTTATGAAGCACATTTAACCATGAGGTGCATGTAGGAAAGCATTTCATAGCGCAGTTAGAGATATTGTTTAAAGTTTCAATATATCTACTGAATCATACAGAATTCGTTATGTTCTTAATGTAAAGTAGAGGAGAAGTTTTTCATCGGAAAATCTGTGAAATTTGAATATTTTTGTGAGAATTAACTAATTTCTTTCTCTTTCAAGTTGCGATCCGAACATCTTCATAATGTCAAATAAAAACCATTTTGTTTTATTTTCTTCTACTTTGAAAGACGTTTTTTGGAAAATACGTTAGTTTTGACATTGTCTAAATGAAATTCATTCCTACGTTCACTACACGCATGTTTTCGTAATCCAACATCTGTTATGAAGGAAATTCAACCATGAGGTTCATGTAGGAAAGCTTTTCATAGCGCATTTCGAGATATTGCTTAAAGTTTCAAAATATCTACTGAATCATACAGAATTCGTTTTGTTCTTAATGTAAAGTAGAGGTAAAGTATTTCAACGGAACATCTGTAAAATTTGAATATTTGTGTGAGAATTAAATAAATTTGTTATCTTTCAAGTTGCGATTTGGACGTCTTAAAAATGTCAAATAAAAATCAATTTGTTTTATTTTCTTCTGCTTTGAAAGCCGTTTTTGTGCAAAATACGTTATGTTTGACATTGTTCAAATGAAATTCATTCGTACGTTCACTACACGACTGTTTTCAGAATCAAACTTTTGTTATGAAGCACATTTAACCATGAGGTTCATGTAGGAAAGCATTTCATAGCGCATTTCGAGATATTGCTTAAAGTTTCAAAATATCTACTGAATCATACAGAATTCGTTATGTTCTTGATGTAAAGTAGATGTAAAGTATTTCAACGGAACATCTGTAAAATTTGAATATTTGTTTGAGAATTAAATAAATTTGTTATCTTTCTAGTTGCGATTTGGACATTTTAAAAATGTCAAATAAAAATCAATTTGTTTAATTTCTTCTGCTTTGAAAGCCGTTTTTGTGGAAAATATGTTAGTTTTGACATTGTCTAAATGAAATTCATTCGTACGTTCACTACACGCATGTTTTCAGAATCAAACATTTGTTATGAAGCACATTTAACCATGAGGTTCATGTAGGAACGCATTTCATAGCGCATTTCGAGATATTGCTTAAAGTTTCAAAATATCTACTGAATCATACAGAATTCGTTATGTTCTTAATGTAAAGTAGAGGTAAAGTTTTTCAACGGAAAATCTGTAAAATTTAAATATTTGTTTGAGAATTAAATAAATTTGTTATCTTTCAAGTTGCGATTTGGACGTCTTAAAAATGTCAAATAAAAATCAATTTGTTTTATTTTCTTCTGCTTTGAAAGCCGTTTTTGTGCAAAATACGTTATGTTTGACATTGTTCAAATGAAATTCATTCGTACGTTCACTACACGACTGTTTTCAGAATCAAACTTTTGTTATGAAGCACATTTAACCGTGAGGTTCATGTAGGAAAGCTTTTCATAGCGCATTTCGAGATATTGCTTAAAGTTTCAAAATATCTACTGAATCATACAGAATTCGTTATGTTCTTAATGTAAAGTAGAGGTAAAGTATTTCAACGGAACATCTGTAAAATTTGAGTATTTGTTTGAGAATTAAATAAATTTGTTATCTTTCATGTTGCGATTTGGACGTCTTAAAAATGTCAAATAAAAATCAATTTGTTTAATATCTTCTGCTTTGAAAGCCGTTTTTGTGGAAAATATGTTAGTTTTGACATTGTCCAAATGAAATTCATTCGTACGTTCACTACACGCATGTTTTAAGAATCAAACATTTGTTATGAAGCACATTTAACCATGAGGTTCATGCAGGAAAGCATTTCATAGCGCATTTCGAGATATTGTTTAAAGTTTCAATATATCTACTGAATCATACAGAATTCGTTATGTTCTTAATGTAAAGTAGAGGTAAATTATTTCAACGGAACATCTGTAAAATTTGAATATTTTTGTGAGAATTAACTAATTTCTTTCTCTTTCAAGTTGCGATCCGAACATCTTCATAATGTCAAATAAAAACCATTTGTTTTTACTTTCTTCTGCTTTGAAAACCGTTTTTGTGCAAAATACGTTAGTTTTGACATTGTCCAAATGAAATTCATTCTTACGTTCACTACACGCATGTTTTCGGAATCAAACATCTGTTATGAAGCAAATTTAACCATGAGGTTCATGTAGGAAAGCTTTTCATAGCGCATTTCGAGATATTGCTTAAAGTTTCAAAATATCTACTGAATCATACAGAATTCGTTATGTTCTTCATGTAAAGTAGAGGAGAAGTTTTTCATCGGAAAATCTGTGAAATTTGAATATTTTTGTGAGAATTAACTAATTTCTTTCTCTTTCAAGTTGCGATCCGAACATCTTCATAATGTCAAATAAAAACCATTTTGTTTTACTTTCTTCTGCTTTGAAAACCGTTTTTGTGCAAAATACGTTAGTTTTGACATTGTTCAAATGAAATTCATTCGTACGTTCACTACACGCATGTTTTAAGAATCAAACATTTGTTATGCATCACATTTAACCATGAGGTTCATGCAGGAAAGCATTTCATAGCGCATTTCGAGATATTGTTTAAAGTTTCAATATATCTACTGAATCATACAGAATTCGTTATGTTCTTAATGTCAAGTAGAGGTAAAGTATTTCAACGGAAAATCTGTAAAATTTGAATATTTGTTTGAGAATTAAATAAATTTGTTATCTTTCAAGTTGCGATCCGAACATCTTCAAAATGTCGAATAAAAATCAATTTGTTTTATTTTCTTCTGCTTTGAAAGCCATTTTTGTGGAAAATATGTTAGTTTTAACATTGTCCAAATTAAATGCATTCGTACGTTCACTACACGCATGTTTTCAGAATCAAACATTTGTTATGAAGCACATTTAACCATGAGGTTCATGTAGGAAAGCATTTCATAGCGCATTTAGAGATATTGTTTAAAGTTTCAATATATCTACTGAATCATACAGAATTCGTTATGTTCTTAATGTAAAGTAGAGGAGAAGTTTTTCATCGGAAAATCTGTGAAATTTGAATATTTTTGTGAGAATTAACTAATTTCTTTCTCTTTCAAGTTGCGATCCGAACATCTTCATAATGTCAAATAAAAACCATTTTGTTTTACTTTCTTTTGCTTTGAAAGCCGTTTTTGTGCAAAATACGTTATGTTTGACATTGTTCAAATGAAATTCATTCGTACGTTCACTACACAACTGTTTTCAGAATCAAACATTTGTTATGAAGCACATTTAACCATGAGGTTCATGTAGGAAAGCATTTCATAGCGCATTTCGAGATATTGCTTAAAGTTTCAAAATATCTAATGAATCATACAGAATTCGTTTTGCTCTTAATGTAAAGTGGAGGAAAAGTTTTTCAACGGAAAATCTGTAAAATTTGAATATTTGTGTGAGAATTAAATAAATTTGTTATCTTTCAAGTTGCGATTTGGACGTCTTAAAAATGTCAAATAAAAATCAATTTGTTTTATTTTCTTCTGCTTTGAAAGCCGTTTTTGTGGAAAATATGTTAGTTTTGACATTTTCCAAATGAAATTCATTCGTACGTTCACTACACGACTGTTTTCAGAATCAAACATTTGTTATGAAGCACATTTAACCATGAGGTTCATGTAGGAAAGCATTTCATAGCGCATTTCGAGATATTGCTTAAAGTTTCAAAATATCTACTGAATCATACGGATTTCGTTATGTTCTTAATTTAAAGTAGAGGTAAAGTATTTCAACGGAAAATCTGTAAAATTTGAATATTTGTTTGAGAATTAAATAAATTTGTTATCTTTCAAGTTGCGATTTGGACGTCTTAAAAATGTCACATAAAAATCAATTTGTTTAATATCTTCTGCTTTGAAAGCCGTTTTTGTGGAAAATATGTTAGTTTTGACATTGTTCAAATGAAATTCATTCGTACGTTCACTACACGCATGTTTTAAGAATCAAAAATTTGTTATGAAGCACATTTAACCATGAGGTTCAAGTTGGAAAGCTTTTCATAGCGCAATTCGAGATATTGCTTAAAGTTTCAAAATATCTACTAAATCATACAGAATTCGTTATGTTCTTAATGTAAAGTAGAGGTAAAGTTTTTCAACGGAAAATCTGTAAAATTTGAATATTTGTGTGAGAATTTACTAATTTCTTTCTCTTTCAAGTTGCGATCCGAACATCTACATAATGTCAAATAAAAACCATTTTGTTTTACTTTCTTCTGCTTTGAAAACCGTTTTTGTGCAAAATACGTTAGTTTTGACATTGTCCAAATGAAATTCATTCTTACGTTCACTACACGCATGTTTTCGGAATCAAACATCTGTTATGAATCAAATTTAACCATGAGGTTCATGTGGGAAAGCGTATCATAGCGCATTTTGAGTTCTTGCTTAAAGTTTTAAAATATCTATTGAATCATACAGAACTCGTTATGTTCTTAATGTAAAGTAGAAGAAAAGTTTTTCATCGGAAAATCTGTGAAATTTGAATATTTTTGTGAGAATTAACTAATTTCTTTCTCTTTCAAGTTGCGATCCGAACATCTTCATAATGTCAAAAAAAAAATCAATTTGATTTATTTTCATCTGTTTTGTAAGCCGTTTTTGTGGAAAATACGTTTCTTTTGACATTTCCAAATGAAATTCATTCGTACGTTCACTACACGCATGTTTTCGTAATCAAACATCTGTTATGAAGGAAATTTAACAATGAGGTTCATGTACGAAAGCTTTTCATAGCGCATTTCAAGATATTGCTTAAAGATTGAAAATATCTACTGAACCATACAGAATTCGTTATGTTCTTAATGTAAAGTAGAGGTAAAGTTTTTCAACGGAAGTTCTGTAAAATTTGAATATTTGTGTGAGAATTTACTAATTTCGTTATCTTTCAAGTTGCGATTCGAACATCTTCAAAATGTCAAATACAAATCAATTTGAGAATATTGTAGAATTATCTCCCTCCATGATGTGTATATAGTAGATGTATATATATATAAGTCGATCAAGGTGTGGGTTAAAAAAAAAAATTGAAACACTCAACCGTAATTTGTCATGAGCGACGTTTCGTTGGCTTGGTTCGCCAACCTCATCAGGCTTAAAATTGAAGTTTTTAATTAACTAAATGTTTTAAATGTAAAGACTTCAATTTTAAGCCTGTTGAGGTTGGCAAACCAAGCTAACGAAACGTCGCTCATGACAAATTACGTTTAAGTGTTTCAATTATTTTTTTAACCCACACCTTGATCAACTTATATATATACATCTACTAAAAATCAATTTGTTTTATTTTCTTCTGCTTTGAAAGACGTTTTTTTGGAAAATACGTTAGTTTTGACATTGTCTAAATGAAGTTGATTCGTACGTTCACTACACTCATGTTTTCAGAATCAAAAATTTGTTATAAAGCACATTTAACCATGAGGTTCAATTTGGAAAGCTTTTCATAGCGCAATTCGAGATATTGCTTAAAGTTTCAAAATATCTAGTGAATCATACAGAATTCATTATGTTCTTAATGTAAAGTAGAGGTAAAGTTTTTCAACGGAAAATCTGTAAAATTTGAATATTTGTGTGAGACTTAACTAATTTCGTTATCTTTCAAGTTGCGATTCGAATATCTTCAAAATGTCAAATAAAAATCAATTTGTTTTATTTTCTTCTGCTTTGAAAGCTTTTTTGTGGGAAATACGTTAGTTTTGACATTGTCAAAATGAAATTCATTCGTACTTTCACTACACGCGTGTTTTCAGAATCAAACATTTGTTATGAAGCACATTTAACCATAAGGTTCATGCAGGAAAGCATTTCATAGCGCATTTCGTGATATTGTTTAAAGTTTCAATATATCTACTGAATCATACAGAATTCGTTTTGCTCTTAATGTAAAGTAGAGGTAAATATTTCAACGGAACATCTGTAAAATTTGAATATTTGTGTGAGAATTAACTAATTTCTTTCTGTTTCAAGTTGCGATCCGAACATCTTCATAATGTCAAATAAAAACCATTTTGTTTTACTTTCTTCTGCTTTGAAAACCGTTTTTGTGCAAAATACGTTAGTTTTAACATTGTCCAAATGAAATTCATTCGTACTTTCACTACACGCGTGTTTTCAGAATCAAACATTTGTTATGAAGCACATTTAACCATGAGGTTCATGTAGGAAAGCATTTCATAGCGCATTTAGAGATATTGCTTAAAGTTTCAAAATATCTACTGAATCATACAGAATTCGTTATGTTCTTAATGTAAAGTAGAGGTAAAGTATTTCAATGGAACATCTGTAAAATTTGAATATTTGTGTGAGAATTTACTAATTTCGTTATCTTTCAAGTTGCGATTCGAACATCTTCAAAATGTCAAATAAAAATCAATTTGTTTTATTTTCTTCTGCTTTGAAAGCCTTTTTTGTGGGAAATACGTTAGTATTGACATTGTCAAAATGAAATTCATTCGTACTTTCACTACACGCGTGTTTTCAGAATCAAACATTTGTTATGAAGCACATTTAACCATGAGGTTCATGTAGGAAAGCATTTCATAGCGCATTTAGAGATATTGCTTAAAGTTTCAAAATATCTACTGAATCATACAGAATTCGTTATGTTCTTAATGTAAAGTAGAGGTAAAGTATTTCAATGGAACATCTGTAAAATTTGAATATTTGTGTGAGAATTTACTAATTTCGTTATCTTTCAAGTTGCGATTCGAACATCTTCAAAATGTCAAATAAAAATCAATTTGTTTTATTTTCTTCTGCTTTGAAAGCCTTTTTTGTGGGAAATACGTTAGTTTTGACATTGTCAAAATGAAATTCATTCGTACTTTCACTACACGCGTGTTTTCAGAATCAAACATTTGTTATGAAGCACATTTAACCATAAGGTTCATGCAGGAAAGCTTTTCATAGCGGATTTCGAGAAATTGCTTAAAGTTTCAAAATATCTACTGAATCATATAGAAATCGTTATGTTCTTGATCTAAAGTAGAGGTATAGGTTTTCAACGGAAAATCTGTAAAATTTGAATATTTGTGTGAGAATTTACTAATTTCGTTATCTTTCAAGTTGCGATTCGAAAATCTTCATAATGTCAAATAAAAATCAATTTGTTTTATTTTCTTCTGCTTTGAAACCCGTTTTTGTGGAAAATACGTTAGTTTTGACATTGTCAAAATGAAATTCATTCTTACGTTCACTACACGCATGTTTTCGGAATCAAACATTTGTTATGAAGCATATTTGACCATGAGTTTCATGTAGGAAAGCTTTTCATAGCGCATTTCGAGATATTGCTTAATGTTTCAAAATATCTAGTGAACCATACAGAATTCGTTATGTTCTCACTGTAAAGTAGAGGTACAGTTTTTCAACGGAAGATCTGTAAAATTAGAATATTTGTGTGAGAATGAACAAAATTTCGATATCTTTCAAGTTGCGATTCGAATATCTTCAAAATGTCAAATAAAAACCATTTTGTTTTATTTTCTTCTACTTTGAAAGACGTTTTTTGGAAAATACGTTAGTTTTGACATTGTCTAAATGAAATTCATTCCTACGTTCACTACACGCATGTTTTCAGAATCAAACATTTGTTATGAAGCACATTTAACCATGAGGTTAATGTAGGAGAGCATTTCATAGCGCATTTCGAGATATTGCTTAAAGTTTCAAAATATCTACTGAATCATACAGAATTCGTTTTGCTCTTAATGTAAAGTGGAGGAAAAGTTTTTCAACGGAAAATCTGTAAAATTTGAATATTTGTGTGAGAATTAAATAAATTTGTTATCTTTCAAGTTGCGATTTGGACGTCTTAAAAATGTCACATAAAAATCAATTTGTTTAATATCTTCTGCTTTGAAAGCCGTTTTTGTGGAAAATATGTTAGTTTTAACATTGTCCAAATGAAATTCATTCGTACGTTCACTACACGCATGTTTTCGTCTTCACACTTCTGCTATGAAGGAAATTTAACAATGAGGTTCATGTAGGAAAGCTTTTCATAGCGCATTTCGAGATATTGCTTAAAGTTTCAAAATATCTACTGAATCATACAGAATTCGTTATGTTCTTTAAGTAAAGTAGAGGTAAAGTATTTCAACGGAACATCTGTAAAATTTGAATATTTGTGTGAGAATTAACTAATTTCGTTATCTTTCAAGATGCGATTCAAACATCTTCAAAATGTCGAATAAAAATCAATTTGTTTTATTTTCTTCTGCTTCGAAAGCCTTTTGTGGAAAATACGTTAGTTTTGACATTGTCCAAATGAAATTCATTCGTACGTTCACTACACGCATGTTTTCGGAATCAAACATCTGTTATGAAGCAAATTTAACCATGAGGTTCATGTAGGAAAGCTTTTTATAGCGCATTTCGAGATATTGCTTAAAGTTTCAAAATATCTACTGAATCATACAGAATTCGTTATGTTCTCAATGTAAAGTAGAGGTCAAGTATTTCAACGGAACATCTGTAAAATTTGAATATTTTTGTGAGAATTAAATAAATTTGTTATCTTTCAAGTTGCGATTTGGACATCTTCAAAATGTCAAATAAAAATCAATTTGTTTAATTTCTTCTGCTTTGAAAGCCGTTTTTGTGGAAAATATGTTAGTTTTGACATTGTCCAAATGAAATTCATTCGTACGTTCACTCCACGTATGTTTTCAGAATCAAACATTTTTTATGAAGCACATTTAACCATGAGGTTCATGTAGGAAAGCTTTTCATAGCGCATTTCGAGATATTGCTTAAAGTTTCAAAATATTTATTGAATCATACAGAACTCGTTATGTTCTTAATGTAAAGTAGAGGTAAAGTTTTTCAACGGATTTTCGGTAAAATTTGAATATTTGTGTGAGAATTAAAAAATTTCGTTATCTTCCAAATTGCGATCCGAACATCTTCATAATGTCAAATAAAAATCAACTTGTTTTATTTTCTTCTGTTTGAAAGCCTTTTTTGTGGAACATACGTTAGTTTTGACATTGTCCAAATGAAATTCATTCGTACTTTCACTACACGCGTGTTTTCAGAATCAAACATTTGTTATGAAGCACATTTAACCATGAGGTTAATGTAGGAGAGCATTTCATAGCGCATTTCGAGATATTGCTTAAAGTTTCAAAATATCTATTGAATCATACAGAATTCGTTTTGCTCTTAATGTAAAGTGGAGGAAAAGTTTTTCAACGGAAAATCTGTAAAATTTGAATATTTGTGTGAGAATTAACTAATTTCGTTATCTTTCAAGATGCGATTAGAACATCTTCAAAATGTCAAATAAAAATCAATTTGTTTTATTTTCTTCTGCTTTGAAAGCCTTTTTTTGTGGGAAATACGTTAGTTTTGACATTGTCAAAATGAAATTCATTCGTACTTTCACTACACGCGTGTTTTCAGAATCAAACATTTGTTATGAAGCACATTTAACCATAAGGTTCATGCAGGAAAGCATTTCATAGCGCATTTCGAGATATTGTTTAAAGTTTCAATATATCTACTGAATCATACAGAATTCGTTTTGCTCTTAATGTAAAGTAGAGGTAAAGTATTTCAACGGAACATCTGTAAAATTTGAATATTTGTGTGAGAATTAACTAATTTCTTTCTCTTTCAAGTTGCGATCCGAACATCTTCATAATGTCAAATAAAAACCATTTTGTTTTACTTTCTTCTGCTTTGAAAACCGTTTTTGTGCAAAATACGTTAGTTTTGACATTGTCCAAATGAAATTCATTCTTACGTTCACTACACGCATGTTTTCGGAATCAAACATCTGTTATGAAGCAAATTTAACCATGAGGTTCATGTAGGAAAGCATTTCATAGCGCATTTCGAGATATTGCTTAAAGTTTCAAAATATCTACTGAATCATACAGAATTCGTTATGTTCTTAATGTAAAGTAGAGGTAAAGTTTTTCAACGGAAAATCTGTAAAATTTGAATATTTGTGTGAGAATTAACTTACTTCTTTCTCTTTCAAGTTGCCATTCGAACATCTTCAAAATGTCAAATAAAAATCAATTTGTTTTATTTTCTTCTGCTTTGAAAGCCGTTTTTGTGCAAAATACGTTAGTTTTGACATTGTCCAAATGAAATTCATTCGTACGTTCACTACACGCATGTTTTCAGAATCAATCATTTGTTATGGAGCACATTTAACCATGAGGTTCATGTTGGAAACCTTTTCATAGAGCAATTCGAGATATTGCTTAAAGTTTCAAAATATCTACTAAATTATACAGAATTCTTTATGTTCTTAATGTAAAGTAGAGGTAAAGTTTTTCAACGGAAGTTCTGTAAAATTTGAATATTTGTGTGAGAATTTACTAATTTCGTTATCTTTCAAGTTGCGATTCGAACATCTTCAAAATGTCAAATAAAAATCAATTTGAGAATATTGTAGAATTATCTCCCTCCATGATGTGTATATAGTAGATGTATATATATAAGTCGATCAGGGTGTGGGTTAAAAAATAATTGAAACATTCAACCGTAATTTGTCATGAGCGACGTTTCGTTGGCTTGGTTCGCCAACCTCATCAGGCTTAAACTTGAAGTCTTTAATTATCTAAATGTTTTAAATGTAAAGACTTCAATTTTAAGCCTGAAGAGGTTGGCAAACCAAGCCAACGAAACGTCGCTCATGACAAATTACGGTTAAGTGTTTCAATTATTTTTTTAACCCCCACCTTGATCAACTTATATATATACATCTACTAAAAATCAATTTGTTTTATTTTGTTCTGCTTTGATAGACGTTTTTTGGAAAATAAGTTAGTTTTGACATTTTCTAAATGAAATTGATTCGTAGGTTCACTACACGCATGTTGTCAGAATCAAACATTTGTTATGAAGCACATTTAACCATGAGGTTCAAGTTGGAAAGCTTTTCATAGCGCAATTCGAGATATTGCTTAAAGTTTCAAAATATCTACTAAATTATACAGATTTCGTTATGTTCTTAATTGAACGTAGAGGTAAAGTTTTTTAACGGAAAATCTGTAAAATTTGAATATTTGTGTGAGAATTAACTAACTTCTTTCTCTTTCAAGTTGCCATTCGAACATCTTCAAAATGTCAAATAAAAATCAATTTGTTTTATTTTCTTCTGCTTTGAAAGCCTTTTTTTGTGGGAAATACGTTAGTTTTGACATTGTCAAAATGAAATTCATTCGTACTTTCACTACACGCGTGTTTTCAGAATCAAACATTTGTTATGAAGCACATTTAAACATAAGGTTCATGCAGGAAAGCATTTCATAGCGCATTTCGAGATATTGTTTAAAGTTTCAATATATCTACTGAATCATACAGAATTCGTTTTGCTCTTAATGTAAAGTAGAGTGTAAAGTATTTCAACGGAACATCTGTAAAATTTGAATATTTGTGTGAGAATTAACTAATTTCTTTCTCTTTCAAGTTGCGATCCGAACATCTTCATAATGTCAAATAAAAACCATTTTGTTTTACTTTCTTCTGCTTTGAAAACCGTTTTTGTGCAAAATACGTTAGTTTTGACATTGTCCAAATGAAATTCATTCTTACGTTCACTACACGCATGTTTTCGGAATCAAACATCTGTTATGAAGCAAATTTAACCATGATGTTCATGTAGAAACGAATTTCATAGCGCATTTCGAGATATTGCTTAAAGTTTCAAAATATCTACTGAATCATACAATATTCGTTATGTTCTTAATGTATTGTAGAGATAAAGTATTTCAACGGAACATCTGTAAAATTTGAGAATTTGTGTGAGAATTAACTAATTTCTTTCTCTTTCAAGATGCGATTCGAACATCTTCAAAATGTCAAATAAAAATCAATTTGTTTTATTTTCTTCTGCTTTGAAAACCGTTTTTGTGCAAAATACGTTAGTTTTGACATTGTCCACATGTAATTCATTCGTACGTTCACTACACGCATGTTTTCAGAATCAAAAATTTGTTATGAAGCACATTTAACCATGAGGTTCAAGTTGGAAACCTTTTCATAGAGCAATTCGAGATATTGCTTAAAGTTTCAAAATATCTACTGAATCATACAGAATTCGTTATGTTCTTAATGTAAAGTAGAGGTAAAGTTTTTCAACGGAAGTTCTGTAAAATTTGAATATTTGTGTGAGAATTTACTAATTTCGTTATCTTTCAAGTTGCGATTCGAACATCTTCAAAATGTCAAATACAAATCAATTTGAGAATATTGTAGAATTATCTCCCTCCATGATGTGTATATAGTAGATGTATATATATATAAGTCGATCAAGGTGTGGGTTAAAAAAATAATTGAAACATTCAACCGTAATTTGTCATGAGCGACGTTTCGTTGGCTTGGTTCGCCAACCTCATCAGGCTTAAACTTGAAGTTTTTAATTAACTAAATGTTTTAAATGTAAAGACTTCAATTTTAAGCCTGTTGAGGTTGGCAAACCAAGTTAACGAAACGTCGCTCATGACAAATTACGGTTAAGTGTTTCAATTATTTTTTTAACCCACACCTTGATCAACTTATATATATACATCTACTAAAAATCAATTTGTTTTATTTTTTTCTGCTTTGATAGACGTTTTTTGGAAAATAAGTTAGTTTTGACATTTTCTAAATGAAATTGATTCGTAGGTTCACTACACGCATGTTGTCAGAATCAAACATTTGTTATGAAGCACATTTAACCATGAGGTTCAAGTTGGAAAGCTTTTCATAGCGCAATTCGAGATATTGCTTAAAGTTTCAAAATATCTACTAAATTATACAGAATTCGTTATGTTCTTAATGTAAAGTAGAGGTAAAGTTTTTCAACGGAAAATCTGTAAAATTTGAATATTTGTGTGAGAATTTACTAATTTCGTTATCTTTCAAGTTGCGATTAGAACATCTTCAAAATGTCAAATAAAAATCAATTTGTTTTATTTTCTTCTGCTTTGAAAGCCTTTTTTGTGGGAAATACGTTAGTTTTGACATTGTCAAAATGAAATTCATTCGTACTTTCACTACACGCGTGTTTTCAGAATCAAACATTTGTTATGAAGCACATTTAACCATAAGGTTCATGCAGGAAAGCATTTCATAGCGCATTTCGAGATATTGTTTAAAGTTTCAATATATCTACTGAATCATACAGAATTCGTTTTGCTCTTAATGTAAAGTAGAGGTAAAGTATTTCAACGGAACATCTGTAAAATTTGAATATTTGTGTGAGAATTAACTAATTTCTTTCTCTTTCAAGTTGCGATCCGAACATCTTCATAATGTCAAATAAAAACCATTTTGTTTTACTTTCTTCTGCTTTGAAAACCGTTTTTGTGCAAAATACGTTAGTTTTGACATTGTCCAAATGAAATTCATTCTTACGTTCACTACACGCATGTTTTCGGAATCAAACATCTGTTATGAAGCAAATTTAACCATGAGGTTCATGTAGGAAAGCTTTTCATAGCGCATTTCGAGATATTGCTTAAAGTTTCAAAATATCTACTGAATCATACAGAATTCGTTATGTTCTCAATGTAAAGTAGAGGTCAAGTATTTCAACGGAAAATCTGTAAAATTTGAATATTTGTGTGAGAATTTACTAATTTCGTTATCTTTCAAGTTGCGATTCGAACATCTTCAAAATGTCAAATAAAAATCAATTTGTTTTATTTTCTTCTGCTTTGAAAAGACTTTTTTGTGGGAAATACGTTAGTTTTGACATTGTCAAAATGAAATTCATTCGTACTTTCACTACACGCGTGTTTTCAGAATCAAACATTTGTTATGAAGCACATTTAACCATAAGGTTCATGCAGGAAAGCATTTCATAGCGCATTTCGAGATATTGTTTAAAGTTTCAATATATCTACTGAATCATACAGAATTCGTTTTGCTCTTAATGTAAAGTAGAGGTAAAGTATTTCAACGGAACATCTGTAAAATTTGAATATTTGTGTGAGAATTAACTAATTTCTTTCTCTTTCAAGTTGCGATCCGAACATCTTCATAATGTCAAATAAAAACCATTTTGTTTTACTTTCTTCTGCTTTGAAAACCGTTTTTGTGCAAAATACGTTAGTTTTGACATTGTCCAAATGAAATTCATTCTTACGTTCACTACACGCATGTTTTCGGAATCAAACATCTGTTATGAATCAAATTTAACCATGAGGTTCATGTGGGAAAGAGTATCATAGCGCATTTTGAGTTCTTGCTTAAAGTTTTAAAATATCTATTGAATCATACAGAATTCGTTATGTTCTTAATGTAAAGTAGAAGAAAAGGTTTTCATCGGAAAATCTGTGAAATTTGAATATTTTTGTGAGAATTAACTAATTTCTTTCTCTTTCAAGTTGCGATCCGAACATCTTCATAATGTCAAAAAAAAATCAATTTGATTTATTTTCATCTGTTTTGTAAGCCGTTTTTGTAGAAAATACGTTTCTTTTGAAATTTCCAAATGAAATTCATTCGTACGTTCACTACACGCATGTTTTCGTAATCAAACATCTGTTATGAAGGAAATTTAACAATGAGGTTCATGTAGGAAAGCTTTTCATAGCGCATTTCAAGATATTGCTTAAAGTTTCAAAATATCTACTGAATAATACAGAATTCGTTATGTTCTTAATGTCAAGTAGAGGTGAAGTTTTTCAACGGAAATTCTGTAAAAATTTGAATATTTGTGTGAGAATTTACTAATTTCGTTATCTTTCAAGTTGCGATTCGAACATCTTCAAAATGTCAAATAAAAATCAATTTGAGAATATTGTAGAATTATCACCCTCTATGATGTGTATATAGTAGATGTATATATATAAGTCGATCAAGGTGTGGGTTAAAAAAATAATTGAAACATTCAACCGTAATTTGTCATGAGCGACGTTTCGTTGGCTTGGTTCTGCCAACCTCATCAGGCTTAAACTTGAAGTCTTTAATTATCTAAATGTTTTAAATGTAAAGACTTCAATTTTAAGCCTGTTGAGGTTGGCAAACCAAGCCAACGAAACGTCGCTCATGACAAATTACGGTTAAGTGTTTCAATTATTTTTTTAACCCACACCTTGATCAACTTATATATATACATCTAATAAAAATCAATTTGTTTTATTTTTTTCTGCTTTGATAGACGTTTTTTGGAAAATACGTTAGTTTTGACATTGTCCAAATGAAATTCATTCGTACTTTCACTACACGCGTGTTTTCAGAATCAAACATTTGTTATGAAGCACATTTAAACATAAGGTTCATGTAGGAAAGCATTTCATAGCGCATTTCGAGATATTGCTTAAAGTTTCAAAATATCTATTGAATCATACATAATTCTTTATGTTCTTAACGTAAAGTAGAGGTAAAGTTTTTCAATGGATTTTCGGTAAAATTTGATTATTTGTGTGGGAATTAAAAAATTTCCTTATCTTCCAAGTTGCAATCCGAACATCTTCATAATGTCAAATAAAAAACATTTTGTTTTATTTTCTTTTGCTTTGAAAGCCGTTTTTGTGCAAAATACGTTATGTTCGACATTGTTCAAATGAAATTCATTCGTACGTTCACTACACGACTGTTTTCAGAATCAAACATTTGTTATGAAGCACATTTAACCATGAGGTTCATGTAGAAACGCATTTCATAGCGCATTTCGAGATATTGCTTAAAGTTTCAAAATATCTACTGAATCATACAAAATTCGTTATGTTCTTAATGTAAAGTAGAGATAAAGTATTTCAACGGAACATCTGTAAAATTTGAGAATTTGTTTGAGAATTAAATAAATTTGTTATCTTTCAAGTTGCGATTTGGACGTCTTAAAAATGTCAAATAAAAATCAATTTGTTTTATTTTCTTCTGCTTTGTAATCGGTTTTTGTGGAAAATATGTTAGTTTTGACATTGTCCAAATGAAATTCATTCGTACGTTCACTACACGCATGTTTTCAGAATCAAACATTTGTTATGAAGCACATTTAACCATGAGGTTCATGTAGGAACGCATTTCTTAGCGCATTTCGAGATATTGATTAAAGTTTCAAAATATCTACTGAATCATACGGAATTCGTTATGTTCTTAATTTAAAGTAGAGGTAAAGTTTTTTAACGGAAAATCTGTAAAATTTGAATATTTGTGTGAGAATTAACTAATTTCGTTATCTTTCAAGATGCGATTCGAACATCTTCAAAATGTCAAATAAAAATCAATTTGTTTAATTTTCTTCTGCTTTGAAAGCCGTTTTTGTGCAAAATACGTTAGTTTTGACATTGTCCAAATGAAATTCATTCGTACGTTCACTACACGCATGTTTTCAGAATCAAACATTTGTTATGAAGCACATTTAACCATGAGGTTCATGTTGGAAAGCTTTTCATAGCGCATTTCGAGATATTGCTTAAAGTTTCAAAATATCTACTGAATCATACAGAATTCGTTATGTTCTTAATGTAAAGTAGAGGTAAAGTTTTTCAACGGAAAAAGCTGTAAAATTTGAATATTTGTGTGAGAATTAACTAAATTTGTTATATTTCAAGTTGCGATTGGGACATCTTCAAAATGTCAAATAAAAATCAATTTGTTTTATTTTCTTCTGCTTTGAAAGCCTTTTTTGTGGGAAATACGTTAGTTTTGAGATTGTCAAAATGAAATTCATTCGTACTTTCACTACACGCGTGTTTTCAGAATCAAACATCTGTTATGAAGCAAATTTAACCATGAGGTTCATGTAGGAAAGCTTTTCATAGCGCATTTCGAGATATTGCTTAAAGTTTCAAAATATCTACTGAATCATACAGAATTCGTTATGTGCTTAATGTAAAGTAGAGGTAAAGAATTTCAACGGAACATCTGTAAAATTTGAATATTTGTGTGAGAATTAAATAAATTTGTTATCTTTCAAGTTGCGATTTGGACATCTTCAAAATGCCAATGAAAAATCAATTTGTTTAATTTCTTCTGCTTTGAAAGCCGTTTTTGTGGAAAATATGTTAGTTTTGACATTGTCTAAATGAAATTCATTCGTACGTTCACTACACGCATGTTTTCAGAATCAAACATTTGTTATGGAGCACATTTAACCATAAGGTTCATGTAGGAAAGCATTTCATAGCGCATTTCGAGATATTGCTTAAAGTTTCAAAATATCTATTGAATCATACATAATTCTTTATGTTCTTAACGTAAAGTAGAGGTAAAGTTTTTCAATGGATTTTCGGTAAAATTTGATTATTTGTGTGGGAATTAAAAAATTTCCTTATCTTCCAAGTTGCGATCCGAACATCTTCATAATGTCAAATAAAAAACATTTTGTTTTATTTTCTTTTGCTTTGAAAGCCGTTTTTGTGCAAAATACGTTATGTTCGACATTGTTCAAATGAAATTCATTCGTACGTTCACTACACGACTGTTTTCAGAATCAAACATTTGTTATGAAGCACATTTAACCATGAGGTTCATGTAGAAACGCATTTCATAGCGCATTTCGAGATATTGCTTAAAGTTTCAAAATATCTACTGAATCATACAGAATTCGTTATGTTCTTAATGTAAAGTAGAGGTAAAGTATTTCAACGGAACATCTGTAAAATTTGAGTATTTGTTTGAGAATTAAATAAATTTGTTATCTTTCAAGTTGCGATTTGGACGTCTTAAAAATGTCAAATAAAAATCAATTTGTATAATTTCTTCTGTTTTGAAAACCGTTTTTGTGCAAAATACGTTAGTTTTGACATTGTCCAAATGAAATTCATTCGTACGTTCACTACACGCATGTTTTCAGAATCAAAAATTTGTTATGAAGCACATTTAACCATGAGGTTCAAGTTGGAAAGCTTTTCATAGCGCAATTCGAGATATTGCTTAAAGTTTCAAAATATCTACTGAATCATACTGAATTCGTTATGTTCTTAATCTAAAGTAGAGGTAAAGATTTTCAACGGAAAATCTGTAAAATTTGAATATTTTTGTGAGAATTAACTAATTTCTTTCTCTTTCAAGTTGCGATCCGAACATCTTCATAATGTCAAATAAAAACAATTTTGTTTTACTTTCTTCTGCTTTGAAAACCGTTTTTGTGCAAAATACGTTAGTTTTGACATTGTCCAAATGAAATTCATTCTTACGTTCACTACACGCATGTTTTCTGAATCAAAAATTTGTTATGAATCAAATTTAACCCTGAGGTTCATGTGGGAAAGCGTTTCATAGCGCATTTTGAGTTATTGCTTAAAGTTTTAAAATATCTATTGAATCATACAGAATTCGTTATGTTCTTAATGTAAAGTAGAAGAAAAGTTTTTCATCGGAAAATCTGTGAAATTTGAATATTTTTGTGAGAATTAACTAATTTCTTTCTCTTTCAAGTTGCGATCCGAACATCTTCATAATGTCAAAAAAAAATCAATTTGATTTATTTTCATCTGTTTTGTAAGCCGTTTTTGTAGAAAATACGTTTCTTTTGACATTTCCAAATGAAATTCATTCGTACGTTCACTACACGCATGTTTTCGTAATCAAACATCTGTTATGAAGGAAATTTAACAATGAGGTTCATGTAGGAAAGCTTTTCATAGCGCATTTCAAGATATTGCTTAAAGTTTCAAAATATCTACTGAATAATACAGAATTCGTTATGTTCTTAATGTCAAGTAGAGGTAAAGTTTTTCAACGGAAGTTCTGTAAAATTTGAATATTTGTGTGAGAATTTACTAATTTTGTTATCCTTCTAGTTGCGATTCGAACATCTTCAAAATGTCAAATAAAAATCAATTTGAGAATATTGTAGAATTATCACCCTCCATGATGTGTATATAGTAGATGTATATATATAAGTCGATCAAGGTGTGGGTTAAAAAAAATAATTGAAACATTCAACCGTAATTTGTCATGAGCGACGTTTCGTTGGCTTGGTTCGCCAACCTCATCAGGCTTAAACTTGAAGTCTTTAATTATCTAAATGTTTTAAATGTAAAGACTTCAATTTTAAGCCTGTTGAGGTTGGCAAACCAAGCCAACGAAACGTCGCTCATGACAAATTACGGTTAAGTGTTTCAATTATTTTTTTAACCCACACCTTGATCAACTTATATATATACATCTAATAAAAAATCAATTTGTTTTATTTTTTTCTGCTTTGATAGACGTTTTTTGGAAAATACGTTAGTTTTGACATTGTCCAAATGAAATTCATTCGTACTTTCACTACACGCGTGTTTTCAGAATCAAACATTTGTTATGAAGCACATTTAAACATAAGGTTCATGTAGGAAAGCATTTCATAGCGCATTACGAGATATTGCTTAAAGTTTCAAAATATCAATTGAAACATACAGAATACTTTATGTTCTTAATGTAAAGCAGAGGTAAAGTCTTTCAATGGATTTTCGGTAAAATTTGATTATTTGTGTGGGAATTAAAAAATTTCCTTATCTTCCAAGTTGCAATCCGAACATCTTCATAATGTCAAATAAAAAACATTTTGTTTTATTTTCTTTTGCTTTGAAAGCCGTTTTTGTGCAAAATACGTTATGTTCGACATTGTTCAAATGAAATTCATTCGTACGTTCACTACACGACTGTTTTCAGAATCAAACATTTGTTATGAAGCACATTTAACCATTAGGTTCATGTAGGAAAGCACTTCATAGCGCATTTCGAGATATTGCTTAAAGTTTTAAAATATCTACTGAATCATACAGAATTCGTTATGTTCTTAATGTAAAGTAGAGGTAAAGTATTTCAACGGAACATCTGTAAAATTTGAGTATTTGTTTGAGAATTAAATAAATTTGTTATCTTTCATGTTGCGATTTGGACGTCTTAAAAATGTCAAATAAAAATCAATTTGTTTAATATCTTCTGCTTTGAAAGCCGTTTTTGTGGAAAATATGTTAGTTTTGACATTGTCCAAATGAAATTCATTCGTACGTTCACTACACGCATGTTTTAAGAATCAAACATTTGTTATGAAGCACATTTAACCATGAGGTTCATGCAGGAAAGCTTTTCATAGCGCATTTCGAGATATTGCTTAAAGTTTGAAAATATTTATTGAATCATATAGAACTCGTTATGTTCTTAATGTAAAGTAGAGGTAAAGTATTTCAACGGAACATCTGTAAAATTTGAATATTTGTGTGAGAATTAACTAATTTCTTTATCTTTCAAGATGCGATTCGAACATCTTCAAAATGTCAAATAAAAATCAATTTGTTCTATTTTCTTATGCTTTGAAAGTCGTTATTGTGGAAAATATGTTAGTTTTGACATTGTCCAAATGAAATTCATTCGTACGTTCACTACACGCATGTTTTCAGAATCAAACATTTGCTTTGAAGCACATTTAACCATGAGGTTCAAGTTGGAAAGCTTTTCATAGCGCATTTCGAGATATTGCTTAAAGTTTCAAAATATCTATTGAATCATACAGAATTCGTTATGTTCTTAATGTAAAGTAGAGGTAAAGTTTTTCAAAGGAAAATCTGTAAAATTTGAATATTTGTGTGAGAATTAACTAATTTCTTTCTCTTTCAAGTTGCGATCCGAACATCTTCATAATGTCAAATAAAAACCATTTTGTTTTACTTTCTTCTGCTTTGAAAACCGTTTTTGTGCAAAATACGTTAGTTTTGACATTGTCCAAATGAAATTCATTCTTACGTTCACTACACGCATGTTTTCGGAATCAAAACTTTGTTATGAAGCACATTTAACCATGAGGTCCAAGTTGGAAAGCTTTTTCATAGCGCAATTCGAGATATTGCTTAAAGTTTCAAAATATCTACTAAATCATACAGAATTCGTTATGTTCTTAATGTAAAGTAGAGGTAAAGTTTTTCAACGGAAAATCTGTAAAATTTGAATATTTGTGTGAGAATTTACTAATTTCGTTATCTTTCAAGTTGCGATTCGAACATCTTCAAAATGTTAAATAAAAATCAATTTGTTTTATTTTCTTCTGCTTTGAAAGCCTTTTTTGTGGGAAATACGTTAGTTTTGAGATTGTCAAAATGAAATTCATTCGTACTTTCACTACACGCGTGTTTTCAGAATCAAACATCTGTTATGAAGCAAATTTAACCATGAGGTTCATGTAGGAAAGCTTTTCATAGCGCATTTCGAGATATTGCTTAAAGTTTCAAAATATCTACTGAATCATACAGAATTCGTTATGTGCTTAATGTAAAGTAGAGGTAAAGAATTTCAATGGAACATCTATAAAATTTGAATATTTGTGTGAGAATTAAATAAATTTGTTATCTTTCAAGTTGCGATTTGGACATCTTCAAAATGTCAAATAAAAATCAATTTGTTTAATTTCTTCTGCTTTGAAAGCCGTTTTTGTGGAAAATATGTTAGTTTTGACATTGTCTAAATGAAATTCATTCGTACTTTCACTACACGCGTGTTTTCAGAATCAAACATTTGCTATGAAGCACATTTAACCATGAGGTTCATGTAGGAAAGCATTTCATAGCGCATTTCGAGATATTGCTTAAAGTTTCAAAATATCTATTGAATCATACATAATTCTTTATGTTCTTAACGTAAAGTGGAGGAAAAGTTTTTCAACGGAAAATCTGTAAAATTTGAATATTTGTGTGAGAATTAAATAAATTTGTTATCTTTCAAGTTGCGATTTGGACGTCTTAAAAATGTCACATAAAAATCAATTTGTTTAATATCTTCTGCTTTGAAAGCCGTTTTTGTGGAAAATATGTTATGTTCGACATTTTTCAAATGAAATTCATTCGTACGTTCACTACACGCATGTTTTCAGAATCAAACATTTGTTATGAAGCACATTTAACCATGATGTTCATGTAGGAAAAAATTTCATAGCGCATTTCGAGATATTGCTTAAAGTTTCAAAATATCTACTGAATCATACAGAATTCGTTATGTTCTTAATGTAAAGTAGAGGTAAAGTATTTCAACGGAACATCTGTAAAATTTGAATATTTGTTTGAGAATTAAATAAATTTGTTATCTTTCTAGTTGCGATTTGGACATTTTAAAAATGTCAAATAAAAATCAATTTGTTTAATTTCTTCTGCTTTAAAAGCCGTTTTTGTGGAAAATATGTTAGTTTTGACATTGTCCAAATGAAATTCATTCGTACTTTCACTACACGCGTGTTTTCAGAATCAAACATTTGTTATGAAGCACATTTAACCATGAGTTTCATGTAGGAAAGCATTTCTTAGCGCATTACGAGATATTGCTTAAAGTTTCAAAATATCTATTGAATCATACATAATTCGTTATGTTCTTAATCTAAAGTAGAGGAAAAGCTTTTCAACGGAAGTTCTGTAAAATTTGAATATTTGTGTGAGAATTAAATAAATTTGTTATCTTTCAAGTTGCGATTTGGACATCTTCAAAATGCCAATGAAAAATCAATTTGTTTAATTTCTTCTGCTTTGAAAGCCGTTTTTGTGCAAAATACGTTATGTTCGACATTGTTCAAATGAAATTCATTCGTACGTTCACTACACGCATGTTTCCAGAATCAAACATTTGTTATGAAGCACATTTAACCATGAGGTTCATGTAGGAACGCATTTCATAGCGCATTTCGAGATATTGCTTAAAGTTTCAAAATATCTACTGAATCATACGGAATTCGTTATGTTCTTAATTTAAAGTAGACGTAAAGTATTTCAACGGAAAATCTGTAAAATTTGAATATTTGTTTGAGAATTAAATAAATTTGTTATCTTTCAAGTTGCGATTTGGACATCTTAAAAATGTCAAATAAAAATCAATTTGTATAATTTCTTCTGTTTTGAAAACCGTTTTTGTGCAAAATACGTTAGTTTTGACATTGTCCAAATGAAATTCATTCGTACGTTCACTACACGCATGTTTTCAGAATCAAAAATTTGTTATGAAGCACATTTAACCATGAGGTTCAAGTTGGAAAGCTTTTCATAGCGCAATTCGAGATATTGCTTAAAGTTTCAAAATATCTACTAAATCATACAGAATTCGTTATGTTCTTAATGTAAAGTAGAGGTAAAGTTTTTCAACGGAAAATCTGTAAAATTTGAATATTTATGTGAGAATTTACTAATTTCTTTCTCTTTCAAGTTGCGATCCGAACATCTTCATAATGTCAAATAAAAACCATTTTGTTTTACTTTCTTCTGCTTTGAAAACCGTTTTTGTGCAAAATACGTTAGTTTTGACATTGTCCAAATGAAATTCATTCTTACGTTCACTACACGCATGTTTTCGGAATCAAAAATTTGTTATGAATCAAATTTAACCCTGAGGTTCATGTGGGAAAGCGTTTCATAGCGCATTTTGAGTTATTGCTTAAAGTTTTAAAATATCTATTGAATCATACAGAATTCGTTATGTTCTTAATGTAAAGTAGAAGAAAAGTTTTTCATCGGAAAATCTGTGAAATTTGAATATTTTTGTGAGAATTAACTAATTTCTTTCTCTTTCAAGTTGCGATCCGAACATCTTCATAATGTCAAAAAAAAAATCAATTTGATTTATTTTCATCTGTTTTGTAAGCCGTTTTTGTAGAAAATACGTTTCTTTTGACATTTCCAAATGAAATTCATTCGTACGTTCACTACACGCATGTTTTCGTAATCAAACATCTGTTATGAAGGAAATTTAACAATGAGGTTCATGTAGGAAAGCTTTTCATAGCGCATTTCGAGATATTGCTTAAAGTTTCAAAATATCTACTGAATCATACAGAATTCGTTATGTTCTTAATGTAAAGTAGAGGTAAAGTTTTTCAACGGAAGTTCTGTAAAATTTGAATATTTGTGTGAGAATTTACTAATTTCGTTATCTTTCAAGTTGCGATTCGAACATCTTCAAAATGTCAAATACAAATCAATTTGAGAATATTGTAGAATTATCTCCCTCCATGATGTGTATATAGTAGATGTATATATATATAAGTCGATCAAGGTGTGGGTTAAAAAAAAAAATTGAAACACTCAACCGTAATTTGTCATGAGCGACGTTTCGTTGGCTTGGTTCGCCAACCTCATCAGGCTTAAAATTGAAGTTTTTAATTAACTAAATGTTTTAAATGTAAAGACTTCAATTTTAAGCCTGTTGAGGTTGGCAAACCAAGCCAACGAAACGTCGCTCATGACAAATTACGATTAAGTGTTTCAATTATTTTTTTAACCCACACCTTGATCAACTTATATATATACATCTACTAAAAATCAATTTGTTTTATTTTTTTCTGCTTTGATAGACGTTTTTTGGAAAATACTTTAGTTTTGACATTTTCTAAATGAAATTGATTCGTAGGTTCACTACACGCATGTTGTCAGAATCACACATTTGTTATGAAGCACATTTAACCATGAGGTTCATGTAGGAAAGCATTTCATAGCGCATTTCGAGATATTGCTTAAAGTTTCAAAATATCTACTGTATCATACAGAATTCGTTATGTTCTTAATGTAAAGTCGAGGTAAAGTATTTCAACGGAACATCTGTAAAATTTGAAAATTTGTGTGAGAATTAACTAATTTCGTTATCTTTCAAGATGCGATTCGAACATCTTCAAAATGTCAAATAAAAATCAATTTGTTTTATTTTCTTCTGCTTTGAAAACCGTTTTTGTGCAAAATACGTTAGTTTTAACATTGGCCAAATGAAATTCATTCGTACTTTCACTACACGCGTGTTTTCAGAATCAAACATTTGTTATGAAGCACATTTAACCATGAGGTTCATGTAGGAAAGCATTTCATAGCGCATTTAGAGATATTGCTTAAAGTTTCAAAATATCTACTGAATCATACAGAATTCGTTATGTTCTTAATGTAAAGTAGAGGTAAAGTATTTCAATGGAACATCTGTAAAATTTGAATATTTGTGTGAGAATTAACTAATTTTGTTATCTTTCAAGTTGCGATTGGAACATCTTCAAAATGTCAAATAAAAATCAATTTGTTTTATTTTCTTCTGCTTTGAAAGCCATTTTTGTGGAAAATACGTTAGATTTGACATTGTCAAAATGAAATGCATTTGTACGTTCACTACACGCGTGTTTTCAGAATCAAACATTTGTTATGAAGCACATTTAACCATAAGGTTCATGCAGGAAAGCATTTCATAGCGCATTTCGAGATATTGTTTAAAGTTTCAAAATATCTACTAAATCATACGGATTTCGTTATGTTCTTAATGTAAAGTAGAGGTAAAGTTTTTCAACGGAAAATCTGTAAAATTTGAATATTTGTGTGAGAATTAACTAACTTCTTTATCTTTCAAGTTGCGATTCGAACATCTTCAAAATGTCAAATAAAAATCAATTTGTTTTAATTTCTTCTGCTTTGAAAGCCTTTTTTGTGGGAAATACGTTAGTTTTGACATTGTCAAAATGAAATTCATTCTTACGTTCACTACACGCATGTTTTCGGAATCAAACATATGTTATGAAGCTAATTTAACCATGAGGTTCATGTAGGAAAGCTTTTCATAGCGCATTTCGAGATATTGCTTAAAGTTTCAAAATATCTACTGAATCATACAGAATTCGTTATGTTCTCAATGTAAAGTAGAGGTCAAGTATTTCAACGGAAAATCTGTAAAATTTGAATATTTTTGTGAGAATTAACTAATTTCTTTCTCTTTCAAGTTGCGATCCGAACATCTTCAAAATGTCAAATAAAAATCAATTTGTTTTATTTTCTTCTGCTTTGAAAGCCGTTTTTGTGGAAAATATGTTAGTTTTGACATTGTCCAAATGAAATTCATTCGTACGTTCACTCCACGTATGTTTTCAGAATCAAACATTTGTTATGAAGCACATTTAACCATGAGGTTCATGTAGGAAAGCATTTCATAGCGCATTTCGAGATATTGCTTAAAGTTTCAAAATATCTACTGTATCATACAGAATTCGTTATGTTCTTAATGTAAAGTAGAGGTAAAGTTTTTCAACGGAACATCTGTAAAATTTGAATATTTGTGTGAGAATTAAATAAATTTGTTATATTTCAAGTTGCGATTGGGACATCTTCAAAATGTCAAATAAAAATCAATTTGTTTAATTTCTTCTGCTTTGAAAGCCGTTTTTGTGGAAAATATGTTAGTTTTGACATTGTCTAAATGAAATTCATTCGTACGTTCACTACACGCATGTTTTCAGAATCAAACATTTGTTATGAAGCACATTTAACCATGAGATTCACGTACGAAAGCTTTTCATAGCGCATTTCGAGATATTGCTTAAAGTTTCAAAATATTTATTGAATCATACAGAACTCGTTATGTTCTTAATGTAAAGTAGAGGTAAAGTTTTTCAACGGATTTTCGGTAAAATTTGAATATTTGTGTGAGAATTAAAAAATTTTGTTATCTTCCAAATTGCGATCCGAACATCTTCATAATGTCAAATAAAAATCAACTTGTTTTATTTTCTTCTGTTTGAAAGCCTTTTTTGTGGAACATACGTTAGTTTCGACATTGTCCAAATGAAATTCATTCGTACTTTCACTACACGCGTGTTTTCAGAATCAAACATTTGTTATGAAGCACATTTAACCATAAGGTTCATGTAGGAAAGCATTTCATAGCGCATTTCGAGATATTGCTTAAAGTTTCAAAATATCTATTGAATCATACATAATTCTTTATGTTCTTAATGTAAAGTAGAGGTAAAGTTTTTCAATGGAAGTTCTGTAAAATTTGAATGTTTGTGTGAGAATGAACTAATTTCCTTATCTTCCAAGTTGCGATCCGAACATCTTCATAATGTCAAATAAAAAACATTTTGTTTTATTTTCTTTTGCTTTGAAAGCCGTTTTTGTGCAAAATACGTTATGTTCGACATTGTTCAAATGAAATTCATTCGTACGTTCACTACACGACTGTTTTCAGAATCAAACATTTGTTATGAAGCACATTTAACCATGAGGTTCATATAGGAAAGCATTTCATAGCGCATTTCGAGATATTGCTTAAAGTTTCAAAAAATCTACTGAATCATACAGAATTCGTTATGTTCTTAATGTAAAGTAGACGTAAAGTATTTCAACGGAAAATCTGTAAAATTTGAATATTTGTTTGAGAATTAAATAAATTTGTTATCTTTCAAGTTGCGATTTGGACATCTTAAAAATGTCAAATAAAAATCAATTTGTATAATTTCTTCTGTTTTGAAAGCCGTTTTTGTGGAAAATATGTTAGTTTTGACATTGTCCAAATGAAATTCATTCGTACGTTCACTACACGCATGTTTTAAGAATCAAACATTTGTTATGAAGCACATTTAACCATGAGGTTCATGCAGGAAAGCATTTCATAGCGCATTTCGAGATATTGTTTAAAGTTTCAATATATCTACTGAATCATACAGAATTCGTTATGTTCTTAATGTAAAGTAGAGGTAAATTATTTCAACGGAACATCTGTAAAATTTGAATATTTTTGTGAGAATTAACTAATTTCTTTCTCTTTCAAGTTGCGATCCGAACATCTTCATAATGTCAAATTAAAACCATTTGTTTTTACTTTCTTCTGCTTTGAAAACCGTTTTTGTGCAAAATACGTTAGTTTTGACATTGTCCAAATGAAATTTATTCTTACGTTCACTACACGCATGTTTTCGGAATCAAACATCTGTTATGAAGCAAGTTTAACCATGAGGTTCATGTAGGAAAGCTTTTCATAGCGCATTTCGAGATATTGCTTAAAGTTTCAAAATATCTACTGAATCATACAGAATTCGTTATGTTCTTAATGTAAAGTAGAGGAGAAGTTTTTCATCGGAAAATCTGTGAAATTTGAATATTTTTGTGAGAATTAACTAATTTCTTTCTCTTTCAAGTTGCGATCCGAACATCTTCATAATGTCAAATAAAAACCATTTTGTTTTACTTTCTTCTGCTTTGAAAACCGTTTTTGTGCAAAATACGTTAGTTTTGACATTGTCCAAATGAAATTCATTCTTACGTTCCCTACACGCATGTTTTCGTAATCAAACATCTGTTATGAAGGAAATTTAACCATGAGGTTCATGTGGGAAAGCTTTTCATAGCGCATTTCGAGATATTGCTTAAAGTTTCAAAATATCTACTGAACCATACAGAATTCGTTATGTTCTTAATCTAAAGTAAAGGAAAAGCATTTCAACGGAAAATCTGTAAAATTTGAATATTTTTGTGAGAATTAACTAATTTCTTTCTCTTTCAAGTTGCGATCCGAACATCTTCAAAATGTCAAATAAAAATCAATTTGTTTTATTTTCTTCTGCTTTGAAAGCCGTTTTTGTGGAAAATATGTTAGTTTTGACATTGTCCAAATGAAATTCATTCGTACGTTCACTCCACGTATGTTTTCAGAATCAAACATTTGTTATGAAGCACATTTAACCATGAGGTTCATGTAGGAAAGCATTTCATAGCGCATTTCGAGATATTGCTTAAAGTTTCAAAATATCTACTGAATCATACAGAATTCGTTATGTTCTTAAAGTAAAGTAGAGGTAAAGTATTTCAACGGAACATCTGTAAAATTTGAATATTTGTGTGAGAATTAAATAAATTTGTTATCTTTCAAGTTGCGGTTTGGACATCTTCAAAATGTCAAATAAAAATCAATTTGTTTAATTTCTTCTGCTTTGAAAGCCGTTTTTGTGGAAAATATGTTAGTTTTAACATTGTCCAAATGAAATTCATTCGTACGTTCACTACACGCATGTTTTCAGAATCAAACATTTGTTATGAAGCACATTTAACCATGAGGTTCATGTAGGAAAAAATTTCATAGCGCATTTCGAGATATTGCTTAAAGTTTCAAAATATCTACTGAATCATACAGAATTCGTTATGTTCTTAATGTAAAGTAGAGGTAAAGTATTTCAACGGAACATCTGTAAAATTTGAGTATTTGTTTGAGAATTAAATAAATTTGTTATCTTTCAAGTTGCGATTTGGACGTCTTAAAAATGTCAAATAAAAATCAATTTGTTTTATTTTCTTCTGCTTTGTAATCGGTTTTTGTGGAAAATATGTTAGTTTTGACATTGTCCAAATGAAATTCATTCGTACGTTCACTACACGACTGTTTTCAGAATCAAACTTTTGTTATGAAGCACATTTAACCATGAGGTTCATGTAGGAAAGCATTTCATAGCGCATGACGAGATATTGCTTAAAGTTTCAAAATATCTATTGAATCATACAGAATTCGTTATGTTCTTAATGTAAAGTAGACGTAAAGTATTTCAACGGAAAATCTGTAAAATTTGAGTATTTGTTTGAGAATTAAATAAATTTGTTATCTTTCATGTTGCGATTTGGACGTCTTAAAAATGTCAAATAAAAATCAATTTGTTTAATATCTTCTGCTTTGAAAGCCGTTTTTGTGGAAAATATGTTAGTTTTGACATTGTCCAAATGAAATTCATTCGTACGTTCACTACACGCATGTTTTAAGAATCAAACATTTGTTATGAAGCACATTTAACCATGAGGTTCATGCAGGAAAGCATTTCATAGCGCATTTCGAGATATTGTTTAAAGTTTCAATATATCTACTGAATCATACAGAATTCGTTATGTTCTTAATGTAAAGTAGAGGTAAATTATTTCAACGGAACATCTGTAAAATTTGAATATTTTTGTGAGAATTAACTAATTTCTTTCTCTTTCAAGTTGCGATCCGAACATCTTCATAATGTCAAATAAAAACCATTTGTTTTTACTTTCTTCTGCTTTGAAAACCGTTTTTGTGCAAAATACGTTAGTTTTGACATTGTCCAAATGAAATTCATTCTTACGTTCACTACACGCATGTTTTCGGAATCAAACATCTGTTATGAAGCAAATTTAACCATGAGGTTCATGTAGGAAAGCTTTTCATAGCGCATTTCGAGATATTGCTTAAAGTTTCAAAATATCTACTGAATCATACAGAATTCGTTATGTTCTTAATGTAAAGTAGAGGAGAAGTTTTTCATCGGAAAATCTGTGAAATTTGAATATTTTTGTGAGAATTAACTAATTTCTTTCTCTTTCAAGTTGCGATCCGAACATCTTCATAATGTCAAATAAAAACCATTTTGTTTTACTTTCTTCTGCTTTGAAAACCGTTTTTGTGCAAAATACGTTAGTTTTGACATTGTCCAAATGAAATTCATTCTTACGTTCACTACACGCATGTTTTCGTAATCAAACATCTGTTATGAAGGAAATTCAACCATGAGGTTCATGTAGGAAAGCTTTTCATAGCGCATTTCGAGATATTGCTTAAAGTTTCAAAATATCTACTGAATCATACAGAATTCGTTATGTTCTTAATGTAAAGTAGAGGTAAAGTATTTCAACGGAACATCTGTAAAATTTGAATATTTTTGTGAGAATTAAAAAAATTTGTTATCTTTCAAGTTGCGATTTGGACATCTTCAAAATGTCAAATAAAAATCAATTTGTTTAATTTCTTCTGCTTTGAATGCCGTTTTTGTGAAAAAAATGTTAGTTTTAACATTGTCCAAATGAAATTCATTCGTACGTTCACTACACGCATGTTTTCAGAGTCAAATATTTGTTATGAAGCACATTTAACCATGAGGTTCATGTAGGAAAGCATTTCATAGCGCATTTAGAGATATTGTTTAAAGTTTCAATATATCTACTGAATCATACAGAATTCGGTATGTTCTTAATGTAAAGTAGAGGAGAAGTTTTTCATCGGAAAATCTGTGAAATTTGAATATTTTTGTGAGAATTAACTAATTTCTTTCTCTTTCAAGTTGCGATCCGAACATCTTCATAATGTCAAATAAAAACCATTTTGTTTTACTTTCTTCTGCTTTGAAAACCGTTTTTGTGCAAAATACGTTAGTTTTGACATTGTCCAAATGAAATTCATTCTTACGTTCACTACACGCATGTTTTCGTAATCAAACATCTGTTATGAAGGAAATTCAACCATGAGGTTCATGTAGGAAAGCTTTTCATAGCGCATTTCGAGATATTGCTTAAAGTTTCAAAATATCTACTGAATCATACAGAATTCGTTATGTACTTAATGTCAAGTAGAGGTAAAGTATTTCAACGGAACATCTGTAAAATTTGAATATTTGTGTGAGAATTAAATAAATTTGTTATCTTTCAAGTTGCGATTTGGACATCTTCAAAATGCCAATGAAAAATCAATTTGTTTAATTTCTTCTGCTTTGAAAGCCGTTTTTGTGGAAAAAATGTTAGTTTTGACATTGTCTAAATGAAATTCATTCGTACGTTCACTACACGCATGTTTCCAGAATCAAACATTTGTTATGAAGCACATTTAACCATGAGGTTCATGTAGGAACGCATTTCATAGCGCATTTCGAGATATTGCTTAAAGTTTCAAAATATCTACTGAATCATACAGAATTCGTTATGTTCTTAATGTAAAGTAGAGGTAAAGTATTTCAACGGAACATCTGTAAAATTTGAGTATTTGTTTGAGAATTAAATAAATTTGTTATCTTTCAAGTTGCGATTTGGACGTCTTAAAAATGTCAAATAAAAATCAATTTGTTTTATTTTCTTCTGCTTTGTAATCGGTTTTTGTGGAAAATATGTTAGTTTTGACATTGTCCAAATGAAATTCATTCGTGCGTTCACTCCACGTATGTTTTCAGAATCAAACATTTGTTATGAAGCACATTTAACCATGAGGTTCATGTAGGAAAGCATTTCATAGCGCATTTCGAGATATTGCTTAAAGTTTCAAAATATCTACTGTATCATACAGAATTCGTTATGTTCTTAATGTAAAGTAGAGGAAAAGTTTTTCAACGGAAAATCTGTAAAATTTGAATATTTGTGTGAGAATTAAATAAATTTGTTATCTTTCAAGTTGCGATTTGGACGTCTTAAAAATGTCACATAAAAATCAATTTGTTTAATATCTTCTGCTTTGAAAGCCGTTTTTGTGGAAAATATGTTAGTTTTGACATTGTCTAAATGAAATTCATTCGTACGTTCACTACACGCATGTTTTCAGAATCAAACATTTGTTATGAAGCACATTTAACCATGAGGTTCATGTAGGAAAGCATTTCATAGCGCATTTCGAGATATTGTTTAAAGTTTCAATATATCTACTTAATCATACAGAATTCGTTATGTTCTTAAAGTAAAGTAGACGTAAAGTATTTCAACGGAACATCTGTAAAATTTGAATATTTGTGTGAGAATTAAATAAATTTGTTATCTTTCAAGTTGCGATTTGGACATCTTCAAAATGTCAAATAAAAATCAATTTGTTTAATTTCTTCTGCTTTGAATGCCGTTTTTGTGGAAAATATGTTAGTTTTAACATTGTCCAAATGAAATTCATTCGTACGTTCACTACACGCATGTTTTCAGAATCAAACATTTGTTATGAAGCACATTTAACCATAAGGTTCATGTAGGAAAGCATTTCATAGCGCATTTCGAGATATTGTTTAAAGTTTCAATATATCTACTGAATCATACAGAATTCGTTATGTTCTTAATGTAAAGTAGAGGTAAATTATTTCAACGGAACATCTGTAAAATTTGAATATTTTTGTGAGAATTAACTAATTTCTTTCTCTTTCAAGTTGCGATCCGAACATCTTCATAATGTCAAATAAAAACCATTTGTTTTTACTTTCTTCTGCTTTGAAAACCGTTTTTGTGCAAAATACGTTAGTTTTGACATTGTCCAAATGAAATTCATTCTTACGTTCACTACACGCATGTTTTCGGAATCAAACATCTGTTATGAAGCAAATTTAACCATGAGGTTCATGTAGGAAAGCTTTTCATAGCGCATTTCGAGATATTGCTTAAAGTTTCAAAATATCTACTGAATCATACAGAATTCGTTATGTTCTTAATGTAAAGTAGAGGAGAAGTTTTTCATCGGAAAATATGTGAAATTTGAATATTTTTGTGAGAATTAACTAATTTCTTTCTCTTTCAAGTTGCGATCCGAACATCTTCATAATGTCAAATAAAAACCATTTTGTTTTACTTTCTTCTGCTTTGAAAACCGTTTTTGTGCAAAATACGTTAGTTTTGACATTGTTCAAATGAAATTCATTAGTACGTTCACTACACGCATGTTTTAAGAATCAAACATTTGTTATGAATCACATTTAACCATGAGGTTCATGCAGGAAAGCATTTCATAGCGCATTTCGAGATATTGTTTAAAGTTTCAATATATCTACTGAATCATACAGAATTCGTTATGTTCTTAATGTCAAGTAGAGGTAAAGTATTTCAACGGAACATCTGTAAAATTTGAATATTTTTGTGAGAATTAAATAAATTTGTTATCTTTCACGTTGCGATTTGGACATCTTCAAAATGTCAAATAAAAATCAATTTGTTTAATTTCTTCTGCTTTGAATGCCGTTTTTGTGAAAAAAATGTTAGTTTTAACATTGTCCAAATGAAATTCATTCGTACGTTCACTACACGCATGTTTTCAGAATCAAATATTTGTTATGAAGCACATTTAACCATGAGGTTCATGTAGGAAAGCATTTCATAGCGCATTTCGAGATATTGCTTAAAGTTTCAAAATATCTATTGAATCATACAGAATTCGTTTTGCTCTTAATGTAAAGTGGAGGAAAAGTTTTTCAACGGAAAATCTGTAAAATTTGAATATTTGTGTGAGAATTAAATAAATTTGTTATCTTTCAAGTTGCGATCCGAACATCTTCAAAATGTCAAATAAAAATCAATTTGTTTTATTTTCTTCTGCTTTGAAAGCCATTTTTGTGGAAAATATGTTAGTTTTGACATTGTCCAAATGAAATTCATTCGTACGTTCACTACACGCATGTTTTCAGAATCAAACATTTGTTATGAAGCACATTTAACCATGAGGTTCATGTAGGAAAGCATTTCATAGCGCATTTCGAGATATTGCTTAAAGTTTCAATATATCTACTGAATCATACAGAATTCGTTATGTTCTTAATGTAAAGTAGAGGAGAAGTTTTTCATCGGAAAATCTGTGAAATTTGAATATTTTTGTGAGAATTAACTAATTTCTTTCTCTTTCAAGTTGCGATCCGAACATCTTCATAATGTCAAATAAAAACCATTTTGTTTTACTTTCTTTTGCTTTGAAAGCCGTTTTTGTGCAAAATACGTTATGTTTGACATTGTTCAAATGAAATTCATTCGTACGTTCACTACACGACTGTTTTCAGAATCAAACATTTGTTATGAAGCACATTTAACCATGATGTTCATGTAGGAAAAAATTTCATAGCGCATTTCGAGATATTGCTTAAAGTTTCAAAATATCTACTGAATCATACAGAATTCGTTATGTTCTTAATGTAAAGTAGAGGTAAAGTATTTCAACGGAACATCTGTAAAATTTGAGTATTTGTTTGAGAATTAAATAAATTTGTTATCTTTCAAGTTGCGATTTGGACGTCTTAAAAATGTCAAATAATAATCAATTTGTATAATTTCTTCTGTTTTGAAAGCCGTTTTTGTGGAAAATATGTTAGTTTTGACATTTTACAAATGTAATTCATTAGTACGTTCACTCCACGTATGTTTGAAGAATCAAACATTTGTTATGAATCACATTTAACCATTAGGTTCATGGAGGAAAGAACTTCATAGCGCATTTCGAGATATTGTTTAAAGTTTCAATATATCTACTGAATCATACAGAATTCGTTATGTTCTTAATGTCAAGTAGAGGTAAAGTATTTCAACGGAACATCTGTAAAATTTGAATATTTGTGTGAGAATTAACTAAATTTGTTATCTTTCAAGTTGCCATTCGAACATCTTCAAAATGTCAAATAAAAATCAATTTGTTTAATTTCTTCTGCTTTGAATGCCGTTTTTGTGGAAAATATGTTAGTTTTAACATTGTCCAAATGAAATTCATTCGTACGTTCACTCCACGTATGTTTTCAGAATCAAACATTTGTTATGAAGCACATTTAACCATAAGGTTCATGTAGGAAAGCATTTCATAGCGCATTTCGAGATATTGCTTAAAGTTTCAAAATATCTACTGAATCATACAGAATTCGTTATGTTCTTAATGTAAAGTAGAGGAAAAGTATTTCAACGGAAAATCTGTAAAATTTGAATATTTGTGTGAGAATTAAATAAATTTGTTATCTTTCAAGTTGCGATTTGGACGTCTTAAAAATGTCAAATAAAAATCAATTTGTTTTATTTTCTTCTGCTTTGTAATCGGTTTTTGTGGAAAATATGTTAGTTTTGACATTGTTCGAATGAAATTCATTCGTACGTTCACTACACGCATGTTTTAAGAATCAAACATTTGTTATGAAGCACATTTAACCATGAGGTTCATGTAGGAAAGCATTTCATAGCGCATTTCGAGATATTGCTTAAAGTTTCAAAATATCTACTGAATCATACGGATTTCGTTATGTTCTTAATTTAAAGTAGAGGTAAAGTTTTTTAACGGAAAATCTGTAAAATTTGAATATTTGTGTGAGAATTAACTAATTTCGTTATCTTTCAAGATGCGATTCGAACATCTTCAAAATGTCAAATAAAAATCAATTTGTTTTATTTTCTTTTGCTTTGAAAGCCATTTTTGTGGAAAATACGTTAGTTTTGACATTGTCCAAATGAAATTCATTCGTACTTTCACTACACGCATTTTTTCAGAATCAAAAATTTGTTATGAAGCACATTTAACCATGAGGTTCATGTTG
Organism: Diplolepis rosae; assembly: GCA_030998225.1. Lineage (NCBI taxonomy): Eukaryota > Metazoa > Arthropoda > Insecta > Hymenoptera > Diplolepididae > Diplolepis > Diplolepis rosae. The sequence continues at coordinate 233,461 of JAPYXD010000442.1, forward strand.
GAAAGCTTTTCATAGCGCATTTCGAGATATTGCTTAAAGTTTCAAAATATCTACTGAATCATACAGAATTCGTTATGTTCTTAATGTAAAGTATAGGTAAAGTTTTTCAACGGAAAATCTGTAAAATTTGAATATTTGTGTGAGAATTTACTAATTTCTTTCTCTTTCAAGTTGCGATCCGAACATCTACATAATGTCAAATAAAAACCATTTTGTTTTACTTTCTTCTGCTTTGAAAACCGTTTTTGTGCAAAATACGTTAGTTTTGACATTGTCCAAATGAAATTCATTCTTACGTTCACTACACGCATGTTTTCGGAATCAAACATCTGTTATGAATCAAATTTAACCATGAGGTTCATGTGGGAAAGCGTATCATAGCGCATTTTGAGTTCTTGCTTAAAGTTTTAAAATATCTATTGAATCATACAGAACTCGTTATGTTCTTAATGTAAAGTAGAAGAAAAGTTTTTCATCGGAAAATCTGTGAAATTTGAATATTTTTGTGAGAATTAACTAATTTCTTTCTCTTTCAAGTTGCGATCCGAACATCTTCATAATGTCAAAAAAAAATCAATTTGATTTATTTTCATCTGTTTTGTAAGCCGTTTTTGTAGAAAATACGTTTCTTTTGACATTTCCAAATGAAATTCATTCGTACGATCACTACACGCAAGTTTTCTTAATCAAACATCTGTTATGAAGGAAATTTAACAAAGAGGTTCATGTAGCAAAGCTTTTCATAGCGCATTTCAAGATATTGCTTAAAGTTTCAAAATATCTACTGAACCATACAGAATTCGTTATGTTCTTAATCCAAAGTAGAGGAAAAGCTTTTCAACAGAAGTTCTGTAAAATTTGAATATTTGTGTGAGAATTTACTAATTTCGTTATCTTTCAAGTTGCGATTCGAAAATCTTCAAAATGTCAAATAAAAATCAATTTGAGAATATTGTAGAATTATCACCCTCCATGATGTGTATATAGTAGATGTATATATATAAGTCGATCAAGGTGTGGGTTAAAAAAAATAATTGAAACATTCAACCGTAATTTGTCATGAGCGACGTTTCGTTGGCTTGGTTCGCCAACCTCATCAGGCTTAAAATTGAAGTCTTTAATTATCTAAATGTTTTAAATGTAAAGACTTCAATTTTAAGCCTGTTGAGGTTGGCAAACCAAGCCAACGAAACGTCGCTCATGACAAATTACGATTAAGTGTTTCAATTATTTTTTTAACCCACACCTTGATCAACTTATATATATACATCTACTAAAAATCAATTTGTTTTATTTTTTTTCTGCTTTGATAGACGTTTTTTTGGAAAATAAGTTAGTTTTGACATTTTCTAAATGAAATTGATTCGTAGGTTCACTACACGCATGTTGTCAGATTCAAACATTTGTTATGAAGCACATTTAACCATGAGGTTCATGTAGGAAAGCATTTCATAGCGCATTTCGAGATATTGCTTAAAGTTTCAAAATATCTACTGAATCATACAGAATTCGTTATGTTCTTAATGTAAAGTAGAGGTAAAGTTTTTCAACGGAAAATCTGTAAAATTTGAAAATTTGTCTGAGAATTAACTAATTTCGTTATCTTTCAAGATGCGATTCGAACATCTTCAAAATGTCAAATAAAAATCAATTTGTTTTATTTTCTTCTGCTTTGAAAACCGTTTTTGTGCAAAATACGTTAGTTTTGACATTGTCCAAATGAAATTCATTCGTACGTTCACTACACTCATGTTTTCAGAATCAAAAATTTGTTATAAAGCACATTTAACCATGAGGTTCAAGTTGGAAAGCTTTTCATAGCGCAATTCGAGATATTGCTTAAAGTTTCAAAATATCTACTAAATCATACAGAATTCGTTATGTTCTTAATGTAAAGTAGAGGTAAAGTTTTCAAACGGAAAATCTGTACAATTTGAATATTTGTGTGAGAATTTACTAATTTCGTTATCTTTCAAGTTGCGATTCGAACATCTTCAAAATGTCAAATAAAAATCAATTTGTTTTATTTTCTTCTGCTTTGAAAGCTTTTTTGTGGGAAATACGTTAGTTTTGACATTGTCAAAATGAAATTCATTCGTACTTTCACTACACGCGTGTTTTCAGAATCAAACATTTGTTATGAAGCACATTTAACCATAAGGTTCATGCAGGAAAGCATTTCATAGCGCATTTCGAGATATTGTTTAAAGTTTCAATATATCTACTGAATCATACAGAATTCGTTTTGCTCTTAATGTAAAGTAGAGGTAAATATTTCAACGGAACATCTGTAAAATTTGAATATTTGTGTGAGAATTAACTAATTTCTTTCTGTTTCAAGTTGCGATCCGAACATCTTCATAATGTCAAATAAAAACCATTTTGTTTTACTTTCTTCTGCTTTGAAAACCGTTTTTGTGCAAAATACGTTAGTTTTAACATTGTCCAAATGAAATTCATTCGTACTTTCACTACACGCGTGTTTTCAGAATCAAACATTTGTTATGAAGCACATTTAACCATGAGGTTCATGTAGGAAAGCATTTCATAGCGCATTTAGAGATATTGCTTAAAGTTTCAAAATATCTACTGAATCATACAGAATTCGTTATGTTCTTAATGTAAAGTAGAGGTAAAGTATTTCAATGGAACATCTGTAAAATTTGAATATTTGTGTGAGAATTTACTAATTTCGTTCTCTTTCATGGTGCGAGAGGAACAACTACAAAATGTCAAATAAACATCAATATGTTTTATTTTAGTCTGCTTTTAAAGCCTTTTTTGTGGGAAATACGTTAGTTTTGACATTGTCAAAATGAAATTCATTCGTACTTTCACTACACGCGTGTTTTCAGAATCAAACATTTGTTATGAAGCACATTTAACCATGAGGTTCATGTAGGAAAGCATTTCATAGCGCATTTAGAGATATTGCTTAAAGTTTCAAAATATCTACTGAATCATACAGAATTCGTTATGTTCTTAATGTAAAGTAGAGGTAAAGTATTTCAATGGAACATCTGTAAAATTTGAATATTTGTGTGAGAATTTACTAATTTCGTTCTCTTACAAGTTGCGATTCGAACATCTTCAAAATGTCAAATAAAAATCAATTTGTTTTATTTTTCTTCTGCTTTGAAAGCCTTTTTTGTGGGAAATACGTTAGTTTTGACATTGTCAAAATGAAATTCATTCGTACTTTCACTACACGCGTGTTTTCAGAATCAAACATTTGTTATGAAGCACATTTAACCATAAGGTTCATGCAGGAAAGCATTTCATAGCGCATTTCGAGATATTGTTTAAAGTTTCAAAATATCTACTAAATCATACAGAATTCGTTATGTTCTTAATGTAAAGTAGAGGTAAAGTTTTTTAACGAAAAATCTGTAAAATTTGAATATTTGTGTGAGAATTAACTAATTTTGTTATCTTTCAAGTTGCGATTGGAACATCTTCAAAATGTCAAATAAAAATCAATTTGTTTTATTTTCTTCTGCTTTGAAAGCCATTTTTGTGGAAAATACGTTAGATTTGACATTGTCCAAATGAAATGCATTTGTACGTTCACTACACGCATGTTTAAAGACTCAAACATTTGTTATCAAGCAAATTCAACCAAGAGGTTCATGTAGGAAAGCTTTTCATAGCGCATTTCGAGATATTGCTTAAAGTTTCAAAATATCTAGTGAATCATAGAGAATTCTTTATGTTATTAATGTAAAGTAGATTTAAAGTTTTTCAACGGAATTTCTGTAAAATTTGAATATTTGTGTGAGAATCAACTAATTTCGTTATCTTTCAAGTCGCGATTCGAACATCTTTAAAATGTCAAATAAAAACCATTTTGTTTTATTTTCTTCTACTTTGAAAGACGTTTTTTGGAAAATACGTTAGTTTTGACATTGTCTAAATGAAATTCATTCCTACGTTCACTACACGCATGTTTTCAGAATCAAACATTTGTTATGAAGCACATTTAACCATGAGGTTAATGTAGGAGAGCATTTCATAGCGCATTTCGAGATATTGCTTAAAGTTTCAAAATATCTACTGAATCATACAGAATTCGTTATGTTCTTAATGTAAAGTAGAGGTAAAGTATTTCAACGGAACATCTGTAAAATTTGAATATTTGTGTGAGAATTAAATAAATTTGTTATCTTTCAAGTTGCGATTTGGACATCTTCAAAATGTCAAATAAAAATCAATTTGTTTAATTTCTTCTGCTTTGAAAGCCGTTTTTGTGGAAAATATGTTAGTTTTGACATTGTCCAAATGAAATTCATTCGTACGTTCACTACACGCATGTTTTCAGAATCAAACATTTGTTATGAAGCACATTTAACCATGAGGTTCATGTAGGAAAGCATTTCATAGCGCATTTCGAGATATTGCTTAAAGTTTCAAAATATCTACTGAATCATACAGAACTCGTTATGTTCTTAATGTAAAGTAGAGGAGAAGTTTTTCATCGGAAAATCTGTGAAATTTGAATATTTTTGTGAGAATTAACTAATTTCTTTCTCTTTCAAGTTGCGATCCGAACATCTTCATAATGTCAAATAAAAACCATTTTGTTTTACTTTCTTCTGCTTTGAAAACCGTTTTTGTGCAAAATACGTTAGTTTTGACATTGTCCAAATGAAATTCACTCTTACGTTCCCTACACGCATGTTTTCGTAATCAAACATCTGTTATGAAGGAAATTCAACCATGAGGTTCATGTAGGAAAGCATTTCATAGCGCATTACGAGATATTGCTTAAAGTTTCAAAATATCTATTGAATCATACAGAATTCGTTATGTTCTTAATGTCAAGTAGAGGTAAAGTTTTTCAACGGAACATCTGTAAAATTTGAATATTTGTGTGAGAATTAACTAATTTCGTTATCTTTCAAGTTGCGATTCAAACATCTTCAAAATGTCGAATAAAAATCAATTTGTTTTATTTTCTTCTGCTTCGAAAGCCTTTTGTGGAAAATACGTTAGTTTTGACATTGTCCAAATGAAATTCATTCGTACGTTCACTACACGCATGTTTTCGGAATCAAACATCTGTTATGAAGCAAATTTAACCATGAGGTTCATGTAGGAAAGCTTTTCATAGCGCATTTCGAGATATTGCTTAATGTTTCAAAATATCTAGTGAAACATACAGAATTCGTTATGTTCTCACTGTAAAGTAGAGGTCAAGTATTTCAACGGAACATCTGTAAAATTTGAATATTTTTGCGAGAATTAACTAATTTCTTTCTCTTTCAAGTTGCGATCCGAACATCTTCAAAATGTCGAATAAAAATCAATTTGTTTTAGTTTCTTCTGCTGTGAAAGCCGTTTTTGTGGAAAATATGTTAGTTTTAACATTGTCCAAATGAAATTCATTCGTACGTTCACTACACGCATGTTTTCAGAATCAAACATTTGTTATGAAGCACATTTAACCATGAGGTTCATGTAGGAAAGCATTTCATAGCGCATTTAGAGATATTGCCTAAAGTTTCAAAATATCTACTGAATCATACAGAATTCGTTATGTTCTTAATGTAAAGTAGAGTTAAAGTATTTCAACGGAACATCTGTAAAATTTGAATATTTGTGTGAGAATTAAATAAATTTGTTATCTTTCAAGTTGCGATTTGGACATCTTCAAAATGTCAAATAAAAATCAATTTGTTTAATTTCTTCTGCTTTGAAAGCCGTTTTTGTGGAAAATATGTTAGTTTTGACATTGTCCAAATGAAATTCATTCGTACGTTCACTCCACGTATGTTTTCAGAATCAAACATTTGTTATGAAGCATATTTAACCATGAGGTTCACGTAGGAAAGCATTTCATAGCGCATTTCGAGATATTGCTTAAAGTTTCAAAATATTTATTGAATCATACAGAACTCGTTATGTTCTTAATGTAAAGTAGAGGTAAAGTTTTTCAACGGATTTTCGGTAAAATTTGAATATTTGTGTGAGAATTAAAAAATTTCGTTATCTTCCAAATTGCGATCCGAACATCTTCATAATGTCAAATAAAAATCAACTTGTTTTATTTTCTTCTGTTTGAAAGCCTTTTTTGTGGAACATACGTTAGTTTTGACATTGTCCAAATGAAATTCATTCGTACTTTCACTACACGCGTGTTTTCAGAATCAAACATTTGTTATGAAGCACATTTAACCATAAGGTTCATGTAGGAAAGCATTTCATAGCGCATTACGAGATATTGCTTAATGTTTCAAAATATCTATTGAATCATACATAATTCTTTATGTTCTTAATGTAAAGTAGAGGTAAAGTTTTTCAATGGAAGTTCTGTAAAATTTGAATGTTTGTGTGAGAATGAACTAATTTCCTTATCTTCCAAGTTGCGATCCGAACATCTTCATAATGTCAAATAAAAAACATTTTGTTTTATTTTCTTTTTGCTTTGAAAGCCGTTTTTGTGCAAAATACGTTATGTTCGACATTGTTCAAATGAAATTCATTCGTACGTTCACTACACGACTGTTTTCAGAATCAAACATTTGTTATGAAGCACATTTAACCATGAGGTTCATATAGGAAAGCATTTCATAGCGCATTACGAGATATTGCTTAATGTTTCAAAATATCTATTGAATCATACAGAATTCGTTATGTTCTTAATGTAAAGTAGACGTAAAGTATTTCAACGGAAAATCTGTAAAATTTGAATATTTGTTTGAGAATTAAATAAATTTGTTATCTTTCAAGTTGCGATTTGGACATCTTAAAAATGTCAAATAAAAATCAATTTGTATAATTTCTTCTGTTTTGAAAGCCGTTTTTGTGGAAAATATTTTAGTTTTGACATTGTTCAAATGAAATTCATTCGTACGTTCACTACACGCATGTTTTAAGAATCAAACATTTGTTATGAAGCACATTTAACCATGAGGTTCATGCAGGAAAGCATTTCATAGCGCATTTCGAGATATTGTTTAAAATTCCAATATATCTACTGAATCATACAGAATTCGTTATGTTCTTAATGTAAAGTAGAGGTAAATTATTTCAACGGAACATCTGTAAAATTTGAATATTTTTGTGAGAATTAACTAATTTCTTTCTCTTTCAAGTTGCGATCCGAACATCTTCATAATGTCAAATAAAAACCATTTGTTTTTACTTTCTTCTGCTTTGAAAACCGTTTTTGTGCAAAATACGTTAGTTTTGACATTGTCCAAATGAAATTCATTCTTACGTTCACTACACGCATGTTTTCGGAATCAAACATCTGTTATGAAGCAAATTTAACCATGAGGTTCATGTAGGAAAGCTTTTCATAGCGCATTTCGAGATATTGCTTAAAGTTTCAAAATATCTACTGAATCATACAGAATTCGTTATGTTCTTAATGTAAAGTAGAGGAGAAGTTTTTCATCGGAAAATCTGTGAAATTTGAATATTTTTGTGAGAATTAACTAATTTCTTTCTCTTTCAAGTTGCGATCCGAACATCTTCATAATGTCAAATAAAAACCATTTTGTTTTACTTTCTTCTGCTTTGAAAACCGTTTTTGTGCAAAATACGTTAGTTTTGACATTTTCCAAATGAAATTCATTCTTACGTTCACTACACGCATGTTTTCGTAATCAAACATCTGTTATGAAGGAAATTCAACCCTGAGGTTCATGTAGGAAAGCTTTTCATAGCGCATTTCAAGATATTGCTTAAAGTTTCAAAATATCTACTGAATCATACAGAATTCGTTATGTTCTTAATGTCAAGTAGAGGTAAAGTATTTCAACGGAACATCTGTAAAATTTGAATATTTTTGTGAGAATTAAATAAATTTGTTATCTTTCAAGTTGCGATTTGGACATCTTCAAAATGTCAAATATAAATCAATTTGTTTAATTTCTTCTGCTTTGAATGCCGTTTTTGTGAAAAAAATGTTAGTTTTAACATTGTCCAAATGAAATTCATTCGTACGTTCACTACACGCATGTTTTCAGAATCAAATATTTGTTATGAAGCACATTTAACCATGAGGTTCATGTAGGAAAGCATTTCATAGCGCATTTCGAGATATTGTTTAAAGTTTCAAAATATCTATTGAATCATACATAATTCTTTATGTTCTTAATGTAAAGTAGAGGTAAAGTTTTTCAATGGATTTTCGGTAAAATTTGAATATTTGTGTGGGAATTAAAAAATTTCCTTATCTTCCAAGTTGCGATCCGAACATCTTCATAATGTCAAATAAAAACCATTTTGTTTTACTTTCTATCGCTTTGAAAACCGTTTTTGTGGAAAATACGTTAGTTTTGACATTGTCCAAATGAAATTCATTCGTACGTTCACTACACGCATGTTTTCAGAATCAAACATTTGTTATGAAGCATATTTAACCATGAGGTTCACGTAGGGAAGCATTTCATAGCGCGTTTCGAGATATTGCTTAAAGTTTCAAAATATTTATTGAATCATACGGAATTCGTTATGTTCTTAATTTAAAGTAGAGGTAAAGTTTTTCAACGGATTTTCTGTAAAATTTGAATATTTGTGTGAGAATTAAAAAATTTCGTTATCTTCCAAATTGCGATCCGAACATCTTCATAATGTCAAATAAAAATCAACTTGTTTTATTTTCTTCTGTTTGAAAGCCTTTTTTTGTGGAACATACGTTAGTTTTGACATTGTCCAAATGAAATTCATTCGTACTTTCACTACACGCGTGTTTTCAGAATCAAACATTTGTTATGAAGCACATTTAACCATGAGGTTCATATAGGAAAGCATTTCATAGCGCATTTCGAGATATTGCTTAATGTTTCAAAATATCTAGTGAATCATACAGAATTCGTTTTGCTCTTAATGTAAAGTGGAGGAAAAGTTTTTCAACGGAAAATCTGTAAAATTTGAATATTTGTGTGAGAATTAAATAAATTTGTTATCTTTCAAGTTGCGATTTGGACGTCTTAAAAATGTCACATAAAAATCAATTTGTTCTATTTTCTTATGATTTGAAAGTCGTTATTGTGGAAAATATTTTAGTTTTGACATTGTCCAAATGAAATTCATTCGTACGTTCACTACACGCATGTTTTAAGAATAAAACATATGTTATTAAGCACATTTAACCATGAGGTTCATGCAGGAAAGCATTTCATAGCGCATTTCGAGATATTGTTTAAAATTCCAATATATCTACTGAATCATACAGAATTCGTTATGTTCTTAATGTAAAGTAGAGGTAAATTATTTCAACGGAACATCTGTAAAATTTGAATATTTTTGTGAGAATTAACTAATTTCTTTCTCTTTCAAGTTGCGATCCGAACATCTTCATAATGTCAAATAAAAACCATTTTTTTTTATTTTCTTCTACTTTGAAAGACGTTTTTTGGAAAATAAGTTAGTTTTTACATTGTCTAAATGAAATTCATTCCTACGTTCACTACACGCATGTTTTCGGAATCAAACATCTGTTATGAAGCAAATTTAACCATGAGGTTCATGTAGGAAAGCTTTTCATAGCGCATTTCGAGATATTGCTTAAAGTTTCAAAATATCTACTGAATCATACAGAATTCGTTATGTTCTTAATGTAAAGTAGAGGAGAAGTTTTTCATCGGAAAATCTGTGAAATTTGAATATTTTTGTGAGAATTAACTAATTTCTTTCTCTTTCAAGTTGCGATCCGAACATCTTCATAATGTCAAATAAAAACCATTTTGTTTTACTTTCTTCTGCTTTGAAAACCGTTTTTGTGCAAAATACGTTAGTTTTGACATTTTCCAAATGAAATTCATTCTTACGTTCACTACACGCATGTTTTCGTAATCAAACATCTGTTATGAAGGAAATTCAACCCTGAGGTTCATGTAGGAAAGCTTTTCATAGCGCATTTCGAGATATTGCTTAAAGTTTCAAAATATCTACTGAATCATACAGAATTCGTTATGTTCTTAATGTCAAGTAGAGGTAAAGTATTTCAACGGAACATCTGTAAAATTTGAATATTTTTGTGAGAATTAAATAAATTTGTTATCTTTCAAGTTGCGATTTGGACATCTTCAAAATGTCAAATATAAATCAATTTGTTTAATTTCTTCTGCTTTGAATGCCGTTTTTGTGAAAAAAATGTTAGTTTTAACATTGTCCAAATGAAATTCATTCGTACGTTCACTACACGCATGTTTTCAGAATCAAATATTTGTTATGAAGCACATTTAACCATGAGGTTCATGTAGGAAAGCATTTCATAGCGAATTAGGAGATATTGCTTAAAGTTTCAACATATCTACTGAATCATACAGAATTCGTTATGTTCTTAATGTAAAGTAGAGGAGAAGTTTTTCATCGGAAAATCTGTGAAATTTGAATATTTTTGTGAGAATTAACTAATTTCTTTCTCTTTCAAGTTGCGATCCGAACATCTTCATAATGTCAAATAAAAACCATTTTGTTTTACTTTCTTCTGCTTTGAAAACCGTTTTTGTGCAAAATACGTTAGTTTTGACATTGTCCAAATGAAATTCATTCTTACGTTCACTACACGCATGTTTTCGTAATCAAACATCTGTTTTGAAGGAAATTCAACCATGAGGTTCATGTAGGAAAGCTTTTCATAGCGCATTTCGAGATATTGCTTAAAGTTTCAAAATATCTACTGAATCATACAGAATTCGTTATGTTCTTAATGTCAAGTAGAGGTAAAGTATTTCAACGGAACATCTGTAAAATTTGAATATTTTTGTGAGAATTAAATAAATTTGTTATCTTTCAAGTTGCGATTTGGACATCTTCAAAATGTCAAATAAAAATCAATTTGTTTAATTTCTTCTGCTTTGAATGCTGTTTTTGTGAAAAAAATGTTAGTTTTAACATTGTCCAAATGAAATTCATTCGTACGTTCACTACACGCATGTTTTCAGAATCAAACATTTGTTATGAAGCACATTTAACCATAAGGTTCATGTAGGAAAGCATTTCATAGCGCATTTCGAGATATTGCTTAAAGTTTCAAAATATCTACTGTATCATACAGAATTCGTTATGTTCTTAATGTAAAGTAGAGGTAAAGTTTTTTAACGAAAAATCTGTAAAATTTGAATATTTGTGTGAGAATTAACTAAATTTGTTAACTTTCAAGTTGCAATTGGGACATCTTCAAAATGTCAAATAAAAATCAATTTGTTTAATTTCTTCTGCTTTGTAACCCGTTTTTGTGGAAAATATGTTAGTTTTTACATTGTACAAATGAAATTCATTCGTACGTTCACTACACGCATGTTTTCAGAATCAAACATTTGTTATGAAGCACATTTAACCATGAGGTTCATGTAGGAAAGCATTTCATAGCGCATTTCGAGATATTGCTTAAAGTTTCAAAATATCTATTGAATCATACATAATTCTTTATGTTCTTAATGTAAAGTAGAGGTAAAGTTTTTCAATGGATTTTCGGTAAAATTTGAATATTTGTGTGGGAATTAAAAAATTTCCTTATCTTCCAAGTTGCGATCCGAACATCTTCATAATGTCAAATAAAAACCATTTTGTTTTACTTTCTATCGCTTTGAAAACCGTTTTTGTGCAAAATACGTTAGTTTTGACATTGTCCAAATGAAATTCATTCGTACGTTCACTCCACGTATGTTTTCAGAATCAAACATTTGTTATGAAGCACATTTAACCATAAGGTTCATGTAGGAAAGCATTTCATAGCGCATTTCGAGATATTGCTTAAAGTTTCAAAATATCTACTGAATCATACGGATTTCGTTATGTTCTTAATTTAAAGTAGAGGTAAAGTTTTTTAACGGAAAATCTGTAAAATTTGAATATTTGTTTGAGAATTAAATAAATTTGTTATCTTTCAAGTTGCGATTTGGACATCTTAAAAATGTCAAATAAAAATCAATTTGTATAATTTCTTCTGTTTTGAAAGCCGTTTTTGTGGAAAATATGTTAGTTTTGACATTGTTCAAATGAAATTCATTCGTACGTTCACTACACGCATGTTTTAAGAATCAAACATTTGTTATGAATCACATTTAACCATGAGGTTCATGCAGGAAAGCATTTCATAGCGCATTTCGAGATATTGTTTAAAGTTTCAATATATCTACTGAATCATACAGAATTCGTTATGTTCTTAATGTAAAGTAGAGGTAAATTATTTCAACGGAACATCTGTAAAATTTGAATATTTTTGTGAGAATTAACTAATTTCTTTCTCTTTCAATTTGCGATCCGAACATCTTCATAATGTCAAATAAAAACCATTTTGTTTTACTTTCTTCTGCTTTGAAAACCGCTTTTGTGCAAAATACGTTAGTTTTGACATTGTCCAAATGAAATTCATTCTTACGTTCACTACACGCATGTTTTCGGAATCAAACATCTGTTATGAAGCAAATTTAACCATGAGGTTCATGTAGGAAAGCTTTTCATAGCGCATTTAGAGATATTGCTTAAAGTTTCAAAATATCTACTGAATCATACAGAATTCGTTATGTTCTTAATGTAAAGTAGAGGTAAATTATTTCAACGGAACATCTGTAAAATTTGAATATTTTTGTGATAATTAACTAATTTCTTTCTCTTTCAAGTTGCGATCCGAACATCTTCATAATGTCAAATAAAAACCATTTGTTTTTACTTTCTTCTGCTTTGAAAACCGTTTTTGTGCAAAATACGTTAGTTTTGACATTGTCAAAAAGAAATTCATTCTTACGTTCACTACACGCATGTTTTCGGAATCAAACATCTGTTATGAAGCAAATTTAACCTTGAGGTTCATGTAGGAAAGCTTTTCATAGCGCATTTAGAGATATTGCTTAAAGTTTGAAAATATCTACTGAATCATACAGAATTCGTTATGTTCTTAATGTAAAGTAGAGGAGAAGTTTTTCATCGGAAAATCTGTGAAATTTGAATATTTTTGTGAGAATTAACTAATTTCTTTCTCTTTCAAGTTGCGATCCGAACATCTTCATAATGTCAAATAAAAACCATTTTGTTTTACTTTCTTCTGCTTTGAAAACCGTTTTTGTGCAAAATACGTTAGTTTTGACATTGTCCAAATGAAATTTATTCTTACGTTCACTACACGCATGTTTTCGTAATCAAACATCTGTTATGAAGGAAATTCAACCATGAGGTTCATGTAGGAAAGCTTTTCATAGCGCATTTCGAGATATTGCTTAAAGTTTCAAAATATCTACTGAATCATACAGAATTCGTTATGTTCTTAATGTCAAGTAGAGGTAAAGTATTTCAACGGAACATCTGTAAAATTTGAATATTTGTGTGAGAATTAAATAAAATTGTTATCTTTCAAGTTGCGGTTTGGACATATTCAAAATGTCAAATAAAAAACAATTTGTTTAATTTCTTCTTCTTTGAATGCTGTTTTTGTGAAAAAAATGTTAGTTTTGACATTGTCTAAATGAAGTTGATTCGTACGTTCACTACACGCATGTTTTAAGAATCAAACATTTGTTAGAAGCACATTTAACCATGAGGTTCATGTAGGAAAGCATTTCATAGAGCATTTCGAGACATTGCTTAAAGTTTCAAAATATCTACTGAATCATACAGATTTCGTTATGTTCTTAATTTAAAGTAGAGGTAAAGTTTTTTAACGGAAAATCTGTAAAATTTGAATATTTGTGTGAGAATTAACTAACTTCTTTCTCTTTCAAGTTGCCATTCGAACATCTTCAAAATGTCAAATAAAAATCAATTTGTTTAATTTCTTCTGCTTTGAATGCCGTTTTTGTGGAAAATATGTTAGTTTTAACATTGTCCAAATGAAATTCATTCGTACGTTCACTCCACGTATGTTTTCAGAATCAAACATTTGTTATGAAGCACATTTAACCATAAGGTTCATGTAGGAAAGCATTTCATAGCGCATTTCGAGATATTGCTTAAAGTTTCAAAATATTTATTGAATCATACAGAAGTCGTTATGTTCTTAATGTAAAGTTGGAGGTAAAGTTTTTCAACGGATTTTCGGTAAAATTTGAATATTTGTGTGAGAATTAAAAAATTTTGTTATCTTCCAAATTGCGATCCGAACATCTTCATAATGTCAAATAAAAACCATTTTGTTTTATTTTCTTCTACTTTGAAAGACGTTTTTTGGAAAATACGTTAGTTTTGACATTGTCTAAATGAAATTCATTCCTACGTTCACTACACGCATGTTTTCAGAATCAAACATTTGTTATGAAGCACATTTAACCATGAGGTTAATGTAGGAGAGCATTTCATAGCGCATTTCGAGATATTGCTTAAAGTTTCAAAATATCTATTGAATCATACAGAATTCGTTTTGCTCTTAATGTAAAGTGGAGGAAAAGTTTTTCAACGGAAAATCTGTAAAATTTGAATATTTGTGTGAGAATTAAATAAATTTGTTATCTTTCAAGTTGCGATTTGGACGTCTTAAAAATGTCAAATAAAAATCAATTTGTATAATTTCTTCTGTTTTGAAAGCCGTTTTTGTGGAAAATATGTTAGTTTTGACATTGTTCAAATGAAATTCATTCGTACGTTCACTACACGCATGTTTTAAGAATCAAACATTTGTTATGAATCACATTTAACCATGAGGTTCATGCAGGAAAGCATTTCATAGCGCATTTCGAGATATTGTTTAAAGTTTCAATATATCTACTGAATCATACAGAATTCGTTATGTTCTTAATGTAAAGTAGAGGTAAATTATTTCAACGGAACATCTGTAAAATTTGAATATTTTTGTGAGAATTAACTAATTTCTTTCTCTTTCAATTTGCGATCCGAACATCTTCATAATGTCAAATAAAAACCATTTTGTTTTATTTTCTTCTACTTTGAAAGACGTTTTTTGGAAAATACGTTAGTTTTGACATTGTCTAAATGAAATTCATTCCTACGTTCACTACACGCATGTTTTCGGAATCAAACATCTGTTATGAAGCAAATTTATCCATGAGGTTCATGTAGGAAAGCTTTTCATAGCGCATTTCGAGATTTTGCTTAAAGTTTCAAAATATCTACTGAATCATACAGAATTCGTTATGTTCTTAATGTAAAGTAGAGGTAAATTATTTCAACGGAACATCTGTAAAATTTGAATATTTTTGTGAGAATTAACTAATTTCTTTCTCTTTCAAGTTGCGATCCGAACATCTTCATAATGTCAAATAAAAACCATTTGTTTTTACTTTCTTCTGCTTTGAAAACCGTTTTTGTGCAAAATACGTTAGTTTTGACATTGTCCAAATGAAATTCATTCTTACGTTCACTACACGCATGTTTTCGGAATCAAACATCTGTTATGAAGCAAATTTAACCATGAGGTTCATGTAGGAAAGCTTTTCATAGCGCATTTCGAGATATTGCTTAAAGTTTGAAAATATCTACTGAATCATACAGAATTCGTTATGTTCTTAATGTAAAGTAGAGGAGAAGTTTTTCATCGGAAAATCTGTGAAATTTGAATATTTTTGTGAGAATTAACTAATTTCTTTCTCTTTCAAGTTGCGATCCGAACATCTTCATAATGTCAAATAAAAACCATTTTGTTTTACTTTCTTCTGCTTTGAAAACCGTTTTTGTGCAAAATACGTTAGTTTTGACATTGTCCAAATGAAATTCATTCTTACGTTCACTACACGCATGTTTTCGTAATCAAACATCTGTTATGAAGGAAATTCAACCCTGAGGTTCATGTAGGAAAGCTTTTCATAGCGCATTACGAGATATTGCTTAAAGTTTCAAAATATCTATTGAATCATACAGAATTCGTTATGTTCTTAATGTCAAGTAGAGGTAAAGTTTTTCAACGGAACATCTGTAAAATTTGAATATTTGTGTGAGAATTAACTAATTTTGTTATCTTTCAAGATGCGATTCAAACATCTTCAAAATGTCGAATAAAAATCAATTTGTTTTATTTTCTTCTGCTTCGAAAGCCTTTTGTGGAAAATACGTTAGTTTTGACATTGTCCAAATGAAATTCATTCGTACGTTCACTACACGCATGTTTTCCGGAATCAAACATCTGTTATGAAGCAAATTTAACCATGAGGTTCATGTAGGAAAGTTTTTCATAGCGCATTTCGAGATATTGCTTAAAGTTTCAAAATATCTACTGTATCATACAGAATTCGTTATGTTCTTAATGTAAAGTAGAGGTAAAGTTTTTTAACGAAAAATCTGTAAAATTTGAATATTTGTGTGAGAATTAACTAAATTTGTTAACTTTCAAGTTGCAATTGGGACATCTTCAAAATGTCAAATAAAAATCAATTTGTTTAATTTCTTCTGCTTTGAATGCCGTTTTTGTGAAAAAAATGTTAGTTTTAACATTGTCCAAATGAAATTCATTCGTAAGTTCAATACACGCATGTTTTCAGAATCAAACATTTGTTATGAAACACATTTAACCATGAGGTTAATGTAGGAAAGCATTTCATAGCGCATTTCGAGATATTGCTTAAAGTTTCAAAATATCTATTGAATCATACAGAATTCGTTTTGCTCTTAATGTAAAGTGGAGGAAAAGTTTTTCATCGGAAAATCTGTGAAATTTGAATATTTTTGTGAGAATTAACTAATTTCTTTCTCTTTCAAGTTGCGATCCGAACATCTTCATAATGTCAAATAAAAACCATTTTGTTTTACTTTCTTCTGCTTTGAAAACCGTTTTTGTGCAAAATACGATAGTTTTGACATTGTCCAAATGAAATTCATTCTTACGTTCACTACACGCATGTTTTCGTAATCAAACATCTGTTATGAAGGAAATTCAACCATGAGGTTCATGTAGGAAAGCTTTTCATAGCGCATTTCGAGATATTGCTTAAAGTTTCAAAATATCTACTGAATCATACAGAATTCGTTATGTTCTTTAAGTAAAGTAGAGGTAAAGTATTTCAACGGAACATCTGTAAAATTTGAATATTTGTGTGAGAATTAAATAAATTTGTTATCTTTCAAGTTGCGATTTGGACATCTTCAAAATGTCAAATAAAAATCAATTTGTTTAATTTCTTCTGCTTTGAATGCTGTTTTTGTGAAAAAAATGTTAGTTTTAACATTGTCCAAATGAAATTCATTCGTACGTTCACTACACGCATGTTTTCAGAATCAAATATTTGTTATGAATCACATTTAACCATGAGGTTCATGTAGGAAAGGATTTCATAGCGCATTTCGAGATATTGCTTAAGGTTTCAAAATATCTACTGAATCATACAGAATTCGTTATGTTCTTAATGTAAAGTAGAGGTAAAGTTTTTCAACGGAAAAAGCTGTAAAATTTGAATATTTGTGTGAGAATTAACTAAATTTGTTATATTTCAAGTTGCGATTGGGACATCTTCAAAATGTCAAATAAAAATCAATTTGTTTAATTTCTTCTGCTTTGAAAGCCGTTTTTGTGGAAAATATGTTAGTTTTGACATTGTCCAAATGAAATTCATTCGTACGTTCACTACACGCATGTTTTCAGAATCAAACATTTGTTATGAAGCACATTTAACCATGAGGTTCATGTAGGAAAGCATTTCATAGCGCATTTCGAGATATTGCTTAAAGTTTCAAAATATCTACTGAAGCATACATAATTCTTTATGTTCTTAATGTAAAGTAGAGGTAAAGTTTTTCAATGGATTTTCGGTAAAATTTGAATATTTGTGTGGGAATTAAAAAAATTTCGTTATCTTCCAAATTGCGATCCGAACATCTTCATAATGTCAAATAAAAACCATTTTGTTTTATTTTCTTCTACTTTGAAAGACGTTTTTTGGAAAATACGTTAGTTTTGACATTGTCTAAATGAAATTCATTCCTACGTTCACTACACGCATGTTTTCAGAATCAAACATTTGTTATGAAGCACATTTAACCATGAGGTTCATGTAGGAAAGGATTTCATAGCGCATTTCGAGATATTGCTTAAAGTTTCAAAATATCTACTGAATCATACAGAATTCGTTATGTTCTTAATGTAAAGTAGAGGAAAAGTATTTCAACGGAAAATCTGTAAAATTTGAATATTTGTTTGAGAATTAAATAAATTTGTTATCTTTCATGTTGCGATTTGGACGTCTTAAAAATGTCAAATAAAAATCAATTTGTATAATTTCTTCTGTTTTGAAAGCCGTTTTTGTGGAAAATATGTTAGTTTTGACATTGTTCAAATGAAATTCATTCGTACGTTCACTACACGCATGTTTTAAGAATCAAACATTTGTTATGAATCACATTTAACCATGAGGTTCATGCAGGAAAGCATTTCATAGCGCATTTCGAGATATTGTTTAAAGTTTCAATATATCTACTGAATCATACAGAATTCGTTATGTTCTTAATGTAAAGTAGAGGTAAATTATTTCAACGGAACATCTGTAAAATTTGAATATTTTTGTGAGAATTAACTAATTTCTTTCTCTTTCAATTTGCGATCCGAACATCTTCATAATGTCAAATAAAAACCATTTTGTTTTACTTTCTTCTGCTTTGAAAACCGTTTTTGTGCAAAATACGTTAGTTTTGACATTGTCCAAATGAAATTCATTCTTACGTTCACTACACGCATGTTTTCGGAATCAAACATCTGTTATGAAGCAAATTTATCCATGAGGTTCATGTAGGAAAGCTTTTCATAGCGCATTTCGAGATTTTGCTTAAAGTTTCAAAATATCTACTGAATCATACAGAATTCGTTATGTTCTTAATGTAAAGAAGAGGAGAAGTTTTTCATCGGAAAATCTGTGAAATTTGAATATTTTTGTGAGAATTAACTAATTTCTTTCTCTTTCAAGTTGCGATCCGAACATCTTCATAATGTCAAATAAAAACCATTTTGTTTTACTTTCTTCTGCTTTGAAAACCGTTTTTGTGCAAAATACGTTAGTTTTGAAATTGTCCAAATGAAATTCATTCTTACGTTCACTACACGCATGTTTTCGTAATCAAACATCTGTTATGAAGGAAATTCAACCATGAGGTTCATGTAGGAAAGCTATTCATAGCGCATTTCGAGATATTGCTTAAAGTTTCAAAATATCTACTGAATCATACAGAATTCGTTACGTTCTTAATGTCAAGTAGAGGTAAAGTTTTTCAACGGAACATCTGTAAAATTTGAATATTTGTGTGAGTATTAACTAATTTTGTTATCTTTCAAGATGCGATTCGAACATCTTCAAAATGTCGAATAAAAATCAATTTGTTTTATTTTCTTCTGCTTCGAAAGCCTTTTGTGGAAAACACGTTAGTTTTGACATTGTCCAAATGAAATTCATTCGTACGTTCACTACACGCATGTTTTCTGAATCAAAAATTTGTTATGAATCAAATTTAACCATGAGGTTCATGTAGGAAAGCTATTCATAGCGCATTTCGAGATATTGCTTAAAGTTTCAAAATATCTACTGAATCATACAGAATTCGTTTTGTTCTTAATGTAAAGTAGAGGTAAAGTATTTCAACGGAACATCTGTAAAATTTGAATATTTGTGTGAGAATTAAATAAATTTGTTATCTTTCAAGTTGCGGTTTGGACATCTTCAAAATGTCAAATAAAAATCAATTTGTTTAATTTCTTCTGCTTTGAAAGCCGTTTTTGTGGAAAATATGTTAGTTTTAACATTGTCCAAATGAAATTCATTCGTACGTTCACTACACGCATGTTTTCAGAATCAAACATTTGTTATGAAGCACATTTAACCATGAGGTTCATGTAGGAACGCATTTCATAGCGCATTTCGAGATATTGTATAAAGTTTCAAAATATCTATTGAATCATACATAATTCTTTATGTTCTTAATGTAAAGTAGAGGTAAAGTTTTTCAACGGATTTTCTGTAAAATTTGAATATTTGTGTGAGAATTAAAAAATTTCGTTATCTTCCAAATTGCGATCCGAACATCTTCATAATGTCAAATAAAAACCATTTTGTTTTATTTTCTTCTACTTTGAAAGACGTTTTTTGGAAAATACGTTAGTTTTGACATTGTCTAAATGAAATTCATTCCTACGTTCACTACACGCATGTTTTCAGAATCAAACATTTGTTATGAAGCACATTTAACCATGAGGTTCATGTAGGAAAGCATTTCATAGCGCATTTCGAGATATTGCTTAAAGTTTCAAAATATCTACTGAATCATACAGAATTCGTTATGTTCTTAATTTAAAGTAGAGGTAAAGTTTTTCAACGGAAAATCTGTAAAATTTGAATATTTGTGTGAGAATTAAATAAATTTGTTATCTTTCAAGTTGCGATTTGGACGTCTTAAAAATGTCACATAAAAATCAATTTGTTTAATATCTTCTGCTTTGAAAGCCGTTTTTGTGGAAAATATGTTAGTTTTCACATTGTCCAAATGAAATTCATTCGTACGTTCACTACACGCATGTTTTAAGAATCAAACATTTGTTATGAATCACATTTAACCATGAGGTTCATGCAGGAAAGCATTTCATAGCGCATTTCGAGATATTGTTTAAAGTTTCAATATATCTACTGAATCATACAGAATTCGTTATGTTCTTAATGTAAAGTAGAGGTAAATTATTTCAACGGAACATCTGTAAAATTTGAATATTTTTGTGAGAATTAACTAATTTCTTTCTCTTTCAATTTGCGATCCGAACATCTTCATAATGTCAAATAAAAACCATTTTGTTTTACTTTCTTCTGCTTTGAAAACCGTTTTTGTGCAAAATACGTTAGTTTTGACATTGTCCAAATGAAATTCATTCTTACGTTCACTACACGCATGTTTTCGGAATCAAACATCTGTTATGAAGCAAATTTATCCATGAGGTTCATGTAGGAAAGCTTTTCATAGCGCATTTCGAGATTTTGCTTAAAGTTTCAAAATATCTACTGAATCATACAGAATTCGTTATGTTCTTAATGTAAAGAAGAGGAGAAGTTTTTCATCGGAAAATCTGTGAAATTTGAATATTTTTGTGAGAATTAACTAATTTCTTTCTCTTTCAAGTTGCGATCCGAACATCTTCATAATGTCAAATAAAAACCATTTTGTTTTACTTTCTTCTGCTTTGAAAACCGTTTTTGTGCAAAATACGTTAGTTTTGACATTGTCCAAATGAAATTCATTCTTACGTTCACTACACGCATGTTTTCGTAATCAAACATCTGTTATGAAGGAAATTCAACCATGAGGTTCATGTAGGAAAGCTTTTCATAGCGCATTTCGAGATATTGCTTAAAGTTTCAAAATATCTACTGAATCATACAGAATTCGTTACGTTCTTAATGTCAAGTAGAGGTAAAGTTTTTCAACGGAACATCTGTAAAATTTGAATATTTGTGTGAGTATTAACTAATTTTGTTATCTTTCAAGATGCGATTCGAACATCTTCAAAATGTCGAATAAAAATCAATTTGTTTTATTTTCTTCTGCTTCGAAAGCCTTTTGTGGAAAATACGTTAGTTTTGACATTGTCCAAATGAAATTCATTCGTACGTTCACTACACGCATGTTTTCGGAATCAAACATCTGTTATGAAGCAAATTTAACCGTGAGGTTCATGTAGGAAAGCTTTTCATAGCGCATTTCGAGATATTGCTTAAAGTTTCAAAATATCTACTGAATCATACAGAATTCGTTATGTTCTTAATGTAAAGTAGAGGTAAAGTATTTCAACGGAACATCTGTAAAATTTGAATATTTTTGTGAGACTTAAATAAATTTGTTATCTTTCAAGTTGCGATTTGGACATCTTCAAAATGTCAAATAAAAATCAATTTGTATAATTTCTTCTGTTTTGAATGCCGTTTTTGTGGAAAAAATGTTAGGTTTAACATTGTCCAAATGAAATTCATTCGTACGTTCACTACCCGCATGTTTTCAGAATCAAATATTTGTTATGAAGCACATTTAACCATGAGGTTCATGTAGGAAAGCATTTCATAGCGCATTTAGAGATATTGCTTAAAGTTTCAAAATATCTACTGAATCATACAGAATTCGTTATGTTCTTAATGTAAAGTAGAGGTGAAGTATTTCAATGGAACATCTGTAAAATTTGAATATTTGTGTGAGTATTAAATAAATTTGTTATCTTTCAAGTTGCGGTTTGGACATCTTCAAAATGTCAAATAAAAATCAATTTGTTTAATTTCTTCTGCTTTGAAAGCCGTTTTTGTGGAAAATATGTTAGTTTTGACATTGTCCAAATGAAATTCATTCGTACGTTCACTCCACGTATGTTTTCAGAATCAAACATTTGTTATGAAGCACATTTAACCATGAGGTTCATGTAGGAAAGCATTTCATAGCGCATTTCGAGATATTGCTTAAAGTTTCAAAATATCTAATCAATCATACAGAATTCGTTTTTTTCTTAATGTAAAGTGTAGGTAAAGTTTTTTAACGAAAAATCTGTAAAATTTGAATATTTGTGTGAGAATGAACTAATTTCGTTATCTTTAAGTTGCGATTCGAATATCTTCAAAATGTTGAATAAAAATCAATTTGTTTTATATTCTTCTGCTTTGAAAGCCATTTTTGTGGGAAATACTTCAGTTTTGACATTGTCCAAATCAAATTCTTCCGTACGTTTATACACGCATGTTTCCAGAATCAAACATTTGTTATGAAGCATATTTGACCATGAGTTTCATGTGGGAAAGCTGTTCATAGCGCATTTCGATTTATCGCTTAAAGTTTCAAAATATATAGTTAATCATACCGAATTCGTTATGTTCCTAATGTAAAGTAGATGTGAAGTTTCTCCACGAGATTTCTGTAAAATTTGAATGGTTGTGTGAGAATGAACAAATTTCGTTATCTTTCACGTTGCGATTCGAATACCTTCAAAATGTCGAATAAAAATCAATTTGTGTAATTTTCATTTGCTTTGAAAGCCATTTTTGTGGAAAATGCGTTAGTTTTGACATTGTCCAACTACAATTCATTCGTCCGTTCACTACACGCATGTTTTCAGACTCAAACAGTTGTTATCATGCAAAGTTAACACCGAGGTTCATATGGGAAAGCTTTTCATAGTTCATTTCAAGATATTGCTTAAAGTTTCAAAATAAATAGTGAATTATACGGAATTCGTTATGTTCTTAATATAAAGTATATGTGAATTTTCACAACGAGAGTTCTGTAAAATTTGAATATTTGTGTGAGAATGAACAAATTTCGTTATCTTTCAAGTTGCGATTCGAATATCTTCAAAATGTTGAATAAAAATCAATTTGCTTTATTTTCTGCTACTTTGAAAGCCATTTTTGGGAAAAAAACTTTAGTTTTCACATTGACCAAATGAAATTCTTCCGCACGTTAACCACACGCATGTTTTCAGATTCAAACATTTGTTATCATGCAAAGTTAACCATGAGGTTCATGTGGGGAAGCTTTTCATAGCGCATTTTGAGATATTGCTTAAATTTTCAAAATATCTAGTTAATCATACAGAATTCGTTATGTTCTTAATGTAAAGTAGATGTGAAGTTTCTCAACGAGATTTCTGTAAAATTTGAATGTTTGTGTGAGAATGAACAAATTTCGTTATCTTTCAAGTTGCGATTCGAATATCTTCAAAATGTCGAATAAAAATCATTTTGAGTAATTATCATCTGCTTTAAAAGCCGTTTTTGTGGAAAACACGTTAGTTTTGACATTGTCCAAATGAAATTCATTCGTCCGTTCACTACACGCATGTTTTCAGAATCAAACATTTGTTATGAAGCACATTTAACCATGAGGTTCACGTAGGAAAGCATTTCATAGCGCGTTTCGAGATATTGCTTAAAGTTTCAAAATATCTATTGAATCATACAGAATTCGTTATGTTCTTAGTGTAAAGTAGAGGTAAAAGTTTTTCAACGGATTTTCGGTAAAATTTGAATATTTGTGTGAGAATTAAAAAATATCGTTATCTTCCAAGTTGCGATCCGAACATATTCATAATGTCAAATAAAAATCAACTTGTTTTATTTTCTTCTGTTTGAAAGCCTTTTTTGTGGAACATACGTTAGTTTTGACATTGTCCAAATGAAATTCATTCGTACTTTCACTACACGCGTGTTTTCAGAATCAAACATTTGTTATGAAGCACATTTAACCATAAGGTTCATGTAGGAAAGCATTTCATAGCGCATTTCGAGATATTGCTTAAAGTTTCAAAATATCTATTGAATCATACATAATTCTTTATGTTCTTAACGTAAAGTAGAGGTAAAGTTTTTAAATGGATTTTCGGTAAAATTTGATTATTTGTGTGGGAATTAAAAAATTTCCTTATCTTCCAAGTTGCGATCCGAACATCTTCATAATGTCAAATAAAAAACATTTTGTTTTATTTTCTTTTGCTTTGAAAGCCGTTTTTGTGCAAAATACGTTATGTTCGACATTGTTCAAATGAAATTCATTCGTACGTTCACTACACGACTGTTTTCAGAATCAAACATTTGTTATGAAGCACATTTAACCATGAGGTTCATGTAGGAAAGCATTTCATAGCGCATTTCGAGATATTGCTTAAAGTTTCAAAATATCTACTGAATCATACAGAATTCGTTATGTTCTTAATGTAAAGTAGAGGTAAAGTTTTTCAACGGAAAATCTGTAAAATTTGAATATTTGTGTGAGAATTAAATAAATTTGTTATCTTTCAAGTTGCGATTTGGACGTCTTAAAAATGTCAAATAAAAATCAATTTGTTTTATTTTCTTCTGCTTTGTAATCGGTTTTTGTGGAAAATATGTTAGTTTTGACATTGTCCAAATGAAATTCATTCGTACGTTCACTACACGCATGTTTTCAGAATCAAACATTTGTTATGAAGCACATTTAACCATGAGGTTCATGTAGGAACGCATTTCATAGCGCATTTCGAGATATTGCTTAAAGTTTCAAAATATCTACTGAATCATACGGAATTCGTTATGTTCTTAATTTAAAGTAGAGGTAAAGTTTTTTAACGGAAAATCTGTAAAATTTGAATATTTGTGTGAGAATTAACTAATTTCGTTATCTTTCAAGATGCGATTCGAACATCTTCAAAATGTCAAATAAAAATCAATTTGTTTTATTTTCTTATGCTTTGAAAGTCGTTATTGTGGAAAATATGTTAGTTTTGACATTGTCCAAATGAAATTCATTCGTACGTTCACTACACGCATGTTTTCAGAATCAAAAATTTGTTATGAAGCACATTTAACCATGAGGTTCATGTTGGAAAGCTTTTCATAGCGCATTTCGAGATATTGCTTAAAGTTTCAAAATATCTACTGAATCATACGGATTTCGTTATGTTCTTAATTTAAAGTAGAGGTAAAGTTTTTTAACGGAAAATCTGTAAAATTTGAATATTTGTGTGAGAATTAACTAACTTCTTTCTCTTTCAAGTTGCCATTCGAACATCTTCAAAATGTCAAATAAAAATCAATTTGTTTAATTTCTTCTGCTTTGAAAGCCGTTTTTGTGCAAAATACGTTAGTTTTGACATTGTCCAAATGAAATTCATTCTTACGTTCACTACTCGTATGTTTTCGGAATCAAACATCTGTTATGAATCAAATTTAACCATGAGGTTCATGTGGGAAAGCGTATTATAGCGCATTTTCAGTTCTTGCTTAAAGTTTTAAAATATCTATTGAATCATACAGAATTCGTTATGTTCTTAATGTAAAGTAGAAGAAAAGTTTTTCATCGGAAAATCTGTGAAATTTGAATATTTTTGTGAGAATTAACTAATTTCTTTCTCTTTCAAGTTGCGATCCGAACATCTTCATAATGTCAAAAAAAAATCAATTTGATTTATTTTCATCTGTTTTGTAAGCCGTTTTTGTAGAAAATACGTTTCTTTTGACATTTCCAAATGAAATTCATTCGTACGTTCACTACACGCATGTTTTCGTAATCAAACATCTGTTATGAAGGAAATTTAACAATGAGGTTCATGTAGGAAAGCTTTTCATAGCGCATTTCAAGATATTGCTTAAAGATTGAAAATATCTACTGAATCATACAGAATTCGTTATGTTCTTAATGTAAAGTAGAGGTAAAGTTTTTCAACGGAAGTTCTGTAAAATTTGAATATTTGTGTGAGAATTTACTAATTTCGTTATCTTTCAAGTTGCGATTCGAACATCTTCAAAATGTCAAATACAAATCAATTTGAGAATATTGTAGAATTATCACCCTCCATGATGTGTATATAGTAGATGTATATATATAAGTCGATCAAGGTGTGGGTTAAAAAAAATAATTGAAACATTCAACCGTAATTTGTCATGAGCGACGTTTCGTTGGCTTGGTTCGCCAACCTCATCAGGCTTAAAATTGAAGTATTTAATTAACTAAATGTTTTAAATGTAAAGACTTCAATTTTAAGCCTGTTGAGGTTGGCAAACCAAGCCAACGAAACGTCGCTCATGACAAATTACGATTAAGTGTTTCAATTATTTTTTTAACCCACACCTTGATCAACTTATATATATACATCTACTAAAAAATCAATTTGTTTTATTTTTTTCTGCTTTGATAGACGTTTTTTGGAAAATAAGTTAGTTTTTGACATTTTCTAAATGAAATTGATTCGTAGGTTCACTACACGCATGTTGTCAGAATCAAACATTTGTTATGAAGCACATTTAACCATGAGGTTCATGTAGGAAAGCATTTCATAGCGCATTTCGAGATATTGCTTAAAGTTTCAAAATATCTACTGAATCATACAGAATTCGTTATGTTCTTAATGTAAAGTAGAGGTAAAGTTTTTCAAGGGAACATCTGTAAAATTTGATTATTTGTGTGAGAATTAACTAATTTCGTTATCTTTCAAGTTGCGATTCGACTATCTTCAAAATGTCGAATAAAAATCAATTTGTTTTTTTTTTCTTCTGCTTTGAAAGCCGTTTTTGTGTAAAATACGTTAGTTTTGACATTGTCCAAATGAAATTCATTCGTACGTTCACTACACGCATGTTTTCAGAATCAAACATTTGTTATGAAACACATTTAACCATGAGGTTCATGTAGGAAAGATTTTCATAGCGCATTTCGAGATATTGCTTAAAGTTTCAAAATATCTATTGAATCATACAGAATTCGTTTTGCTCTTAATGTAAAGTAGAGGTAAATATTTCAACGGAACATCTGTAAAATTTGAATATTTGTGTGAGAATTAACTAATTTCTTTCTCTTTCAAGTTGCGATCCGAACATCTTCATAATGTCAAATAAAAACCATTTTGTTTTACTTTCTTCTGCTTTGAAAACCGTTTTTGTGCAAAATACGTTAGTTTTAACATTGTCCAAATGAAATTCATTCGTACTTTCACTACACGCGTGTTTTCAGAATCAAACATTTGTTATGAAGCACATTTAACCATGAGGTTCATGTAGGAAAGCATTTCATAGCGCATTTAGAGATATTGCTTAAAGTTTCAAAATATCTACTGAATCATACAGAATTCGTTATGTTCTTAATGTAAAGTAGAGGTAAAGTATTTCAATGGAACATCTGTAAAATTTGAATATTTGTGTGAGAATTTACTAATTTCGTTATCTTTCAAGTTGCGATTCGAACATCTTCAAAATGTCAAATAAAAATCAATTTGTTTTATTTTCTTCTGCTTTGAAAGCCTTTTTTGTGGGAAATACGTTAGTTTTGACATTGTCAAAATGAAATTCATTCGTACTTTCACTACACGCGTGTTTTCAGAATCAAACATTTGTTATGAAGCACATTTAACCATGAGGTTCATGTAGGAAAGCATTTCATAGCGCATTTAGAGATATTGCTTAAAGTTTCAAAATATCTACTGAATCATACAGAATTCGTTATGTTCTTAATGTAAAGTAGAGGTAAAGCATTTCAATGGAACATCTGTAAAATTTGAATATTTGTGTGAGAATTTACTAATTTCGTTATCTTTCAAGTTGCGATTCGAACATCTTCAAAATGTCAAATAAAAATCAATTTGTTTTATTTTCTTCTGCTTTGAAAGCCTTTTTTTGTGGGAAATACGTTAGTTTTGACATTGTCAAAATGAAATTCATTCGTACTTTCACTACACGCGTGTTTTCAGAATCAAACATTTGTTATGAAGCAGATTTAACCATAAGGTTCATGCAGGAAAGCATTTCATAGCGCATTTCGAGATATTGTTTAAAGTTTCAAAATATCTACTGAATCATACAGAATTCGTTATGTTCTCAATGTAAAGTAGAGGTCAAGTATTTCAACGGAACATCTGTAAAATTTGAATATTTTTGTGAGAATTAACTAATTTCTTTCTCTTTCAAGTTGCGATCCGAACATCTTCAAAATGTCAAATAAAAATCAATTTGTTTTATTTTCTTCTGCTTTGAAAGCCGTTTTTGTGGAAAATATGTTAGTTTTGACATTGTCCAAATGAAATTCATTCGTACGTTCACTACACGTATGTTTTCAGAATCTAACATTTGTTATGAAGCACATTTAACCATGAGATTCATGTAGGAAAGCATTTCTTAGCGCATTACGAGATATTGCTTAAAGTTTCAAAATATCTACTGAACCATACAGAATTCGTTATGTTCTTAATCTAAAGTAAAGGAAAAGCTTTTCAATGGAACATCTGTAAAACTTGTATATTTGTCTGAGAATTAACTAATTTTTTTAACTTTCAAGTTGCAATTGGTACATCTTCAAAATGTCAAATAAAAATCAATTTGTTTTATTTTCTTCTGCTTTGAAAGCCGTTTTTGTGTAAAATATGTTAGTTTTGACATTGTCAAAATGAAATTCATTCTTACGTTCACTACACGCATGTTTTCGGAATCAAACATCTGTTATGAAGCAAATTTAACCATGAGGTTCATGTAGGAAAGCTTTTCATAGCGCATTTCGAGATATTGCTTAAAGTTTCAAAATATCTACTGAATCATACAGAATTCGTTATGTTCTCAATGTAAAGTAGAGGTCAAGTATTTCAACGGAAAATCTGTAAAATTTGAATATTTTTGTGAGAATTAACTAATTTCTTTCTCTTTCAAGTTGCGATCCGAACATCTTCAAAATGTCAAATAAAAATCAATTTGTTTTATTTTCTTCTGCTTTGAAAGCCGTTTTTGTGGAAAATATGTTAGATTTGACATTGTCCAAATGAAATGCATTCGTACGTTCACTACACGCATGTTTTCAGACTCAAACATTTTTTATGAAGCACATTTAACCATGAGGTTCATGTAGGAAAGCATTTCATAGCGCATTTAGAGATATTGCTTAAAGTTTCAAAATATCTACTGAATCATACAGAATTCGTTATGTTCTTAATGTAAAGTAGAGGTAAAGTATTTCAATGGAACATCTGTAAAATTTGAATATTTGTGTGAGTATTAACTAAATTTGTTATCTTTCAAGTTGCGATTTGGACATCTTCAAAATGCCAATGAAAAATCAATTTGTTTAATTTCTTCTGCTTTGAAAGCCGTTTTTGTGGAAAATATGTTAGTTTTGACATTGTCTAAATGAAATTCATTCGTACGTTCACTACACGCATGTTTTCAGAATCAAACATTTGTTATGAAGCACATTTAACCATGAGGTTCATGTAGGAAAGCATTTCATAGCGCATTTCGAGATATTGCTTAAAGTTTGAAAATATTTATTGAATCATACAGAACTCGTTATGTTCTTAATGTAAAGTAGAGGTAAAGTTTTTCAACGGATTTTCGGTAAAATTTGAATATTTGTGTGAGAATTAAAAAATTTCGTTATCTTCCAAATTGCGATCCGAACATCTTCATAATGTCAAATAAAAATCAACTTGTTTTATTTTTTTCTGTTTGAAAGCCTTTTTTGTGGAACATACGTTAGTTTTGACATTGTCCAAATGAAATTCATTCGTACTTTCACTACACGCGTGTTTTCAGAATCAAACATTTGTTATGAAGCACATTTAACCATGAGGTTCATGCAGGAAAGCATTTCATAGCGCATTTCGAGATATTGTTTAAAGTTTCAATATATCTACTGAATCATACAGAATTCGTTATGTTCTTAATGTAAAGTAGAGGTAAATTATTTCAACGGAACATCTGTAAAATTTGAATATTTTTGTGAGAATTAACTAATTTCTTTCTCTTTCAAGTTGCGATCAGAACATCTTCATAATGTCAAATAATAACCATTTGTTTTTACTTTCTTCTGCTTTGAAAACCGTTTTTGTGCAAAATACGTTAGTTTTGACATTGTCCAAATGAAATTCATTCTTACGTTCACTACACGCATGTTTTCGGAATCAAACATCTGTTATGAAGCAAATTTAACCATGAGGTTCATGTAGG
The DNA here is from genome assembly GCA_030998225.1 of Diplolepis rosae. Lineage (NCBI taxonomy): Eukaryota > Metazoa > Arthropoda > Insecta > Hymenoptera > Diplolepididae > Diplolepis > Diplolepis rosae. Next base: position 263,757 of record JAPYXD010000442.1, read on the forward strand.
AAAGCTATTCATAGCGCATTTCGAGATATTGCTTAAAGTTTCAAAATATCTACTGAATCATACAGAATTCGTTATGTTCTTAATGTAAAGTAGAGGAGAAGTTTTTCATCGGAAAATCTGTGAAATTTGAATATTTTTGTGAGAATTAACTAATTTCTTTCTCTTTCAAGTTGCGATCCGAACATCTTCATAATGTCAAATAAAAACCAATTTGTTTTACTTTCTTCTGCTTTGAAAACCGTTTTTGTGCAAAATACGTTAGTTTTGACATTGTCCAAATGAAATTCATTCTTACGTTCACTACACGCATGTTTTCGTAATCAAACATCTGTTATGAAGGAAATTCAACCATGAGGTTCATGTAGGAAAGCTTTTCATAGCGCATTTCGAGATATTGCTTAAAGTTTCAAAATATCTATTGAATCATACAGAATTCGTTATGTTCTTAATGTAAAGTAGAGGTAAAGTTTTTCAAAGGAAAATCTGTAAAATTTGAATACTTGTGTGAGAAATAACTAATTTTGTTATCTTTCAAGATGCGATTCGAATATCTTCAAAAACTCGAAAAAAAATCAATTTGTTTGATTTTCTTCTGCTTTGCAAGCCGTTTTTGTGGAAAATACGTTAGTTTTTACATTGTCCAAATGAAATTCATTCGTACGTTCACTACACGCATGTTTTCGGAATCAAACATCTGTTATGAAGCAAATTTAACCATGAGGTTCATGTAGGAAAGCTTTTCATAGCGCATTTCGAGATATTGCTTAAAGTTTCAAAATATCTACTGAATCATACAGAATTCGTTATGTTCTTTAAGTAAAGTAGAGGTAAAGTATTTCAACGGAACATCTGTAAAATTTGAATATTTGTGTGAGAATTAAATAAATTTGTTATCTTTCAAGTTGCGATTTGGACGTCTTAAAAATGTCACATAAAAATCAATTTGTTTAATATCTTCTGCTTTGAAAGCCGTTTTTGTGGAAAATATGTTAGTTTTAACATTGTCCAAATGAAATTCATTCGTACGTTCACTACACGCATGTTTTCTGAATCAAAAATTTGTTATGAATAAAATTTAACCGTGAGGTTCATGTAGGAAAGCTTTTCATAGCGCATTTCGAGATATTGCTTAAAGTTTCAAAATATCTACTGAATCATACAGAATTCGTTATGTTCTTAATGTAAAGTAGAGGAGAAGTTTTTCATCGGAAAATCTGTGAAATTTGAATATTTTTGTGAGAATTAACTAATTTCTTTCTCTTTCAAGTTGCGATCCGAACATCTTCATAATGTCAAATAAAAACCATTTTGTTTTACTTTCTTCTGCTTTGAAAACCGTTTTTGTGCAAAATACGTTAGTTTTGACATTGTCCAAATGAAATTCATTCTTACGTTCACTACACGCATGTTTTCGTAATCAAACATCTGTTATGAAGGAAATTCAACCATGAGGTTCATGTAGGAAAGCTTTTCATAGCGCATTTCGAGATATTGCTTAAAGTTTCAAAATATCTACTGAATCATACAGAATTCGTTATGTTCTTAAAGTAAAGTAGAGGTAAAGTATTTCAACGGAACATCTGTAAAATTTGAATATTTGTGTGAGAATTAAATAAATTTGTTATCTTTCAAGTTGCGATTTGGACATCTTCAAAATGCCAATGAAAAATCAATTTGTTTAATTTCTTCTGCTTTGAAAGCCGTTTTTGTGGAAAAAATGTTAGTTTTGACATTGTCTAAATGAAATTCATTCGTACGTTCACTACACGCATGTTTTCAGAATCAAACATTTGTTATGAAGCACATTTAACCATGAGGTTCATGTAGGAAAGCATTTCATAGCGCATTTCGAGATATTGCTTAAAGTTTCAAAATATCTATTGAATCATACGGAATTCTTTATGTTCTTAATGTAAAGTAGAGGTAAAGTTTTTCAATGGATTTTCTGTAAAATTTGAATATTTGTGTGGGAATTAAAAAATTTCCTTATCTTCCAAGTTGCGATCCGAACATCTTCATAATGTCAAATAAAAAACATTTTGTTTTATTTTCTTTTGCTTTGAAAGCCGTTTTTGTGCAAAATACGTTATGTTTGACATTGTCCAAATGAAATTCATTCGTACGTTCACTCCACGTATGTTTTCAGAATCAAACATTTGTTATGAAGCACATTTAACCATAAGGTTCATGTAGGAAAGCATTTCATAGCGCATTTCGAGATATTGCTTAAAGTTTCAAAATATCTACTGAATCATACGGAATTCGTTATTTTCTTAATGTAAAGTAGACGTAAAGTATTTCAACGGAAAATCTGTAAAATTTGAATATTTGTTTGAGAATTAAATAAATTTGTTATCTTTCAAGTTGCAATTTGGACATCTTAAAAATGTCAAATAAAAATCAATTTGTATAATTTCTTCTGTTTTGAAAGCCGTTTTTGTGGAAAATATGTTAGTTTTGACATTGTTCAAATGAAATTCATTCGTACGTTCACTACACGCATGTTTTAAGAATCAAACATTTGTTATGAATCACATTTAACCATGAGGTTCATGCAGGAAAGCATTTCATAGCGCATTTCGAGATATTGTTTAAAGTTTCAATATATCTACTGAATCATACAGAATTCGTTATGTTCTTAATGTAAAGTAGAGGTAAATTATTTCAACGGAACATCTGTAAAATTTGAATATTTTTGTGAGAATTAACTAATTTCTTTCTCTTCCAAATTGCGATCCGAACATCTTCATAATGTCAAATAAAAACCATTTTGTTTTATTTTCTTCTACTTTGAAAGACGTTTTTTGGAAAATACGTTAGTTTTGACATTGTCTAAATGAAATTCATTCCTACGTTCACTACACGCATGTTTTCAGAATCAAACATTTGTTATGAAGCAAATTTATCCATGAGGTTAATGTAGGAGAGCATTTCATAGCGCATTTCGAGATATTGCTTAAAGTTTCAAAATATCTATTGAATCATACAGAATTCGTTTTGCTCTTAATGTAAAGTGGAGGAAAAGTTTTTCAACGGAAAATCTGTAAAATTTGAATATTTGTGTGAGAATTAAATAAATTTGTTATCTTTCAAGTTGCGATTTGGACTTCTTAAAAATGTCAAATAAAAATCAATTTGTTTAATATCTTCTGCTTTGAAAGCCGTTTTTGTGGAAAATATGTTAGTTTTATCATTGTCCAAATGAAATTCTTTCGTACGTTCACTACACGCATTTTTTATGAATCAAAAATTTGTTATGAATAAAATTTTACCATGAGGTTCATGCAGGAAAGCATTTCATAGCGCATTTCGAGATATTGTTTAAAGTTTCAATATATCTACTGAATCATACAGAATTCGTTATGTTCTTAATGTAAAGTAGAGGTAAATTATTTCAACGGAACATCTGTAAAATTTGAATATTTTTGTGAGAATTAACTAATTTCTTTCTCTTTCAATTTGCGATCCGAACATCTTCATAATGTCAAATAAAAACCATTTTGTTTTACTTTCTTCTGCTTTGAAAACCGTTTTTGTGCAAAATACGTTAGTTTTGACATTGTCCAAATGAAATTCATTCTTACGTTCACTACACGCATGTTTTCGGAATCAAACATCTGTTATGAAGCAAATTTATCCATGAGGTTCATGTAGGAAAGCTTTTCATAGCGCATTTCGAGATTTTGCTTAAAGTTTCAAAATATCGACTGAATCATACAGAATTCGTTATGTTCTTAATGTAAAGTAGAGGAGAAGTTTTTCATCGGAAAATCTGTGAAATTTGAATATTTTTGTGAGAATTAACTAATTTCTTTCTCTTTCAAGTTGCGATCCGAACATCTTCATAATGTCAAATAAAAACCATTTTGTTTTACTTTCTTCTGCTTTGAAAACCGTTTTTGTGCAAAATACGTTAGTTTTGACATTGTCCAAATGAAATTCATTCTTACGTTCACTACACGCATGTTTTCGTAATCAAACATCTGTTATGAAGGAAATTCAACCATGAGGTTCATGTAGGAAAGCTTTTCATAGCGCATTTCGAGATATTGCTTAAAGTTTCAAAATATCTACTGAATCATACAGAATTCGTTACGTTCTTAATGTCAAGTAGAGGTAAAGTTTTTCAACGGAACATCTGTAAAATTTGAATATTTGTGTGAGTATTAACTAATTTTGTTATCTTTCAAGATGCGATTCGAACATCTTCAAAATGTCGAATAAAAATCAATTTGTTTTATTTTCTTCTGCTTCGAAAGCCTTTTGTGGAAAATACGTTAGTTTTGACATTGTCCAAATGAAATTCATTCGTACGTTCACTACACGCATGTTTTCAGAATCAATCATTTGTTATGGAGCTAATTTAACCATGAGGTTCATGTAGGAAAGCTTTTCATAGCGCATTTCGAGATATTGCTTAAAGTTTCAAAATATCTACTGAATCATACAGAATTCGTTATGTTCTTAATGTAAAGTAGAGGTAAAGTATTTCAACGGAACATCTGTAAAATTTGAATATTTGTGTGAGAATTAAATAAATTTGTTATCTTTCAAGTTGCGGTTTGGACATCTTCAAAATGTCAAATAAAAATCAATTTGTTTAATTTCTTCTGCTTTGAAAGCCGTTTTTGTGGAAAATATGTTAGTTTTAACATTGTTCAAATGAAATTCATTCGTACGTTCACTACACGCATGTTTTCGGAATCAAACATCTGTTATGAAGCAAATTTATCCATGAGGTTCATGTAGGAAAGCATTTCATAGCGCATTTCGAGATATTGCTTAAAGTTTCAAAATATCTACTGAATCATACAGAATTCGTTATGTTCTTGATGTAAAGTAGATGTAAAGTATTTCAACGGAACATCTGTAAAATTTGAATATTTGTTTGAGAATTAAATAAATTTGTTATCTTTCTAGTTGCGATTTGGACATTTTAAAAATGTCAAATAAAAATCAATTTGTTTAATTTCTTCTGTTTTGAAAGCCGTTTTTGTGGAAAATATGTTAGTTTTGACATTGTTCAAATGAAATTCATTCGTACGTTCACTACACGCATGTTTTAAGAATCAAACATTTGTTATGAATCACATTTAACCATGAGGTTCATGCAGGAAAGCATTTCATAGCGCATTTCGAGATATTGTTTAAAGTTTCAATATATCTACTGAATCATACAGAATTCGTTATGTTCTTAATGTAAAGTAGAGGTAAATTATTTCAACGGAACATCTGTAAAATTTGAATATTTTTGTGAGAATTAACTAATTTCTTTCTCTTTCAATTTGCGATCCGAACATCTTCATAATGTCAAATAAAAACCATTTTGTTTTACTTTCTTCTGCTTTGAAAACCGTTTTTGTGCAAAATACGTTAGTTTTGACATTGTCCAAATGAAATTCATTCTTACGTTCACTACACGCATGTTTTCGGAATCAAACATCTGTTATGAAGCAAATTTATCCATGAGGTTCATGTAGGAAAGCTTTTCATAGCGCATTTCGAGATTTTGCTTAAAGTTTCAAAATATCGACTGAATCATACAGAATTCGTTATGTTCTTAATGTAAAGTAGAGGAGAAGTTTTTCATCGGAAAATCTGTGAAATTTGAATATTTTTGTGAGAATTAACTAATTTCTTTCTCTTTCAAGTTGCGATCCGAACATCTTCATAATGTCAAATAAAAACCATTTTGTTTTACTTTCTTCTGCTTTGAAAACCGTTTTTGTGCAAAATACGTTAGTTTTGACATTGTCCAAATGAAATTCATTCTTACGTTCACTACACGCATGTTTTCGTAATCAAACATCTGTTATGAAGGAAATTCAACCATGAGGTTCATGTAGGAAAGCATTTCATAGCGCATTTCGAGATATTGCTTAAAGTTTGAAAATATTTATTGAATCATACAGAACTCGTTATGTTCTTAATGTAAAGTAGAGGTAAAGTTTTTCAACGGAAAATCTGTAAAATTTGAATATTTGTGTGAGAATTAACTAATTTCGTTATCTTTCAAGATGCGATTCGAACATCTTCAAAATGTCGAATAAAAATCAATTTGTTTTATTTTCTTCTGCTTCGAAAGCCTTTTGTGGAAAATACGTTAGTTTTGACATTGTCCAAATGAAATTCATTCGTACGTTCACTACACGCATGTTTTCAGAATCAATCATTTGTTATGAATAAAATTTAACCGTGAGGTTCATGTAGGAAAGCTTTTCATAGCGCATTTCGAGATATTGCTTAAAGTTTCAAAATATCTACTGAATCATACAGAATTCGTTATGTTCTTAAAGTAAAGTAGAGGTAAAGTATTTCAACGGACCATCTGTAAAATTTGAATATTTGTGTGAGAATTAACTAAATTTGTTATATTTCAAGTTGCGATTGGGACATCTTCAAAATGTCAAATAAAAATCAATTTGTTTAATTTCTTCTGCTTTGAAAGCCGTTTTTGTGGAAAATATGTTAGTTTTGACATTGTCCAAATGAAATTCATTCGTACGTTCACTCCACGTATGTTTTCAGAATCAAACATTTGTTATGAAGCACATTTAACCATGAGGTTCATGTAGGAAAGCATTTCATAGCGCATTTCGAGATATTGCTTAAGGTTTCAAAATATCTAATCAATCATACAGAATTCGTTTTTTTCTTAATGTAAAGTCGAGGTAAAGTTTTTTAACGAAAAATCTGTAAAATTTGAATATTTGTGTGAGAATGAACTAATTTCGTTATCTTTAAGTTGCGATTCGAATATCTTCAAAATGTTGAATAAAAATCAATTTGTTTTATATTCTTCTGCTTTGAAAGCCATTTTTGTGGGAAATACTTCAGTTTTGACATTGTCCAAATGAAATTCTTCCGTACGTTTATACACGCATGTTTCCAGAATCAAACATTTGTTATGAAGCATATTTGACCATGAGTTTCATGTGGGAAAGCTGTTCATAGCGCATTTCGAGTTATCGCTTAAAGTTTCAAAATATATAGTTAATCATACAGAATTCGTTATGTTCTTAATGTAAAGTAGATGTGAAGTTTCTCCACGAGATTTCTGTAAAATTTGAATGGTTGTGTGAGAATGAACAAATTTCGTTATCTTTCACGTTGCGATTCGAATACCTTCAAAATGTCGAATAAAAATCAATTTGTGTAATTTTCATCTGCTTTGCAACCCATTTTTGTGGAATATACGTTAGTTTGGACATTGTCCAACTACAATTCATTCGTCCGTTCACTACACGCATGTTTTCAGACTCAAACAGTTGTTATCATGCAAAGTTAACCACGAGGTTCATGTGGGAAAGCTTTTCGTAGCGCATTTCAAGATATTGCTTAAATTTTCAAAATATCTAGTTAATCATACAGAATTCGTTATGTTCTTAATGTAAAGTAGATGTGAAGTTTCTCAACGAGATTTCTGTAAAATTTGAATGTTTGTGTGAGAATGAACAAATTTCGTTATCTTTCAAGTTGCGATTCGAATATCTTCAAAATGTCGAATAAAAATCATTTTGAGTAATTATCATCTGCTTTAAAAGCCGTTTTTGTGGAAAACACGTTAGTTTTGACATTGTCCAAATGAAATTCATTCGTCCGTTCACTACACGCATGTTTTCAGACTCAAGCATTTGTTATCATGCAAAGTTAACCACGAGGTTCATGTGGGAAAGCTTTTCGTAGCGCATTTTAAGATATTGCTTAAAGTTTCAAAATATATAGTTAATCATACAGAATTCGTTATGTTCTTAATGTAAAGTAGATGTGAAGTTTCTCAACGAGAGTACTGTAAAATTTGAATGTTTGTGTGAGAATGAACTAATTTCGTTATCTTTCAAGTTGCGATTCGAATATCTTCAAAATGTCGAATAAAAATCAATTTGCTTTATTTTCTGCTACTTTGAAAGCCATTTTTGGGAAAAAAACGTTAGTTTTCACATTGACCAAATGAAATTCTTCCGCACGTTCACCACACGCATGTTTTCAGATTCAAACATTTGTTATCATGCAAAGTTAACCATGAGGTTCATGTGGGGAAGCTTTTCATAGCGCATTTTGAGATATTGCTTAAATTTTCAAAATATCTAGTTAATCATACAGAATTCGTTATGTTTTTGATCTAAAGTAGAGGTACAGTTTTTCAACGGAAGATCTGTAAAATTTGAATATTCGTGTGAGAATGAACTAATTTCGTTATCTTTCCAGTTGCGATTCGAATATCTTCAAAATGTCGAATAAAAATCAATTGTGTCATTTTCATCTGCTTTGCAACCCATTTTTGTGGAATATACGTTAGTTTTGACATTGTCCAACTACATTTCATTCGTCCGTTCACTACACGCATGTTTTCAGGCTCAAACAGTTGTTGTTATGCAAAGTTAACCATGAGGCTCATGTGGGAATGCTTTTCATAGCGCATTTCGAGATATTGCTTAGAGTTTCAAAATAACTAGTGAATCATACAGAATTCGTTATGTTCTTAAGGTAAAGTAGATGTGAAGTTTCTCAACGAGAGTACTCTAAAATTTGAATATTTGTGTGAGAATGAACTAATTTTGTTATCTTTAAGCTGCGATTCGAATATCTTCAAAATGTCGAATAAAAATCAATTTGCTCTATTTTCTGCTACTTTGAAAGCCATTTTTGGGAAAAATACGTTAGTTTTCACATTGACCAAATGAAATTCTTCCGCACGTTCACCACACGCATGTTTCCAGAATCAAACATTTGTTATGAAGCATATTTGACCATGAGTTTCATGTAGGAAAGCTTTTCATATCGCATTTCGAGATACTGCTTAAAGTTTCAAAATATCTAATGAACCATACAGAATTCGTTATGTTCTTGATCTAATGTAGAGGTAAAGTTTTTCAACGGAAAGTCTGTAAAATTTGAATATTTATGTGAGAATGAAGTAATTTCGTTATCTTCATGTTGCGATTCGAATATCTTCACAATGTAGAATAAAAATCAATTTGCTTTATTTTCGTCTGCTTTGAAAACCATTTGTGTGGAAAATACGTCAGTTTTGGCATTTTCCAGATACAATTCATTCTTCCGTTCACTACACGCATGTTTTCGGACTCAAGCAGTTGTTATCATGCAAAGTTAACCACGAGGTTCATGTGGGAAAGCTTTTCGTAGCGCATTTCAAGATATTGCTTGAAGTTTCAAAATAACTTGTGAATCATACAGAATTCGTTATGTTCTTAATGTAAAGTAGATGTGAAATTTCTCAACGAGAGTTCTGTAAAATTTGAATATTTGTTTGAGAATGAACTAATTTCGTTATCTAAAAAAATATAAAAGTTGTTGTCAACAATGGATTGGTTAAGCTATTTAGGTTACATAGCGCTAGGATTAGCATAAGCCTATGTTCTGTACAGATTAGGTTTACTGGACTTCATACAAGAGTGTATTCCCAAAAAACTCTGTATATTCTGTGTAAAATCAAAGGTTACAACGCCGACGATCGTTGTCACGTACAATTCTAGCTTGCAACCCTTGGTAACCACCGAAATACCTAAAGTAAGGAGGGGAAGAATCTAATAAATCAAGAGACTAATTCATGTCTAAAACCGACTGGTAAAATCTATAAATTAAAAGGTTAATTTATGTCTGAAAAGGGGGGTGTTCACAGGCCAGAAGATGACCTCCTTCCCCCAGGTTTAGATATCCATATATGTAGAGGTTGATGACCTCCCCCTCCTTGGTTTGGCTGCCTATATATGTAGAGGTACAGGCAGGCCCCGTCAGTTCTCTTAAATCTCCTCTCAAGAACAAAACATACAGTGACATCAGTTTGATGTCACGACTTTTTAAAAATAGAAAGTTCAGTTTTCACTTGTAACAGTGCATATTCATTAAATATTTAATCCTTCCATTTATACTAATATATTGAAATTGTCATTTAAGTAGAAGTGTTACGTATATTAGAAAATTTGTTTCGAAGCATTTTATTCGAAAAAAATATTATTCAACTTTACTTCACAGCAGAGAAACATGGTGTAATTTTGTATGTAAATGTAAGCATAATGCGTTTTAAAACGAAGAAACCTTTTATTTAGTCGTAATTCGCAAATGACATGTGATACAAAATTTTACGTATTTTAAGAACTTTAAAAAATGTTTTATTTTAATTCAATGTTGCTTTTTATCAATGAAATCTTATTGTGTACTTTTTTTGTAAATTTAAATAAAATTCATCTATTGTTTTAATATTCAAACTTTAAATTTTAAACCTTGAAAAGAAGAACTTCTGAAATACGTAAAACTTTTAAAAAGCCTTTTTTTTAATACGTTATTGTGAAAAGAAGGTTTGATCATTGAAAAAATATAAAACCATATTTAATTTAGTATTGAAAATTACACCTTAAATTCCTCTAGTACAAAATAAAATTTGTGAAAATTCCTTCAGAATAAAATATTTCAAAAATAAATTTTATTATACTTGACATCTTTTACATGACAATTTCAACAAATAAATTTAAATAAAATGTTTGATTATTTAAAAATTAAATAAATTATATCTGATTTTACATACGAAATTACATATTGAGAATTCTTTGGTATAAAGCAAAATTGACAAATATAAAAATAAAATACATTTATTCATTTTTCTTGAAAATCAAACCTTTTATTCATGCTTATATATTAAAATTATCATATGAAAGTTGCGAAGCATTCAAGCAAATTTTTTTTAGTACTTTATTACTACAAAATTTGTCTATTTTACTTCATAAGAAAGAAATCTCAATTTTTTAATTTTGTGTGCAAAATTAGATATAATTTAGATTTTTTTGAATAATAGAATCCTTTTTTCACACTTTTATATTCCAGTAGTCATGTGAAAAGATGCTACATATTATAAAAAAGGTGCATATTTATATTCAAAAAAACTTTGCAAAATATTTTATTCGAACCTCTTATTTTTTAAATTTGAATCTCATGATGTATCTTATCTTGATATGAATTATGGTCCATATAATTTTTCAATTACAAATAATTTACTTACAAGGCTAAAAAAGATATAAATCGATATTTTGTTTTGAGTCTTTAAACACTTATTAAACCATAAATTTTACTAAAAAATTATTTCTCAAGTGTCTAAATCATCTTAAAATTCAAAAAAATCTTTCATATATTCATTTTAGGTAAGTGTTTATCAAAATGTCAAAAAAAGAAAGGTAATATCTTAAACTATATATTTTATCATTTTGAATTTGTCGTCGCTTCGCGCTTCTTTCACACGAAGTCGAGAGAAACATAATTCTTGATCTTAGCTCAACAGCCGCTAGCATGAAATCGAAGCTAGAAAGTGGGGACACACTGACACGCCGAGTTTGGCTGTGTGAGGATCCACACGATTCAGTGGTGGGGGCCGTTTACGTCCACGTTCTGCAAACACTGCATCAAGACTCCTCGTATTACGTATGAGCAAGGGAGTTCCAGAATTTTGTTATTAATATGGATGTCGACGGAGGGGAAGGAGAGTGGAGCAACATATGCTGATGGCAGAGCTCCCAAACTTGAGACTCCGCAGGCGGGGAACCGTCCCCACGCATCGGCCGCCCGCCGTTGCCCCTCAGATACCTTCCCCATAAACTCGATACCTCGCCAGCCTCGTCCATGGAAGTGAAACCCGCTATGGAAGGGGAGAAACACGTCCATGCAAATGTGGGGGAATCACGCAGCCAATTAAAAATCCCCCAGAAAACAGTTTATCTCGCGGTTCAGATGAGTCATAGCAGCTTGTGAAATGACATTTAGTCTAAAGCCAAGGAAATTAATGCTAAATACTCCAATGAAGCACCAGAGGCGATCAAGTTATGAAATTACAAGACCAAATTTACTGCTTAATACATAGTAATACAAAGTTTTGCAATTTCAGCACCTGATCGCTTCAGATGCATACAAATTTCATTTTAGAATGTGTTCAAGCAAAGTGGTCAGGAGGGCAGCGGGAGCACTGAAAGGCTCAATGCAAAAGTGGGGGATCGCATGCATTTACCGCCATGTTTGTTTCCAGTAATTTACCATTGGGTTTCACCCCCATGGCCTCATCTTTCTATTTGAATGGGAAGGTAGCTGAGGGGCAACGGCGGGCGGCCGATGCGTGGGGACGGTTCCCCGCCAGCGGCTCGCCAGCGGCGTTTTAAGTTTGGGAGCTCTGGCTGATGGCCCAGTCCGACAACCCTAGAAATCAGGGGAGGGAATAAGGATGTTGGGGTACTGCAGGCTCCACGTCCATACGTCCCTGTCATACCTCTGCGCTCCGACATCATAGAGGCGAGCCACCAGCCAATCAGCGCGAGTAACCAGCGGTAGGAGAGGAAACCGCAAGGCACGAGCCACCGGAGAGTGACAGCATCGTCCTACTGTGTCAGCAGCCTCTGATGATCACGGATCGCATATCAGTAATAAAATTTCGCGTTCTCGTGAGTTTGTGTTGGACTTTAAGGACCTTAGTAAGTTGAGGTTTTCCTCTATTTTGAGACTAACCAGAAATCCCACCGTACGTGACGAACCCCTCCCCTTTATTATCGTTTAATTGCATAACCTCGCTGGTGGCCAAGATCGTTTTCCCAGGGCAAGACGGTTAGTGCCCATTGTGTGAAGCCCCCCTTTCTTGTTCTTTTGTGACGGTCACACGTGGCTAGTCGGATTTCTGGATTGGGCCTTCTTTTAATATTTTATTGCGTTCTATGTTGTCGGCTTTGTACCGGATTATTGTTATCTATTCTTTCGCCCCCTTTTTTTTGGTTTTAACGAATTTTCGACCCAGTCCCAGAGTACCGGACAGAGTGGCCTAACCTCGCGGGTTATCCCCCTCCCCCTAATTCGCAGTGTATCTTTCCCATATATAATTTAGATTAGATGCCGAAGAACTGTCGGAAATAAAAATTGTAAGTAAAAGAATGAAGAAATTGTCCGTAAATTCTATAATAACATTGTGCCTATCCATTCTCTTTGTAGGTCAGGAACCTTTTCTGTAACCTCCCCCACTCTATCGACTTTGAATTGAGCTAGCCGAGTTTGACGGTACATCAAGTTTTCACCAGGACCCCCCCCCTCTCGTTCACGAACAAGTCGCTTTGACCTTTTTTGGGTATTTTGACTCAGTTGGCCTAGTCGGTCTGGCGCCCGCAAAATTAATTTTGGCTGTCGTTACCCCTAAATTTTGAGTTTTGCTATTTTTGGAGAAAATTACTCGTGTAAGCTTAGTGCCGAAGGAGTGCTATAGCCACGAGAAAAGAATAGCATTAAGCTATATACATAGTGTCTAAAAAGTCCCGGGACGGTTGGATATTTCCTCGGGTAAAATATTTTTCAAAAAAGTGAAGGTCTTTCCTGAAGTCAATTGTAACGAGGAAATCAATAGTGACCTTCATTTTGACCTTGAAGTTGACCTTCATGGCTTTTTCAAGGTCAACTTTGTTTTTTAAATGGAAACCCCCTTTTTACATCTGCAATCGATAGAGCGGAAAATTCTACGTTCGGATACGTACCCAAGTCATAAGTCAATCAGAGGTTATTTGAAATAAACAAAGTTTTCCAAAAGGTCAGTGCAATTCCTGAACTATTTTTCAACGGGAAATTCAATGGCGACCTTCATTTTGACCTTGAAGTTGACCTTCATGGCTTTTTGAAGGTCAAATTTGTTTTTTTTTTTAATGGAAACACCCTTTTTTCACATCTGCATTCGATAGAGTGAAATATACTACGTTCAAGTACGTACCCAAGTCATAGGTCAATTGTAACGTTCCAGATCAGTTAAAGGTTATTTGAAATTAACAAAGTTTTCCAAGAGGTCAGTGTAATTCCTAATGTAAATTTCAACGAGAAATTCATTGGTTCTTTCTGTGTTGATCTTGGTGATGATCTTCAAGGTTTTTTCAAGGTTTTTTCCAAGCAGTTTATTTTACGTTTAGCATTACCCAGGAACAACGACGTGGATCTAGTAAGTTCTGTTAACTTTGGGGTGCTTTAGTAGCGTGAGTCCCCTTGCCCCTCACGCTTCAGTGAAGATGTTCGAAATGAAAACTGAGCTTCTTGACAAAAAGCTATGGGATTGTAAAAATGAGTTACAACATTACGAATCATCTACCTATCAATCAAAGTAGCCTCTTGCAGAATCCGATTCTGCAATTCGTCTAAGCTTTAGGGTTGCGTTGAGTATACTTTGCTCTTTAACTGTGTCGGACCAATATCTACAATTTTTCCTCTTAACTTAACAATTTTAAGGTGAAAGTAGCTTCATCTGAAAATACTGTATTGTACAAGAAAAGAGGATCTCTATCAATTCTGTCCATCATAATTTCACAAAATTCAACCCGACGATCAGGATCGTCTTCATGGAGCTCTTGTACCAGATGAACTTTGTAAGGACGGAAATGAATGCTTTTTAAAATATTTCGCACTGTCTCAGGAACAACGTCACGCTCATCACTAGCTCGACGTAAACTAAGGTGTGGGTTTTACAATATTCAAAACGCTGTAACCAAGATCAATACAGAGCTCACCAATGAATTTCTCGTTGAAATTTACTTCAAGAATTACACTGACCTCTTGGAAAACTTTGTTGATTTCAAATAACCTTTAACTGACCTGGAACGTTATAATTGACCTATGACTTGGGTACGTACTTGAACGTAGTATTTTTCGCTCTATCAATTGCAGATGTGAAAAAAGGGGGTTTCCATTAAAAAAAAAAAAATGACCTTCAAAAAGCCATGAAGGTCAACTTCAAGGTCAAAATGAAGGTCACCATTGAATTCCCGTTGAAATTTATTTCAGGAATGACCTTCACTTTTTTGAAAAATATTTTACCTGTGGAAATATTCAACCGTTTCGGGACTTTTTAGACACACTGTATATATATATATATATAATATATTTAATATATATTTAAATTTGAATACTAAATTACATGTTGAGATTTCTCTGATATATAGTAAAAGTTTGTCGAATTATCTTCTTACCAAAGAAATCTCAATGTGTAGTTTCGCATACAAATTTAGATATGATTAATTGGATTTTTTTAATAATCAAACCTTTCATTTACATTTATACATTAAATTGTCATACAAATTTTTAACTATTCTGAAACTTTTTTTAAAAGTATTTTATTTTTATAATATTGGTCACTTTTACTTCATAACAAAGAATCACAATGAGTAATTTCGTATAAAAATGTAGATATAATTCATTCATTAAAAAAAAAAATTAAATTAATATTGAATCCCTTAATTAACACTTGTTTATTGAAACTATCATGTAAAAGATTTTATACATTATAAAATTATCATTTTAGGGTTAAGTTTTCAAATTATATCTTCCGTCATTTCGAATTCGGCATCTCTTTAGCGCCTCTTTTGCACGGAAACCAGCAGAGTCGAAAGAAACTTAAAAACCGAGGAAGCTGTCGATTTGTAAGCAGTGCTCCTACACACTGTTGAGTTTTATATAGCAATCCACAGTGCGGCCACTACCATGTATTTTAGGAGGGTACTTAAAAGAGTGAAAATGAGCATCAGCGCCGCCAAGTTTTGATAGCAAGAACTAATATCAATGCAAACGAAACCCCCGCCCCCTCAACCCGATGTATTCTAAAGAACGGAAAATTTTGAAATATATTGTATGAAATCCATTTCATAAATTTAAATGATTTAAAGTTGAAAATAATTTGTGAAAGAATAAAAATACAACAAGAATTTTTAAATATGAATCACAATGAATAGTTAAATACTTTACTATTACACGGAGAAAAATGATAAGAAAAAAATATCACCGACACTTGAGGAGCCTCAAACCGTAGTTGAGTAAAATGAGCATCGGGCGGATTATTTCAACCGGCAATGATATCGTTGCTATGGTTACAGCAGTTTAAAAATAACATCGGGAGCGACAATAGCGACACCACTTGATGATAGCAAACATTATAATTCGTTCCCCTTTTCTCCTATATGAGTAGACCCACTGTGTAGCAATCTAACTTACACAACTTCAGCTAACAGTGCGTACATGTGATTCCTGGCGCAAGCAATATCAGCTGTAGGTACAAGGAGCCTTCAACCAAATAAAACTGAGAGAACTACTGCGAACAGCAGACACACTACGCTGCATGCGCAACCATTCTCACGTACGTACTGCTGTTGGCGTTGTGTGCGTAACGTTCGCGGGTCAAATCTGGACACACTGCCTGGCCATATCCTTCTGTTTGACTCTGCTCCACCAGACTATTGACGCATACGTCAGCCTGAGTCGCAGAATCGCTGTGAAGATCCATAGTAGTGTGTCGGGCTTCAGGCCCCAATTACTTCCAATAGCTCTTCTGTAAAGCCAAAGGGTTGTTATAAATTTGTTGCACTTGTTTTCGAAGTGGTCTTTCCAAGTTAGCTTTTTGTCTAGGATAACTCATAGATATTTTTGAAAAATGTTCACGTGCTAATTATCAACTACTGAGTAGATTATATTTCAGAGATTTTTTTTTATTTTTGTCACAGCATCGAAAATCATGAGCACACTTGGGAAATTTTCACCCTACTTGGACAGAGGGTGTTACTAGGACGTTTCCCATTGTATGCATTTGTTTACATTGATCTCGTGAGATTTCTTGTATATATTTTCTGTGACCATTTGCGACCACAGAAATATGGGAATGCATTCCACAATAAGTTATAGCGCGGTGCATTTCTACTTTGTATTGTATAACTATAGTATTTAAAAATCCGGTAATTTGCAAAAGTTGAATATAAGTTTTTTCGACGTGTACCTGTCGTTGAGGTAAATCGCATTCGCCCACTTCCAATAGAGACAATGTCGTTATATTCGCATTGTTTGAACCGCAATCAAATCCAATGATGGCGTAAGTTGTTTTCGTAAAGAGCAATTTCAGGATCAGCAGTACCAAGAGGAAGCCTCCCCTGCTTAAAAATGTCAGGTAGAAATCGAGTAGAAACCGGAAAGAAACCGGATGCAAAGCCATTCGGGTTTTACCCGGTTCTATACGGTTTTTATCTGGTCTCTAATTTCATTTTTCGGGATCTATCTGAGTCTATCCAGTCCTTATCCGGGAAGTAGTAACAGAAAATAAGTTGTATGAATATTGTACCCGGTCTTATCCGATTCCTATCCGGCATATGGAACCAGAAATTAATTACAAAAATATGTATCTACCCGGATCCTATCTGGTTTCTATAAGGCAGCTGTCGTCTTGTGAATTTTTAAGATGAAAGTGAATCTGCTACCTGGCCCTACCCGGTTCCTATCTGGCATATGTAAATGGAAATTAAAATACGAAAATATGTCTCTACCTGGATCCTACCTGGTTTTTATAAGGCAGTTGTCGACTTGCAAATTGTTAAGGTGAAAGTGCACCTGCTATTCGGCCCTATTCGGTTCCTATCCGGCATATGTAAATAGAAATTAAAATACGACAATATTTTTCTACCCGGATCCTATCCGGTTTCTAAAAGGCAGTTGTCGACTTGCAAATTATTAAGAAGCCGGATACAAACCGGATAAAAATCTCAAAGGTCCCGGATAAGATCTTATCTGGGAAACCGGGTACACTGAGAGAAAATTATCACGTAATCTTACGGTTTTCGAAGGTATTGCAAGGATATTCATTAAAACCGAGAACTTTTACTGGCTCGTAATTTTTTTTACTGTCACCATCCTTAAAATTTACTTGTTTGCACCGGAATATTTTATTCAGTTATTTTCACATTATGCTATTTTTAAAAGTTTCTTTTGATGTCAGTAATAAAATTTAAGCCTAACACAAAAATATGCCGTTAGTGTGTTTAAAGAAATACAATTCCTATACACTGAGAAAAAAAACATGACTCAGTAACGTCCGGAAAGGAGTGATTCATGTCCGAAGACGAAAATTGGAAATAGACATCACTGTGTCCTCGCTAGACATGAACCACTCATGTCCAGAGCGTACACACTAATGTCTTAGGCATTAATAAAGCGCACGGGACTCAGCCCTGTCTAGACAGTAGTCAGTCATGTACAGCACCGGAACGACAACGCGCTAAACATTACTATATGTTGTGTCAGTGTTTGAATGTGGAAAGTTTCGTCGATTGTGTCTATTGATGATTAGCAGCAAAAAATTTCAAATATAAAGTGAAAAAGTACACTAAATTTAGTGCCACGTATTTCTCAAGATTATTGAGTTTCCAGAGCACAATGCCAATCGTGGAAACGAGAGGTAAGTTAAAAATTCGTCCCATAACCTCACTTTTTTGACATATGTCAATTCTGCTTCGCTTATAAATTGTTAATTATTATTTTGTAGAAGTGTCCGTCCTCGGCGAATATTCCAATGATTCTGTCATTAACGAAAATTGGCATATGTCAAAATAGAGAGGTTATGGGAGGAATTTCGAACTTACCTCTTGTTTCCATGATTGACATTGTGCTCTCGAAACTTAATAATCATGAAAAATACGTGGCACTAAATTTAGTGTACTTTTTCACTTTATATTTGAAAAATTTTGCTGCTAATCATCAATAGACACAATCGACGAAACTTCCCACATTCAAACACTGACACAATATACATTAATGTTTAGCGCGTTGTCGTTCCGGTGCTGGACATGACTGACTACTGTCTAGACAGGGCTGAGTCCTGTGCGCGTTATTATAGCCTAAGACATTAGTGTGTACGCTCTGGACATGAGTGGTTCATGTCTAGCGAGGACACAGTATGTTTATTTCCAATTTTCGTCTTCGGACATGAACCACTTCGTTCCGGACACTACTGAGTCATGTTTTTTTTTCTCAGTGTACGGGTGATTTTTGCTGTAAGTTGGTTAAAAAATCTCGGGACTCAGCAAGAAATTTTTACGGTTTTTTGACTAGAAAATTCCGCGGGACGGTGTGAATTCGCATGTAATCATAATAATCATATGCGAGCACGTGTGTGTATGTGTGTGTATCTGATTGTGTCGAGGTAGTAACAATAACTAAACATGTAGTTCACTTAACATGGGGTGAATAGTAAAATCAATTGAAGCTCTCATAGTAAACATAAGCAGTAGAAGTTACTACATAATAGTTGTTAGAAAAACAAACTGATTACAAGTACATAAGTGTACTATTTTTTTCAATAGAACTTCATTAGTTGGAATTACTTATTGCGAACTTTAATGCATAATTTCTTTATCAGATAATTTTTTTGATTCAAAAGTTGTATCATATTTTTGGCATTGAAAAAACTCAAATTTTTTAGATGCTAAACATACGTTGATTTTACTCTTGAAAAAAAAAATTAAAGGAATCATAACCTGTGTAAAGTATCACTATTATACAATAATAAAAATTAATACTATTAAAATTTATATAATTCTTTTTATTATGTAATGTTCTTTAAATAAAAAATTTGATCTTTTTCTTTCAAAAATATTTTATTATATAGAAAATCGATTTAATATTTAAAAATCTTAAAAATTTAATCAGAATCATAAATTGGCATAAAATTTAAAAATTCCCGATTACGCGGGGCCCAAACACTTTTTACACGGCCCTGCAGTAGTTGCAGGTTATAAGCGCTATTTTCTTTCTTGTATTCGAAGCGTGCGCAGCCGAGAGGCTGAGAGGTTAGGTTAGTAATGCGTTAATTATAAGTAGAGAGGGTTCGAACCCGCAGCGTTAAGATTAATTTTTAATACTGCCTAAATGAGCGTTTGTGTAGTGTAGAGGGGGGTGTGTGTTTGTAGGTAAGTGTGTGTATAGAAATAGTAAGTTAAGTGTCTACTTAATAGTAAATACAGTTTTGAAATATACTAAAAGTATTCATCGATTCAACTACTGCTCTTATTTGATTTACCTATGTTCCTGCAGATCACTTAACTTCAAAATTGACACTGGGGCGTTCTCGAACTACGGAAAAAGTAAGTTAAAAAGTAGTCAAACCTACTGAGATTTTTTTTCGGTGTACGTGTAACTAAAAAGTACTGTCAATTTACTCAGAAAAAATTTCCCAGGTAGATAACAGATTTTTTACTGCGAAAACAGTAAATTTAACCTTCCAAAGGAATATTCCTTCATTGCCGCTAATAACGGTAAATATTAGTCTTAACTCGAATTTTCCCTGTACTTTTTTTCTCAGTGTAAAGATATTATGCGATCCCAGATAGAAACTAGTTAAGCTCCAGGTACAAACCGGGGACAAAAACCGGGTACAAATCCAGTAGCGCCGGATAAGAACCGAATACACGTATTCTGAGGACCCGGCTACAAACCGCATAAAAATCTTACAGAGCCCAGATAAGACCTGTATAGAAACAGGACAAAATATTATATCAACCCAGATAGAATCCGATTAAGTGCTGGATAAGAACCGGGTATAAGTATTTCAAGGAGCCGGATACAAACCGGATGAAAATCTCAAAGGTTCCAGGTAAGAACCATGTAGAAAGCGGGTAAAGATATCATGCGATCCCAGATAGGACTCGTTAAAGCTCCAGGTATAAACCGGGGACAAAAACCGGGTACAAATCCAGTAGCGCCGGACAAGAACCGAGCATACATATTTTAAGGAGCCGGATACAAACCGTTTAAAAATCTCAAAGGTTCCAGGTAAGAACCATGTAGAAACCGGGTAAAGATATTATGCGATCCCAGATAGAACCTGATAATCTCCGTGTATAAACCGGGGACAAAAACCAGGTACAAATCCAGTAGCGCCGGATAAGAACCGACTTTTAGCCGGTTCTTATCTGGGTTCTATCCCTCATTTTAAGCAGGGTCGTAATCCCATGTCTGTAAAGAGGAGGTTCCAATTAGCAGCTTATCTTGCTTATTTATTATAGATCTTCAATAATGTCTTGAAATATTTTAATATGTATTAATGCGTATTATAGTTGAGTACTTATTTCATTGAATTTAGAATTTCGACTAAAGATTCGTGTCCTGATGATCGTAGGCTGAGGATTAAATTGTTGTAGGCTTCTGGACCCCGGGTTTTAATTGTTGTAAAGATATTTCGGATTGTAATTGGATTAGTGAAATCTTTACTCCACTCAGGTATGTTACAATCTTCGTGATTGTATTTCCGTTTTTAATTAGATAAGGCCAAAGAGCTATCATATCGACTAGATTTACAAATACATCAATTAGACTCGATGAGTATAATCCATTTTAATCTAAAATATAATTAATGATTTATATATTTTGTGTATTCTATGTTTTTTTATTTTGCAATATTTATATGTGATCTTTTCAGTCTCTTGACTAGAACTACTGTCCGTTTTCCTTTTATGTTGATTTTTACATTTCATTTTCCTAGTACATCTAATAATTCGTGAGGACCTGTGTATGGATAATCTAGCTTTTTAATTTCTCCTCCCTTTAATAAAGATACATTATCCCCAAATTTTCTTGCTTGTGTTCGCATTGCATGCAGTTGTGTAACAAATTTGATTAAATAATCATCATAAGTTTGCAATTTTTCATTTTTCTCGTTCTTATAGCCATAATAGTGCGAGGTGCTAGAGAGTATGTTGTAAAATTATGTTGTATGATAAGAATATTCTTCTTCGATCAGAAGAGCAAAATGATAGTATTTTCCCTTTTTAATTTTTTTTGCTGTTCCCTTTTGTAAATTTGTAATTTTATCTTTTCGCATCATTAATTGATCGCGACATTAAACGATATTTTTATTCATTAAAATTTGTCTGGTAGATTTTGAGCTAGGTGGAGGGGGTTCTAGGGGTGAACGGATTTCTTCAGATTCTGAATTATTATAATTTTCGACATTTTCCCAGGTTTTTATTTGTTGTTTTTTGTTTATTTCGAAATTATGTTGATTAAAAGTGTCTTCAACGCTTTTATTTTAAAAAACTTCTTCAATACAAGAGTTTTCAGCGTTTTCAGAGTTTTCTTTATCTTCAGGTTCTACATCAATTACTTCATCATCAGATGTAGAGAAATAATTTTCGCTTTCTTCCTCTTAAGGTATAATTAATTGTTTAGGCTTTTTGGCATTTTTCTCCCTTTTATTTTTTTTTGGATTTCTCTCGAATAGTTCAAATATTCTGGATCAGAGTCAGATTCGGATCCTAGTTCTATTTGACTTGGATTTTTCGTATATATTTCCGGAAGCCCCTAGCAGACCTGGTTGAGAGAACGGTCAGAGAATACTCTGACCGTTCTCTGACTTCGCATAATTATGGCTAAGAACGATAAAAAACCTTTAAAAGCATTGCATTTATGATTCTGCGATCAAATTTGAATTAGCAGGTGTAGGAATAAATAAAATTATTGTATTTATTCCTACGCCTTCTATTGCAAATTTCTCAACGGAATCATAATTTCAATGTTTTGAATGTTTTTTTAATCGTTCTCAGCCATAATAATGCGAGGTCAGAGAACCGTCAGAGAATAATCGGACCGTTCTCTCAATCGGGTCCGCTAGGGAGTTCATCTTCAATTATTTGTTGAGTTGAATTTTTCATTTGTTCTTGTTTTTTCTTTTTACCATGGCGAATTTTCATAGTTTTTTCCAAGTATTAGACTTGAAAGTATAATTGTCATAAACAGAAGCTCTGATGATAAAAGTTTTAATAAACTTGTATAATTTAGAAAATTGTTACAAATGTCTTTAAATAATTCTTCATTTGGAGAAACGTTAATATTTAATATTGGATCTTGTGTGGATTCGCTAGGGCCATCTGTATCATCTTGGAAAATATCGAATTGAAATACAATACTTACTTTTGGAATTATTTTCTTTTTTGATATTATTTCCTTGATTAATTTTTATAAAAGATTTCTCAAGATTCATTTTTTCTTGATATTTCATAAAGGTATCATCATCATCTTCGTGTAAATTTCTTGATTTTTCTTCATTAGCAATAGGGTACAATATTATTGCAAGTGCTTCTTTTCCATGTGTCGTATTTTTTCTCAGTGTCACTTAAACTACGTGAAGCATATATGCTATTGGCTTATCTTTGCCTATTTTACCTTGTGATAATATGCCTCCTATTGCGTATCCTGAGGCATCTGTTGTGAGAACAAAGGGTTGAGAAAAATTGGGTTGTTGTAAAAGTGGTTATTCACATAGTTTTATTTTTGAAATATTAAAAGTTATTTGCTGTTTATCGGTCCATATGAAAGGAGTATCCTTTTTTAGAAGATGATCAAGAGGATTGGCAATTTTTAAAAATCCTTCGATAAATCTACGATAATATCCTGCTAATCCTAAAAATTGTTTGACATTCTTTTGTGTTTTTGGAACTGGAAATTCTTCTACGGGTATTATTTTTCTGGGTTCAGGTCGAACTCCATTTTTATCAATGATATGACCTAAATATTCTATTTCAGGTCGTAAAAATTCACATTTGTCTGGTTGCAAATGAGGGTTTGCTTTTCGAAGACTTTGTATTAAATTATTAAATTTTTTCTTGTGTTCTTTTAGTGTATCAGCAAATATGATTATGTCGTCAAGATATACAAAGAGTTCTTTTCCTATTAATCCAGTTAAAGTAATATCCATTAACCTTTGAAATGTTATAGGAGCGGTTTTCAAACCAAAAGGCATTCTATCAAATTCATATTGGCCATGAGGTGTAGAAAATGCAGTTTTATAAGAGTAATTAGGGTCCATTTTCATGTGGTGATAACCAGTAGCTAAATCGAATACTGAAAAATATCTGGCAGATCCAAGTGAATCGAGTATATCACTTACATTAGGTAGTGGGTAAGAATCTCCGATTCTTTTTTCATTAATTTTTCTGTAGTCAAGCACCATTCGCCATTTCATGTTACCTTTAGAATCAGATATTTTAGGAACAATCCGAACTGGGGTTCATTAACTTGTTTTGTAATTTCTTCTTTGTGAACAGGGGGAAATCTATATTGTCTTGAAAAAATTGGAGAATCATCTATAGTTGGAATCGAATGTTGCAAAACGTTAGTATCTTTAAGTGGTTCTCCTGGGATTTGAAATCTGTCTGCACTGTTGACAATTAATCTTTCAAATGATCCAAAAAAAGAAGTTTCTTGATAAATTCAATTATTTCTTCCTCTGTTATGTTTAAAAAATTGTATGAGTTTCTGAAAAAATTGTTCGTTTGAAGAAGCTATATTCAGAATTTTGCTAGATAAATCGTCATCACTTAAGTTTATTAAATTTCTTGATTGTCTTGTTACATTTTGAGAATCTCTTCCTTCAAAATCTTCTAAATAGTCGTTATTGATATCGTTAATGGTATTTCATTTTCATTTGCGAATTTGATATAAGTTGTACCCTTGCAATTTTTTACAATTGCGTCTCCGGCATAAATTCCTTCGCCAATATGTAGTCGAGGTATGTAACCTTCGCTTTTTTCATTATTTTTAATTAGAATGTAAAATGTTGTTACTGTTCTAGCTGGAACTGTTAGTATTTGTGTTGATTCAAATAGATACAGTTTATTTTGTATTTCTATAAATTTTGATACAGAATTTATATTGACTTTATTTTCTCGAAAAAATTCTGAACCTAGAACTCCGTCTTCATCGATTGGAACTTCATTAGGAATTATATTCAGTATTGTTGGATATCCTAGAATGTTTATTTGTACTTGTCCTATTGTAAAAAGTGGTAAATTATTTATTTCTGTAAGTTTTAACACTATTTTTTCATATAGTGGTAATTTAGTATTTACCGCATTTTGTTTAATCAAATTTCGACCAGCACTGCTATCTATTGTGACGTTGCAAATTTTTGCAACTCACAATTATGAATAAAATATACGATTTGTTAGTGCTTAATTTCGAAATGTTTAATTTTGAATGATTTTACCGAACTAAAGAGTTTCTCAAAGGCTGCACGGTACTCGAGGACCAGGGGCTATATGTAAAATTTAATATTAAGGACTTACACCTGTGTATGTTTTATTGTTTTATTTATGTAAAATCGCCGAGAGCAACGTGGGACGTCGAGGGAATTCAGAACCAGAAGGACGTACTTAGGACTTATGCTGACGTCTAGCCCGAAATTTTGCTGCATATTGACAAACCTGCCACCTTCAAGTTTTGCTGCCTATTTTCAAACCATCACCTTCGACAACCTATGAACTGGGCACCCTTCGAGGACGCCCCTAGGACTTGCGCTGCGTTTCCTGCCTCAAGAATCCTGGATGACTCCTCCACCTAGCAAGAAACCTCGAAGACCGAGTCATGGGCAACACCAGTCTCGACCTCCAGTTCACTAGCGAGGCCCCTATAGCCCAGGCCCGTGACATGCCACCTTTATTGGATCCCAGCAAGACTCCTCGTATAACGGATGAGCAAGAGAGTCCCCCAAAATTTTGATTACGATATGGATGTCAACGGAGGGGAAGGAGGCTGGAGCAACATCTGCTGACAAATTAAGTCTTGAAATTTCACCAGGAATGTAGATGTTGGGGGACTGCAGGCTCCTCGTCAATACGCTCCTGCGATACCTCTGCGCTAGATCATAGCAGAAGTGGGCCGCCAGCCAATCAACGCGCCGGACCAGCGGTAGGGGAAGCGACAGGAAGGCACGAGCGACCGGCAAGCGACAGCATCGTTCTATTTTGTCAGCAGCCTTTGAAATTTTTTTAAGTGTTTCCTATTGTTACGACCGATAAGGACGATTTCGACCCAGAGACCACGAGGCCATCGCCCTTAATTTGCTTTTTTGGCATTGTTGCCTTTCTATAAGGTGAGGCCGCTTTATTTTATCCTTTCCAGGAACCCTACCGACACGCGGCCACCGTTTTGTTGAGTTGGCTTTTAGATTAATAATTTGGCACTTGTCAGGGCGGATTCCCTGTCTGGGCTGCGATTTTAGTGACTCCTTTTGTATTGTTGAGAGTTAAAACCCCCAAAAGTGTTAACGACCCTTCCCTATTTTTCTCGATTCCTTTATTTTAAAGTATTTTGGACTCCGTCCATGAGTACCGGACGAAGTAGCCTAACTTCTAAGGTTAGCCCCCCCCCCCTTTTTAGATAATACGTTCTCAGATTTCCCGTTTTCGACTCTGTTTTTCCCTTTTTTTTGTACATATAAAACCCCCTTATAGTATTTGTTATCTTTTAATATTTCCCCGTTTAATATTTTACGCTGTTTTTTATAGCTATAGTTTGTCGCTACCAAATGTCGGGTAAAGCGGATTGTTGATTTTGAATAAAATTGTTTTATCTTAAGCTTAACCTGGTAAAGCCACTTCATTTGTGTATTGAGCGAACCTTTTCTTTGGCCCATTCCGATCCAAAAACTCCCCCACTCTACCGATTTCGAGTTGAGCTAGCCGAGTTTGCCGGTACATCGAGTTTTCACCAGGACACCCCCCCTTTTTTTGTTTCTTTTAATTTTATCGAACTGAATTTGAAGCCCTGAAAATTACTGTTGGAAGCTTGGTGCCGAAGGAGTGCTGTGCATAAAAATAAAGTATACCATTACACTATCATCATGCGATCAGGGCTGTGAAGGCCTTCTGCGCATATCATTATCGATGGAATTGTACTTGGTTTGGAAATGCTTATCTTTATGGCCGGTTGATCGTTAGACGTGGCTGCTTCTGGTTCTTGCCTTATGCTTTCCTCAGTGCATCTGTACTGGGGAGAGCGTTTGAGTTTTCCGAATGTTGAGATTATTGTTTATTTAATCTAATATTACAATTTCTAATAATACGTCCTGGTTCTTTACTATAATTGCATATGGCTTCTGATTTTTGAGAATAAGTGTGATTAGGTCTACTTAATTGTTGATTTCTCATTTCACGTTGTCTATTTTGATTTGAAAATTCTCTATGATTTGCGTACCTGGTGTGATCTAGTTGTTCTTGTCTATTATTATCATTTCTGTTTCTCAAAAAATTATTATTATTGTAATTATAGTTTCTATTGCTGTTGAGATAATTATTCCTGTTATTTGAAAAATAAATCTTTGATGAGGGCTCCGATTAGAACCGAAACACACTTCGAAAAATAAATAATCTTTTGCAATTTCATACATAATCAATTATATTAATAGGTAATTTACAGATTCGAAATCTTTTACTTCGCTAAAGCATAATTTTTTAGGGACTTCTTTTAGATGTGGAAATTTCATAATTTCTATCCACTTTTTAATATTTACCTTGACCGTTTCTAATTTTTGAACATGAAATTTTTAATGGCTGAAATTATAACAATGGTAACGCGTCTGCAATTAATTGTGCCATTTACGGAACTTCTCCTGCCAATAGAGATGACCTGAAACACAAAACTAGAACATATTCTTACTCTGCATATCAATACGCATGTGTGAGCTATTAAAGTTAAAGTACCGATTTTTGCACTTTTTTCTTCACATTATTGTTTATAAAAAAAAAATTTTCAACACCTTTAGTTGATTCTGGAACCAGACATTTTCACACTTCTGAAACACACGTGTGCCAAATTTCCGTAAATTTGGAAAACGTGGTTTCGAGAAAAATGCTTCGAAAGTATTTGGGTCACGGTGAGCGAAACCGCCGATGGCATGATCAAAATCATAAGGTTAAAATTGTTTGTTTTCGATAAAAAAAAACCTGTTAAAATAAAAAAACCCCTCTCTCAAACCAATACACCAACCGCGGAACCACTTTTCGGCTTTAAACTTCACGGGTGGTTGGTTCCAGCTTGAAGTCGCGTACGACTCTTCCGTCATTTGTTCGCCCGGAACTTCCACTCGCGGCCACTCACCCGTTAGGCAAACCGACTAGCCGCGCCAGCCAGGGTAGGAATAAAGAGATTTCGCCCCTGAACGACGCGGACAGCCAAGTCCACCCGACACGTAGGACCGCGGGTGCAGGTCCCGATGCGATTTCTACTGGCCCTCCCCGCTGTTTCGCTCCTGACGCCCATCGAGCACTCTCGTCCTCATCACAATTAAGACGAATGACTCGATGAACGTTTAAAACCGCTCAGACTGGAGCATCAGAGAGACCATCGTGTCAGGAGTGAGCTCGGCACCCACTGCCTGACCAAGGGCCTTCCTTGCCACCCCCCACTTTGCGCATTCGACGAGTGCGTGCTCTGCATTAGCCACAGGTGAATCGCAGTAATAACACATCTCCTCGTTTCTCTTCTTAAAGCGCTTCAGGTACGCGTTAAAACAGACATGGCCTGAGAGCGCTTGCGCCAAATAAAAGCCGACTTCTCCGTACTTTCTGTTCAGCCTGATTGCGAGCTCCGGGATCAGGCGGTAAGTCCATTTCCCGGTCTGCTGACCATGCCATCTCATCTGCCACTTCTCGACGAGTCTGTGCCTTCAACCCTTACGGATGGCCTCCTTCGCGCGAACGATTTCCTGCAGGTTGGTACAGGTAAGCTCCTTGCGGAGCTGAAAGGTCTCTTGCCTTTCCTCCGCCAATAGATCTATTGGTGGGACGCTCGCCAGGACCAACACAGCACTCGTCGAGATAGTTCTATATGCTGAAACTATTCTCAACGCAGCAGATCTCTGCGCCAAGAACCGGTTCTTCTGGATAGGATGGGTTTGCAGGGCATTAGCCCAGACCGGAGTTGCATAAAGCAGCTTCGAATGCACTACGCGCGCCACCAATCTCTTTTTTGCTTTCCTGGCTCTACCAATGTTTGGCATTAGCCGAGCCAAGTTTGCTCCACATTGGATGGCTTTGGCAGTTGCGTTCCTTAGGTATTCGCCAAAGCTAAGCCTACGATCCAACTGCACTCCCAGGTACTTCATACTTGTTTTCCACTCGACCTCATGCTCTCCGAGAACGATCCTCGAGTACTGGCAGGATCTCCTGTCCATGACGAGCAACGCCTCAGTTTTCTCAGGGGCCTGTCGCTCAGATAGTCATCTATCACTCGCAACAGGTAGTCTGGAACCTTATTTTGCATCATCGCCTCGATGCAGATGTTCCATCTTGCGCTATTGACCGCATTGCGTATGTCAATGCTGATCAACGCGCAGAATCCCTTACGCTTACCCGTTCCTTTTCTTGCATTCGTGGCGATGTTAACCACAGCTTGGATAGCGTCCACAGTGGACCTGCCTTTCCTGAATCCAAAATGGTTTTCCGAGAGACCGTTCTCCCCGACCAAGAGGGCCTGAAGCCATTGTAGAATCGACCCCTCCAGAAGCTTCCCCATCGTATCAAATAGACATATTGGTCTATACGATGAGGTATCCCCTAGAGGTTTGTTGCCCTTCCTCAGCAGGACCAACCTCTGCCTCTTCCAGTCTACGAAGAACATCCCCTCCCGAATACAGGAGTTAAAGGCTCCTAGGAGGAACTCCGGGTATGCCCCGATCACCTCTTTAAGGATCTTAGTTGGCACTCCGTCGATGCCCGGCGCCGTATCCGCCTTGAGTCTCCCACCCGCTCTCTTAAGTTCTTCGAGAGTGAAGAGGTCTTTGCGCTGAACCACGCAGGAACTTCGGTCCAGTCTTTGGAACGGCCCCACGTTTGGAAACAAGCTACGCATAATGTACTTGACTCGATCGGGATTGTCCAGGCCCGGAGGCCCAGGGCCTTTCATCTAGTCACCAATTTCTTGGTGGCTATTTTGAAGGTGAGACCTCATGAGTCCTTCTCGACCTCACCGATTAAGTCTTTCCAGCATTGAAGTTATAATTAAACTCGATGCACCGCTTGTAACTCAAGGTTGTCTCCTCGAGAGCCGACCAGTCGCCTATCCTTGCGGCGAGGCGCGGCAATCGTAAATTCGATTATTGACCCCCCCGCTCCTCGTCTGAACGTAAACTCCTTGCCCTGATTTAAGACGATCAGTTCATTCCTAGCGTCGATCTCACCAAACAAGATTCCCTTTCCTATCTAGGCAGGCTTCACCCCATTCGGGCGACTTACTATTAAAGTCACCCCCTATGAGGGATCGCTCGACGGCCTCACTGAGGCTGTCGTCAAGAAGGACTATCTGGGTCTCGAAGACCTCGAAGGGATCGCCGGGGGAGAAGTAGCAGCTGTACACACGCACACCCGCCACCTCCAACCAAACGAACCCCGAGTCGGACTCCAGAAAATCCCCGACGCTCAAATCTGGGCTACAAATAAGGATGCCGGCCCCCCTTGATGCATGCTGGTACCAAGCTGAGTTTTCACACCATTTGTACTGCTCAGTAATCAGCAGTACATCGGCCCCCCTCTCCCTGGCAGTCTGCATCAGAAGGTTCTGGGCTTCCTTCCCTCTCTCAATGTTGAGCTGCAGAAACTTCAATTTCTGCCTCTCAACCTCCGGATTTCTTCCCGGAACACTGGGCAAGAGCCGCTCCCAGAAAAATGGGCAATATCCTTTTCGCCCCTATCAGTGCAAGTCAGGCACTTCGGCGGGGCCTTACACTCGTTGGCCCTATGCGTTACGTCACTGCACCTCCAGCAGGGATCCTTTCTGCTGGAGTGGATGCAGCCCCGCGAGACGTGGCCATACCCTTGGCACCTAAAACACTAGACTACTTCAGGATATTCCCGGATGCGGCAGTTCACCCTCCGCCCTCACCTCTCCCAGCTGGAGGAGACGTAAAGCGTCTGCGTCCGCCAGCCGGACCACCGCACTCCTCACCACACCGAAACGGGTGTGAAGCCTGCAGTGCCCATCTAGGTCAGGCCTTCCCAGCGCCCAGGCGAGTGCAACAACCACCTCCTCCTGTTCCACAGTCTCGTTAAGGTCTCTAATTTCGAGGGACCTTCTCGAGACCATAGCTTCTAGTTTTTCCCTTGCTCCGACCGCCCGGTCGAGCGTCTTTCGGAATGCAGGGATTTCGCCCCCTTCTACAGGACCAGAAGGACTTCCTTCTTCCTTGTCCTCCGGATAGAAAGGACCTTAAGTCCTGAATCCTGGGAACCTGGTGGGCAGGGATCGTTTCGGTATCTTTTTCTTCTTTTCATTAATAATTTCCTTCTGAACGGGAACCTCTTTCCCGTTCGTCGAAATATTTTTATTTTTTTTATTAATTCTTTATTTTTAACCATGTGCCATTCCCCTCCCTCTTCAGGGAGCTGGCTCTTGGTGACGGCTGCGTATGAGGGCGAAGTGCTGCCCTTTCCTTTTTTTAATTTTCGTTCCTCGGTAGGAGAGGCTGCTACTCTCTTCTCCGACTTTTTAAGCGATATCGAGGTATCCCCCAGAGAAGCTGAGCGCGGTCTCTGAGTAAACCCATTTTTCTGGGGATAGGATGGGATTCCAGTTCTTTTTGGAATTCCGCCGCGCTTTCGATTAGGTGCTTATGGGTGTTGACCAGGCTGCCTAGCACTTCGTCATCCTCCCCAACACTCATTTTCACCGGTTGAGGGTTGTTCTTGAGCATACCTTCCTAGATGCATTTTAGAGCCGCGCCAGCTACTCCATTTTTTCACTTTGTTCCTTTAAGAGCTGGAGGATGAATTGTTTTACCAGCGCATCGTGCGTAGAGGAGCGGGTTGGAATAGTTGAGAACGGGTGTACCCTCGGACCGAAGTCCTACCCCAGTTCCCTGAGGCCCAACCTTCGCTTAGCCGGTCCCGGAAAACATGGACAGATGGGACTCGCTCGAAGCAACACAGGCTCCGACACCTGTGTTCAATACGCACTACCTCATTAAGGTCCCGAAGGGTCTGGCTTCTGATCCCGCATGGCACACCGCCTCGAAAGATCTAGGCTCACATCAGCCTCGCCTCCTGGTGGGCCGGGGAAGATACCACCTGGTGACAAAGCACTCCCAGTGAGATTTAGCACCGGTTGAGCTTCTTTCTCCTGCGAACCCTGCAAGATACCCACCCAATCTTGATGTGGGCCGCCCTGAGATGTTACAAGGCTCTTGCCTCCTCCAATAGAACGTATGCTTTTTTGTTCCCTCTATAGGGTATCATTGTTAGGGAGACCCTAAACTCCATGTCTAAATCTTGCTCGAAGAAACCTCGTACAGCCTCCTCGACGTATCCGGCTTCAATGCTTGGGTCCAGATCGGCGATCTCGACCTCAATCCGTGGAATAAGATGACGCACTGTCCCACTTGCTCCAACTGCCTCTTTGAAGGTGGAGTCTAGCCGCTCTCTGTCTTTTTTAGAACATTTCAGTTCTACTATCAACTCCTTGGATCGCGTCTCCCTGATTCCCTGAACTGTGGCGCCCAGTTCGTCAGGGTTGACGCGCTTTTTTAGCCCGCGCAGGATTGAAGCGCAGCTCATTCCCTCTGCTGGTTTAATGAGCACCACTTCTGAATTTTATGAATTTTTTCTGAATTTTTATTATTTGTTTATAGTTTATACCATGAGGGGAAGAAGAAGACGAAGGAAAAAGTGAATGTGACAGTTAGTGACTGTATCTTAAGTGGAAATATTTGTATATAAGTGAAAAACGAACGGATGATTACACTAAAATGTTTAGGAATTCACGTTGTGCGTGTGAAGTTTTGAGTTTTTCAAATTGGATTGGTTCGTTTTCCAGAAGGTTCAAATCTTGATGAGTTACTGGGGTTTCCAGAGTTTTTAAATTCATCGAGTTTTTATGGATTTTTATATATAGGCTCAATCCGAATAGCATGAAGAGAAGTGAGATAATAATTAATACAATTGTTACTATAGAAATGTAAAAAGATAATGTTTTAAAGTCCTTGCTGTTTTCTGTTCTTTTATTATAAGACTTTTTAAACTGAAGAAATGTAAATAATTGTTGTTCA
This sequence comes from Diplolepis rosae, assembly GCA_030998225.1. Taxonomy (NCBI): domain Eukaryota; kingdom Metazoa; phylum Arthropoda; class Insecta; order Hymenoptera; family Diplolepididae; genus Diplolepis; species Diplolepis rosae. The sequence continues at coordinate 296,395 of JAPYXD010000442.1, forward strand.
AGGGTAGATAGTGAAATAATTTAATTATTATTCCAAGAACTGAATAAATTTTTGGGTAATGAATTTGAGTTTAATGATCAGTTGTAAAGATTAGGGGCAATTTTATATAGTGAAGTTGAATGGCCTGTAGTGGGGGTAATTTTTAGAAGAGATTTTGATTTTGTGTTAATCTGTGGCAAGACTAAATTATTTGCTTCAATGATGCAATCGGATTGTGTTTGTAGAATACCAGCGTTATTGACAGTAATCTGAGTTGAAATTTTTTGTGGAGAATGGATTCGAATTTTTGTAGGGAAAGGAGTGGAGTATAACCATCCTTGATAAAATTTAAGTGGAGTCCATTGGATGTTTTTAGTTATTTTTAGATAGAATTGGCACTGATACAGTTTATTTTCTGTAAGGAGTGCTGTTTCACAAATTTGGTGCTCCATTCAGGGGGAGTGAAAGTACAAAGTTTTCGAATTTGGGTTGAATGACAGGTATCATAAAGATATTTTTCGAAGGTAAAATAAGTTTGTTTGTCATTTAAAAGTGCCAAATAGGAAATTTTAGATTTGATAAAAATGGATGTAGTCAAATCTGAATTAAATGTGTGATAGATAGGAATTGAATAGGGTTTCAATACTTGATATTTTTTTCTGATATAAATGGAAGAGAGAGTGAGATAACTAATTTGTTCTCATAAAAGAAAAGTTGAACTTTAGAAAATATTAGAAGTTCAGAAAGAGTGAGATCGTTTGCAGTTTGATATGGAGAACTTATGAATGCTAGATTCTTGATTCAATTGAAAGGGATTAAAGACATCAGAGTAGGATGCGAATTACCATTAATTGCAAAAACCAAATTAGTTGATAGCTGTTGTATACTGAGAATATAATGGTATGTAGCGTCTTTGATGTTAGTTATCCATGATACTTCGAACATTTCGTACAAGGAATCTGTTGAATTTGGATACTTTAGATGCCAGTTTTTAAATCTAGCAATTGTGTTTTTGGCATGGATGATTTTTTCACAAGTATCTGTTAAAATAGAAGGAAAAATATAAATCTGTTTTTCGTACCAGTCAAAGGTAGAATTATTCGATTTTTGCGTTTTGATAAGTGCTGTTTTAAAATTTTGAAAATCATCTTTCAATGTGATGTCTACAGTACTTTCTAGAATTAAGGAAAGTTCGTTTAAAACTGATTTTATTTTTCTTTCTTTAATTATTTATTGTGCTGTTATTTCATTGAGAATGCAGTTATTTTGACAATGGACAGTCAATTCTTTGAAAGTGTCAAGTATTTTGTATCCAAAATTCAAAAAGTTTAATATATTGATATAAGAAAGAAGATGCCAGCAGCCAGAGGTAAAAGTTATATTGTTTAATGGCTCGAAATAAATACTAGAAGCGTTTAGGATAGAAGTTATAATGAAATTATCAGCTTGATAAGATTGTATAGCATTTAATTTGATGATTATGATAAGATTACAAATCCTCAACATATCGCTTTTCGAGTTCCTAGAATAAAAGGGTCTTTTTACCATAATTTTTATTGGTGACAGCATGCATAGAGATTAATTAAATGCTATTAAAGATTAAAACTAAAATAAAAGTGGCGTGCGCAAGAGATTCATGCTTATTGTTTAGCAATTGTAATAAGGATTTGATTGTCTGAATCCACATTTAATGCATTTTTTATAGGAATTTGTAGGTGATTGGCTGTATGAGGTTGAAGGTTGAGGAATTGGGTGGATTGGTAAGTTATGTCTGATTCTTTTTTTGAAAGGCAGATTATTTATTTGTTTTATCTTAGAACGTCCATTTTTGTTTGATTGTGAAATTGGATTTGTTTTTTAAAGAATTGGATTCTAAATTTACAGTTAAAGTTTGAAAGTCATTTTGAAGATTATTAGTTTTTTCTGTTTCTATTTTCTCAAGTATAGAATGTATGAGTTTACAAGCTGCTTGATATTTTGCTTGTTTTGGTGTGCTAGCAATTCCACTTTCTTTCATTTGATCAGTTTTACAAACGCTCATATAAGTTGAAGATGTATTTGAATATTTGATGCTAAAAGTTAACATTTGTGGTTTTGATATTTGGAATTTTTTACAAGTATTTTTTAATCCTTTAAAGGCATTTAATTGGAAGGATTGATGGGAATTGGAGACTTGGGCTTCTATTTCCGATATCATTTTCAGTAATGTTTCTGTAATATGCTGCTTTGTTAGTTCAGGATCATATCCCAGCCCAGTTACTTTTTGTTTTTATAGTCTGCTGTGATTGTAAAAAATAATTCATTTTTCTTATCCTTTTTTAATTTATAAGAGTAGTTCATGCTGTTTGGTTTTTTTTAAGTGAAAAGTTTAAGGTATATTAGATAGTTCTGTGAGTTCACTGTGTGGATATAGGCTGGATGATTCGTTTTTCTTTTGTTTACCTGTTTTAATGTTTTCTTTGAGTAGATGTGTAGATATATCGGGTGCTGAAGGATTCGTATTGAGTGGCTCTTGTTGTTGGTCCTGTGTCCTTTGGTTTTCTTTACCTAAATGTAATAGAAGGTTAGTTACGGAGTCCCAAATAGCTCCTATGAAGTGAAATGACCAGCCAAACACAGTGTAAAGTGCATAACCGTGAATTACGGTATCAATTGTTATTTTAATACCTCTTATGATAATCATTACTCCATAAATCCTGCGCTAACCGTGCCGAAATTCGAGAATACTGCCCAAATTTTTGTCCAAGTTGAGTGAGCAATTTTTTAATAGTTTCCTCATCTAAAAGATTCATTAACGAGATTCCTTGACTTAAAGTGGATTGACCCATGATTCCGCGAGCTAGTGTGTTGAGAACCATCGACTTTTCTGCGGGGTTTGTTTAAATCCGATTGAGAATATATTCCGCTTGTTGCAAGATGAGCCGGATTTCCAAAAAATACATAATTGGAACAAAAGAGTTACAACTTGTTTGAGTGCCTTTTTTGTTAAGATGTGAGTTCTTGGTGTAATAAAAGAAGTCTGATTTCCTCTATAGATTGGTAGGTGTAAAAAACATTCTTCTGTTTTGCGATATTTAACCTCAATTGGGATGAATTTAATTATATGCACAACTTCTCCTGCAATTATTGACATGTAAACTGGACCTTTCATTAAATGATAAGCAAATTCATCAGGAGCTTAAGAAGCTAAAATTGAAGTATTTTTAAAAACTTGTTGCTCTAATTTACATTTTTGAGTTAAAACATCATGATATAGTTTGTTCACTTCATTACGAATGTGTCGGTCAATATATACAAATTTTGAATTGATGTATGTAAATAAATCCATATTTTGGACAAGTGGTTTCTTGTTTAGAAGCGTTGAGGATCCTGGTGTCATTTCAAGTATTAAAATTGCTGGTTGTTTGCTATCGCCATGAACTTTGGTTTGGTAAAAACGACTGAGGTCGCCATTGATCTGGATTCTCCTGACGAAGGGTCCATTGACTCACGTTCGGTTGTGGTCCTCTATTAAAAGGTTGCCGTTGGTTATTTCTGTTGTAGAAATTTCCATTATATAGAGGATTTCTTATAGGCTGCAATATTCCATACTTGTTTGAATATCCTTGTCTGTTTGAGGTTATTTGGTTCCATTCTCTACAGGTCGGAGCTGTATGTCCTCTTTTTCCACAGATTTGACAAAACATTTCTTCTTTTGCAATATTAATTCTATTTTTATCCCTTTTTCCTGAAGAAGTTGTAAGATTATCTTCTTTATGCCTATATGGTGTACGTGAAGATCGTAGTGCTGCAGTTGCTGATATTTTTCTTTCTATTGATAGTACGTTGTTTACCGTGTCTTTAAAATTATGTACACCTTGTAATCTGGATTCAATTTCGGTTTTTAATCCTCATAAAAAACAATCCAGAATATCGCTGTCAAGGGCTGCTTGAAAATTTGCGTATATTCTATCATTATTATTTGCTTTATGGGCATCTAATATTATAGAGAATAGATATTATAGAGAATTATTTGAATTTGTAATCAGAAGTATATACAATTATTAACTTGAGAAGACTTATAATTAATAGAAACAATCAATCAAAAATACAAATTTTTTACTTACATTGCTTTCACATCTTAAAATCGAGAAAACTTTCAAAACACTGTCAGACTGCAAATTAATTATTAAAAATCGCTTTTAAAATGCCTTAATACCTCAAACTTAAAAAAGAAATTTAGCCACTGATTGTTCAAATGAATATAACCTTACAAAGTCGTTACAATCGTAAGAAAAAGATTAGCAGAAAAGTCCAGCAACATTCAAATGTATATATCTATATATTAATAATTGTGTACTTACTATCTTCTTTATATTTTCAATCATAAACATCCGAGCACTTGACTTCAGTCACCGGTTTCCAGAAACGTAACACGTGTGCCAACTTCGCCTCTGATTTGAATCTCGTATGCGCCAATTTTGCCGCAAGTGTATCGTTCATTAATTAAATACTTTTTACGTAAAATGCTTATTTTTTCATACAAATATTCTATCCTAATCGTAAGATTAAATATCAAAGATTATAAAATCGTTGCATTAATCTAATTCACCTTGAATTACTATTATTTAACGATTTAACTCAATGGCTTCGAACATAACCACTATGCCAAAAAACGATTAATCGCAATAAAACTGTATTAAGCAATTAGATTTTTATCATTTTTTCTATCAAATACATATCATACAAGAATGCACACGATACAACTATTTTTATTTTTTGTTATGTTATCATTTTCTGAAAAATAGGGTGCGCCAATTTAGACGACGCGCCAATTTCGCCGCTTCTCCCCTAATTTGTAATTTAATTCACGATCTGAATCGTCTGAGCATTCAGATGAACGTAATTGTTCTTTATAATCCGAAATATTTGTTGGCATCAAAGTGCGGTCAAATTTATCAACGATAGTAGAGTTTCCGGTTAAATTTGAAGTATCAAAAATACTTTCATCGAATAATATTGAATCTGTTAAATTTGATTGCTCGTTTGGAAGTGTACTAGAACTAATTATTATACTGGTATCTTGATTAGGATTTTTTGATAACTCTAATTTTTGAGACGTCGAGGCACTAGTATTTGAAGGAGTATTTGGATTTTTCGATTCTTGGTTTTCAGCTGTTTTTTTCTTAATTTCAAAAGCTTTTTTTTATTGTCTTCTATAATTTCAGCAAGTATTGGATTGTTTTTAGCTTTAATACGAGTAATACTTTTTGCTGTTAAATTATCTTTCTTATTTTCCACAGACATTTGGATTCAAGATCATGTCGATAAGAAATATAATTTTTGTGTAATTTAATCGATTTAGGTTTAACGATTTTTTATTAAAAATTCTTAGATAAAAAGTATATAATATTTTTTGTATATTTGACAAATTTTTAATTAATTAATTTAATAAATAAGAATAAGCATTTGAAGAAGAACCAACAAATAGATTTCATTTTTATGAATTTTATAAAATTTGTGTAAAATTGTATAAAAGATTATAATATATGTATATAGAGCATTAAATTTGTGCAAAAGATTGTTTTAATCTGAATTAAACAATCAAAAACTTACATTTTATACGGTAAAAAATTATTTATATTTTATTATCATAACTACTAAATATTTTATATCATAAAAAAAATATTTTAGCTGCGCAATATTGTGAAATTATAAAATATGAAATTAGTTTTTAAAATTTTTCGAAAATGAAGAAAAAATCGAGTAAATATAATTCTAGGCACAGTTTAGATAAAACAAAATAGCTTATAATTCTCAAATGCAGAGGCAAAATATTTCTCAATATTCAATCAAATCTCGTACGCACTGTTTTTGTTTAAAATATTTTATAGGGGCACTTATTAAAATTAAGATAGTGAAAACTTGAATACAATTAACCGGGTAGAGGACAAGCCAAATAAATCACATTACAATTGATGTTAATAATTTATTATAAAAAATACAAATTTTATTTTGACCCAAGCGACTTTTAATTGTTGGTTGCAGGCTCTTTTCCTTTGGTTGGTCGAGTATGATTGATCCAACCTTAAAGAAAAACACACCGTGAGTCTAAAGGGCTCAAAAAGAAAAGAGAAAAGAGAACTTTAATAAAAACAATGTTATTTTGACTTACCGGTTTTTCTTGATCAGATGGCCTCTTGAAAACGATAATCCTTCAGGTTCTGTTGATCCTCTGGTAATCGGGTACCTCCCCCAATTACCCTTGTTGACCAACAGTGAGGGTTAATCCTTTTTTCAATGGGTATCCTTGTTTTGATACCTCGATGAGAATGCCCTATTGAAAAAATTGACTTCAAAAACCATGTCAAAAACAACATGAAAAAAGTCGTCAAAAACGTGATAAAGAATGACGTAAAAAATTACGTCAAAAACGACGCCAAAAAGAACATCAAAAACTTTGTCATGAATTGGGACAGTTTTTGACGTCGTTTTTGATATCATTTTTGACGTGGTTTTTAACATCATTTTTGACATCGTTTTTGAATTCATTTTTGACCTAGGTTTTTTATAAATAAATTTTTACCACTTTTGCACGAACGTACTATTTATTATAACTATAAGTAGAATATTAAGGAATATTAAGGAATGTTAAGGAGACTTGTGATTGCGGAAAAAAAAATACTTCCATACCTTTTAACTGTAAACTTATTTTATTTAATATTTGAACTTTATAAAAACTATATCAGTGCATAATAAAAAATTAGGTCAACAATAAAGTCAAAAAGGATGTCAAAAACGACGTCAAAAACTGTCCCAATTCATTACAACGTTTTTGATGTTCTTTTTGGCGTCGTTTTTGACGTAATTTTTTACATCAATCTTTATCACGTTTTTGACGACTTTTTTCAACTTGTTTTTGACATGGTTTTTGATGTCATGTTTTTCAATAGGGTGGTCCTACGCCTTCTATTGCAAATTTCTCAACGGAATCATAATTTCAATGTTTTGAATGTTTTTTTAATCGTTCTCAGCCATAATAATGCGAGGTCAGAGAACCGTCAGAGAATAATCGGACCGTTCTCTCAATCGGGTCCGCTAGGGAGTTCATCTTCAATTATTTGTTGAGTTGAATTTTTCATTTGTTCTTGTTTTTTCTTTTTACCATGGCGAATTTTCATAGTTTTTTCCAAGTATTAGACTTGAAAGTATAATTGTCATAAACAGAAGCTTTGATGATAAAAGTTTTAATAAACTTGTATATTTTAGAAAATTGTTACAAATGTCTTTAAATAATTCTTCATTTGGAGAAACGTTAATATTTAATATTAGATCTTGTGTGGATTCGCTAGGGCCATCTGTATCATCTTGGAAAATATCGAATTGAAATACAATACTTACTTTTGGAATTATTTTCTTTTTTGATATTATTTCCTTGATTAATTTTTATAAAAGATTTCTCAAGATTCATTTTTTCTTGATATTTCATAAAGGTATCATCATCATCTTCGTGTAAATTTCTTGATTTTTCTTCATTAGCAATAGGGTACAATATTATTGCAAGTGCTTCTTTTCCATGTGTCGTATTTTTTCTCATTGTCACTTACACTACGTGAAGCATATATGCTATTGGCTTATCTTTGCCTATTTTACCTTGTGATAATATGCCTCCTATTGCGTATCCTGAGGCATCTGTTGTGAGAACAAAGGGTTGAGAAAAATTGGGTTGTTGTAAAAGTGGTTATTCACATAGTTTTATTTTTGAAATATTAAAAGTTATTTGCTGTTTATCGGTCCATATGAAAGGAGTATCCTTTTTTAGAAGATGATCAAGAGGATTGGCAATTTTTAAAAATCCTTCGATAAATCTACGATAATATCCTGCTAATCCTAAAAATTGTTTGACATTCTTTTGTGTTTTTGGAACTGGAAATTCTTCTACGGGTATTATTTTTTTGGGTTCAGGTCGAACTCCATTTTTATCAATGATATGACCTAAATATTCTATTTCAGGTCGTAAAAATTCACATTTGTCTGGTTGCAAATGAGGGTTTGCTTTTCGAAGACTTTGTATTAAATTATTAAATTTTTTCTTGTGTTCTTTTAGTGTATCAGCAAATATGATATGTCGTCAAGATATACAAAGAGTTCTTTTCCTATTAATCCAGTTAAAGTAATATCCATTAACCTTTGAAATGTTATAGGAGCGGTTTTCAAACCAAAAGGCATTCTATCAAATTCATATTGACCATGAGGTGTAGAAAATGCAGTTTTATAAGAGTAATTAGGGTCCATTTTCATGTGGTGATAACCAGTAGCTAAATCTAATACTGAAAAATATCTGGCAGATCCAAGTGAATCGAGTATATCACTTACATTAGGTAGTGGGTAAGAATCTCCGATTCTTTTTTCATTAATTTTTCTGTAGTCAAGCACCATTCGCCATTTCATGTTACCTTTAGAATCAGGTATTTTAGGAGCAATCCGAACTGGGGTTCATTAACTTGTTTTGTAATTTCTTCTTTGTGAACAGGGGGAAATCTATATTGTCTTGAAAAAATTGGAGAATCATCTATAGTTGGAATCGAATGTTGAAAAACGTTAGTATCTTCAAGTGGTTCTCCTGGGCACAGAGATTTATTACGGTACGGCGACGAAAAACCGGTTCTAAGATGTTGCTCGATCTTTTGCTCCCTTAGACTGCTCTTTAGGCCTTGAAGCCTGGTTTATATTGTCGTCTGTAGTTTCAACTCGTAGGTAGAAAGTATGGGAATTTGAGTTCCATGGTTTCAATAGCTTTTTCGAAGTCCATTAGAATTTTAGGTGTCAGTGTGTTGAGTTGAGACTATGGGCCAGTTTGCTGGTGTGCTGCGTTGGTGAGCTTGGGGACTCACACCGATTTTCCAAGTCCGTGTGGGTCATGCTTTCATGGTGTGGCTGTACTCACATCTTCTCAAGGGCTGTGTAAACCCGTTTTACCAGGTTTTTAGGTAGACTTAGTCGCAAGGGTCAATGACATTGTTTGTATACATAGGTAAGTAATAGAGTAATTATAATACAATTTTCGTACATAAATGGTGATTATGATTTGTTTATAATTCTATTAATCTTAATATTTAAACATTATTTTTGTTTATAAAATAACATATTAATAATAATAGTGATTTGAATAGTTATTAAAAATAAGGTATTTTACAATTCATTGCTGATCGTTCATTAACATCAAATAAGAATATAAAAAATAATGATAATTATTATAAACATTATTATTATAAAATTTGAAGTAACATTATTGTTATATACTATAATATTTGTTACAACTTTTAATAACAATATGAAATAATTATAATAATAGTGATTGATAATTATTGCAAATACCAAAATTGACGTAACATTGTTATTATTTAATATTTGTTGCATTTTGACAATTATTCTTAATAACAATATAAAATATTAATAATAATAGTGATTAATAATAATTTTAAATACAAAGTTTTAACTAATATTGTTGTTATATAACATTTGTTGCATTTTGTTAATTGTTATTATTAACAATAGTAATAATAATAGTTAATAATAATAAAAGGTAATAATTGTTGTAATTAATAATTTATCAATAAAATTAATTGTTTATAGATATTTAGTTAATATTAATAGTGAAATTATTTATAAAAACAATTATATGTATCTAGCAACAATATTTATAACAACAATGAAACGTTTGATATGATATAATAGCATAATAGTATTATATAATTATAATATATAATATAACTGTCATGGATAAGTGACATTAGATTGACAGTCCATATCGCAGATTTGAACATGATAATTTTTTTTCGGTTCTTTATCAACAATAAATAGACACGTATTTTTTGTTTGGCCAAAAAAATTTTTTTACCAGCATACGATTTTTCGAATTTTCTAAGAAATGATATTTTCGATATAGCAAGCGAACTTTCAAGCCTGTTTATCTTGAAAACAATTTTTCGCACGAAAAATTTTCTAAATTACGAAAATTAGGGTATTGTAATAGAGCATGCGCAGTTCAAATATACAAGGCTTTGTCAGTATGGTGCCAACGCTGTACGAAGAAGAAGAAGAAGAAGAATATTACGCTCCACTTTATGATTATAGGCGCATGCGCAGTTAAATTTTTACATTACATTCCTCTATAGCGTAATTCACTACATTACGCTACTCTCAACTGTAGCGTAAAAACGAGTTTACGCGCCGGAGGCACATAAATGTATAAACACCTAAGCAAAATTTGTTCCTATGGAAGAGCTATAAAGAGGAGCTGTAAAGTCATAAACTTCGCAACTTTGGAAAATAAAATTGCTATGCCTCTTCTTTGCTTAAATAATTTTATGTGCCTCCAGCGTGTAAACTCGTTTTTACGCTACAGTTGAGAGTATCGTAATGTTTTCTATTGCGCTACAGAGGAATGTAATGTAAAAATTGAACTGCGCATGCGCCTATAGCCATACAGCGGAGCACAATCTTCTTCTAGATTCGAGTTTACGCATAAAAACTCGTATACGCACCGAAGTCACATCAAATAGAATACTTACGTGCCAATACACACAATTCGGGAAATTACGAGACCTGCGACAATGCTCGCAGGAGATCGAAGCCGGGGCACGATCAGTCCTGCGAGCATTGTCGCTCGCCACGCAATAACCCTCATTGTGCGCCTAGGCACGTGATATACTATTATTTGAAGTTAAACAATTTTTACATTTAAATAAAAAAATAAGACATTTTTTCGCAAACAGTTCAACTTGAAAGTATATCTGAATTTTGTTTTTTATATAGGTAAAAAAAGTTTATAATTTGAAATTTAATAAGTTTTGAAAATGTCTGTAAAGGGATTAAAAAAGATTTTTCTATTATTATGGTTTTTTATAATTAATCTATTAATTTAAATACTATATTGAGATATAAGTAGAAATTAATAGTAGTATATTTTTGGAAAAGGTTTACTCTGAGGTCCATAAATGGTAAAAGTAATATCAATCTGACATTTCAGCTTGGATTGGAACCTTCGCATCAGTGTTTTTTATTAAATTATGAAAATATACAGAAAAAGTGAGTTGTTAAATTGACGTAACCTTTTTATATGTCAATTGTAATAGTTAACGTTTTTGGAGTTTACTAAGTATACTTATTCCAAGAAATATAAATCGTCTATTTTACACCCATACAATACATATTCAATTTGCCGTGCAAAAAATGTTACGTAAAGAATTTCTTTGAAATATTTTGCTTGAAAAAAAGGTTTTTAGGATTGTTTTATTTTTAAACCTTTTGTTTTTAAATACATAATTTAATTACCATGTAAAAAAGCTACGTCTTTTCAAATCTAAAATATTTCATTCCAAGAAAATCTCAATTCAGCTTCCCACTTTTTCTGTGTTTTTGTTAGGTTTTTCCCTGAATTAAAAAATACTATAGTAGAAGTTAATATAAAGAGTTTCTCCACGTACCTAAAAAAAATAGTGTATAATGAAAAAAATTGAATTAAAATATTATGAAGTTTAAATAAAATTGAAATTATATTTTAAAATGTTATACTTAATTTTGTTCTGAATATACTTCTATGTACATAATACGAAAAAATGTAAATAATGAGCAATAAATTCAATTCAATTTGAAGAAAGATTATTACAAGTACTTATTTGCTGAGGAAATTGATTCGGATTGTAAAGTGGAGTCAACATATATAAAGTAGACAATCGTTGTTATTATTTCTTTTTTATAATTCCGAAATTCAGCTTTGTAGAAAGAGGGTCTAATGTGGATATATGTATGAATATTATTTATATTTATTTATTAAAATGATTGATTAAAATTTATATTTAATAAAATTTATTTATTCATTAAAATGTAATACTTAATTATTAAATTAATTTATTTATTAATCAAAATTTAATAATTTATTATTAAATTATATTGGATATTATATAATATATAATTATAGTATAATTCATTTTAAAAGCAGGAAAATGACCAACCTCGTACAATCAGATGTTTAAAATTCTTTAATTACGTTTCGATGAACCATATGTCATCCTCTTCAGATTTACAGATTATATCTTTGTTGTAAAATTCTATAATATTTAAAAAAAAGGAAAATTATAAGAATAACCAACCTAAAATTCTATAAGAATAAGTATAAAAGTAAAACTAAATACCTGTAATTTTTGTCAACTTGTCTTACAACTTCAAAGTAAATCCGATTGTTATTTGAAATACTGTAGTCACAAATAATTTTAGAAAATTTTGTCAAATTCATAACGAACAGTCGTCCAAATCTTTTTTACAACCCAAAGAGGTCAAATTATTGATTACATATTTTTTCACTGTTTATCATAAAGGAACTCTAATTACAAAATTATTGCTACGATAGATGAACCTTAACTTCATTTTTCTTAATTTAGAACTTATGTAATCAGTGTGGCTTCACTGAAGCTAATATCAGTATACTGAGAAATACTAAACTGAAATCTATATGTGACAAATTTGACAGTGCCGTAGTAATGGAAAACCAATTTATAATAATAAATTAAACTTATTTTAATTTTTAATTTTTAAGAATATAGAATCAAAATTATAAGTTTGTAATTAAAGTGATGTAAAATAGCATATAGGTTAATATAATATAATTATAATATATTGTATAATATTTAATAATTTTTTTTTTATTTTTTTGGTGAGGAGGAAAAATGGCGAAATCTTTTATAGACGTTGTACAGGACTCTCCTAGGACGGGTCTAGGCATACCTGTTAAAACCAAAAAGCTCCCTCTCATGAACCAATACACGGCCCGCGGAACCGCCTTTCGGCTTTAAACATCGCGGGCAGTTGATTCCAGCTTAAAGTCGCGTACGACTCTTCCGTCGTCCGTTCGCCAGGGACTCCCATCCGCGGAAACACGTCCGTTAGGCAGGCCGGCTAGCCGCGCCAACCAGGAAAGGATTAAGAAGGTTCCTCCCCGGTCGACGCGAACGGTCAAGTCCGCCCAAGACGCAGGACCGCGGGTGTAGGCCCCGATGCGATTTCTACTGGCCCCCATTGTTGCCGCGCTCTGCACACCCATCGAGCTCCCTCGTCTTCATCACCAGGGTGACGAATGACTCGATAAGCATCCATATCTGTTCAGACTGGAGCATGAGAGAGACCATCGTGTCAGGAGTGAGTTGTGCGCCCACTGCCCGACCGACAGCCTCTCTTTCCGCGCCCCACCTGGCACAGACAAATAGTGTGTGCTCTGCGTTTTCCACAAGGGAACCGCAGTAGCGGCACGACTCATCGTCTCTTTCCTTGAAGCGCTTCAGGTACGCATTGAAGCAACCATGGCCCGAAAGCGCTTGCGCCAGGTAAAAACCGACTTGACCGTGCTTTCTATCCAGCCAGGTGGTGAGCTCCGAGATCAGACGGTGTGTCCATCTCCCGGTTTGGTCACCATGCCATCTCGTCTGCCATTTCTCGGCGGGTCTGCGCCTTCCATCCCTGCGGATGGCCTCCTTCGCGCGTGCGATTTCCTGAAGGTCGGCGCAGGTAAGCTCCTTACGAAGCTGAAAGGTCTCCTGCCTTTCCTCCGCCAATAAATGTATTGGCGGGACGCTCGCCAGGACGAGCACAGCACTCGTCGACACAGTTCGGTATGCTGAGACAATTCTCATCATCACACCTCTCTGTGCCGAGAACAGCTTCTTCAGGATAGCATGGTTGTTGAGGGCACTTGTCCAGATCGGAGCTGCATAAAGCAGCTTCGAATTTACCACGCTCGCCACCAGCTTTCTCTTAGCTTCCCTAGGACCACCAATGTTGGGCATGAGCCGAGTCAGGGCGGCCCCACATTGGATGGCTTTGACAGTCGCGATCTGCAGATGTTCGCCGAAGCCAAGCCTTCGATCAAACTGCACACCCAGGTACCTAATGCTCTTTCTCCACTTGATTTTATGTTCCCCTGCGTCGAAAGTACCTTACAGCGCGGCGGAGTTTTATCCGCTCAAAGGATGATCCTCTGCAGCGCGAGGCATGGAAAAATGAAAAATCAGCTCTGAGGCAAGGGATAAAGAAAAGCCGACTTCAGTGCTGGAAAGACTTGATCGGAGAAGTCGAGAAGGATCCATGGGGTCTCGCCTTCAAAATAGTAACTAAGAGATTGGTGACTAGAAGAAAGACCCCGGGCCTGGATAATGCCGATCGGGTCCAGTACATCGTGCGAAGCTTGTTCCCGCATGTAGAGCCGTTCCAAAGACAGGACCGAAGTTCCTGCGTGGTCCGGAGCGAAGAACTCTTCACTCTCGAAGAACTAAAGAGAGCGAGTGGAAGGCTCAAGGCAAACACAGCGCCGGGGATCGACGGGTTGCCGAACGAGATCCTCAAAGAGGTGATCGGGGTATACCCGGAGATCCTCCTAGAAGTCTTTAACTCCTGTCTTCGGGAGGGGAGGTTCTTTGCAGACTGGAAGAAGCAGAGGTTGGTCCTTCTGAGGAAGGGTAACAAACCTCTAGGGGATGCCTCATCGTATAGACTAATATGTTTATTGGATACGATGGGGAAACTTCTGGAGGAAATGATCCTACAAAGACTACAGGGTCACATGGTCCGCGAGAATGGTCTCTCGGAAAACCAGTTCGGCTTTCGGAAAGGCAGGTCCACACTTGACGCCATCCAGGCAGTGGTGGATATCGACACTAAAACAAGAGGAGGAACTAGTAAGCGTAAGGGATTCTGCGCGTTGATCAGCATTGACATACGCAATGCATTCAGTACCGTGAGATGGAACATGTGCATCGAGGCGATGGTACGGAAAAAGGATCCAGACTTCCCGTTACGAATGATAGATGACTATCTGAGCGACAGGTGAGTGCTATACGAGGGCGACAAATGGTCTCTCAAGGAAGAGATGACATGTGGCGCCCCTCAAGGGTCGCGAGTAGGTCCACTCTTTTGAAACGTCATGTATGACGATTTCCTGCGCGTGGACCTGCCTGCTGGAACGAGCATCATCGGCTTCGCGGATGACGCATTTGACGTGTGCGCCGCTGACGGCGTCAAAATCCTGGAGCTGAGGATCAATGATAGTCTGTGGCGGGCAAAGCGTTGGTTGGATAGCAGATGCCTGAAAATGGCCCCTGAAAAGACCGAGGCTTTGCTGGTCACAGACAGGAGATCCTTCAAATATTTAATAATTAATTATAATTTAATATTATAATTAATTATTTAATTAATGTTTAATGACTACCAATAAACTGCTGATGTTAAAATCAATAAAAAATTCAAAATCAAACTCATCATATTACACGCCCAAATGTACAAAATAATATCTTGCGGAATATCGTTGGACTTAAACATTTTCAATTTATACAGCTGAAGTAAATGTAAGCTTTTGAGTATTCGGGCTGATTGAGGGGAACTTTGAGAGTTGTGGACAGCGCTCCTAAGGTTTAGTTGGCGAACCACACCCTTAGGCCATATCGAGCGGCACAGGTGTACGGGCGGAACTGAACATTTTCGCCGGACGCGCCATCTACAATCTTCGCGGGAAACTAGAGCTGCACCGAATCTAGGTTTATAATATCTTTGGTGATACACTTCTAATTATCGACATAATCGACAGAAATGATTTGGAAAAATTTGTAAATATAAAAAAGGCCCACATCAAGAGCGAGCAGTTACTCAGTTAATTCTTCATCTGATTCATCTTCTGAATTTTCCTTTGGAATTATCACCGGTCTCGCGACAATAGTTCAGTGCGGTATCTTCAATCTAACTCCGAAAATCGCTTAGTTTGATACAGTGTTCGCAGAACGTGGACGTGAACGGCCCCCACCACTGAACTGTGTGGATCCTCACACAACCAAACGCGGCTTGTCGGTGTGTCCCCACTTTCTAGCTTCGATTTTATGCTGGCGGCTGTTGAGCTAAGATCGAGAATTATGTTTCTCTCGACTTCGTGTGAAAGAGGCGCGAAGCAGACGACAAATTTAAAATCACAAAATATATCATTCAAGGGGGATGGGGGATAATTTGAAACAAAAAA
Organism: Diplolepis rosae; assembly: GCA_030998225.1. Classification (NCBI taxonomy): domain Eukaryota; kingdom Metazoa; phylum Arthropoda; class Insecta; order Hymenoptera; family Diplolepididae; genus Diplolepis; species Diplolepis rosae. The sequence goes on from JAPYXD010000442.1 coordinate 312,410, forward strand.
CACTTTTTCGCTGATTTTTTACGGAGATACAGCTTAAACAAATTTATTAAAACTTTTTTTAAATTACAAAGCATCATCTGAAGAATATTTATTTAAAGTTTCGTAATTAAAGATTGAAAAATAAGCCGATGACAGAGCATTTCCCAAAACGTCTTTTGAAAAATGCGTTGTGCGGTGAACACGATCCGGCAAAAACTACTCGACCGATTCTTTTCAAACTTGGAACATACTTTCTTGGTATAAAATACCTGCCCCCCCCCCCCCCCCCGTTATTTCTATATCTCCATTTTCACATTAAGGTAGTTTTTCACCTAAAAAATGACGGAAAATTTAGCGCAAAATCGCATTTTATGCTTAAATAGGCCACGAACAGTTAAAAAACGAAAATAATAACTTACGAATGACCGGGGGGGGGGGGGGAATTGAATCATATTTTAAGTAAATTTTACAACATTTTTAATTTCAGAAAATTAAATAAAACTAAATATTCTTCAAATGATGCTTTATAATTTTAAAAAAGTTTGAATAAATTTGTTTAAGCTGTATCTTCGTAAAAATTCAGCGGAAACAGTGTTCTTTGTTTCAAATTATCCCTTACTCCCCCCTTAATATATCACCTTTCTTTCTTTGATATTTTGATAAACACTTATCTGAAATGAATATCTAAAAGATTTTTTTGAATTTTAAGGCAGCTTACCCTTTAAAGCACTGAAAATCAACCTTTATTTATGGATTTTTTTGAAAGTAATGAAATAATTGAATCATTTTAAAATTTTTATATCATTTTATTACAATATTTAAACGTAAAAAAACATGGTAATTTTTTTTTATAAAACAAAATGGCGGCTGTGTAGAACATTTCTTCAATCGCCTGTTGCAAAACGGCGAAAACTGCTGCAGCTGTCAAAATTTTTCTATTTCTCTGAAACAGATAAGGATTTTTTTTTCATTTACTAACATGTTAAAGCGAAGGATAAACCTATAATATTATAGAAAAGTTAAAGATTAAATTTTATAACGGCAATCAAAGTTAAGGTTCCGATTTTCGACTATTTTTTGGACAGTTTTTACCTCAAAAAAATTATTTATTTGTGCGATATCATTAAAACTGTAGGTACATCCTTCCGATAATATTGTAGACAGAAACCTCCCCAAATTTTAGCCTGATCGGTCCATAACTTTTCGAGTTACAGCCACAGCACTTTTTGAAAAATGAGTTTCGAGAAAATCGCGTTTTAAGTTTCAGTATGATAAAAGTACTAGTTTTAATGACTTTCCGATTAATCAGCGATTCCAGGTCCATATAATAAACCCTCGGCCTCCTCGAAAAGCTGATTTTCTTCGATCTGCTTCTGCTTTCGGGCTGTACGAGCTGCCTTCGTCTCTGAAAGGCTCATCCTGTTCTGCCTCTCTACTCGTGCTTTATCGGTGTTTTCGGCGAAAACTTTGCAATAAGTGCCGACAATTATATTCAGCTCATTCATCATTTTTAAAATGGAGTTGTAGTCTCCATTAAATATTCCAGCAGCGATACAGGCTGAAATTTCAATAATTTTCAGCCCAGAATTCAGGTGCTTTGGACATAATCGCCAAATCGTCGAGTTAAAACTTTCGTTTGCATTTTGTGTGTGGCCACCCAAGCATCTTTCAAGTAAGTCATCCTTAGATAAATCTTGATAAATTGGCAGAAGATGCTGTTTCATGTCCTCATGAAGCAATGGAGTAAGATTTTCCAGTTTGGGATCTTTTCCTAAAGCGACAGCTTTCTGCCACTTGCACCAGCTGTCGGCTCCAGTCGGGCAGTTTTGGTGATTCAGCTCTTCTTTTGTTGAAAGAATATGGTAATAAGTAGCCATAATTTCTCTTTTCATATCTGCAACACTATTTACGTTTCTTTAAATGCTTAGGCCATAATATTTTGTAAGCTTTTTCACAACCTTATCCGTCAGCTTCCCTTTTCCAGCAAGCTTTTTTTCTTTTCTGATGTTTCGCAGTCTGGAGCCCATTCTCTTTTCAACGTGGCCAATACACTTACTTTTTACAACAGTTAACTCGTCACCATAAGGTTTCGAATTTAGAATGGCTTTAAAAGTTTTTGAATCCCCATCACCTATGTAGTTACTATATTTGACGCCGAACTTTTCTTGTGATGTCGCAAACATTTCAGCCACAGAATCAACCTCCATTTTTCCTGCTGAGCCCTCGTGATTTTTCATGCATTCTTCTTCATGATACTCGTACCACTTCTGATACTCTTCAGTATTCATTTTATTTTTCCAGGTTGTACAGCCTTGGCAATAACTGCTTTTTACACAAAAATCAATCACTTTGCCGGAATAGTAACCGATGAGTGTCGTAACACCATACAATGATTTAAATCCGCGTTTTTTCCATGTGCCGTCTCCAGAAACTTTGAGATGATTTTCTTCCCTTCCCTGTTTGGCATTTTCTTCGATCTCTTCTTGAACTGCTTTTTGAGAAAAATATCTAAATGTTGACTTAGCAGCTGTATGAAGATGCACGATGATTTTAGTGTAACTACCTACACTCAATCCAGTGCCAATGTCCATGAGATTACAAAAAACATTTATGCCTTCTCTTGCGACACCCAACAGTCTCATGACGAATACTATTCTTCGATTTATTTCATAACCAGTATTGATAAAAGGGCCTGAATTTATTTCTCTGTTTCCACACCAACACGTAACGACAATTTTAAAACCGAGGCCTCTTGATCCTGCCTCTCCAAAACTGACTTTTTGCTTACATGATAAACAAATCTACATTTCTGATAACGCGGTAAAAACTGTAAAAAACTCAATTATTCCGTATCCGTGCAAAGGATTTGTTCGAATATCTCATCACTTCTGGCAGTCTTTAGTTTTTTTTCACTTGCACTTGCACTTGTACTTTGCCCGAAACTCTTCCCGTCCTTTTTTGTAAATTGATTGCCCTGATAATGTCTTTTTTTAGAATCATGTCGAGTAATTTTACCTCGCGTTCCTTTAACGTAATTTGGCATTTTAGGTTTTAAAAATTATATCTAATTTTGTACATAAAATTACACTTTAAGATTTCTTTGTTATGAAATAAAAAAGTTTTGATTTTAAAAAAAAATTAATAAATGTATTTTATTATTATATTTGTCAATTTTGCTTTATATCAAAGAATTCTCAATGTGTGATTTCGTGTACAAAATAAGATATAAAATATTTCATTTTTAAATAATCAAACCTTTTATTTACATTTATTGGTTGAAATTGCCATAAAAGATGTCAAGTATAATAAAAGTTCTTTTTGAGGTATTTTATTCAAAAGGAATTTTCATAAATTTCATTTTATGTTAGAGGAATTTTAGGTGTAATTTTCAATACAAAATTAAATATGGTTTTTTATTTTTTCAATAATCAAACCTTTTATTCACAATTATGTATTGAAAAAGAGGATCTTAAAAAGTGTTACGTATTTTAAAAGCTTTTTCAGAGTATTTTATTATTATAATATCTGTCAATTTTGCTTCATACTAAAGAAATCTCAAGCTGTAATTTCGTATGCAACATTAGATATAGTTTATACATATTTTAAAATAATTAAACCTCTTATGTAAACTTTTATATTGAAGTAGTCATGCGAAGGATTTTAAGTATTCTGAAAACTTTTCAAAAGTATTTCATCCCAAAGATATATTTTTCAATTTTACTTCATGTCAAGGAAATCTTATGATGTTATTTCTTATGCAAATTTAGATACAATTTATTTTGTTTTATAATCAAACCCTTCATTTATACAGGCATGGAAATTATTTTATTATTATACAACGGTAATTAAATGTTCACCATTTGTTGTTTCAGCCTCTGTTCAAGTGACTTAATTTTTATGAAAACAATACAAATTTTTTTATTTCACCTGTTGTTTTATTCATATTGAAAGTGACTTAATTGTGACAATAATAACTCAAAAAAAAATTCCTAATAATGTCAAGAAACAATTCATATAGAAGCGGGACAAAACCTGGAATAATGTTGAAAAAACAAGGACACATAAATATCTACGGATATTGAAGACAGAACTCCGAACTCTCTACGGAAGTTCGCATTGAATATCGAATAAAAGTAGATCCTGAATCTAGTGGGGACTATACGATGTAAATTCGATAATCTTGGAAATTGAAAGGGTACGCAACAAACCGCGATAATATCCCTACGACGCCCGCAATCAGGCGGAAGACGCAACGGCGTGATCACAGTCCAGCAACAGGAGAAAGCAACAAGTTACATCACCAACTTAGGCGGAAACTCGAGAACATAATACACCGTAAGTTAAAAATAAAGTGAAAGCTTGTAAAAATTCATCGAAACTTTCCTTGGCCATAGAGAATAAATCTCATTTGCCTTCGTTGAACGGGGACTGTAGACTACGGTTACAGGTTGAGTAAAGTTGTGGAAGGAAAGGGTGAGGCATACTCCTGGTGACCTCTCCTCAACAAAATAAATAACACTACTTTGGAATCTACGTTATTTTCTTAGAACGATAAAGTTGAATTCCACTAAAATAAAATAATAAAAACTTAAAATTGTATCGCGACATACACTTGATAACACAAACAAATTACAAGGTTCAAAGTACAAGGTACACAGTTCAAGGTACACAGTACTCATATCACACTGGCATTCCACCAATATAGAGATAGGAGAGACGCTAGATACGAGACCGACGAAACGACGAGTGACTCATCTCTTCCTCCCGAACAACCAACGTACATAGGAGCAATGACCTCACCCAGGGCACAATCTCCGACAAGAACCCAATCTCCCAGTCACTTGACTACGGATGCACTATTAACAAGAGTACTATCTCAAATGGAAACATTGACCAATACATTCAATTCTCCAAAAAAGGAAAATGATAACCGTATAGAGGAAATATCACAGTTAGCCAGGAAAATAGGATGCTCAGCGGAAGTAGAGACAGATAAAGAAGCACCACAATTAGAAATAACATAAGATACCTCCGATGGAGAACAGGAAGACGGAAGAGTTAACCCAAAAGAAAATATAAACCGATCAAAATTTTGTACACAACCAACTTACGAAAGCGAAGACCGCATCAATACTAATATAGCTCTCGAAACTATAAGAACTTTGAATGGACAAGACGACATAGGAGTAGAAGGTTTTGTGGAGTCATTAAAAAGAGCCAGAATGAAAACATCACAACTGTAGTATATTACGTGCCTAGGCGCACAATGAGGGTTATTGCGTGACGAGCGACAATGCTCGCAGGAGATCGAAGCTAAGGCTTAGTCGAGACGAAGCCGAGGTGCGATCAGTCCTGCGAGCATTGTCGCGAGTCTTGCAATTTCCCGAATTGTGTGCATTGGCACGTATTCTACTTTATGTGACTTTGGTGCGGATACGAGTTTTTATGCGTACACTGGAATCTAATCTAGTATTGTAGTTGTTTGCGGCGCTAGTCATTACACTTGATATGTCACGACTTGTCCCGGCCATTTTGATTTTATCGATCTTGTGTAGTAGTAATGGATTTCAATAGACGCATGCGCAGTTCAAATGTACAAGGCTTTGCCAGTAAGGTGCTAACGCTGTACGAAGAAGAAGTGAGAAGAAGTATCAGAAAAAGATTGTGTTCCGCTGTAAGACTATATGCGTATGCGCAGTTCAATTTTTACATTGTATTCCTCTGTAATGGAATACACAACATACCGTTACTCTCAGCTGTAACGGAAAAACGAGTTTCCGTGCCTGAGGCACATAAAATTTATTACTAGATTTGATCATAGCAAAGAAAATTCAGGGATTACCAGAAAAGGGAATCAGGTATCAGCAGATCAACTCTTATGACGACCTCTACGAAGCATTACGACAGAACCTTAGACAAACTAGCTCCATATTAGCCCTTAAGTCTAAACTGGAATCTTGTAAACAAGGCCTGACCGAAACTGTACAAAATTTCACGTTGCGATTTCGCCAAATAGTAAACGAAATTAACTATGCCATCCAATCACAACACAAAAACTCGATCGAAAGAAGGTTAAAGAAACTTGAAGAACAGGAAGCGGTAAATAGGTACCTACTTAATTTTAAAAAAGAAATCGGAATACAAATTAGATTATTGAAACCAGACACCATCACCGAAGCCCAAGCACACGCAGCTGAAACAGAAATGTGGATAAGAGAAAGCCAGCCAACACGAATAACCACGCCTAAAACTGTTATGACAAGTAAATTTATCAAACCGCAGGTATTTAGACCAAGTGCAAACACAACTAGTAACAGAATACCCAATGAAAGTCTGCCGTTACTAGATAGAGCAAAAATGAACTGTAACAAGTGTGGCAGAATAGGACAATTGAAAAACAGAGTATTCAAGAATTGATAGAATTTTTGTCAAACCACTATCCTCACCTAAGTCTTCATGTATGCTTTTCATCAACCAGAGAATTAACCAAAGAAGAAAAAAGGAAGATAATATTAGAAACCCATTCCACACACCTTGGGAAAAAGAATACTATAGAGAAAGCCCGTAAAATAGGAATATGGAATGGAATGGACGAGGACATAAAAGGATTCGTGCAATCCTGTCCAATTTGTCAACTTCAAAAAACAGTACGAATAAAAAATCAAGCTGAGAGTATAGTCCCAGACATACCACTTGCCCCAAACGAAAAAATATCTTTGGACATCTTGGACCTCTTCCAATAACCAAGAAGGGGAACAAATACATACTAAGCATTCAGGATAGACTAACACGTTACACCGTGCACTCTTAGATCACTACATTTATACATTCGGAGCACCTAAGAATATTTTAACAGACCAAGGAACAACTTTTTATCAGAACTGGTAACACAAGTTTCTCGGAAAGAAGCTTTAAACATAAAGCATATAAAAACTACATCATTCCATCCACAATCAAACGGCAATATAGAACGAATGCATTACATGTTATTAAACCTTATCAAAACAAGTATAGCTGAAAATAATAGAGAATGGGATCAAACTACGAAATTCACACCATACGAATTAACGTTTGGAAGAAATCCCAATGTTCCATCGGCATTACGAACATCCACCAATCTTACCCACAAAGACTTGATAAGAAAATGGAAAAAAAACACGAAGATACTGTGAGAAAAGCTAAAGAAAATATACAGTTGGAAATGAAAAAAACAAAAAAAAGATTGGACGAGAACATCACACGAAAACACTCCATTTATAAAATCAAAGATAAAGTAAAAATAATAAACAACACCAAAAAAAATAAATTAGAACAATCCTGAAAAGGCCCTTATGAGATAATAGAATTACTAGACAATAATAATATTGTAATTCAGAATAAGGAAAAAATATTGGAGATACTTATAGACCAATGCCTGCCTTATTTTTCAGATGATAGTGAAGACGATCTTCCCTCTACTTCTACATACTAACGATCGTTAGGGGTAACTACACCATCAACGATATTGAAGGAAACATATACATGGAAAAGGAAACTATAATTCATCTATACCGCGAAACTTGGAGACTAATAGTTGGAACCAATATGACAAATAACAGGGAAAGAATCAGCGCAACAGACAAAACAATATTAATATCAGAACAAGCACGCATTAAAAAGTGCCTACCCCAATATGAAATAGAACTCATTCGAAGAAGGTACAATAGACTGATATCTCGAAATTATATATTAACAAAGCTATTAGAAAAACAGCGCAATAAACGAGGATTGGCCAACTTCGTCGGAGACTTCTCTAAAACATTATTTGGAACCTTAAATGAAGGAGACCTTGCTCAAATTAATAGCGAATTCGACAACTTATATAGAGATAATAAAAATATTGCTTCCATCTTGACTTACCATACTAAAATACTTAAGTTGGTCCTGGATTCATCCTCAACAAACCATGAATCCTTAATGTTGCAGGAAAATCAGGAAAGAGCGATAGCAAGGGATTTGAGCAATGGAATTAATAAAGCTACACAAGAAAACTTTATAAACAGTAAGCTAGTAGTAGCGGCTGTCTTAATAGATGAAATAAACGGAGATATCGATATGGCGATAAACGCTATTAACGATGAAAAACACGGGATTATACATCATCAAATACTAACACCTGCGATTTTAAAAGAAACAATCAAAGAATTCGAAAACAACCAGAGAACAAGATACCACTTTGATAATAGGGAAGAGAATTATCAACACATAATCAATATAAGTACATTATCAGTAGCCATCATAAGAGGACTCTACCTACATACTAGAGATTCTGATATTAGAAAACCAAGAAGGAACGTTATTACGTTTGATCCCAATATCACACTTATACCAAAAAACCTATTTCTCCTTAATTCCTGAACATGACTATATAATCAAATACAGAGACTCATACATACCAACTAGTAAAACAGATGACTTGCAAATCAATATCTGAATAGAAAATTTGTAAAAGAAAACAAACTAATATAATGATTAGGGAAAGCAATTCATGTGAAGCTACATTATTGAGGGGAGGTACTCCTCTTTTTAGTCGAAAATGAAGCGGAATTTGATAATTTACTGTAGGATAATGAAAAGACATACGAACAAACGGTTATGATGGTTTAATAAGCCATCTTTTTAAAAAATGGTGGCCCCAAAATGGCGGGTCTTGTCATCCTTTGAAAGCGAGACGTTGTTCGATAACGTCAAGGTTGTAGCCACTTGTAGTGAACTGAAATCAAAAATTTGTTTTTTATAGTCAAGTTTATAAAATTCCCTATGACTTATACCTATTTCTAAAGAATTTTCATTAAAAATTATCCAATTCATGCATAATCAAAGAAAAAGTTCGATTTTACCCTCCTTTTAATAAAGTTTTTTCTTATCAAACGACTATTATTTAACAATTGCTAATGTTTATTTTAGGTATAAGTCATACAAAAAATCATACTCTTCCAGGAACATTTTAGATGAAGTAAATCGGATCAGTAGATCATGAGCTATGCTTGACGTTAGGATAAACAAAAAGGATTTTGAGATAAACGCGTTTAAAGTTGTAAGTCTCACATACTCGTTCCAAGAGAACCATCATCACTGGATACTCGAGTACGCTTTAATAAGATAAATATGCTGCGGATCGAAAAATCCTTTTGCACAAATATTCTAGGCATTCATACCTTTCATTTGATAAAAAAAAAGTCGATTTTTTGAAAAAAAAGAGGAGAACCTCCCCTTAAGAAAAACGACAAAACGTAAGTGTCACACTTCTCCATTTTTATTATAACGCGAAACGTTCATCCCTATACAAAACGGATATTTGATAATACCATTACAACCTATGAATTTAGATATAGCATGCGAAACATTTGTAAAACACGAAGAAATTGTAACACCTAAAAAGCTGGAGGGAGAAAAATATAAAGTTTATAATGAATATGACATATTATACCTAAGCTCGACTATGACATACAAACACATGGAATGGTTAAATGTAACCTATGAAATTAAATACTATTACAACGATTTAAAACAACTAAACGAACAATTGATACAACTACCTAAGATTACCACTAGTAAAGAATTAAGTAATGCGAGACTCAGTCTAGACGATAAAGAAAGCATTGTGAGTAGTATAGCCAGTCATAGGAGGATTAAAAATTGGAAAAAAACGGGAATAGAAATATTAACCAGTTAACTGTGATTGACGAGTATACTCGTCATAAATACATGGAACTCGCCATGGTCGTCACAGTTAACTGGTTAACATATATGGGGTATACTGCCATAATAATAATAGCATTGTATTTTACGTATAGAATAGGTATTTTCAATATGATGAAGAATTGTTTACCGACGAAACTCTGTTTATTATCTATCAAGACAAAAGTAGAAGCCCCAACGCATGTCGTTACATACCATATAACGCTGCAGTACAACCCTTGCTCACAAATGATGTACCTGAAAACCGACGAGTTAAGATACAAGATACTAGGATTTGAGGACAAATCGAATTCTAAAAGGGGGGGTTGCTATGAGTACTGATGAAATATTCCCTCCCTTAGCCCTTAAGGCCATGGATCAACCACATCAGCTGATGAATTGAGTTCCATGCGTATCGATTTTTTGCCCACATTTAAAATTCCAAGTTGGATAAAAGCGGGGATATTTTGGGAAATGACTAGAAAGTAGGAATGAAAAGTCGTGACAAAAGCGTTGAATGTATAATGAAAAAAAGTTTTATAATTCCTACAGAAATACCGACGCACATAACCTCGTACATCACCTGTCTATATAGTTACCTCTGTCCTCTGTATTGCGGACGAGAACAGAAGTAAAGTTTGTGCCACCTAACAGCACTGTCGATAAAAAGGGGAGCTCCAAGATTGACAGTGATAATGTAGATATTTCGTGATTTTTCGTTCGCATTTTACAGGTATTTCATCATTTGAATTAATAAATGTTATCGTGATATTCATTCATTGTTACAAATGCGAGTTACATCAACGAGGTTTACGAATCGTTCATTTTAGTTTACCTGTTGATTATCATTCTTACCGACAATCAGTGCCCGCTTTTTGAATTTAGCACCTACAGTGCGACACTATGCATAGGTGGCGCTTCAAAAAATTCTAGATTTTTTGTGGTAATGTTATCAATTACATAAAATAATTTTTGTATTTATTTCGATATTCGACACCCAAGAAACCTGCCTTAGTACTTTCGTATTCACGTTCCAAAATTTCAGGTCGATATTCCATTTCCTGTGGAAATGGCGTTACAGAGCTGTAATTGCCGATAACTCCCAGTTTTATTTTCTAAAAAATAAAATTTTTGCAAAATTTTTTAGTGAAACGAAGTTAACAGACGATCCTCCCCGCCTTTTATTACGTCCTTCGAATTTTCAAGTAGATATATTAGAAACAAAAAAAGTTATCTTACATGGTTCGATTAACCTACGAATTTGGTCACGTGACCCGGTTGATCCATGGCCTTAAGAGTATAAGCACGAACCAGTGATCCCAGAACGTGGGAGCTGGCGGCCCCCACCATAGATGCCTCGAGCTCATTGTGTCTTCCTCATTCAACCAACGTATGGCAGTCGAGCGAGAAAGAAGCCATGAGCTGGTGGGGTCTATGGTGGGGGCTGCCAGCTCCCTAGTTCTGGGATCACTGGCACGAACTCCCTGCAGCGGCAGGCAGTTCTGTCTTAACTTTCTAACTGTGTACTTGAGATATAAAGAAGCTGAGCACCGAATCGTGACTCAGCAGTAATCGGAAAAGTGCTAGTTTACTGAATTCAACGCATAACTCTATGGTCATCATGAAATTTTACGACTTTTTAGTATGCAGGAAAAAAATTTCATAAATATCTAAATTTATTAGCTAAAAGAACTATGACTTACCTTTCAGGCCATAGTTCATGCAAAATAAATTTTTAATATTAAAAAATATAAAAATTGTAAATTTTTGTAGTATCTTTTTATGAAATTAACATTTTTCAGTTTTAGATTAGATGCAGAATTTTATTAACTTTCATGATATTATTAGGAATTTTTTTGAGTTATTATCAAAATCAATTCACTTTCAATATAAATAAAACAACAGGTGAAATAAAAAAATTTTAATTGTTTCTATAAAAATTAAGTCACTTGAACAGAGGCTGAAACAACAGATGATGAACATTTAATTACCGATGTGTAATTATAAAATAACTTCCATGCCTGTATAAATGAAGGGCTTGATTATAATAATAATACATCATGAGATTTCCCTGACATGATGTAAAATTGAAAAATATATAGTATCATGGAAAAAAATGCTTTGGAAAAGCTTTTAGAATACTTAAAATCCTTCGAAAGACTATATTAATATACAACTATACATAAGAGGTTTGATTATTTTAAAATATATATAAACTTTTTCTAATGTTGGATACGAAATTACACCTTGAGATTTCTTTAGTATGAAGCAAAATTGACAAATATAATAATAAAATTCATTTATTAATTTATTTTAAAAATCAAATCTTTTATTCACGCTTATATACTAAAATTGCCATATGAAAGTTGCGAAGTATTCAAAAAAATTTTTTTTAGTATTTTATTATTATAAAATCTGTCAATTTTACTTCATAAGAAAGAAATCTCAATGTGTAATTTTATGTGCAAAATTAGATATAATTTAGATATTTTTTAATAATAGAATTCTTTTGTTCACACTGGTATATTCAAGTAGTCATGTGAAAAGATGCTCCACATTATAAAAAAAGGTGCATATTTATGTTCAAAAAAACTTTCCAAAGTACTTTATTCGAAACATTTATTTCTTAAATTTAAACCTCATGATTTCTCTTATCTTGATATGAATTATTGTCCATATAATCTTTTAATTGAAAATAATTTATTCACAAGGCTAAAAAATATATAATATATAAATCGATATTTTGCTTTGATACTTTAGACACTTATTGAACCATAAATTTTACTTAAAAATTTTTTCTCAAGTGTTAAAATTATCTTAAAATTCAAACAAATCGTTCAAATATTCATTTCAGGTAAGTGTTTATCAAAATATCAAGAAAAGAAAGCAAATATCTTAAACTACATATTTTATCATTTTGAATTTGTGTTCTGTTTCGCGTCTCTTTCACACGAAGTCGAGAGAAACATAATTGTGTGATGATCGCATTCGTGCGTTCATCTTTATTTCCGAGAGAGCAAATTAAAGGCGTATTCACAACTATCACTTCTTAATATCACGTGATAAATTTAAATTCGAAGTGGAGTTGAACTTTTACAAATTCATATTTATATGGCTGATTTGTAGATCCATTAAGGAGACTTTAGAATAAAAATTAATATTAGAATTTATATTAAGTTAACATTTTCTATTTCTTTAGACTGCGAGCCTAGTCTCGGCTACTCTTGGGAAATAAGACTTGGTATCTTTCCCACGGAGTGTCCAGGACATCCCTGAAATAAATCTTTAGGAATTATAAAAACAAGGGATGAAACGAACTGTCAAAAATTATTGTACACGGGCAAGTTACGTTCAGCGAAAACAACATCTGCAAAAAAGAAGAAAAAAAGAAGCTCGAGAGATCCGAAACAGACCACCCTTAGAAAATATAAATCTTACACTCTTCAAGCTTCTAAATAATAAAATGACAGGAAAGACTTTCTTTAACTAAACTATTCCCTTTCTTGTTTCGAATTACAGTTTTTGATTTTATAGCTTTTCTAAGACCTCACTCGGACTTTTACGATAAACGCATGTTCTGACCTAACTCACCAAGGGACTCGGGTTTTACAGCCTCGACCCAACGGTTATAAAAAAAAATAGGAAAGGGTGTACGCGTTTTAAACCTTTTGTTTAAAATAAATCTTTATTAAATTGCTCTTACAACGATCTTCCGTCCTTATTTTCATAAGCCGGCCGATGGATATTTAAATAATTAAGAAAAAGCCCGCGCTAAACTTAGACGGGATTGTGACCGAAGGGGGTTATCACAATTGCCGATCTTAGCTCAACAGCCACCAGCATGAAATCAAAGCTAGAAAGTGGGGACACACCGACACGCCGAGTTTGGTTGTGTGGCGATCAACATTGGTCAGTGGTGGGGGCCGTATACGTCCACGTTCTGCGAACACTGGTTTGAGATCAATAAACTTCGACAGTAACAATTTGAAATCCAAGTTCGGACGTCATAAAAGTCATCGTGGACTTGTATAGATCTTTGTACAGATCTTTGACTGTCTCACAAATAAGGATCACAGCCTTTACGGAACATACCTGTGCGGACTGTATCTCCGTCTCTTTCGCACACCTTGTCTACACCCGTGGGAATCATTCGTACTACGCACTCACCGCCGTGTGAATTAACCCTTAACTCAGATTAACAAATCTAAACTATAAGTTATCAGAGAATTACTTTTATTAAATAAACTCCAGTTAATTAAAAAATCACTTTTACTCGATGTTATTTATACAATAATCTAAGTGCAAATTGTTTTAAAACTATTTCACTGCTTTGAATTATAATATATTATAATAATATATTATTAATATATTTCATAGTATAATATTAACAAATATTAGTCCAAATTCCAAACAGTATTTTTGAAATATTTTTTTTGAAAAGGAGTTTCATTTAATTACAGTTGTAATATATAGTATATGTATTATATGTTTTTGTTATATGTTATATTATATATGTGTTATATAATATGAAAAATTATCAAATTTTATTATAACGAGGTTAATTATTAGTATTAATATTTAAATGAACGCAAAAAAATAATAAAATAAAAAACATGATACAAATAATGCAATTCCCGACAGAATTTATAAATTAGATTTTCTGCCTAAAGTGAATTTCTTAACCTTTTCGAAGAGAATAAATTTTTGTGAAAAATATGAAGATCTTATTAGGTTATTGTCATGTATAAGAAAATGCGATAAAATAGTTTTTATTAGTAGAAAATTAATTTTTTATGCTCTTTCCCATGCATTTTTTTGAATCTAGGGCCTATGAACAGTCAGCGCCGCCACCGGCGGCAGTCAGCTTTCACGTAATTTTTTTCTTATGCATTTGGTGGCAAGATACAGGGGGCTGGGCATGACTCAAGCACAAAATCCTATGTAATCCTTGTACTTTCAGAAGTTCAGATAATAAAATTACAAATAAAATAATGGCGTATTTATACCTTTGGTTGGTTGGTCGATGACCGAATTCAACAACAGATCGTTCATACTCATTCACACCTATTTTTCCGGAGTCGGGAAAACTTTCAGAAAAAGTTTGTAGTGGCGGGAAATTTAAAATGATAAATATACATTCAAAAGTGCAAAGTAAATATTTAATGATATCTATAGTTATAAAAGGTACGTTATTGCTAGCAAAAGTGAATTGTTTAATGCATTTGAATTGTAAAAGTAAAAACATGATATATAGAAAATTTTAAAGACTGCACAGCAGATGCAACACTGGCACCTTTTTGAAAGTTGGGTTATGTTATGTTGACTGGAAATTTTGATTATCGGCATATCGTTCAGTGGGAATTTGGAAAACATTTTAAGTAAGTAATCGTGACATTTATTAATAAAATAATCATAATAATAATTTATTATAACAATATTAGCACAGTTTGAGTATCCATTATTTGGTGATTAATATATACTATAGTATAAAAGTTAATAGAGCATGATGCATAACCTATATGTCGAATTGACTTTATTTATGATATATAAAATTTAAGTAACATAAATAGTTAACACATTAATCAATAGTTAATACATTAACTGTTGAAATATAACAAGTTTTTTTTTTGAGCTTCGAAATGGATTACAAGTACTCTGGGGTGAGTTTCTTCACTTTAGTTGTAACTAGGAAAGGATCGTCGGATTTAATGCATGGTAAAAGTGTATTAAAATTGGAACGAAAGATAATAGTTTATCATTAAATTTTAAAGTTTACCTAGCGACAGGTCGAGAACTTTTTTTTTTTGTATTGCAGTTTGCGACAAACGCATCTCCACATATTTTAAAAAGTCTTTTAACAAAAAATGTAAGTTAAGGCCATGGATCAACCAGATCACGTGACCAAATTCCTGTAAAAGTTCGTGTAAGATAACTTTTTTCTTTTACAAAATATCTTCCTGAAAATTTGGAAAATACTACAGAACACGATAGAGAACGTCTGTCAACTTTGTATGAGTGAAAATTTTGCAAAAATTTTTACAGTTAACTGTAATTGTCGATAAGTTTTCGGATTTTTTTCAAAATTTTTACTAAAAAGAAGTTAACAGACGTGCTTTATTATCTTTTGTTACGTTTCCCAAATTATCAGAAAGATACATTGTAAATTAAAAAAGTTATCTTACATGAACGAATAAATGTATAATTTAGTCACGTGGTCCGGTTGATCCATGGCCTTAAATACCGCCAAAGGTTACATCGATGATCACTTCATCGCGACATAAGAACGCAAATTCTATCCCGCGTGAAAAAAAGCAGGATAACAAAACCAAAAACGCAATGTAAGCAACGTACTGAGAAAAATGATGCTACTTCGTTAGATTTCAATGAAGCAGGGACTTCCTTGAATATGTCACAAATTTATGACATAGACATAGAAGTTAACGAAGATGGCATTGCATATGCTAGTGAAAGTAATTTGATTAAACTAATAGAATTAGTTAGAGAAAATTCATGCTTATGGAATCACACCTTGCCTGTCGAGCAAAGAAACCGCAGTATGCTGTAAGCACGGCGTGGCTGAAGGTTGCTGGTAAATTCCCTGGTAAATATTGAAATTAAACCTAAATTAATAATTTATGAATATAAACGTTTTCAAAAAGATTACCATCTGTTTAAATCAAATCAATTTTGGTCAAATTAATTGGGGATTTTGTAATTATAACCTTAAAACTAATTTTTTGATACAAAAAGATTACCATCTGTTTAAATCAAATGAATTTTGGTCCAATTAATTGTGAATTTTCAATCATAACCTTAAAACTAGTGACTTTATATAAAAACGTTACCATCTGTTTAAATCAAATCAATTGTGAATTTTCAATCATAACCTTAAAACTGATGTTTTGATATGAAAAGATTATCATCTGTCCAAATGAAATCGAATTCTTTCCAATTATAGATGATTTTTCGCACATAACCTTAAAACTAGTAAGTTCATACAAAAAGATTACTATCTCTTTAAATCAAATCAAGTTTGGTCCTATTAATTGTGAATTTTCAATCATAACCTTAAAACTAGTAAGTTTATACAAAAAGATTACCATCTGTTTAAATCAAATGAATTTTGGTCCAATTAATTGTGAATTTTCAATCATAACCTTAAAACTAGTGACTTTATATAAAAACCATGGAGACTAGATATAAGAAGACCAATCTCCATATATCCATTCCCGAAATGAAGTTCTGCCAAGTACATAGTTATAAAACTTCCCGATGAGGGCATGTGTGTTCCCTGAGTGCAAAATGGCGACGTCTTATACACGATGCTTATAAACCATGGATGCCGCCATTTTGCACTCAGGGAACACACGTGCCCTCATCGGGAAGTTTCCTAACTAAGTACTTGGCAGAACTTCATTTCGTGTTTTGTGAAGTACGACCATAATTTTATCCTAATTGTATTTTTATATTCTACTCTTTATTGTTACCAAAAATTATACACTATATTTTCTTTATTTATGCGTATAGGATTTATTTGATGGTCACCACCACCTAGCGAGCAGATAGGATATCTAATCTTCCACAGTTGTCTCGACACACAGCACACGCCCATCTCTTCTTTGTTCGGTCAGGCTTTTATTTTCCACAGAAAACTCGATCACACTACACTATTCGGGACTTTGAGACGTCGGGAAATTGATACACGTCCCTCAGAACACTCAGATACCTTTTCTCGCGTCGAATCACATCTATATGTCTAAAAACAAATGAAAGTTCAAAGTTGATATTAGTACGGTAATCAGGGACGGATCCAGGGTGGTGGTCCTGGGAGTCCGGACCCCCCCCCCCCCCCGAAATATCAGACTCCCTCAAATCTCACTAGCGAAAAAATTCGAGTTTGTCTAACACAATTCTAACGTCACGTTTTGTGAAAGCCGAAATATCTTTTATTTTAAAATTTTTCGATCGGACCCCCCCCACCCAATTTTTTTTTGTAGATTCGTCCCTGACGGCAATTAAAAATTGAAAACTTCATTATTTTATTACGTTACCATTCCCTATTGTACGGAGTATTGTTACACGTATTATTTGTGATAGTCTACTGTCTTTTGAAAGCATATTTTGCTCTGCCAATATTGTTTTTTGTCCGAAAAATATTCTTTATTTTATGTTATTCTTTTTAATAACTATCCAATTCTTACACATTCTCCAGCGTTCTTGTTGAAGCATACGCCAAAAAATTATAACATGTGATCCCTATGTTTAAATACTGTTACAGCAATCAATAAACATGTTAGAAAATTTGACAGCCTAACAAATCATTTCAAGTGATTTTTAGAGAATTCCCAAAGCTCTTACTTCCATAAGAAAAATATTTTGAAGGAACCCTTAAAAGTAATTTCCTAGATTTTCCACAAGAGCTATGTATTGATAGTCGACGTATAAATTGTCAAAGTAATTTTAAATTAAAAATAGTAAACGAAGCCACTTTTGCAAGATTCCAGGATGTACCTCCAACCTCATTAAGGTAGTTTCTTCACGAAAATTAGACCTCAGGCAAAAATAGATAATTTTGCTTTCAAGAATAGCAATATTATTATTGAAGGGCTAATTTGAAAGAGAAAAGATTATTTTTCATGAAAAAAATGTGAAACACAAAAAAATGATGTTATTAATAAATTTTATTTTTGCCCAAACTTATTTTCTTATCGCTTCGAGCCAAATTTTAAAAAATTATGCGATTCTAATAAATCACGGTTCATTTTTTTAGGAAAAAGATTCTCTACAACTTGACCGTTTCCAATTTTTGAAAATGAATTCTTTGATGGCTGAAATTATAAAAAAACAATTTTTCAAAATAAAATTTTTATAAACAAATTGCTGTATTTGATAATAATTAATTCAATTTGAAGAATAGGAAACGGTCAAGTTCTAGAGAATCTTTTTGCTAAAAAAATGAACCGTGATTTATTAGAATCGCATCATTTCTAAAAATTTGGCTCGAAGCGATAAGAAAATAAGTTTGGGCAAAAATAAAATTTATTAATAAAATTATTTTTTTCTGTTTCGAATTTTTTTCATGAAAAATAATCTTCTCTCTTTCAAATTTGCCCTTCAATAATAATATTGCTATTCTTGAAAGCAAAATTATCTATTTTTGCCTGAGGTCTAATTTTCGTGAAGGAACTACCTTAAATTATTCAACCCCAGAAAATCAATTCAATCTCTTATAAAGAATCGGATGATGATCGGATCATGTTTTAAACGCTCAAAAAAATTCTAACTGTAAATAATCTTCACAAGACTCAAAAGTATACTGACAGTCCAAATTATTTTTCAACACTTCTAAACAGCCAGCCCTAATTAATTTAAAGAAAACGATCTTATCTGGACATGTCTAAAATACTCAAAAGCTATCGTAAAGTAGCATTATAACTCATGAATGAGGCAAAATAAACATTCAAATTGTTTTTATCCTTATTCTACGTTAAAAATAACGTTAACTGGCAATTGAAATATGCAATAATTTTATTTATTTACGCTGAAAATTAAAAAAACATAATACCGGTCATTGATGGCAGTGCAGTGGTTCATCACTTTCCATGTCTTCACCGTCAAAATTATCTATTTGTTAGAGTGAGATGAAAATATAGTTGTGTCTCACTCCAACCAATGGTCAACTTTAACGGAGACGTTCCACACAGTGTGCACAGATCTGATGCCGACGCAGTCGCAACTACAGAAGCATCTCAAGGTCTTTACAGAATAGGATTTTAAAAACCGACGTAACATCGACATGACATGAACATAGAGCTTACGTCGTGCGCGCGCATCTATTGCCAACTGCATAACTTTTGTCGCGTTCGCAATCCAATTGCGGGAATAAAGGAATAAAAGTTCTGCAGTTGACAATAGATGCGCGCGCACGACGTAAACTCTATGTTCATGTCATGTCGATGTTATGTCAGTTCTTAAAATCCTATTCTGTAAAGCCCTTGAAGCATCTCCTGTCTGTGAGAAGCGAGTAGGGAAAGGCGGTGGCGCGCGCTGCCTTTCTTTCTTCTTCGTCGCTCTTGCACGCGAGAACGATTCGTCCCACTTCTCCTCGCTTCCTCCATGCAATGCTATTTTTAGATTTCACGCTTTCGGTTATCGAGTCGAAATTGAGAATTGTATTTCTCTCGACTCCGTGCAAAAGAGGCGCGAAGCAGACGACAATTTCAAATTTACGAAATATGTTATTTAAGATACGACACTTTTTTCCCGATATTTTGTAAAAAATCTGCCTGAAATAAACATCTAAAAGATCATGTAAACTTTTAAAAGCATTTGAACACTTTAAAAATAAATTTTCACTAGAATTTGACGCCAATAAATGTTCAAAATTATAATCAATATATATTTTTATATTCAAATTTCCATACTTCTTATCAATTTTGTAAATTAAAAAAAGTTTCAGTCAGAGAGATATTTTCTATTAAAAAGAGATCAACATAAAATTCAAGTTTAAAATTTACATTCTCAGTTTTATGTTAGAAATATTTTCATCTTACATTTTTGTAGCCTAAGCACAGAATTTTCATTCAAAAAATGAAATGCTCTAGAAAAAGGAAAAATTTTTCAATAGAAATGGATAAATTAAAAGCTAAAATATGTGTTCATTAATATCATCAAATGAACATGTAAATATTTATCGATATCAAGTTTTACATAAAATTTTTTGTTCGAAGTGTTTAAATCTTGTTACAATTTGACAAGATCATATGGACGAGTTCAATCTTTTAAATGAAATATCTTGTAATTTTTAATTTGTCTGTTCTTCTGAAATCGGGGGAAGATTTAAACAGTAAAAAAAAAATTTCCAATGGAATTCAAAGTCAATAAATGCTCACAGTTCTATTTCAAGATTATAATTACTAAATTTTGAAGCTCTGTAAATAAACTACTTCATTCAGAAAGTAATTCAGCTCTGTAGAGCACTTTTATATTTTGAATTCAAAATCTGTGCTTAGGCCACAAAAAAAAAGATAAAAATTTTTTCACCATAAAACTAAGAATGTAGATTTTAAATTTATTATGTCAAATGTTTATCTCTTCTCAATGGAAAATACTCTGCACATAATTCTCTGTTTCGATATCTTTTAAATGTACGCGAATATTTAAGAAATTCATAAGTATTTCACCTTTTTATGAAAATAAAAATTTCCAAATAACACTTTGATTGACAAAGCTAAAAATTCGTCAATAATTGATATATTGTATTGTAAGTTTAAACATAGGACGACTTAAAATTTCACAATGACATTATTTTTCAAGTACTTCTTCAATTTTGAGAATTCTTCCAGAGGTTTATTTCAGGTGAGTGACTTTTCCTTTTTTTAATGAAAAATTTTATAATTCTAAACTTGACTCATCTTGTATCATTGTAAAAAGATTTTAAAACTTCAAAAAAAATTTGTCAGTTTAATTCAAAGTCAATAAATATTCAATGTTTGAAATTGAAATATTAGGTGAAAGATTTTCAAGCTCTGGGAATCAACTACTTTAATAACACAATTTTTCTTGTTTGTAAAGCATCTCAATTTTCAATAAATTAAAAGTCTCCGCATAGGTTACAAAAACGTAAGATGAAAATACTTCTTATTATAAAATATAAAATATCGATTTCAAACTCAAAAATTATTTGTCTGAAATAAACGTCTTGATGATCTTGTAAAAATAATGGGAGATTTGAATACTTCAAAAATGAACTTTCAGTGAAATGGTGAACTCAATAAATGTTCAAAAATTGAATCAAGATATCAGTTTACAAATTTTTGTTGCGTAAATTGACTACTTCATGAAAATTACTTGAAAAAATATTATATTTTAAAAATTTAGGCACATAAAATAATGGTTTAAAATCTACATTTATAGATTCATGGTAAAAGCAGGTCAAATATGCGCAGACTTTTAATCAAATCAATGAAATGCTTTACAGAAGGTCGAAATTTTCTTATTGCTGTGATTGATCAAATCACAAATAAAAAATTACAAAATATTTCATTTAAAAGATTGAACTCGTCCATATGATCTTGTCAAATTGTAACAAGAAAGGCAGCGCGCGCCACCGCCTTTCCCTACTCGCTTCTCACAGACAGGAGATGCTTGAGATGCTTCTGCAGTTGTGACTGCGTCGGTATCAGATCTGTGCACACTGGTTCCACAAAACGTGAACCACTGCACTGCCTACAATGACAGGTATTATGTTTCTTTAATGTTTAGCGTTAATAAATAAAATTATTGCATATTTCAATTACCAGTTAACGTTATTTTTAACGTAGAATAAGGATAAAAACATTTTGAATGTTTATTTTTCCTCATTCATGAGTTATAATGCTACTTTACGATAGCTTTACGATATCTTTACGCTACAGCGTAAAGCTACCGTTCAGCCAGTTCGCTAGGCTTATATCTTTTCTACCATTTCCCAAAATTTGAAAACCAAATTTTATAAATTCTTGAAACAAATATGTTGAACTTTGAAATCAATAGTTTGCTAAATTGCTGAGTATCACATACCCTTGATCAATAAAATTACAGAATTGATAGAATGGGTATAGTTAATAATCAAATAACTTTAAAAACTTTATTCATTAATACGGGTATTTATTCAATTAAAGCCACAAGTTCAACATCATAAAATTTTTTACATTGAAATTAATTTTGTAGCCATTATGCAAATAAAAATCAAGATCAAAAATCGATCATTCGACAATCATATAAAATAAATTTAAAAATCAAATATGTATGTATATATTGAATCGTATAAAATCTAGAGTAAACCCTCACCTACCCTCATTTGTTGCCAGGCAACTCTGCCTTCATTCAGAAAGTACTTTTTTAGTTCCTCTCTGACTCGAAGTGCGGACAAATTTTCAATGCGAACAGCAGGAATTTGTGCAAAAGCATCCATTCTGAAATCACGGTGCCATTCTCCGTCCAGTTCTCATCCATCTTCAAATCTATCCACAAAGGATGGTGGACAGTAGTATTGCATATCATCGGGTGCATTTTTTTCTGAAAATCTTAAATAGTTGTGCAAACACACCGCTCCCAATATAAGACCTTTTATTAACTTAACTTATAGGTGTGCGAAATATTCTCCACTGAGGAACCATAATACCAAAAGTCTTTTCAATTACCCGTCGCGCTCTGCTTAATCTATAGTTGAAGATTCTTTGATCATTTGACATTCGTCGAGTTAATCGTCCTGGAAACGGGCGCATCATATTCGAGTCCAAAGGAAAAGCTTCGTCTGTCACACATACCTGAGGTATTAGTGGACCTCCTTCATACAACACCGTGAGATGAGGGAGATTAAGGGAAAGAGCAAACAGTTTCTTGCCAAAGTTACTGTTCCGAAGGACACTACCATCGCTTAGTCTACCTTTTGCCCCGACATCTACTACTATGTACCTGTAATTTGCATCACAAAGAGCTAACAAGTTGAGACTGTGATGATTTTTGTAGTTGAAGTTAGAAGAACCACTGTTTGGCTGAGCCTATAAAAATAAAAATTAATAATATTTTCATTCATCCTCGATAAATGTATTACAGGAGATTTAATTATAACAATCATTTAGTAGAATTTAACATGAATTGTATGTTCTTTTTTATGCTAATCCTTCTTCCGGCTTATTTAGTTCTATTAAAGCATTACCTCCATAACAACTTGTTTACCGTCCAGTGCTCCAAAAAACTGAGGAAATTGACATTTTTCATGAAAGTCATCAACGATTTCTTTCCAATCATCAAAAGTTTTTGGCATTTCTAATACTCTGGGTTGCAGCGTCTCCCAAAAAACTCTTAAGGCCTCGGGAATAAAGCCATGAACTGTAGTTGCACCAATATGAAACTGACCTTGAAGAAACATGAAACTCTCCCCGGTAGCAAGATATCTAAACGATTAAAAGTAATATTTAAATTTGTAATTAAATGAAATATGGAATTAATTATATACTGACAAAATGTATAAATATTTGTAAACGATAACCTTACACTACAAGGTTTAGAATCACATTTTCAATAAAGGTGTTTATTTATAATATAAGCTTGATAATGAAAAAATCGTTGATTGTTATTTCATAATAGTTTCATTACATCCACACTATACCTCACTGTGACCATTAGTTTTTGCGACGGAGTGACGACGTCATCTCTCGTTGGAGCACTGATCAGCTTTGGACCCACCTGCAGAAGAAGGTGTTTTTACTGGACACACGTCATTCGCATATATGCTCTAAAGATATCCGGGCCAATCATAAACATCTCCATGTAAAGGTTATCATGAGCTCCTACAATAAATATATTAATATAATATATGATTATAAATATATTAGTAATATCGTAGTATGACATTACGAAATTCAATGAGGAATTAAATTTGCAATGTTATGTATTTACAATGTGCTGATATTTAACCAGTTTAGTCCATGTATGAAGCGGACCATATAATCAATATGGTCAATTTTTCCTCTGTAAATTCTGTTCATGCAAAGTAAGATATCAAGTCAAAAATTGGTGAAATCAATGATGAAGCACTAAGAACGGTCAATCCACTCTTCAATTTTTTAAATTCTGAAATTTATTTTTTATGATTATAAAAATCTAAGAGGTAATACACCTTTTTCATTGCCTTATCTTTGAATTCACAAATTTTTGACTTGATATGAAGTTTACAAAGAAAAATTGATTATATAGTCCGGTTGATAAATAGCCTTAACTGCGGAATTTTATTTTAAAAATCTTTTACGGTCTCAGGAATGAAGTTTAATTAATGACAAGTATACACGTTGAACGCACTGCAAATGCTCTTATTAAAAATTTTACAAAAAATGTAGAGTGAAAGGAGAAAGGATTAAATTTTTATTAGATAACTGATTAATAAAGAAATTTAAAATTTATTTTTTAACTTGTTCTCTTCGTCTTTTCCAAAGAGGGTGACCCGAATAAATCTTTTCTCCGCACTCCTTTTTCTCCGTCTTCTTATCAACATCAGTGCTGATATATCTTCGTCCAAACTATCGTCGGAACAATCCATTTCACGAGATCCTGTACATCAATCGTAATAATTATACATGTTAAAGTTTCAATCACATTTTTTTTTTTTTTTTTTTTTTTTTTTTTTTTGGTGAGGAGGAAAAATGGCAAAATCTTTTATACACGTTGTACAGGACTCTCCTAGGACGGGTCTAGGCATACCTGTTAAAACCAAAAAACCCCCTCTCTCGAACCAATACACCACCCGCGGAGCCGCCTTTCGGCTTTAAACTTCACGGGTGGTTGGTTCCATTAAAGTCGCGTACGATCCTTCCGTCATCCGTTCGCTCGAAACTTCCACCCGCGGCCACACGCCCACTAGGATAACCGACTAGCCGCGCCACCCAGGGGAGAAACAAATAGATTCCTCCCCCGAACGACGCGGACAGTCAAGTCTACCCGAGACGCAGGACCGCGGGTGCCGGCCCCGATGCGATTTCTACTGGCCCTCCCCGTTGTTTCGCTCTCGACGCCCATCAAGTTCTCTCGTCTTCATCACAAGTGCGACGAATGACTCGATGAGCGTCCAGAACCGTTCAGACTGGAGCATGAGGGGGACCATCGTGTCAGAGTAAGTTCGGAACCCACCGCCTGACCGAGGACCTCCCTAGCCACACCCCATTTTGCGCAGACGAAGAGTGCGTGCTCTGCGTTATCCACCGGGGAATTGCAGTAGCAACACGTCTCCTCGTCTCTCTTCTTAAAGCGCCTCAGGTACGCCTCATGGCATCTGCCATTTCTCGACGAGTCTGCGCCTTCCATCCTTGCGGATGGCCTCCTTCGCGCGAGCGATTTCCTGCAGGTCGGCGTAGGTAAGCTCCTTGCGAAGCTGAAAGGTTTCCTGCCTTTCCTCCGCCTATAAATCTATTGCCGGAACGCTCGCCAGGACCAGCACAGCGCTCGTCGAGATAATTCTATATGCCGAAACTATTCTCAGCGCGACAAGTCTCTGCGCCGAGAACAGCTTCTTCTGGATAGCATGGTTTCGCAAGGCATTGGCCCAGACCGGAGCTGCATAAAGCAGCTTCGAATGGACCACGCTCGCCACCAATCTTCTTTTCGCTTCCCTGGGTCCACCAATGTTTGGCATAAGCCGGGCCAAGTTTGCTCCACATTGGATGGCTTTGGCGGCTGCGATCTTTAGGTGTTCGCCAAAGCTAAGCCTACGATCCAGCTGCACCCCCAGGTACTTAATGCTCGTTTTCCACTCGACTTCATGCTCTCCGAGAACGATCCTCGGGTATTGGAAGGATCTCCTGTCCGTAACGAGCAAAGCCTCGGTTTTCTCAGGGGCCATTTTAAGACCTCTGCCATCCAACCAGCGCTTCGCTCGCCATAGACTTTCATTGATCCTCAGCTCTAGAATTCCGACGTCGTCAGCGGCGCACACGACAAGTGCGTCATCCGCGAAGCCGACGATGCTCGTTCCAGCAGGCAGGTCCATGCGCAGGAAATCGTCGTACATGACGTTCCAAACGAGTGGACCCACCCGCGACCCTTGAGGGTCGCCACATGTCATTTCCTCCTTGAGAGACCATTTGTCGCCCTCATATATCACCCACCTGTCGCTCAGATAGTCATCTATCATTCGCAACAGGTAGTCTGGAACCTTTTTCCGCACCATCGCCTCGATGCAGATGTTCCATCTCGCGGTAATGAACGCATTGCGTATGTCAATGCATAATCAACGCACAGAATCCCTTACGCTTACCAGTTCCTTTTCTTGCATTTGTGGCGATGTTAACCACAGCTTGGATGGCGTCCACAGTGGACCTGCCTTTCCTGAATCCGAACTGGTTTTCCGAGAGCCCGTTCTCCCCGACCAAGAGAGCCTGAAGCCGTTGTAGAATCAACTCCTCCAGAAGCTTCCCCATCGTATCCAATAAGCATATTGGTCTATACGACGAGGCAACCCCTAGAGGTTTGTTGCCCTTCCTCAGCAGGACCAACCTCTGCTTCTTCCAATCTGCGAAGAACCTCCCCTCCCGAAGACAGGAGTTAAAGGCTCCTAGGAGGATCTCTGGGTACGCCCCGATCACCTCTTTGAGGATATCGTTCGGCACCCCGTCGATACCCGGCGCTGTATTTGCCTTAAGCCTTCCACCCGCTCTCTTTAGTTCTTCGAGAGTGAAGAGTTCTTCGCGCCGGACCACGCAGGAACTTCGGTCCTGTCTTTGGAACGGCTCCACGTGTGGAAACAAGCTACGCACAATGTACTGGACTCGATCGGGATTATCCAGGCCCGGGGTCTTTCTTCTAGCCACCAATCTCTTGGTGACTATTTTGAAGGCGAGACCCCATGGGTTCTTCTCGACCTCACCGATCAAGTCTTTCCAGCATTGAAGTCGGCTTTTCTTTATGCCTCGCCTCAAAGCTGTTTTTGCCCCTTTCCATGCCTCGTGCAGCGTAGCATCCCACTTTGAACGGGTGAATTTTCGCCGCGCTGCGAGGCATTCTCGACGTAGGGGTGCCAACTGGTCGTTCCACCAGTACATCGAACCCTTGGCTTGCCTGCGCTCACGGCGAGGCATCGAGTAGTCGCAAGCCGCGACCACCTTCTGCCTCACCGAGCGCACAGCAGCTTCAAACGACCCAGCAGGGCAGACCCAGCCAAGCTCATCGATGAGCCTGGTTTCTTCGAGGTGTTCGCGAAGTCTTTCCCTGCTGAGTCGTCTCGTGTTCCAGGAGGGGCTCCTTCCTTCGCCGCCCCTACCCTTATCTACCGCCTGACACCGTTGTTCTAGTGTGAATTCGATGCACCGGTGGTCACTCAAGGTTATTAACTCGAGGACCGACCAGTCGCTTATCCTTGAAGCGAGGCGAGGTGCGGAAATTGTGAGATCAATTATTGACCCCCCCGCTGCTCGTCTGAACGTAAATTCCCCGCCCTGATTCAAGACGATCAGTTCGTTCCTAGCGACCATCTCGCCAACCAAGATTCCCCTCCTATCTAGGCGGGCTTCACCCCACTCGGGCGACTTACTGTTGAAGTCACCCCCTATGAGGGATCGCCCGATGGCCTCACGGAGGCTTTCCTCAAGGAGGAGGATCTGGGTCTCAAAGACATCGAAGGGATCGCCGGGGGAGAAGTAGCAGCTGTACACACGCACATCCGCCACCTCTACCCAGACGAACCCTGCGTCGGTCTCCAGGAAGTCCCCGACGCCAAAATCAGGGTTACAAACAAGGATGCCGGCCCTCCTTGATGCATCCTGATACCAAGCAGAGTTATCGGACCACTTGTACTGCTCACTAAAGAGCAGCACATCAGCCCTCCTCTCCCTGGCAGTCTGCATCAGGAGGTCCAGGGCATCCTTCTCCCTTCCGAGGTTGAGCTGCAGGAACTTCAATTCCTGCCTCTCAACCTCCGAAGCTCTTCCCGGAAGACCGGGCAGGAGCCGCTCCCCGACACATGGGCGACATCTTTGTCACCCCTGTCTGCGCATGACAGGCACCTTGGTGGCGCCTTACAGGTCCTGGCCAAGTGTCCCGTGGCGCCGCATCTCCAATAGGCGTTTTTCCTGTCGGGGTTGCTGCAGCCCCGGGACCCGTGGCCGTACCCAAGGCACCTGAAGCATCGGGCGACTTCCAGGTGCTCGCGAATGCGGTACTCTACCCACCCGATCCTCAACTTGCCTAAGCAAGTGAAGGGTGAAGAGCCTGCAGGACCCCTCAAAAGCTGGTCTGCCCAATGCCAAGCACAGGGCAGACCCAACCTCTTCTTTTTCAACGGTCTCGTCGAGGTCCCTAATTTCGAGGGACCTCGTCGAGACCAGGGCTGAAATTTGCGCCCTTTCCCCGACCGCCATGTCGAGCTCCTTTCGTAAGGCCGAAACGTCTCCCCCCTTTTGGAGGACCAAAAGGACTTCTTCCTTCCTGGTCCTCCGGATAGACAGGACCTCAAGTCCTGCCTTCCGGGGGTCGACCTTCGCCTTCCTTTCCCTCAAGATGTCGGCGTAGGACTGGCCGTCCTTCGCCGACACCTTGATGGCGTCGCCCGACCTGGCGGGCGTGGAGCGCTTCGACTTAGGAGTGGCGGTGGTCCCCTGCGCTTTTTGGGCAGGGTCCTCCGCCCTTTTCTCCTTTTTTTTTCTTTTTTCTGTGACCACATGCCAGTCCCCTTCTTTATTTGGGGGCTGGCTCGTGGCCACCTCGGCATAAGAGGGTGAAGAGCCACCCTTCCCCCTCTTGGGAGTTTTTTCCAGAGGGGGAGAGGGCGCAGATCTTTTTTCGCCCTTCGCCTGATTTTTTGGGGTATCTCCCAGAGACGCCGAACGTGGTCTCTGGAAGATCCCCAATTTCTTCATAGCGGGGTGAGATTCCATTTTCTTCTGGAATTTCACCCCGCTCTCCAGGAGGCACTTGTGAGTGTTGAGCATGCCGCTCAACACCTCAGTTGCCTCATTCACCGAGTCTTTAACGAAGCCAGGGTTATTCCTCAGCATACCCTGTTGTATAACGCTGAGGGCCCTGGCTAACCTTTCCATTTTTTCATTTTGCTCCTTCAGGAGCTGAAGGACGTCTTGCCATCCCTCAGCTCCTGTAGGAGTGTGTGAGCGCGCATCTGGCGCCTTCACCTCTCCATGTCCTTTATTTTTCTCAGAGTTCATATTTATTTTCCTCGTGTCTGAAGACGGTTCGCCCATCATGGGAGCCCTACCGCAGTAGGGCTACTATCCCCGCCTGTATAGATCCCTAGTTATGTGTGCCGAAACCGAGAAGCGGCTTATCGGGAGGTCGATCCTATCGGCACATTAAATGAAGCTAGCAAAAAAGGTTACGGGATAGGCCCACGCCATAATGATGCTAAAGGTTTAACGTCACCCCTATCGACCGAGCGGTGCCGGGTCCGCTCCGACACCTGACCCGGACTTCAGGCTAGACGGCGTGCCATTTATCCTACGTAGCGTCGGATATAAGGAAATACTGACCAGGTAATCCTTCATTCCTGCGCCCGGACGTCCATGATTTCAACCCCGACATTGGCTCCAGACAGTAGGATCGTGAGCAGTTTTCCCATATTAACATGTGGTTTCACGGAATCTTTGCCCTTCGCGGTCGAACACCGGAGAGACTTACGGTTACCCATATTACTTCCACAGAGGTGATTCACTCAGCGTCCCATTCATTCTGGTGTGTGTGGGTGTCGGTGTTGTACATGTGATTGTAGTGTGACCGCAAGAGCGCACGCGGGAAGTTCAGCGTCATCGCCGCATACGCATTTGGGGCGTTACCCCGATTAAGGGGCCCCCCGCATTCACTCCGAGTACGTTCATTCGGCATCAAGAGACATTTTAATTTACTTTAAATATGTTCATTATTCATTACCTTAAATGCTCTCCAAATTCCCACTGAACGATATGCCGATGATCAAAATTTTCAGTCAACATAACATAACCCAACTTTCAAAAAGGTGCCAGTGTTGCATCTGCTGTGCAGTCTTTAAAATTTTCTATATATCATATTTTCACTTTTACAATTCAAATGCATTAAACAATTCACTTTGGCTAGCAATAACGTACCCTTTATAACTATAGATATCATTAAATATATACTTTGCACTTTTGAATATGTTCCGTCTGAACAATTTAGTATATGTCGCCTTGCCAGATCTGCTAAACTCTGTATAAAATTTAATTTCCGATGTAAACCGTTATATAGTTTACAACTATAAGCGGATTAGGCTTAGCTCATGGCATAACCAGGTACCGGCTTGAACCCTTCCATAAAATTGGAAAGTGCAGGGACTGAGGTAGCGCGCACTCCAATGTTTTACCGAGAGGTTCCGAAAACCCCCGAACAATCTAATTTGTAATTACCCTAGGCTGAGGGCATCGAACGGCTGGGACGAATAAGGCCCAGACAGTACTTGCAAGGTTTGTCAAAGAAGGTAGACTAGAACGTTTCATCGAGTCAGCCAGTGCTTGTAGTATTCATTTTTCAAGTTCTCCAATGTAAAAGGCAATGTACTCTAATCAAATACATGTAAATGTTTAACTATATCTCATTGTGTATAAACAATAATTCTATCGTCTCATTTTTTTAAAAACGTTGCAATTCCAATCAGTAGTACGCAACAGAATATATATTTAACATTTTAAATTTCCGGCCACTACAAAATTTTCTGAAAGTTTTCCCGACTGCGGAAAAATAGGTGTTGTAACCAGCCCTGTCCGACAAAGGCCTTTTTCAATGTTAAAAAAGTCGTCTCTTAGTGATGACAGGTGGAAACTAATCCGTAAGGCGGCACCACCTCCGTCCTCTCATATGAAAGTATTTTAGACTTAGAAATAAGAACTCGTTCTCGTTTCCCAAGGAAATATTATCAGAGATTTCACAATATGTTTGAAAGAGTTCTCACGAAATCTGGAAAATATAAACCTTTTTGACTTACGAGCCTTCTAACGAAACGACCCTTGAAAACTTATAAATTAAACTTAACAAAGCTCTTCCTCTCTTTTATATTCGAGAAACTTAGGCTAGTTGCAGTAAATAGATTCCTTACAATTTTTGGAAAGTCATAAATTTAGAGAAGGGACAAAACTCTGGTCGTCTACTTAAATTCATATAAACAAACTAAAGGGTAAAACCGGACCCTGGCTTTGAATTTCTAAGACTCACCAGGACTCCAGCGAGAGTCGAATTACATAGCAATATGTCTAGAGAAAGAGAGGAAGGTGATAAAAAAGACTATGATTTATGCCGTTTCGCAAAGGCCGAACAATCGAGGAGGCTACATGTTGAAACTTTCGAAACTCTAGGGGTAGAAATAGGTAACGAAACATATGCATTCCCGGAAATTGCGCGCGCTTTTCTCACGCCTCCACCGACTGCAATTGGCTAAGGGACATATGAAACGAAATTGCCCGCAATTACAGGGAAATAAAGAATCCACTAAGTCTTGTTCTTATTGTAGCGTCAGTAATCACATTGAAGAAGACTGTTACTTGAAGAAAAAACATGAAAAAGAAATATACAGGCAAGGAGGGAACCATTTTCGAGAAAAAGCAATTTAAGCTCGTGAAAGGGTCGTCAAGGTGGAGCATTGATGACCCAACACAAAACTTATCGCTCCAAAAAAGTGTACTCGTCTGCTTCGGAAGCACAGACGAAACATTTACAAACCCCACAATAAAACTACAGAATAAAGCGTTTGTTCAGAATGTCGCGTTTTTTATGATTGATACCGAATGCGAATTGAATTTAATTAAAGAAAGTGTCGTAAATTCGGGGGTCGGTGTGAATCGGATAAGAATATATGATTTGGTAGGGATAGGACTAGGAATAATAAAATCTCTTGGAGAAATCATGGTAGAAATCGAGGGCATCGAATCCGCTTTTCAGATTATTCCTGAAGATTTTTCAATCGAACAGAACGGAATTCTCGGAACTAGTTTCTTAGGAAACCACAGAGCAATCTCGCAATTGTTAGGAATAACCCATCATTTAGGCAACCCACTCAATAGTAACTTTAAAATTAAATTATCTGCTAGATCAAACATTTTGACTACAATTCCCATCTCAAGAACAGATTTGAACCAAGGATATATAGGTAAAATTAACGCTGCTCCCGGAATATACTTGGGCGAAGCACTTGTCACAAAAAATGGTAATTTTGCTAAGTGTTACGCTATAAATAGTACAAACCAGGATATTGAACTCTCCTTGTCACCGATTGTCCTACAAGGTCTTCAAGAGTACACAGTTGTCTCGCCATGTGCTCGAACCGGCACGCATCCCCCCTCAGCCTCGAGGGACAAAAGGAACGTGCCGTTCGCCTTGCTGCCCTTCTAAAGATTATTGACCTGAAAGAACTGAATGAAGAGGAAAGTCAAAGTATCCTTTCGATATTTTCACACAAAATAATTACTTTAAATAAACACCCCATAAATCAGAAACAATATCGCAGTCCCCAAATTCTTAAGGAAGAAATCCGTACAGGTGCAAGACCTTCATAAAAATGGTATCGTCCAGCCTTCCAATTCACCTTACAATTCATCTCTGTGGATTGTGCCGAAAAATCCTGATGCACAAGGAAACAAGACATGGAGGATGGTGATCGATTTCCGATCACTAAATGAACAAACTGTAGGTGATGCTTACCCCGCCCCAAACATCACCGACATTCTTCATCAATTGGGAGGTGCTCGTTATTTTTCCGTCTTAGATCTTGCGTCGGGTTTCCATCAAATTCCTCTTCACCCAGATTCTAGGGCAAAAACTGCAAATGTCATTTCCTAAAAAAGGAAATCACATATCTAGGTCATATAATCACCCAATCTGGCGTGAAACCAGATCCCAAAAAGATCGACGCAGTTAAAAATTTCCCAATCCCTAAAAATCAGAAAATATCAAACAATTCCTGGGCCTGATAGGATACTACCGTCGATTTATCCAAGACTTCGCGAAAATTGCAAAAGTACTAAATAATTTATCAAAGAAGGGAGTTAGATTTCAATGGACACGTGTGCACCAAGAAGCCTTCGAGATACTCCGAGACACAATTTGTCACGACCTTATCCTACAATTCCCAAAATTTGATAAGACTTTTATTGTGACGACGGACGCCTCTAATTTCGCGATAGGAGCGGTACTAAGCCAAGGAACTATCGGCCAAGAATTATCAATTTCATTTGCCTCACGAACCTTGAACCCGGCGGAAGTAAATTATTGCACAATGGAAAAAGAACTCCTGGCTATTGTTTGGGCCGTACAACATTTTCGCCCATATCTATATGGACGAAAGTTCACCCTCGTTATCGAACACCGACCTTTAATTTGGCTTAATAATCTAAAAGTTCCCATCTCTAGAATGGCTCGATGGAAGATTAAATTAAGCGAATACGACTATGAAATTGTTTACAAACCGGGTAGCGTAAATGTAAATGCTGATGCTCTTTCACGGAATCCCTGCGATTCCTCTAGCGATCACGTAATTTCGAACATCCAAAGTATGGTTGCCACCTCTCCGCCTCTTGTTGATCCAGCAGTGGACTGTGCACACCATGTGCTGTGCGACCAGACGACGAGAGAGGGGGAAACCAACACGGAGGAACAAGAAACGACATAGATCATAGAAAATCTTGTCGAGCGTGTTTTTCTGAGTCACGGGATCCCCAAACCCTGGAAAGTCGATTGGTCCCATAAACCTCATACTTGCTTCAACGACAAAATGATGAGTGTGGACTGTGACGAAGCAAACAGAATCGCACAGGTGGGTCGGGTAGAAGGTAACGAACCAACTCCCCCTGCTAATGGTCCAGGTAGGACGGCATCCCAGGTATGACGATAGGAACGGATACAACATCCCACGTTAGCTTCGAGTGGGGGGGGGGGGGGAGTGATGGTGGCGAATTTGCGGTAATAAACAAAGGTGTCGATGGGGAATGGGGATACCTGGCCTCTGATACGGAATGCTCGACAAGTGGATAACACGATGATAATAAGGGTTGCTACAATCAATCTCAGAACTTAGAACCTTCTTCAGTCCTGATGATAGTCAATTCTTGCATAACCTATAGTAAAGATAAGATTAGTATGGGAAAATCACACGTAGTAAATTTTGTTTCCACAGATTGTGTTTTGAACTCGCCAGTTAATAAAGAACTTATCGACAATAAATTACTTGACGCGGAACTTCTAAAGGAACAAAATCTTCCATTGGGTTATGTAACGGTTTTAGCCACGGGGGGAAAATATATTTTTAATGTCGCTATAAAAAATAAGTCAAGCGACAAACCCTTTTTAAATATAATTTCAGGAGCACTTTCGCGACATAAACAAGCAATGGAAATATTAAAGATCGGCAGTAAATTAATTCCTTACAATTTTTGGAAAGTCATAAATTTAGAGAAGGGACAAAACTCTGGTCGTCCACTTAAATTCATATAAACAAACTGAAGGGTAAAACCGGACCCTGGCTTTGATTTCTGAGACTCACCAGGACTCCAGCGAGAGTCGAATTACATAGCAACATGTCTAGAGAAAGAGAGGAAGGTGATACAAAAAACTATGATTTATGCCGTTTCGCAAGGGCCGAACAATCGAGGAGGCCACATGTTGAAACTTTCGAAACTCTAGGGGTAGAAATAGGTAACGAAATATATGCATTCCCGAAAATTGCGCGCGCTTTCCTCACGCCTCCACCGACTGCAATTGGCGAGGGATGGTTTTGGGACTTGAATGCATCTTGCAACTGGGAGCGTGCTGGATCCCTATCCCGGGAGTAGACAGACTAGATTCCGACTTCACTCGCTCAAGTAAAAAAAAATCGCTTTCTCTTTGCGAAACGAGGACGAGTTTCTCGTTCGGAAATTACGCGAGTGTTACGCGTTCCGCCGAATTTAACGCATAGACTGTTATTCGAGTGATATTGTCATGCTAAAATTTATGTTATGGTTTTACTTGAAGTGACTTTTACAATGTTTAAATTTATCTGCCAGTTTCACTTGGAGTGACTTGGATCATACTTAAATTTATGTGCCAGTTTATTGGAGTGACCTCTATATTCGAATTCGTCTGTTAATGTTATTCGACTGACCTTTATGAAACTGAATTTGTTAATAAATTCAATAAAATTTGTCGACCGACCTATTATTCTCTTAAGGGGTTACCCCCACTTGTAGCGCAAAAAAAGGCCTTTTTCATTAATTTTTTTAAAGAAAACTACAAAACTTTTTTAATCGATCACTAAATCAACTTAAAGAACACATCTTGAAGAACTTTCAGTAATTTTTTTATTGAAAAATATTACATTGTTAAGTGGCAAATGGCCGTCAATGAAATAATGTTTTTATTTATACGGTTTGCGGTGACCAACATTGCGGCGAAGTGGATCATCTGAAACAAAAAATGTGGATGGATTTAGTCAAATATAAGTAAAAACTAGTCTTTAATCGAAGGATTTAAAAAAATATTCATTTTTCACAAAATGGCGGATAGTCAAAGTTAATGGTTCGATTTTAACGAAAAAATCAAACGATTAAAGGCTACATTTTTATGAAAAAAATAAGCCTGCAAAATTTCAAGAAGATCGGTTCATTAGTGTTCGAGTAATCTTGTTCACCGATTTCAGCAATGCCATTTCGAGAAAAACGCGTTTAATGTTTCAATTTCAGTTTACACGAAGAAAATAATTTTTTTTGTAAACTTACATAGAGTCATCTATTCCGAGTCCATACAGAAATTCTTCCGCCGACGATGCCGCTTGAAAAACGAAAAGGGCATAGCCGAGTTTCCATGTGAAATCGGCCTTGAAACCAAATCGAATTTCGCATCAACCATATGGAAGCGGTTGGGCAAGAGATTATTGTGCCTAATTTTCAGATCATTATCTGCCATTTTAAATGAGTAATGGCGGATTTTACCATTTTCGTTTTTTTCTTTTTTTAGATAAACTAATCATAGGAAAATTTTGAAAAAAATCAGGGTTGTTTTTTCCAATAGGAGACACATTTGTAAATTTTTACAGATTTATTCATGCATAATTCGCGATGCAAAAAATTGCGAAAATTTTTGCACACAATTTTGTTCATGTATGAATTGCGCGACCGCTCTTTTGAATTGAATTTGAATTTTGATGATTGAAACAGAATTTTTGCAGATTATTGCAAGGTGTGGACGGGGGTAAAAAAAATAAAAACCGTCAAAATACGCATTCTTCCAACATCTTACTATTAAAGCACAGTTTACAATAACAGTAGACAAATGAAAAAAACAATTTTATTTGGTAATCAATCTCTAACACGGTTTACTGCTGAAATTTTTTCCAAAATTTGCAAAATAATTTGCGAATTTTTGTTGTTGCGAAAAATTAAAATTTTTACATGCATTGTGAAAAAATGGTTGATTGTCGTTATTCGCAAGTCGAAATAGTGCTGCTAAAAATATCTTTTCGTATTCTTGAACATTTTGCGAATATACAGGTTACATTAATTTCTCTTTGTTAAAAATAACATACTCATTTTACCATACAAGACATCGAAAATACCCTCAAATCGTCCTCTATTTACTTTACATTTTGAAATTTTAATGAGCACAAATAATAAAGGAAGGTCGACAATTAAATAAGTAATTAACAAGGATTTCTGGATAACAAAAAATTTTTAGCAGTTATTTTGTATTTCAATACGTACATTTTCGTTACATTTTTTTATAAAGTTTTACCCGATAAAAAATTTAGTCCGTTCAAAAACTGTCCGTTTTAAATAAAAGTGGTATACAAAATGTAAAATTGGTTTTCCTACAAAAATATATTTTTCTAGCATCGAGTTTTTACAAATATATGTAGATGGTTAATTTTACTTTCATAGCACTTCATACTCCATAAGTGGCTGAACATTTGCCAAGCATAAAATTTTTTTTCAATTATAAATTAGCCATCATCACTGTCTACATTTATAACTGTAAGTTTGTAGGAAAACCAATTTTACTTTTGGTATACCATTTTTATATAAAACGGAAATTTTTTGAACGGACTAAATTTTCAACGGGCAAAACCTGTATGTTCGAAAAATATTCAAGAATACGAAAAGATATTTTTAGCAGCACTATTTCGACTTGCGAATAACGACAATCAACCATTTTTTCACAATGCATGTAAAAATTTTAATTTTTCGCAACAACAAAAATTCGCAAATTATTTTGCAAATTTTGGAAAAAATTTCAGCAGTAAACCGTGTTAGAGATTGATTACCAAATAAAATTGTTTTTTTCATTTGTCTACTGTTATTGTAAACTGTGCTTTAATAGTAAGATGTTGGAAGAATGCGTATTTTGACGGTTTTTATTTTTTTTACCCCCGTCCACACCTTGTAATAATCTGCAAAAATTCTGTTTCAATCATCAAAATTCAAATTCAATTCAAAAGAGCGGTCGCGCAATTCATACATGAACAAAATTGTGTGCAAAAATTTTCGCAATTTTTTGCATCGCGAATTATGCATGAAAAAATCTGTAAAAATTTACAAATGTGTCTTCTATTGGAAAAAACAACCCTGATTTTTTTCAAAATTTTCCTATGATTAGTTTATCTAAAAAAAGAAAAAAACGAAAATGGTCAAATCCGCCATTACTCATTTAAAATGGCAGATAATGATCTGAAAATTTGGCACAATAATCTCTTGCCCAACCCCTTCCATATGGTTGATGCGAAATTCGATTTGTTTTTAAGGCCGATTGCACATGGAAACCCGGCTATGCCCTTTGGTGCTGCCTTCGTAACATTCTTCCTTCACGAGTGCTTTCGGCCGCACGTCTCTCTGCCTGTGCAATCCGTGCTTCGTCGATTTTATTTGCGTATTCGTGCGCGTTGTGTCCACAGCTCACTCCGATTGAGTTCAAATAAAATAATAATGATTTTGAACCTTCGTTGAATAGTCCAACGGCAATATAAGCTGCTAAATTTACAACGATTGCTCCACTCAAGACGATTTTTGGGCTGATTTTCCAAATAAGTAGATTGAAGCTTTCGTTGTTATTTTGATTGAAGCCACCGACGCATCTTTCGAGTAAAGTTTCTTTAGTCAGATCGTTCTATATAGGTCTGATGGCATCCAATACATTTGATGGAAGTGGTCTGTAATCGTGTTGGAAAGCCTCGTTTCTCGCCTGAGCTCGTTGATATACACGACGGATTCTTCTCTTTCAACGCTCATATCTCAGTCAATTTTGTTCGGATCGACTTGAAATTTTCAGGACATATTCTCAGATACTTATACTTCAAACAAATACAATAAAAAAAAAACAATTTTTTCACAGTTGCAAGTGTGGGTAACCCCTTAAGATACCATCATTGCTTCTGAATTTACCGGTTGTTTCCATAACCTCCAGGTTTGTTGTTTTAATAGCGAAAACGAGGCGACGATCCTACCATTTTTTTAATTTCTCAAAGGTTGTCATCCCTTCCTAGGACGTGACAGTGTGAATGAGTATTGTAACGTCCGAATAAAATATCGTGTAATGCCTGGAATGACTCGACCAGTATCTGGCGCGCGAAGTTTAAACTCGTAGTCTGTCCGCCAATGTCCGAGGTGGTGCGATGCCGAGGGAAACTGGAGGTTCGAGCTGAAAAGAACCTCGCGTAGTGCTAAAATTCCTGATTGGGATGGGAAATTAATTAGACTGGGAATTATCGAGGATAATTAACAAAGTTTATTAATTTCTGTTTCCCTATTATTTAAAAGTTACAATGGTCGCGACTGTGAGGACCGTTGAGAGAAAGAAAAGCGTCACCGGCCAATAGTCAAGAGCGTCTGCCTGAAGGGTGCTGTACCTTTTCCTCGCAGCTCGCCCTTCGTTCCTCCCTTCCACTAGAATTCGGGGGAGGGGTTGGGCCCTCTCGTAGTCCGTCCCTCTTTCCGTGATTTGTTGGTTTACAGAGTCCTTCCCTGTTCTTTAAGCTTTATTATTTCCATGGCGTAGTTTGGCCTTTCTTACGAACTGAATCTCAATAAATTCTATAATAGTTTATAATTATTTCCTACTACCTATTTTATTTAATAATATTGCTAATTAAGCAATCCTTTCCCTTTCGTCGACAACTTCAAGGGAATATATACTTATGAATACACTTATCTATATTATTTACGACAATGATATACTATAATGTAATGTAATATATAATAATATTAGCATAAGAATCAAGCTCTGATTCTGATTCTTTCAATGTTCTATTTTATCCTAGGAGTCGTCATGTGCCAACAGCGAAAACGCAGCGACGATCCCCCCATTTTAACTTCTCAAAGGTTGTCATCCCTGCCTAGGACGTGAAAGTATAAGCGATATGTTGTTCGGTCATCGACCAACCAACCAAAGGATTAAATACGCCTTTAAGTCGTTTGATCACTTAGGCTAGCCTCAAGGTCAAATCCCTGCGTGACAGCAGAATTTATTCTATTTTAACACAGTTTGTACAAAATAACAAGAAATAAGGAAATTGAACATTTCTTCAAGTAAAATAATTATTTAATCACTTAGGTTAGCCTCGAGGTCAAATCCTCTTGTAAATTTATCAAATTTATTTTATTTTAACAAAATATGTGTGTAAAATTTCACATAACATTAAATGATTATTTAATCGCTCAGGTTAGCCTCAAGGTCAAATCCCTTTGTGATTTTATCAAATTTATTTTATTTTGACAAAATATATGTGTATTCAGATAAATTACAATTCTAATCTACTAACATTTGGTTCTAAGTAATAATAAAATTTTCGATTTCCCATTCACTGACTTTAGTGTTTCCCGACCGATGCACCAAAAAAAGAGACTGGATATGTTACGTTAGAAAAGTAACACTTCTCTTCTTTAAAGATTTCCTCGTTTTATGTAAGGATCGGAAGAATTTCCTCTCTAATGGGTAAGGAATAGTCAGTGAATAAGAAGGGTTGATCATATAAAATATATTTATTAATATAAAAATGATCCTAAAGTAAGCACCATGGAAAAATGGAAATGCATATATAAAATTTGAAATACTTAGTAATTACCCTGGTTGGTAATAGTTCGCTGATGAAATGATCCCAGGTTTTAGAGAATTGGAACTGGACCAACTGGCGGTGAATAATCTGATATATGAGACTGGACTGAGTTTGCGGTAAAAAATGATGACACTGGACTGACTTCTATTGGAACTTTCGCTTTTTATAGAACTTTGAAAGGTCAACTATGACGAACTACATGTTATGACCAGTCACATGTTATTACAAGTTACATGTTGTGACTGTAGTGTGTATGATAAGTGCATGTAGTAGTGCGTTGGTACTGAAGGGCTTTATTCACCTTCTCTCTGGGTCAGTCGATTTGTTATCATGTGTGGGTATTATAACGACACATGGTAATTCCATATTGATCATCCTGTTGATCTATCGATCTGGCTATGAGTTGCGTTGATAAAATCACGCACGGGGTAATGTTGCCTTGATTCCTTACTTTGTTTGTTACTCGAGGCGGTAGAGTCGCGGGACGTGACAGTTGCATACGGAATTGCACCTTGAAATTTCTTTAGTGTGAAGCAAAATTGACAGACTTGATAGTAATAAAATACTTTGAAAAAACTTCTAAAATACGTAACACTTTTTAAGAGCCTTTTTTCAATATATAATTATGAATAGAAGGTTTGATTATTGGACAAATAAAAAACCATATTTAATTTTGTATTGAGAAATATACCTTAAATCTCTCTAACATAAAATAAAATTTGTGAAAATTCCTTTGGATTAAAATACCTCAAAAAGAACTTTTATTATACTTGACATCCTTTATGGAAATTTCAGCAAATAAATGTAAATAAAAGGTTTGATTATTTAAGAATCAAATAAATTATATCTTCGTTTGCATGCGAAATTACACATTGAGAATTCTTTGGTATTAAGCGAAATTGGCAAATATAATATTGTAATAAAATATATTTATTAATTTTTTAAAAAATCAAACCTTTTATATCTTTTATATGTTATATTGAAATTGCCATATAATTAAAAAAGTTTTTTTTAGTACTTTATTACTATAAAATTTGTCAATTTTACTTCGTAACAAAAAAATCTCAGTGTAATTTCGTATGCAAAATTAGATATAAGGTAAAAGCACCAATAGCCGGACAGTACCCAATAACCGGACAGAGCCATGCATTTTTCTAAAAATTAGAGATTTATGAATCACTTATCGCTATTTTGGTGTACCGTATACAAACCTCGAAATGTACACTTTAAAAAAGTGAAAAATTTGTTGAATTAGAACTTAAAACTTCGCCAAGAAAAAAAAATTTCTCTACTGAAGCACAAGGCTGGTCGAAATGTAGCGAAATCTACTCTATAAACAAACTGACACGTTGTCTTTGTTAAGCAAATAAAAATTACATTTACCCTCATTTTTCATTTTAATACGTGTCACACTAAAGTCAAATACTTTATCTAAACCATAATATTTTTCAAAATTAAAAAACATTTTCCTTTAATTAAATATTCTAAATCCGGTTATTAGGTCAATGAATCTTCGTTTTGCCTAATAACCGAACGCGTGTCCGGAGTTAAATTGCACTGATTTTTTTTTCGCTCTAGTCGACGGACGAAAAGGTTATTACAAAAACGAATGCGAATTTCAAAAAGTACTGTTGATATTTTCAAGAAATGTGGTAAGTATTTGATTGTTTTCAATTCATAGAAGATATCTATCTGATAAAATATTAGGTAAATTACTTTAAACATATTTTAATTAGTCAAATATGAAATCCAACCTCAATTGACATTTGATGTTTATTTTCTTGTTGATTTTACATTGATAACAATGAAAATATGGATTTCAGAGTGAAATTTCCGCACTTTTTGATCTTTTTGAATGATAATTTCAAATAATAATGATAAACTATGATTAATAATGAATAACTTTTTAAAGAAATAATGTTTGAACTATGGATTTGCTGAAAATCTGATATTTAGAGAAAGTATTTTCATTTTAACATATGTATTTTCTCGGTTTTATGTATTTGGTGTCTTCATTATAGATCATGGAAAAAGTATCAGAAAAAAAAATTAGAAAGCTTTATACCAAAACGGATATTATTAATGCGATTGAGGATATAAGGCAAAAACGATTGACAATTTGTGCTGCAAGCTCTAAATATAATATATTCTATTTGTAAAATCTTTTCACTATTTTTTTATTATAAGCGTAGACCTACAAAATGTTTCTGTAAATATTTCCCAGTGTTTATTATTTAAAAAAAATATCAAATCCATATCCATCAAATTATAATATTCTCTTGTCCGAGTATTGGTGCAGCGCTGTCCGGCTATTGGATCAATTAACTTTACCCCTCCGGCAATTGGCTCCAGAGCATTATTTAATGAAAAAAAATTATTAAAATGGATTATTCAGATTTAACACAACTCTGGGCTTTTTGTTATAGTAGGGAGGACACATACATCAAAATAATCGCGGCAATTCTTGATTCCGCATCACATTTAGAACGATTAATACAAAAAATTAAATGACATTTCCTTAGACGTCCGGCTATTGGTGCTTTTACCTTAATGTAGATATTTTTTAATAAGAGAAACCTTTTGTTCACACTTATATATTCAAGTAGTCATGTGAAAAGATTCGAACCTTTTATTTTTTAAATTTGAATCTCCTGATTTATCTTATCTTGATATGAATTAGCCTCCATATAATTTTTCAATCTTAAATAATTTATTTACAAGGCTTAAAAATATATAAATCAATATATTGTTTTCAGACTTCAAACACCTACTGAACCATAATTTTTACTAAAAAATATTTCTCAAGTGTCTAAATCATCTAACAAATTCAAT
The DNA here is from genome assembly GCA_030998225.1 of Diplolepis rosae. Lineage (NCBI taxonomy): Eukaryota > Metazoa > Arthropoda > Insecta > Hymenoptera > Diplolepididae > Diplolepis > Diplolepis rosae. The sequence continues at coordinate 355,500 of JAPYXD010000442.1, forward strand.
ACAATCTTTCAGATATTCATCTTAGGTAAATGTTTTTCAAAATTTCAAAAAATGAAACCTAATATCTTAAACTATATATTTTGTCATTTGCTCCGCGCCTCTTTTACACAAGGTCGAGAGAAACATAACTCTCGATTGTAAAGTGACATGTTTGATGACATGTCTGCTATTTGGTAAATTGACCCAAAATTCACAGAATTATTGATAATTTTTCACTTTTTTGTGGCATTAGGTCAGCCTCTTTTGATTTTCTTCTATTGAAATTTTCAATGCTACTAACGATAAAAAACGCAAACAAGAGAAAAGGCAAACGTTTCGGCCACATACGGGGGCCCTCTTCAGTGCCATAGATTTAAAGATTAATTCAAAATTTTCATGAAAGATAAAAATGTAGAAGATAGTTAAAATAAGGATTATAATGAAACTCAAAAACTTAACTCATCGCTTGCAATTCAAAATGAAGAAATCCAGTAAGCAACAACATGAATTGGAAAAATTATGTAGAAATCACTGTACATAGAAAACCAGGTAAAATAAACGAAAAACTTAGAATTTTGTAAACAGCGGACCAGAATTTTTTGATTGTTTTATTTGCCATTATCAAGAACGGATGACCAATTGGTTATTAACAGTAAGCGCAAACAGTTTTCAATTTTGAAATCTTTCCTTGAGGACTTTGTTACCGGAGTCTCTCAACGATCGAACTAAACTGTTTTAAAAAACGACTCGGGACATGTGACTTTGCTGAATGACAATTTTTTTCTTTTTAGAAGCTATCCTGAGAGGTTCTTCTCCTCCTTGAAGAAGACTATTGTCCTAAACCTAGTTAAGAAATTCGAGACGGTTATGGTTATTTTTACGAGTGGACGAAAGTGTATATTTATGAAGAAAAAGATTATGTATATAAGTTTTCCGGGCAAATCATTTTGTATTGAATTTGCAAGCACGTCTTTGCAGAATTATAAATTATTATAATATCTATATTTGTCATTTTACTTAATATTATTCGAGTGTGTGCAGAAATGAAGAAAAAATGGAAAGTTGTTTATTTCTGAATTTAGTTTAATTCTGAGATGTTTTGAAAAGAAAAAAAAAGAAAATAAACTCATCTTTAAAAAATTAAGTATCACATTTAAAAGTATTTTTGAAATTGACTTGTTCTGAAAATAGTCAGAACTATGAAATATTCAAACTTTGTGTTGAATGTGCCATTTTTAAAGTGTAAAGTGACATGTTTGATGGCATGTCTGCTATTATATCGACCCAAAATTCACAGAATTATTGTTAATTTTTCACTTTTTGTGGCATTGGGTCAGCCTTTTTTGATTTACTTCTATTGAAATTTTCAATGCTACTTACGATAAAAAACGCAAACAAGAGAAAAGGCAAACCTTTCGGCCACATATGGGGGCCCTCTTCAGTCCCATAGATTTAAAGATTAATTCAAAATTTTCATGAAAGATAAAAATGTAGAAGATAGTTAAAATAAGTATAATAATGAAACTCAAAAACTTATCTCATCGCTTGCAATTCAAAATGAAGAAGTCCAGTAAGCAACAACACGAATTGGAAAAATTATGTAGAAATCACTGTACATAGAAAAGCGGGTAAAATATACGAAAAACTTCGTATTTTGTAAACAACGGACCGGAATTTTTTGTTTGTTTTATTTTCCTTTATAAAGAACAGATGAACAATTGGTTATTAATAGTAATCGCAAACCGTTTTCAATTTTGAAAACTTCCCTTGAGGACTTTGTTACCGGAGTCTCTCAACGATCGAACTAAACTGTTTTAAAAACCGACTCGGGACATGTGGCATTGCTGACTGACAATTTTTTTCTTTTTAAAAGCTATCCTGAGAGGTTGTTCTCCTCCTTGAAGAAGACTATTGTCCTAAACCTAGTTAAGAAATTCGAGATTGTTATGGTTACTTTTACGAGTGGATGAAAGTGTATATTTATGAAGAAAAAGATTATGTATATAAGTTTTTCGGACAAATCACTTTGTATTGTATTTGCAAGCACGCCTTTGTAGAGTTATAAATTATTATAATATCTATATTTGGCATTTTACTTAATATTATTCGAGTGTGTGCAGAAATGAAGAAAAAATGGAAAGTTGTTTATTTCTGAATTTAGTTTAATTCTGAGATGTTTTGAAAAGAAAAAGAAAAAAAGGAAATAAACTCATATTTAAAAAATTAAGTATCACATTTAAAAGTATTTTTGAAATTAGCTTGTTCTGAAAATAGTTAGAACTATGAAATATTCATACTTTGTGTTGAATGTGCCATTTTTAAAGTGTAAAGTGACATGTTTGATGGCATGTCTGCTATTATATCGACCCAAAATTCACAGAATTATTGTTAATTTTTCACTTTTTGTGGCATTGGGTCAGCCTTTTTTGATTTACTTCTATTGAAATTTTTAAAGCTACTTACGATAAAAAACGCAAGCAAGAGAAAGGGCAAACCTTTCGGCCACATATGGCGGCCCTCTTCAGTGCCATAGATTTAAAGATTGATTCAAAATTTTCATGAAAGATAAAAATGTAGAAGATAGTTAAAATAAGGATAATAATAAAACTCAAATACTTATCTCATCGCTTGCAATTCAAAATGAAGAAGTCCAGTAAGCAACAACACGAATTGGAAAAATTATGTAGAAATCACTGTACATACAAAACCGGGTAAAATAAGCGAAAAACTTAGAAATTTGTAAACAACGGACCGGAATTTTTTGTTTGTTTTATTTTCCTTTATGAAGAACGGATGACAAATTGGTTATTTTTAAGAGTGGACGAAAGTGTATATTTATGAAGAAAAAGATTATGTATATAAGTTTTCCGGGCAAATCATTTTGTATTGAATTTGCAAGCACGTCTTTGCAGAATTATAAATTATTATAATATCTATATTTGTCATTTTACTTAATATTATTCGAGTGTGTGCAGAAATGAAGAAGAAATGGAAAGTTGTTTATTTCTGAATTTAGTTTAATTCTGAAATGTTTTGAAAAGAAAAAAAAAGAAAATAAACTCTTCTTTGAAAAATTAAGTATCACAAAAGAATTTTAGAAATTAACTTGTTCTGAAATTAGTCAGAACTATGAAATATTCAAACTTTGTGTTGAATGTGCCATTTTTAAAGTGTAAAGTGACATGTTTGATGGCATGTCTGCTATTATGTCGACCCAAAATTCACAGATTTATTGTTAATTTTTCACTTTTTTGTGGCATTGGGTCAGCCTCTTTTGATTTACTTCTATTGAAATTTTCAATGCTACTTACGATAAAAAACGCAAACAAGAGAAAAGGCAAACCTTTTGGCCACATATGGGGGCCCTCTTCAGTGCAATAGATTTAATGATTAATTCAAAATTTTCGTAAAAGTTAAAAATGTAGAAGATAGTTAATATAAAGATAATAATTAAACTCAAAAACTTATCTCATCGCTTGCAATTCAAAATGAAGAAGTCCAGTAAGCAACAACACGAATTGGAAAAATTATGTAGAAATCACTGTACATACAAAACCGGGTAAAATAAGCGAAAAACTTAGAATTTCGTGAACAACGGACCGGAATTTTTTGTTTGTTTTATTTGCCTTTATGAAGAACGGATGACCAATGGGTTATTAACAGTAAGCGCAAACAGTTTTCAATTTTGAAAACTTTCCTTGAGGACTTTGTTACCGGAGTCTCTCAACGATCGAACTAAACTGTTTTAAAAAACGACACGGGACATGTGGCTTTGCTGACTGACAATTTTTTTCATTTTAAAAGCTATCCTGAGAGGTTCTTCTCCTCCTTGAAGAAGACTATTGTCCTAAACCTAGTTAAGAAATTCGAGACGGTTATGGTTATTTTTACGAGTGGACGAATGTGTATATTTATGAATAAAAAGATTATGTATATAAGTTTTTCGGACAAATCACTTTGTATTGTATTTGCAAGCACGCCTTTGCAGAATTATAAATTATTAAAAAATCTATATTTGGCATTTTACTTAATATTATTCGAGTGTGTTCAGAAATGAAGAAAAAATGGAAAGTTGTTTATTTCTGAATTTAGTTTCATTCTGAGATGTTTTGAAAAGAAAAAAAAACGAAAATAAACTCTTCTCTAAAAAATTAAGTATCACAAAAGTATTTTAGAAATTAACTTGTTCTGAAACTAGTCAGAACTATGAAATATTCAAACTTTGTGTTGAATGTGCCATTTTTAAATTGTAAAGTGACATGTTTGATGGCATGTCTGCTATTATATCGACCCAAAATTCACAGAATTTTTGTTAATTTTTCATTTTTTTGTGGCAATGTGTCAGCCTTTTTTTATTTTCTTCTAGTGAAATTTTGTGCGTGAAGTTAGCACTCCGACAATGAATAATCCAAACTTTTTTTGGTGAAATCGTTTGGTGGTCGTTTGGTGGTCGTTATGTGGTAGTTTTCGACGTTTGGTGGTCAAAATTACAAAAACTACAGAATTTTCAAAGTTGGAGTGCTAACTTCACGTTGCACTCCACATGTTAATATTTTTAAAATTTCTTTTTGTAATCGTTTGGTGGTCGTTAGGTGGTAGTTTTCGACGTTTGGTGGTCAAAATTGTGGGAGATATCATTGTTCCAAAAAATCTTTTGTAGTATGCACAGAAGATCTGCGCATGTGTATACTAGGCGCGCAATTTGAAAACAAAATTATAAAAAACTATTCAGATATTTAGTTGTTCAAAAACTTATTTATAAACAATTAACACTTCTATCAACTTCATTTTCTGTACGATAACTGTATTATTTTCCAAGTCTATTTTGCCAACGAAAAAATTTGAGAAGAAAAGTTGAGGGCATAAGAGTAATTTGGTTTCGCCAACTTTGAGTCCATAATAATAAATATTCTTGAACAAAACCAGTCCATTTACCTTCATTTTCAAATAGACAGAGACCGATCGACTAGTGTTATTAAAAAATACTTACAATAACAAAATAGAACCAAAGTTTCGATCGGCACCCTTCAGGCCAGTGATCCCAGAATGCGTAAGATTTTTTCTCCCACCACGTTCCCGCGTGTAAGCAATATATATAAACGTGGCGTGTCGATGTATCCCCGCTCCATCGCTTGTTAGCATGCTCGCAAATCGAGAATTGGATGATAGCCACTGCTTCTTCGTTTTCTCTCGGCTTCGCTTCGGCTGTTGGGTTCGGTACTGTTGGTTCGTTGAAAGTCGAGAATTGCCGAGAATGCACGATTGCAACTTGTATTTTTTCGCCGGCTTGGCTAATTTCAAGATTTTAAGATTTGGAGGATTTGGAGGTTGGTGTCGTATTCTGTCACTTTTGTTTACAAAATTTGACAACTCCAACAAAGGCTTGAAAACATTGACGTTTGAAGTCTTGAAATATGATATGTTAATTACTTTCAGGACATTTTACAGGATGTTTTCGAGTGTGTAATCTGCAGACAATATATGATATTTCATTCTCAAGTCTCAAGTGGTTTTAAATTTTGAAATTTCGTGTTTCATTTTTCAATTGATTTAAAATATTGCAAATTTAGAATAATACTAATTATATTTATTATACATTTATTCAGTTAGTCAACATTTATTTTAATGATATTTTCGTAAAGAAGCATGAAAAGTAAAAAATTTGTAATTTATAATAACAGTCTATTCATATTAAAAATTTTTTTTTGCATAAGTACTTTCTTAAATTTTCATTAAATTAAATATTAAATATTTATAATATTTTCAATGAAAATACAGCATATATATGAAATAATAAAAACCACAACTTTGAGAGGAAAACTTATTAATATAACTACAAGTTTTTTTATTAAAACTTTACAAAACTATTAATTGCTTAAAATTCTTATATCAGTATAGGGATAAACAATATTATATTTCATATATATGCTCTATTTTCATTGAAAATATTATAAATATTTAATATTTAATTTAATGAAAATTTAAGAAAGTACTTATGCAAAAAAAATTTTTAAATATTAATAGATTGTTATAAATTACAAATCTTTTAATTTTCATGCTTCTTTACGAAAATATCATTAAAATAAATGTTGACTAACTGAATAAATGTATAATAAATATAATTAGTATTATTCTAAATTTGCAATATTTTAAATCATTTGAAAAATGAACCACGAAATTTCAAAATTTAAAACCACTTGAGACTTGAGAATGATATATATATATTTTTTAAACCTAACCACCACTTTTCTTATGTAATATATTGAATATATAACAACTTTATAAACCTCCAGTAACTTATCATATATTGTCTGTAGATTACACACTCGAAAACATCCTGTAAAATGTCCTGAAAGTAATTAACATATCATATTTCAAGACTTCAAACGTCAATGTTTTCAAGCCTTTGTTGGAGTTGTCAAATTTTGTAAACAAAAGTGACAGAATATGACCTCAACCTCCAAATCCTCCAAATCTTGAAATTAGCCAAGCCGGCGAAAAAATACAAGTTGCAATCGTGCATTCTCGACAATCCTCGACTTTCTACGAACCAACAATACCGAACCGAAGAGCCGAAGCTAAGCCGACAGAATACGAAGTGACAATGGCAATCATATTCCATACAATCATAAATAAATTAAAGTACAGCAATTAATTTTTTTAATTAAAAATTTGTACTTAGACCACATTAAATTAATATTAAATTTAAATGCAAATCCGGTGTAAGCTATATTGTTTTTCGACCTGAGCAACAATTCTTGACTTTGAATTTCATTGGAAGATTTTTCGATTAACGTTCAAATTTTTCAACAAATTTGCCAGATCAGCCAATTGCAAAAGTTTTCAAAGTATTTAATTAAAATAATTACACGTATTTCTCGAATATTTCAAAACAAAAATGGCCTAAAATAAAGATTTATAAGAAATTGTAAAATTGTGGGAAAATTTAAAATGTCTTATTAAATAAGTGGTTGATCTCTAGAGCTTGAAAATCTTTCACTTAATATTTCGATTAGAGACATTGAACATTTATAGACTTTGGATTAAGCATAAAAATTTGTTTTGGAGTTATAAAATCTTTTACAATGTAACAAGATGAACCAAATACTTTAATTTTTCTGCATATATATACAAAGGATTTAGTCTACTGAAATTATAGTTTTCAAAACTGTAGAATATACAGAATTTTTTGTACAAAAACAGATAGAATATATAGAATATACATTTTTCATCTGCAGAATCTACGACATAGCCCGTAAACTGACTAACTGTATTTGTAAAGTTAATAGATTGAACTAAAAGAAAATACATTTTCCATTTGTATAATTTGTATATTTAATCTACAGAATTTACCGATTTTATCTGCGAAATTTACAGGTTTTTATTTGCAATTAGGCTACTAAAACTTGAGATGAAAATATTTCTAACATAAAACTAAGAATGGAAATTTCAAACATAAATTTTATGTACATCTCTTCTCAATGAAAAATAACTTGCCAACTGAAAATTGTTTAAATGTACGAATTTGTTAAGAAGTATGGAAATTCGTAATTACTAATTGAAGCTTTGATTTTTGAAAAGCTAAAAATGTTTTAAATGTATATATTGATTCAAATTTTTCACATTTAACGTGTTAAAACCCTTAAATAATTTGACAGGATTTTTCAGATATTTATTTTAGGGATATTTTCTAAAAATTTCAAAAAAAGAAATATAATATCTTAAACAACATATTTCATATATTTAAAATTGTCGTATGTTTCGCGCCTCTATTGCACGATGTCGAGAAAGTTGAGAGAAACACAATTCTCAATTTCCACACAATAACCAACAGCATGAAATCTGAAAATATACGTGTTACAATCGTGCATCCTCGGCAATTCTCGACTTTCGACGAACCAACAGTACCGAATCCAAGAGCCGAAGCGAAGCCGAGGGAAAACGAAGAAGCAGTGGCAATCATCCAATTCTCTATTTGCAAGCGTGCAAACAAGCGATGGAGCGGGGATACATCGACACGACGCGTTTATATGTGTTGCTTACACGCGGGAACGTGGTGGGAGAAAAAATCTTACGCATTCTGGGATCACTGCTTCAGGCAAATATGCTACCCAAGGTATTTAGTTGTACTTTGTGTAATACCGTCTTTTAAATTTCGCGCCGGTTTAGTATGCGCACCAACTTCCGTGCATCACTGTGACAAATTGTCTGAAAAATTAATATCTGCCACAATTATGAAAACCTAACGTCAGAAACTACCTCCAGACAATTACCAAACGATCATGCAGTGCTTCCAAAAATAACTATTTTAAAATATCAAGAAACTTAGTTTTTGATATAATAAATGTGACGCAAATTTAAGATAGCTATTGAAGGATGATATTTACCTTTAAATAATGTAAAGCATTTGAAGATGCATTAAATAAATGTAATTTAATAGATTATTAAACGATCTGAATAGTTTTTTATAATTGTGTTTTCAAATTGCGCGCCTAGTATACACATGCGCAGATCTTCTGCGCATACTACAAAAGATTTTTTGGAACAATGATATCTCCCACAATTTTGACCACCAAACGTCGAAAACTACCACCTAACGACCACCAAACGACCACCAAACGATTTCACCAAAAAAAGTTTGGATTTTTCATTGTCGGAGTGCTAACTTCACGGACATCGACTCCCTGCCTGCAACGACGAGAACTTGCTTCCCTTAGTGATTATAGTTTCTATGTGCAAAATTTTCTCACCAGAGCGCGTTGCACGCGGCACGCCCTACAAAAGCATTGTGTCAAACGGGTGATTTTCTGAAAAAGTGTAATTAAATAACGATTTAAATAAATATATAATATATATAATAATATACATATAATATATATAATAATATACATATAATATATATAATAATATACATATAATATATATAATAATATACATATAATATATATATATATATAATATAATATAAATATAAATTAAATATCGAAGAAAGCACTTTTATATTTTTGTACAAAATAGATTTGTATAAGAAATACAGTGTCGTTGATGTTGCATTTAAAATCCTTTTACTATTTCTTAAGTTTCCTTAATTTCAGACAATTTAACTGAACAAGATAAAAATATTTTATTCAGTATGAGATTGTATGAGATTTCGAATGGAATATTATCAATACTGCATAAAAGTTTCACTAATTTTGTGTTCTTTTCCTTTTGGAGGAAGAAACAAAAGCGGCGCGCCCCGTCGTCTCTCCCTACTCGCTTCACACGGATACGATGTGCAATCGCGGCTGATGGTACCCCGGTTTGCAATCTGAGCACACTGACACCGCGGCCGTGTCCGAATTGGCGAAGTATGTTCTCAAGTAAATGCTTCGGGTCTTACTTCGGGTTAATTTTAGACTAAAGCTGGTGGCGCCGTCGAGAGACGTGTGTCATTTTCTGACACTGTCGATATGAAGATATTGCATGAATGAGAAACTGAGGTTAAGTGCTTTTGTTTACTTTTGTACATTGTTCCAATTAATTTAAGAATTGCCTGTAGTATTTCAGTTAATTTAATATGTGATTTTCGATTAATTGAAAGTTCAATTCGTGCATGCGGCTAAGAAATCATGGATTTGTAACTTGCACGTAATCCATACAGTCACAAAATGTTTTTGTGAATCACATTTGTAAAAACGCCATCGAATTCAGTTAAGTGTTCTCGATTATTGTCAATTCGAGCTCCGAATTCTAACGTAACTGGCCTGTTTTGCGGAAGAACATATGGTAATAGCAATCCAAAATTAATAGATTAAATCTATAATTTGTGACTATCCTAAGGTAGGCTTCAACCTTAAGTTAAAAAGAGGACCTAACTTATTAGTTAATGTGTAGCTTTTTAAGCAACTTTCTGGAAACTGGTAATATTAGACTATATTTTCAGATGGAAGATAAAATACGCCAAACAACAAAGCAACTCTTTTATTTTATGCTTCAAGGTAACGTAGCATGGTAAGGTACATTAAAATGTTGATTTACCACATTATTGACTCATAACACCAACAAAGATAAAGAAACGATATGAGTAACAAAAAATTATAATCTTCAGATTTAGAATTCATCTCGTTAAAAAATATTGAAAGTTTTAAACTTTTTTATTCTACGCAACAGACGATTATTTCAGATCACCAGTGCTCGTGTCTATGCAAGATGAGACTTCATATCTCGTTTTGCATTGATAGGAGTTTACAGAGAAAAATTCCGGCAATACTGGACCATATGTTCCGGTTGGTCCATGGCTTTAACGGCATGTACTACTTGAGACAAGTAGTCAGTGCATGTGAACAATGTGGTCCAGTTTTTACATGTTTGTGTCCAAAATACATATCATTTCGTTTCTAAATTTGGGAAATGGTAGAGAAGTTAAAAAATGACGTTTTGGAATCGAAAAATTTTTTAATTTTAGCCAATTGGAAAATTTATTTTCATCGTCACAACCAAAAGTAGTCTACCTGCGTTTGTTTTTATCTTCTCTACTGTCTCCCAAATTTTGAAAACTAAATTTTATGTCTTTCAAAACATGTAGAAACCTGAAATCAATCAAATTTGCTAATTTCTTAAGTAGCACATACTCTGAAGACAGCTACAAAATTTGTAAGAATTCCCAAGCTTGCTCCTTAAACATTTTTTTCCTTTTCAGAATTATTGGTACCTTCCTCTCTATTCACTGATGAATTGAAAATTCGTGAATGTAAATTATTAATTGAAGTTTCCTTGTAAAAAATTTGCTGATCAATTTTTTTTTTCAATTTTTTAATTTTGTGTCATGGATCAACCAGATTATGTGATCGACATGGTAATTTTTTTTCTGTATACTTTTTCCATGCAAAATAAGATATCAAGTCAAAATTTTGTTATATCTAAAAAAAGGCACTAAGGAAGACATGTCAACGAGCACTTTTTGAAATGAAAAACAAATTTCTTTGGAATATATTTTTTTTATTATTAGAAAAATTGATGATTTGACAGACCTTCTTTAGTGCCTTTTCTTTGATCTCACAAGTTTTTGACTTGATATCTTATTTTGCATGGATAAAGGTATACAGAAAAAATAATCACCATATTGATCATATGATCTGGTTGTTCCATGGCCTTAAAAACATGTACTAAAGTGTCCCGTAACCAATTCTTATAGGTAAACTTAGTCATAAACTGATAATTCAAATAATTTTTTTTTCTTCTAACATTTTAACCAAATATATAAGCTACATACTATAGTGATACTAAAATAAATAATATAATTTTTGAAAAAAGTGTTCACTCCAAGTTTTATTTCCAAAAGTTCTTCGCTAAATTCTTTTGATTTTCTTGTATTTTGTTCAGTGATTCGAGGAGAGCCTTTGACCTTTCCTGAGTTTCTTGTCGGTGTAACTATAAAAATACAAACGTATTCATAAATGAAAGTCGACAGTTTTTCAATAATATTTTTTTCTAAACATCAGTTTTATCAGTTTGTTGACTTCACTAATGTGATCATTATACGCAAATGTTCATGAAATATTTGTATGAAACACTATCTTTTTATTAGAAAAGTAAATTTAAACTGCTTCGAGGATTTATAAATTATTTATGACTTTTTTAAAGTATGTTGAAGTACCTGATAATATGGAAAAAAATTTTAAATTTTGAACATAGTGATACTTTAAATAATCATAAATTAGCAGTTTACTAAACCTGAAAAAATGATGAAAGTATGTATACTACCAACCGCATATAATTTTGTCAGTTCAGCAATGCTGCTTCTCACATCTAGCTGGCTTGGAATTTTTGGCTGCGTATTTCATTCTTTTAGGGTTGTTCCCTCTCTGTCCTTCTTCCTTCGTTTTCCCTTTTCAGAAAACGAATTACGTTAACATGTCGATACCTACGTTCTAATATGTCGTATCCCACATTTGGAAAATTTTTCAGGAAACGATAAAAACGTCTTGCTAGCACAAATAAATAAATGTAAACAAATTTTTGTTTCACCAAATGTTTTTTCCAGAAAAATCTGTTGATTCAAATAATTTCAGATAAGTAATAAGAAAACAAAATACCATGTTCTTTTTCATAATTTAACGAAAAAGATTGTTTATGCAATATTTACGTACAGCCTGAATATATTTACTACATTTCCGATTTATTATTAGTTACTATGTTCACACTATTCGTACCGGAAAAAAATCTGGGTCTTGATACTGGAATTTTGGTATGCGCAAAAACAACCAAAAAATGTTCAAGTGAAAATTTTTCAATTTTCTTCTAACCTGTTGTTGATAGAATCGATGAGGATCAGTGTTTGTGGATGACACAGCAGATAGTGTTACATCTGATGGTCGAGGAAATGCAGTACTTGATGATGAATCCGTACTTGATGATGAATCTGTAATTGATGATCACAGAACATTATATTGTTTCATGACATGATTTAGTTACTTTAAACTGTACAGTTTTACTCAAGAATATTAATAACTATAAAGAATTTCAAATCGCCCTCAATGAAAATCACATACTTTCCTGTAAAAAAGTAAGAAGAATGAGTGGTAAAAATAATATACTTTTAATAATTTACTTTTGTTCTTCGACGTCTGATTACTGATTTTTAGAGTTTGTTCCTGTTGTGGAGGCTGATTTTCAATTAAAACGGATGATGAAATTGAATCTAATGATGATGAGTGAAATACGTTTGTCGTTGACAATACTTTTAGTGGTTTATTTACTCCCGGAACTTTAAAGCTCAATGTACACTACCGTCGGAAATTGTGCGCACGGTGCTTGTGATCGCTATTAAAAATCACCGCTGACTTTGAACCAAGATATCTCGGTGAAAAAAAGAGATAGTACATTTTTTAAAATACAGTTGAAAAGCTTATGAAATTCCACGTCTAGTGATGCTCAATAAATATTTTTTTGACTTTTTGAAAATAATACAGTACGTAAGGAGTTAAAAAAAAAAATTCAAGATCTTTTCAAATTCTCTACATCAACTTCAACTTTTTGCATGACCTAGGAAAAATTTTTCCAAAATCTGAAAATGTTAAGACATAAAGTCTAAAATCTCATCTTTAATTTAAGCCAAGAAAAATTGAAAAATATTCATGGGTACCCGAGATACGATTAAAAATGTTCAATCGTATCTGAGTTGAATTTTAATCAACGATCAGGATTCTCGGCCGGTTTGTTGCTCGCCTCCTTCGTTGAGGCAGGACCGAATAGCCAACGCACAAAGGTGGTCCTTAAGTGGAGCTCTCTTATATGTTCTTTGATCCAAGAACGTGTTTCCTTTATTTCCTTTCCTTTCATTCTTAGTTAATATTTACAATGACTATTAAAATTTTTATTAATGTTCTAGTTTATAAGAATTTTAAGAAATAAAAAATGTTGACATATCATTGTTCTATTCGTTAATATGGGGATAATATTGGATTTAAATAATTTTTAATAGTCACAAATAACAATAAATATTTTTTGAAATTTTGAATAGTTAGAAATAAAAATTACTAATGAACAGAATCAAAAATATCGTGGTTCAAAGTCAGCAGTGATTTTTGATAGCGATGACAAGCACCGTGCGCACAATTTCCGACGGTAGTGTATCTACTGATGAATTGTCCACTACTAGTTTCACTTGTTTCTACGTACTTAATATGTTGTTCTGAACTATTGGTTTTGCTTTATTTACTGTAATAAGATTCGAGTTTGAAGAATCTATAAGCATTAGAGGTTTTATGATATGACATGATCCTAAAATCTTATGCATTTCGTTGTAATGAATCCAAGAGGCAGCAGTTTCCTCTCCGTCTTCAGTTTGGATTCCAGTGGGAGGAGCTGTCAATTCCTACGGACAATACAGGGGGTTATTTAATATTATTGATTACAATTATTAGGAGACGACACTGTACGCAAAGATAAGGTGAGTCAATAATATTAATATTAAGACCGTATACTTCTGTTTCAAGTTGTTCCATTTCTTCATTACTTGATCTTGTGTAAAGTTTTTGTTAAAAACTTTTGATATTATCCTGTAAATAAATTGATAACGTCAATAATAGCACTTTCATAGTATAAAAATAATAATTTAGTTTTGTGCATAAGGAAAAGCAAGGTCAGCAAGAAAAATGGAGAAGATAGAGAATAAACGACCTAAAAAAGTATAAATAAATGAAATAATAAATCAAAATTTACACAATATATTATTTGCAGAAACTTACTTCCACCGATCTTTTGCTGTTCCTCCTCTTTTTCCAGAGAATAAAGAATTGTACTTCAACCGAGTGTTGATCAGCTTACTGCTATCTTCGTCCAACCCTGCAGTAAATGCAATACATAATGTTTTGTACATCAATTTATTCATCTCCAGATATTTCAGAAATTTTTCCATCTCATTAGAAAATTTTATAATAAATCAATTAATTCAATCAATACGTGAGTAGCAAATTCAAAATTAAATAATTACACATTTGGAGGATTTGCAATTCAACAGATTTAGAAAAGCACTGAAAATAATTGAGCGATTAAAGACTATCAATTTGGAATTGTAAAATATTATTTAAGTTCATATTTTCTCCATTTCAAGTACACCTAATATAAAACTGTCCTATTCCAAAATAAAAATGTAACAATTTATCATGCCGAAATTTTTCTGTGGCCCAGCACAGGAATCGCAAAATTAGAATTCAACTGATACCGCAACCGGGGGTTTGGACCTGGTCGCCCGTGGTTAAATCGAGTCAAAATCAAATCGACTATTACCTCAGTTTGATCGATTTATAATTACTTTTTTATCGAGATATTTTAATGGAAATGTTTCATTCTACGGCCGTATGGTAGACTCTGACGACACCAGTAGTGTACGACCGTTTTATAATTAAATTAATAATTTAAACCAATTTTTTAACCAGGGCAGTAATGCAATAAATTTTTCTGCATTGATGTATTCTCCCGAAAATTTATTACAGTTATTATTTTATTAGTAAAGTGGCTATATATAATTGGTGATGACAGGCCTCATCACACGGCCTTCATAAAAATTGTTGATTTTTATGGTTCAAATCGATATACAAATTATAGTTATTATATTTATCACACATCAGAAAGTATTGGTTCTGTGCAAAAATGGGCTTTTCGATTGTTAATCAAAACTAGACGTTTTGAGGTCCTCTTGGTAAAAAAAGAAAAAAAAAACATTTTTATGTGTCTGTTGTCACAGATGTTGTAGGAGAAGCGGCAATCGCGAGGACGGCAATGAAGAGGATTTGCTATATCTTGAAAAGGTTAGCTTTCAATGTTGCATAAATTGTATATAATCTTAAATTCGACAACTATAAAGGATTTTAATTGTAATCCGTAAAAATTTATAATTTTTGAGCTTAAACGAAAATTTCAACTTTCAATTCCTTCAGCTTGTAATACATTCTTCAAATTTAGAAGAGGGTTCAAATAAAAACAATAACCGGTGATAAAATACATTTATAAACAAAATTGTTTCTACTTATATTGTTAAGATAGAATATAAAGATTTGTTTTGATCAGAAACTAATATCAAAAGATATCTTCCGAATGTAGGTTTTTATACTTTGAATGTCTTGAATTTAAAATTCACAGTAAACCTTAAAAGATCAAACTACTGCAGACCAAACTGGTTACTAATTTGGGATCAAAATGATCCACTTTTGAAAGTTAAGAAATAAATATGTGTACAAGTTCACTCGTATCTGTCGAGCGGCAATTATTACTTGTTCATTTATTTCTGTTTTGTTTACTATGTTACTTTGGTAACAGGCGATTGATTCCGATAATTGGATCATTTTGATTCGCAATTTAATTTTGAACGCTATAAACAGTAAATTTACACGCACAATGGTAAATAATAGAAAAATTTTGTGAATTAATTTATACCACCTCTGCGAAATTTTGATGATTCTGTTCAAAATTAAAGGGATTATTATATACTTTTTTTTATAAAGAAAAATATTTTGTGGGTTAAACAGAACCACTATTTATGACATTTTGATTCTTAAACGTACAAATAAATATTTTTTTGCATGGCGATCAAATATTTCACTCACATTTTACTGCCTGTACTCGTTGTCTTTTTTCCATTTTTCCTAACAGTCATAGGAGTTCAATTTCACTCAAAGTGCTTATATCCAATGAACGAATGAACCGGCCGACAAATGAGTTGCTTAAATACTTCTTCTTCTTCTTGCTTGTGTTAAATACAAACATATACACATCGCACACCAACTTTAGACGAGGGCGTCGAGGGGGACAAACCAACTGAGTAAAGGGGAGAGATTTTGCCCTACCTCACCACTTATATTCATCTACCATTCAACGATATGCAATCAGTGCACTGGGGTGGTGAAACTTGAATATTCCAGAATTGGTCTCACACTGTATATTCGCGTATACACTACTGTTTTTTCAAATCGTTTTTAGGAATATGTATAGATTAGACAAAACTCTCATACTTTATAGGTTCTATACTCGTTCGTTCGCAAAACTTTAGACCCTATACATACATTTTGCCCTCTCGTAATTATAAACCCTTTTATATACATATTATTTGAATTATATTAATATTATTTGTATATATAAGCATATTAAGTAATATTGAATCCTGTATTTTGGTCGTGCGTTCTCAGAACTTAAGGTTTTCGAACTTATTTTAATTATTTAACCGTTTATGTTACATGAGAAATTTTTTTTCCCTCATTGGTAGCAATATTTGGAAGTATGAAATTCGAAATAAATGCTTCGGGTCAAAGTAAGCTTTGCAATCTGCTTGTCCCCACTCCAGACAAAACAAATTTACTTTCTTTCGTACTTTCTTTCGTATTTTCTTTCGTTCTTTCTTTTGTACTTTGTCGCAGTATTAAATTAAATATTTGTAATGCGCATTTTACACATTCAGTTGTTATATAAGTATAATATTTGCAAACGTTTTATTTTTGAACAATTGTTATCCCACTAGAAGTATATGTGTAAAAACTTGGCCGAATACAACTTCTTCTGTACATTAGTTAACTGAATCTTTTCCCAGGCTAAAGACATTTTACTTGCTAATTTTTTTACGTACATTGTATAGTTTACTTCAAAAAGTAGAATTTTTTAATTTTAAATATTTTTTTTCAAATGAAACGAAAAATATACATTTTACCAAAAATTTGCTCAATGAAAAGCTCTAAATGATTTAAAATTAAAAATATTCTCGGTAGATGTATTTTTCATATCTCTTATAGCTTAAGTACAAGAATGAAATTTTTCATTCTCAATGATATTTTTTTTTTAATAAGAAAGATTTTTACTTCCGAGTTAATGTGATATTAGAAGGAAAATCTTGAAGACGGTTCATGCGAACTCTTTTAATTGATGTTATTTCTTATATAATCTTTTATTACATGAATGAGTCTTTAGTACATTGTGCAACTAGGGAAAAATAAATGTTTTTCCCGCGTTGCACACGATTTTTTTTCTACTATAGGGTCAGAAAGTGGATTTGTTTGCCCAGCACGGGGCAATAAAGTCCACTTTATGGCCCGCAAGTAGAAAAAATATATTAATATATTTCTTCCATTTCGAAAGCATTAGTAGATTCTGTACCAAGGGCGGCATGGTGGCGATTGTAACGAGTGCGAAGTGTACCGTGTATTCACACGAGTCACATCGCCACCATGTCGCTCGAGGTACACACGACGTTTTGTGTCCAAATTGGTGGAAAAAGTCGCGTTGCGTGCGAGCGCGTAGTTAGCCGCGGGCAGTCAAGTTTCGGGCGGTATGAACATTTTGCCCATTGAAGCGGGCGGTATGAACATTTTCGCCCTTTGAAGCGGGCGGTATGAACAATTCGCCCGATTCTGACACCGAGGCACAACTGACTGCATGCCGCTCTACGCGCAAGCATGCAATGCGACTTTTTCCGCCCGTTTGGACACAAAAACTATAATGTATGCGTATTAAGTATTCTTTTTTCGTTCAAATGACATTCAATCGCGTCAACTTTTTATAATTTCCTGAAAAAGTATAGCATAAATTATAGCGTATTGCAGAGCATATTACACTGAGAGAAAATGCTATTGAACCTATATAGCATTTCTGCCGAAATGGCATGTTTATCATTGATTTAAATGAAAATGCTATAGAATTGGTAGCATATGTATCATTTCTTATAGAATATTTTTTTGAATCAAAAGAATACACATGCTTTTGGCAGAAATTGCTATAGATACAACAGCATTTTTTCTCAGTGTACAAATGAGCTCTCTGATCGAGCTTCAGGTAAAATAACAAATTAATTGATTCATGTTCTGAGTTTTAAATTATGTTTTTCAGCTGCCTTAAGTTTAATAAAAACTCGACTAAGATTATTAAGCATTTATAATTTAATATCTAACAGATTTTTGTGGCTAACCATAAGTCTAAATTAATGTACTGTCGCAAAGAAACAATTAGAAATATGTTGGCACTGGTACGTATACAACAATTCATATATGAGGCAAAATTTGCCCAGTGTACCAGCCTAGAAATTCTCTACCTTCAATCTTTTTGAAACTCCACTGAATTGTAGTTCTAGTAGGCTCTTCTTAATCCCCCAAAGGAGACAGCTCTAGTAATTTTTGTTGTCAACATACAGAGGTTCAAATTTTCGATGTTTTCACACGCGCACCATTATTCAATCAATCATAACTTGTGGTAAAGTTGATCAATTTAATTTTTATATGAGTGTTTTTGAAATAAAAAAGCTTTATTTTTTTCGTACAACATCGTCAAAGGTAGAAAATGGGGATAAAACTGCTATTTTGGACTTATAAGAGGATTTTTTGCGCTCGGTTGCCGCGCCGCGAGCCGCTATACAATGTATGGTAAGTATAAGCACTTCGCAGGTCCTATTGTATATTGTGCCCATTCATATTATTATAAAATAAGTATAGTTATTGTACATTTTTCAAACATGTCTATCATTTCTTTTCATATATTTTAAAAACTTTTCATTATTTAAAATTGTTTTTCATAAAAAAATTTTATAATTATTTACAGTAAAGACTGAACTAAATACTTTTCATTTGTTTCTCGTGGAGGCATTAAAAAATGAAGAACAAATTAAATTTGTTTAAACAATTTAGGATTTATTAGATAATGTAGAGAAGATACCTTTAAATTAAAATATATATGTTTATTACAAGAAACCAGAATTTTAGGCGAATTGAAGAAAAAAAATCGTTTAAACAAATTAAATTTGTTTAAACTATTTAGGATTTATTAGATAATGTATAGAGGATACCTTGAAATTAAAATATATAGGTTTATCACAAGAAAAGCTGACTGTTTTACCATAAATTGCAAAAAAGTAGAAAATTAATAATAATTAATTGTTTAAACAATAGAAATAAATAAATAAATAAATAAAGTTACTTTCAGATAATAAACTGCCATTCCGATCTCAGAGAACAGATTTAAAACGAATTTTATAGAAGAACATATTATTTAAACAAATAGAATTTATTTAAATAAATGGAAATTAACTAAAAAACATTTGTAAACATTCCAATAGACCTATAGTAATGATTTCCTGAAAAAAAAGGGAATAAACTGCTTAAAAGAGTCAATTTCCTGAAGAATGTACATTTTTCGATTTAAGGGTAGTTTTCAGGGCATCGTGGGGTGTGTTAGGGGCATCAAATCCATATGTATGATAGGTCAAATTCTTCGTTGGAAAGTACTCTAGAAGCCTTATAACTTTAATGTCAACTGTTCCCTAACCCTGAACAATTATTCGAAAAATAACAAAAAGTGACTTTTTCCCATGCAAATTTCAAGTCCCAACAGGCACCATATAAAATCAAAATTTTGAAAAAAGAAAAAATAGGACCTTTATTTTTTTGTATTTCGAAACTTTTTGGGGGTATCGTTTGCATTTATTTAAAAGTCGCCATTTTGGACCACCCTACTCTACATGATTATTCATATTTGAACGCTTCTTAATAAAAAAAATAAAATGAATTACCATGTATTAAGAGTAGGATTTGAAAGTAGCATTAAAAATTTTACATTAAAATTTATGAATTTTCAAACTGAAAAGATAAAAATAAAGACTTGAATCTAACATTTCTAAATTCGAACGCAGTAAACTGTTTCGAAAGAGTTAATCAGTTATAAGCAAAATTGGAATCTACCGAATAAAAAAATCGAACTGTTTAATGTGCGAATTGATAATTATGTAAATATTCAAGTTTTCTAACTGGTAAAACTTTTTCCAAAGTTATTAATTTCTTAATGTTTTCAACTTTAATTTGCTTACAAAATTAAGAATATTTGAGACTTCAGATTTAAAAATAGGCAATTTTAAACTGTTATAATTCTTAATGTTTCCATTTGGTAAAAATTATGTAGTTTGAAACAGAATTAGTAGGGTTCGAATCTTAAAGGCTATGAAAGTCACTTGTTAAATTTTGAATAAAAGAATTGAACTTGACGTAAAATTACTTTCAGATTCACAGAAACTGGAATTCATAGGTAATTTAGATCCGTTGTTCTAAATTTGTGCCTTTCTGCTCCCTTTTTTATGATGTAGCTTCTGCTTTGTTTTAATCCTGTGCTCAGTTACGTTTTCCTCTTGACCTGGGAACCAATATAAAGAGTTGAGAAAAGAAAGTTTTCTATCAAGAAAATTCTTTTATCGTATTCGATCTTTCTATTTTCAATAATATTATTAAAAATGTCATACTTACAATGATGTAAACAGATCCGAGATGAGTCTTTCCAAACTGAATAGCTTGTAGCTATTTTACATCAAATTACATCTAGTTTCACAGAAACTGCAAGTTATAGGTGATTTAAATCCGTGGTTCTAAATTTGTGCCTTTCTGCTCCCTTTTTTATGATGTAGCTTCTGTTTTGTTTTAATCCTGTGCTCAGTTACGTTTCCCTCTCGACCTGGGAACGAATATAAAGACTTGAGAAAAGAAAATTCTCTTATCGTATTCGATCTTTCTGTTTTTAATAATATTATTAAAAATGTTATACTTACAATGATGTAAACAGATCCTAGATGAGTCTTTCTAAACTGAATAGCTTGTAGCTATTTTACATCAAATTATATCCAGTTTCACAGAAGCTGCAAGTTGTAGGTGATTTAAATCCGTGGTTCTAAATTTATACCCCTCTGCTTTTCTTTTTATGAAGTAGCTTCGGCTTTGCTTTGATCTTGTGCTCAAAGCCCAATACAGAAAAGTTATGCTTTTAGAATTTACCGTTGCAGAATGGACGGTTCCATGGATGTTACATATTTTGTACAAAAAAGTTGTAATATATGATTGCGGAAGGCTTTACCTGCAGCATCATTTTGTGCATGGCCAATCGCGCGTAGTTCGTTCTCTCCCGGTAGCCGATGAATGACGTCACCTTCACTTAAACGAATATTGTGCATAATAGCGCACGCTATAATTACTTTTACACCTGTGTTTAGTGAAACTTCCAGAGCTTTTGTGAATATAATTCTCCAGCGCACTTTCATTTGACCAAATGCCTGCTCAACTGTAACTCGCGCAGCGTTCAGTGCTCTATTGAAACGTCTTTGAGCTTGATTTTATGGGTTACGGTATGGAGTTACGATAGTTATAGGGTGCAAACGGCAAGGATAACCTTTATCTGCTATGATGGACCAACCAGGAGGGGGATATGTACCAAATCTGTATAAACTACTATGTCGTAAAACTCCACTGTCGTGAACTGACCCAGAAAATCCTGCAAAAACGTCAATGAATTCTCCTTTAGCATTAACTAAACCTTGAAGCTGGATTGAGCAGAACAGTTTTCTATTAGTGTATTGATCGTGGAGAGTAGGCGAGCATAGGGTGCGGATATGACAACCGTCTAGTGCACCAGCGCACATGTAAAATGCCGCATTCCCTACTTTTAATCGGAATCCTCGACAAACTTGGAGTAATCCTTCCTCCTCTCGTACTTTGATGGCCCTTGGCGTTAATCTAATAGTTGCTTCTAAACAACGGTGAACAATATCAAAAGTTGTCGATCTAGCGATGTTAAAAACGGAACAGGTAACTCGATAGCTAATTCCAGATGCCAACGAAAAGAGGAAAACCATACACTGTAAAGCCATGTAAAAAAGATAAAACAAAATATAAATACGAAGGGAGACGAAGACAAAATAACTATATGAAATAAGTACCTCAACATTTTTTTGCCAATCACTGCGCTTTTGGTACGGTACAATCATTACGAAATGCTGGAAAGAACGTGGTCTTAAACGTAAATTTTCTTTTGTCGCCTTCAAATTTTCGCCTACAAACAATTGAATTATTCGCATTTCGTGAGGTAGAATTGCATATGCACCTCTTAGCTGAAACATGTGATTTTTAAATAAGAATTTTTTTTATATAAACAAATATTAAGAAAAAAAGTTTGATGCAATTGAGTGGAACTTACATTTCTCTGTAAATAAAGTTCTAGTATTTGAAACAGCAGTTGATCCAATAACACCTCAAAATACCTGCTACTCACGGTATGCAGCTTCAACATATAGATCTGTAATTACTGATGTTTTATATTTCACAACAGTATAATCAATACATCGATGAATCTATCTTGAAATGAAAAAAATAATTAATCAGGTCGCAAACGACGTTTTTAACTATACACAAAACAACGTCATTCCGATCTCAAAACTTGATGTGGAAATTGACGTCGTTTTCGGCATACCTTCCTATGTCCTTTTGGATGTCGTTTTTTCCAAAATGGAAATGGAGAGCTGTTAACAGGGCAATATTGATTGCAGGCGACGATATTATTCACAAATCTGTAAGAAGAGGTAAAATATTGTTTTGAAAATGAGATATAATTTTACTTTAAACTGACTTTTTCGCCTACGCAATAACATTGTTCTTTTTAAATTTATAACGATAATATTTATCATTATTTTATAATGTTATATATACATAATAATAGCGAATAAAAGTACTTGCTTCGTTAATTTTTATAGATCAAAAATTTTGTATTAATTCAAATGATCAGTTTAACTTATTTTGAGTTTGATAAATACAGTAAAATAACAGTACACATAGTCCGTTTCAGTATTTGCATTTTTTTATTCACAGAGTAGAGAACGAAAATAGTCACTAATCCATCAATGTCCTTATTTGTGTATTTTATGACGGAATTTAATTGAAAAAAAGAAAAATCATACATTACAAAAATAACAAACATCGTTTTATCAGTATAGCTTAAGATGTATTGGACTATTATCGTTCTCTACTCTGTGAATAAAAAATGCAAATACTATTTACTTAAAAACCCGACAGATTAAAATGTATGTGAAAAGACACTAAATAGTTTGCGTATTCACGAATAACTTCATAAATTTAAGTACTGTAAACTTTTTACATTGTCAAATGAAGCAAATAGCTATAAAAACATTTAAACATATTTCCTACCTCAACTGACAGACTGCAAAATATTAATACACTATAAAACATGGATTGAGCTTTCAATAAACCAAAAATCACAGGTCACCTTAACTGAAATACTATGGGCAATTATTAAATTAATTGCAAAAGATTTACAAAAGTATTCAAAAGCACTTAACCTCAGTTTCTCATTCATGTAATATCTCCATACCGACACAGTGTCAGAAAATGACACACGACTGACGACGGCGCCACCAGCTTTAGTCTAAAATTAACCCGAAGTAAGACCCGAAGCATTTACTTGAGAACATACTTCGCCAATTCGGACACGTTGCGCGTTTGGTTGCGTGAGAATCCACACGGGTCAGTGGTGGGGGTCGTTTACGTCCACGTTCTGCGAACACTGGCATAATATGAATGGACCTTTCGTGGCGTACAATGTGAACCAGGGTTGCGAAGGTAAAATACCTAACGTAATTCACAAGGTTTTCTACACATAATTTACTATGTATATTACGTCGAGGTTTTCTACACGTAATTTACGTATATGTTAGACTTAAGTTTTGGCGGGCGCGCAAGCTAACCTTATTTTTATGTATCGTTCGCGAATCTTGTCATTTCGTTAATAAATGTCGAAATTATAATTCAAATATGGGTAAGGGTGGTAGGACAATGCACGAAAATTACTTTACTCAGGAAAAGATGCATTTCCATTGAAAATGATTTGCTAGCAGATGAGCAGATGCAAATTGAGAAAAGGCAAGATAGCACTTGCACTTCAAGTATGGGTCTTGTGCTTGATAAAAGCAATATTTCTTCAGAATAAATAGAGCTGTTAAAAAATAACAAGAAAGTAAGTCTTCTGTTTCATTCTTATATAAAATAAAACTTTAATATCATGTCCATTAAAAAGAATTTACCGTGGCTAAAGTTATTTCATAATAAAGATGGTTCACCAAAAAATATAATATATTTTTAATTCTGCACAAATTATAATATAATTATTAAATTTAGTTTATGTCTTTTTAGTACTTTTTTTCAATGAATAACTTTTTTCTTGAATTAGAAATCGAATGATATAGATTTGATAAAACTTTCACTCTAAATCTCAAAACTTAACTACTGACATGTTAAAAAATTAAGCTTATAATTAAATAAAAATTTGAGTTTGAATCTTTGAATATAAAATTATTAAATATTTTTAATTTGATATATTCAGAATGAAAATACTATTATTATTAAAGCTGTCGATATTATTTTATTTTTCTGTAAATAAAGTATCACTAAAAAGTTTATAAGCTTTACTTTACGTTTTTGAAAGGATTGTCTACTTTTGTAAGGTTCTCTTGAGATGGATGATTTTAATTCCCAGAATTGTATAATTTTAGTCGATTCCACTTTGCGGACGTTTGATAACATAAATAAAACAATAAGGTCGTATAATTATAAAACAATTTGATTGTAACTTTAACATACATTATTAAGTTCTCTATTGAAATTATTGATGTTCCAGTGATTAGCAAAAGATAATAAACAAATAAAACAGATTTTCATTGTTATTCAATTACCTGTTACCTTAAAGCTGATTCTAAGCACTGTTTTTTAAAATTTTGTCACACTAAACATTTTGCCACAATTTAATCCGTTTATTTTAATCACATGAAATTCAATTTCAACCATGGGATTTCATTTGCGTGTTCCTTTCTAATGCCTTCTTCAGACTTGCTCATTTTATATTTTAATTTTAATTTCAACAGTTGTCAAATTGAGAAGAATGCAGGTTCAAATTTCGAATATAATTATAATCGCATAAACAAACACAAGAGAGGTTATACATACTGTTTTAAGCAATCCTATGCATCAGCCCGTATCAGACTTTGAATATTAATATTATTTGAATATTTTAAATTAAATTTTCCCCTTTTTATTCATATTTATCTCGTACAAAAACTATTTTGAAAAATTCAGCTGATATTAATATCTCTTTTATTCCTTTATGGCATTGAATAATAACTTTTTTTAAATTTTCATACTTAAAATTGTCTACATTTCACTGCATTTATATTATTTTTTTTATGTAAAATTATGTTGAAAAATGGAAAAAAAATGAGAAATTCTAAACAAGGAACGAAGTTTATGAGAGTTGTAATTAGTTGGAAATTATTATGAATAATTGAAGAAAAAAGAATATAAAATAAGGTCAATATTGATTTAAATTTTTTAAATAGTTAACTAACATTAATAAAAACAGTATAATAAGAGCAATTAATTTTTTTTTTCATTTTCAAAACCAAAAGTAGCCTATCTACGTCCGTTTTCATCTTCTCCAACATTTACGAAATTTTGGAAACAACATTTCATGTACTTTGGACACAAACAAGTAGAAACTGGACCAAATTATTCATATAAACTTGCTACTCTTCTCAAGTATCACATGCCCTTAAAGCTCATAATTTTAGTAATAGATCAAATAAATCACATTTCTAGAAATCACGTCAGAGGTAACGAAATTTTGCATTTAGTGACCTAAAAACGAAGTGTTTTTGTGCAGCGTTGACAAAAATAATGCAATAAAAGTCAAAATTTCATAGTTTTTACCATTTTTTAAAAACACCTAAAGCAATGAAGTTTTCAAAATTTTTGTTCGTCTATCACAAAGTTAGATTTACGGAAAATATCCGATGTATATGGAAGAAACTGTAATTATTTTTACCTGGATGCTGTGAAAGTTTAAATTTAGGGAAACAAAGTTGTAAACATTTAAAGTATTTTCATACCTTAAAAGCGGATCCTACAAATTGTAAAAATTAATTATTAGAAACAAAATAGAAAATATGTAACTTATAAATACATTAAAAGTATTTTTATATTTATTTTATGACTGATTTCGCGAATTTGAATTTTTACAACTTTGTTTCCCTAAATTTAAACTTTCACAGCATCCAGGTAAAAATAATTACAGTTTCTTCCATATACATCGGATATTTTCCGTAAATCCAACTTTGTGATAGACGAACAAAAATTTTGAAAACTTCATTGCTTTAGGTGTTTTTAAAAAATGGTAAAAACTATGAAATTTGGACTTTTATTGCATTATTTTTGTCAACGCTGCACAAAAACACTTCGCTTTTAGGTCACTAAATGCAAAATTTCATTACCTCTGACGTGATTTCTAGAAATATAATTTATTTGATCTATTACTAAAATTATGAGCTTTAAGGGCATGTGATACTTGAGAAGAGTAGCAAGTTTATATGAATAATTTGGTCCAGTTTCTACTTGTTTGTGTCCAAAGTACATGAAATGTTGTTTCCAAAATTTCGTGAATGTTGGAGAAGATGAAAACGGACGTAGATAGGCTACTTTTGGTTTTGAAAATGAAAAAAAATTTAATTGCTCTTATTATACTGTTTTTATTAATGTTAGTTAACTATTTAAAAAATTTAAATCAATATTCACCTTATTTTATATTCTATTTTCTTTAATTATTCATAATGATTTCCAACTAATTACAACTCTCATCAACTTCGTTCCTTGTTTAGAATTTTTCATTTTTTCTTCTATTTTTCAACTTAATTTTATATCAAAAAATCTGCCCGCTTCGCGGGCACATTCTCATTGCGCGTTTCGCGCGCAGCTCGCTTCGCTCGCAAGTTTGAGCGCGCCTACGGCGCGCAATTCGATCGTCGCGCTTCGCGCTCCGTTCTTTCTGGACCTCGCGCTTCGCGCTCGGTCTTGTGCTCTTCGCATACGTTTAAGTTTATTTCTTATAATTTAATACTGAAGCTCAAACCAATTTAATGATATTGAAGATGATGTAAATTAGTCATTTTCTCAAAGTCACTCTATTTCTTTTTGAATTTAAGTGAAGCAGAAAATTCAATTTACTTAAGGCTCTATCGGCCTTAAGGAAAACATTCTCATCATGACACTCGCGCTTCGCGCTCGATTTTCTGTATGCATTTTTGTAACTTTTTAACAAATTACATGATTATTGATAAATTTATTTTCTTCCAAATATCTCAAAAAGGAAAAACAATCGTAGACTTTATTTAAGGAAACGATTTTGCAGAACAATGCTTATTTCGTATCTCACATATTTTGGTGAAAAAAATCGAATTTTTTTAATATTAAAAATCAAAACATAAAATATACCTCCTGTCCCGAAATGTCTTAATGAGAATTTGTAGACCTCATTTAGGCAAACAATTTCCCATCTCAAAGTTTTTTTTGTATCTCACATATTTTTTCTAAAAAATGGAATTTTTGAATTTTAATCATATTTTTTGGAATTGAAACGAAAAATATATCTTTTATCAGAAGCTGTGTGAGACAAAACTTGTAGATCTTTTTGAAACTAACAACATTGTATTCTTACGTTTTTTTCTTATTTTACATATTATTGTTAAAAAATTGAATTTTGTATTTTCAATAGTTTTTTTTTTAATTAAAAAGAAAAATATGCATCTTATGAAAAAATGTTACAATTCAAATTTGTAGGTCTTTATGTATTCAATAATATTGTATCATAACGTTTTTTCGTATCTCGTATAATTTAACTGGAAAATGGAATATTGATATTGACTTTTTTCGAATTTGAATATGCTGTAACATTTCTAATTTTGATTTAATCAAAAAATGTTATCAGGATAATTTGTAGAGATTTATGAGCACTATCTAAAACCAGTATTGAAATTTTTGATTTTTTCAAAAAATTATTTTCAAAAACACAAAAGTAGTGCTCAACCCCTCAATTTTGATTGGATGTGGCTGGTTAACGAACTTGTCCTTACTTTTTCGGCTCCGATTAAGTGTACCAAAGCTCAATTCAATCTGATAATTCTATCGAGAGTTATGCCGCACACGACCTACAGACAGACAGACACTTCCGTAAAAACCATTTTTTCTGACTCAGGGGGTCTCAAAACGTAAAGATTTGATGAAAATTTCGAAAGTCATTTTTCACATAAAACCAATACCTTCTCATCCATGATGAGAATGTAAAAAATAATATAAATGCAATGAAATGTAGACAATTAAGTATGAAAATTTAAAAAAAGTTATTATTCAATGCCATAATGGAATAAAAGAGATATTAATATTTAAATATTAATATCAGCTGAATGTTTAAAAATAGTTTTTGTACGAGATAAATATGAATAAAAAGGGGAAAATTTAATTAAAAATATTCAAATAATATTAATATTCAAAGTCTGATCTGTTTTATTTGTTTATGGCAGTGAATAATATAGTTTTAAAATTTTTGCATGGAACGCGTCTGTAAATATATGATCCCCAAATGATAGTTCCTTAAAATCCCAACTAGGGGCGCAGTTGCGCTTCAGCCTGATTTTAACATTGTTCCGTATGGGATAATGTTACAAAAAATTTTAAAAATTATATTTATCAATAAAAAATACTTATGGAACTATCACCATAAATTGACAAACATAATAATAATTTTCAGCCCTAAAAATTTTGATGGATAATGATAGGAATACAGAAAACATTTTAAACACAGTCGCGCTTCAACCTCGCTTTTTAACATTGTTTCTTATGGAATAATTTTGCAAACAATTAAAAAAATTATATTCCTCAATAAAAAAATACTTATGAAAATATTATAATAAATTAACAAACATATCATATACCAAAAATGTACAGCAAAAAAATTTTAATAGATACTGATAGCAATGGAAAAAACAAATTTGAATACATATATATATATATATAGCTTTCCATAGTATATTAAAGTGTTATAATAATTGAATTGGGAATAATTTCCAATTAATTAACAAAGCAATTATTATTACTGTCAATTATCTATTATTTTGTATAAATTTATTTCTAAACTTCATTTTGAAGTGAATTACTTTGTTAATTAATTGGAAATTATTATCAATTCAATTATTATAACACTTTGATATACTATGGAAAGCTATATATATATATATGTATTAAAATTTGTTTTTTCCATTGCTATCAGTATCTATTAAAATTCTTTTGCTGTAAATTTTTAATATATGTCTGTTGATTTATTATAATATTTTCATAAATATTATTTTATTAAAGAATATAATTTTTTAAATTGTTTCTAAAATTATTCCATAAGAAACAACCCGGTAAGAAAGTATGGATTAAATTAGATAGAAACGTTTCTATTCAATTCAATACCGTTTTTGAAAATTACGTTTCAATCCAGATGAGTATTAAAGAGGTAAAAGAATAATGGATTAAAATGATTCCTCCAACCTAATCGGGATTAAAACGGAGTCAAAGTACCGCTATAGTGGAACGGAATTGAACAGAATTAGCCTCAAGAAAGAAAAAAAAAAGTTTATTTTTTCATGTTAAGTTTACACATCATTTTAATTTATAAATTGAATTTATTCTCAATTAATTATTTATAAATTTTGAATTGATTAAATCCATGCGCATTTAATTTTTACAAGAGTTTCTCATTTTAATTTTTTGTCATATTTAGTAAACATAACGTTCATTGTATTATTTGACAAATTTATTTAAGATATATTAATTTCATATTTATTATTTAAGGGAATTTATCTAAATTATTTAGAAAAAATTTGCAAAATAATTAATTAGAATTCAAACTCATCCTTCCATTACAGTGGTCAAAACGAATTAAATTGACTTCAATTTTAGACGTGAAACAACAAAATTAGTTTGTTCCACATATTAACTTACAGGATGAAATTAAAATGACTTCAACTTCTTAGGTTATCCTACGTCATTAATTTGAATCACTTTCTTTCACACTTTGACTCATAAAAACGAATTAAGATGTCTTTAATATTATAAGTTCTTTGCGAGATTAAACAGAATCAACTTGACTTCAAATCTTTCACCCTTGACAGAATTAAAACGTGTTCATTCTTCGTCGCAGGATTCAACGGAATTGAAACGAGCACAAACGTAGCACGCTAAAATGAATTGAAATGTTTACGTTCAAAAACGGTATTGCTTTGAATTAAAGTGTTGGAAAATCGCCCATATTCAAACTACTTTTAATTCAATTTAATCCATACCTTCTTACCGGGAATGTTAAAGTCAGGCTGAAGCGCAACTGCGCCCTCAGTCGTGATTTTAAGGAACTACCTTGTGGGGGGTCACATATTTACGGACATCTTTTTGGAAGTTCGTTAGGGCTGGAGCGAATGCACTTTCTCGTTTATAATATGCATTACAATGTATCATTTATGATGCATATATCATAATTAGATACCGGAACTCTCCAACAAATTCCGCTCGACCAATCCGTATTAGGCACGGGGTTTGTCGCATTCTTTCCTAGAGGATCTTTGACATGTATTTTATTTCAGCGCCATCTCTTAGCTACCCCAGAAACAGTGATTACGTTCTGTAAAATGATACATGGAAGTGCCTCATGGTCTCCCTACTATATGTTCATTGTTCAGAAGTGGCAGCAGAGCGCGTTTGGTTTTGGTACAATCATTTCGTGAGCTGATTTTTAATATTAGTGTACATGAAAACTAAATACTGCAATGAGAGTTTTTGAGAAGTTTGTGCACATGTGTGTCCAGTGTTTGCGCAAAGAAAAGTAAGAAAGACAAAAGGCTACAGAAAGGTAATTCTTCAAGCACTGGGTTCGTAAAATGGCGGTGATTGGTAGTATGTGGTAGAGAGGAATGTCTCATTCTGTCCATGCTCATTTTTGTTTTGCTTCCTAACCAGTCTCCATTTTCCAATAGATTTCGAGATCCGCCATAAGGCATCACCGTGAAAAACGGATTTTTGCTAACTTTGACCCTCCCCTCCCTTTCGCCCACAAGATAGCGATTAATCCTTGAGACTGATCGCAGTGATCATAGTTGCCAAATTGTGCTTTGGAGGGTCATGACCATTGGTCCGTGATTAAGATTTATTCGGCTTAGACACGACCGCGATGCTCGTGACGTCTGATTCCAGTACTCCTGACAGCCACAGAAGGAACGAAAGTGCAAAGGACGAAAGTGCAAAGGACGAAAGCGTTACATCGTGGCAAACGAACTCAAGTCTGGACAAGGTCACTGGGTAAGCGATTTTTCATTTGTGAGTTAAGCCGATCTCTCTGAGATCTGATTATCACAAAATTATATTTTGCTACGAAGTTCACGAATCCGATTCCTTTTCCATGAGTGTCATGGGTTTCAGCCGTGAGTGCTTCATTTATTAATTCATTGACAAAGGACAAGTAGTGAACATGGTTTTTCCCTTTGTGCAGCTATTGCGACTTAGGTTTTCGTTTTAATAAATTATTAGTTTTGGCTAACCATCATTCATGATTGTGCAATTTGATATTTTTTATTTTTCGAAATAGATCAATGACCTTATTTTTCCGCCTTGAAAAGGTGGTCAGTGTGAATTCTCATTTGTCTTTTTCATGAACAACGGTTATTTTTAATTTTAAATTTCGTTCAATAAATTCAAAATCTCAATGACTATTTTTAATCACTTTCTGAGATTAAGTTAGGGTTTTAATGTTATATACATTTTGCGCAGTCAATTTGAATGTGAATTCAAATTACAACAAATTATAAACAAGTTCCTAAAACTGTCCTCATCTCTTTATTTAAGTTTTCATAGAATTGTTGCTTGTATATTAGTATTTATTTTTATCTTTGTGTGGTGGCTGGCAATGTAAACATTCATGAAGTGATAATATAAAACATACCGATTTTGAGAATACTTTAAGTGAACAGTTTTACATAGTTGAACGTATTCAAAATACTTATCTTTTATGCTGGAGCAATCAATATTAGCTTTCGTGTCTTTGTTTTTACACAGTTGTACTATTTCCATTCAATTACTAATTAAAGTTCTGCGATGATAAATAAATAATACATAAAAGTTGCTGAAAAGGAATTATATAGTCCCAGGTTATCGATTTTTTTCTCCATATATAAATTTTTTAATTAAAAAAAATTTTTAATACTAACTCAGTATCTTGAGTTCTGCTGCACTAGTCTAACAATGTCGGTAATATACTCTGCAAATTTGCTAAAGTTTTTAAATATTTTTATGAATAATCAAGTCATAACAGACCTGTCTCAGTAAATTTTGATTCATTTCCCAAAATTTCAAGACGATATTTCAATCTCCGTGGAAATATAGTTACAGAGCTGTAATTGTCGATAACTCATAAGTTTTATATTTTAACCCTCATCGGTTCTATGTATACGACCGTATACATTTTTGCGACTTTCCGTTACTTCCCAAAAAATGTATGTTTTGAACAGTATTTTTTTTTTCATCCATTTCCACATAAATGTTCACAAATTTGATTTATAATGAAAATAAAAATTCAAAAATAAATGAATAAACAAAACAAAAAATGATTTTTTTCATTTTCAAACATTTAAAACAAATCTCAAACTTTTTGTGTATATGCTCGTATACACAAGAACCAATTAGACGTAGTTTTGACGGTCCCGATGAGGGTTAAAATTAAAAAAATTGCAGGATTTTTACTTAAAGGAAGTTAACAGATGTTCCTTATTTTCTGATATATTTACCAAGTTTTTAGCAAGATATTTTATAAACAAAAAAAGTTATTTTACATGGTTGGATTAACATATACTTTTGTCACGTGACCTGCTTGGCCCATGACCTTAAAATATAAAACTGACAATTTATTTTACGTGGTAGAAAGAGAAAGCTGCAAAATTATAGAATTATATTTTACCCGTGATTTGCACTTTTGAGTAACTCAGAAGTAATCATGAGCCAAAGAAACATAACCATACCTCTCATGTTTTTATTATTTGTTAGCTATTTATATTACACAAAACGTAGTTAAAAGTGAAGTTATTTAATAAGCTGTCTAGACAATATTAGTCTCAAAATTACGTTTACTATTAATTTTAGTTTTATTAATAGTAATTATAAATAAATATATATTTATTTTTAATTACTATTAATAAAACTAATATATATATATATATATATATATAGGGTTGATAGCATTCTCTGGCTTCTTAACTTTAAGCGACTTCGAACTAAAGTATTTCTATAAAAAATTACGCTTTATTCAACATCTTCAACTTTGTTATTCCTTTACCTATTTAGATACATAAAAGTAATTTTAATCTTTGGATTGATTTAAAAGTTCAAAATAATTTATCTAAAAGCATTTTTTATTATTTACAGTGAATCATTTTTTAAACTAAGATTAATCTTGGAATAATTTTGTGACATGTTTAGAATTATATTTGGTGTTATATTGGGCTTCAGTAATTAAGATGTCTGAAAACTCCACAACAGTAATTGAAGCATAAATTTCAAATGAATCTCAAACTGGAAAATAAAATTTCGAATAATATTAGTAACGGATATAATTAATTTTGTTGGCAGGTTTTAGTGTTGCGTCGTAGAAGAAAAGTTATCGCAATGAAGATCGATAGGAGCAGATTGAAAAAATGCACTTCAGAAGTGGTAATTTATTTATTTTTATTTTACTGTTAATTAGGTCTGTTGAAGAATTTAACTATTTATTTCCTCACAAAAATATATCATTAATTCAACATTTTTTCAGCCTGCGGAATGTCAAGCTTTAATAAGCAAATTACGTTCCTGCTCACAAGCTGAATTGCTGGAAGAACTGAAGCAAATAGATGCTTGGACTTTTGGAAAATGTGAGCTTTTTCATTGGATTGACGTTTTAGATTTGAGTGATAGTATCCTGGAGGAAGCTGCAACCAGGAATGCAGATAATGTTTGGGAACTAGCCTGTGATTTGCCCCAAAATAGAGAGGTGAGAATCATATCAGTGTTGGTCAAGTTACTATCTAAAAGGTAACTACTTACAATTACGTTACTTTGCAAAACTTGCAATTTACACCACACTTTGGGAGAAGGAGGTTTATTTTATTCTTCCATTTTTATCACATTATTTGGGCGAAGAAGAACAGTCGATCATTCGAGTTTAAATTTAGAGTTTAGGTCTTAGAATCCTAATCTGCAATAAAAAATAGAGGTTCTCATTTGAAATTTCAAAGTTACCCCCCTTTTCACTCACGTGGAATAGGGTAAATTTTTGCGGTGTTTGTTTCGTACGGTGCTTTTTTCTTGAGATATTTTGATGTCACAAGATAAAACAACTCATTCTGTATATCTAATCAAGTTCGAAAATTCATTATATATTTGAAAAACTTTCTTTGGAGTCTGTTCGCAGCTATAACAACAATTATAAGACAGATATACCAAAAATAAAAAGTACCAAAAAAGTTACAAGTTACCGGAAAAATAGTAACTAACTTACGTTATAGTTTGTTTCTTTTCTTCCAAAAAGGATCGAAGTTACTGAAAAAGTTACAGGTAACAAACTTTTTAAGTAATTTCGTTACTTTTAACGAGTTACTATCCAACACTGCATATTATGTATCTTATTTTATTTACATCCTATCTGCTGTTCTTATATCTGTTAAAAATATCAATTATAAATATTTTCTCCTTTATCTTATAGTTGAAGGAGTTACTATTATGGGTTCTTCACTTTACCACACTGTTGATCGAGCACTCATTTTCTCGGCACTTATACAACAGTATGGAACATTTGGTCACACTGTTGTCCAGTTGTGATATGCATGTCGTCCTTGGAGTCTTGAACCTCTTGTATATGTTCAGTAAACGTAGTAACTTCATCACGCGATTGAACAGCGACAAACGACAAGCATTGCTTAGTAGGCTTAATCACCTGGCTGAGGTAATAAAATATGTTTTTCAAAAGTCACCTGTATTTTTTGAGTTGCTTAACGACTAAAAAAGCTTAGAAAATTCAAAAAAGTTTGACTTGACTTTTTTCTTCAAATTTCAATATTTTCATATTATTTACTTCAGGACATTTTATAGTTTTTATAATTTCAAATTTGAATTCGAATATTTTTAAATTTAAAAACATGTATCAAGTGTTACGCAATGAAAAAATGTATTTCAGGATTCTCTAAAAAATCTCTACAATAATGAATATTTATGCTCGAAGTTCTGGGGCATACTCAAAAGCATACAAATAAAGTTATACATACATTAATTAGTTTTGAACAACTGAAACAATTTGAATTTACTTAAAACAAATTAATTTTTGTTAATTATTCAAATCTGATTAGAGTTTACAGATCTCCGCTAGTTACATGTGACTCGCTTATAACATATCCTTAAAGATTTTTTAAATTTAACCTTTGAGATTTATTTTATTTTGTTCTAAACATTTTAAAAGGATGGGAGTCCATAAGGCAGGATTCTGGCCCTAGAAATTGATGAAAATTGGAAAAGTTTCTATTAAAGTAATGAGTTGCATCGTTGATTATAGAACTTTCATACTAAAGGGTGATCCAATACGAGGTACTTTTTTCAATAGGGATTCTCGGGCATATCATGCATGACAATTTTCATGTCCATATAAAATTTGTGTTGAGTATTCATTGACATTTCACCATAAATAGACTTACGCCTAAAAAATGTTTACAAATTGTAAGAATTTATTTCCAAAATCCGTGCTCAGTAAAAAAAAATTTTCGTTCTCTTCGACCATTTTATGGTGTTCATAATCGTCCAACTGAACGCACTATTCATGAAGCAATCAATAAACAATAATCAATCCAAGAGCTACCAATGCATCCAGAAAAACGTGTTGGAACTCTTATCATTAAGGCAGGAGCAAACACGGGTCCAGAAATCAATCGGCGGTATTTTATTATAACTCACAAAAAATTTATTAGACCTTTTTTTCCAGGAAACATAGAAGCTTCTTTTTTCTACTCTCCCTGCGCCCTCTCGCGCTTCAATTTTGAAACGTTACGAATTTTATCGCTCTTTTACGCTCGTCTTTCCGACATCCTCCCACCTTGACTCTGTGACTCAACTGTTCACTCACAATTTAGAAAAGAGCATCGTTTCCTAACAATTCGGCCATCATGCGTTTTATACTCCTTTTCTTTCGATCTCTCAACTTGACAACTTTCCGATCTCACTACACGCTCGCTCACAGCTTTATCAGAAAGTTTAGCCCGCATATCTTTAGCTTCATTTTCGCTAGAATAACTTAGTTCTAATGGATAAACACGCTGCATCGAACGCTGGAAGGTTCCATTTTTCGTCCTCAAATAGACGACGAGTACACTACCATCCCTACCCGCGATTAAGTTTTCAATGCGTACCAGAGGTCAATCAATCCGCTTGCGAGCATCATCTTCTACAAGTACTACAATCTAGTAGGAATCTATTGCTTAAATGTTCCATAATCTCTTGTTTTCGTTGGTATCTAGAATTAAGATCAAGTTTGCTAATTATTTTTTTGTTCATTTCTTTGGCATAGGGTCAGTTTCTTCTTGTTTTCTTTGATTAAAATTATTATTATTAGATTTAAAAATGCGCAAAAAAGAAAAAAAAAGAAAGGCAAACGTTTCGGCCACATATGGGGGCCCTCTTCAGTGCCATAAATTCAAAGATTCATTCAAAATTTCAGTAAAGGATTAGAATATAGAAGATAATTTAAAAAAAATAATTATCATAGAAATGAAAAACTTATCTCATAGCTTGCAATTCAAAATGAAGTAGTTCAGTATGCAGCATCGCGAATTGAAAAAAATTTGAAGTTCACTATGAATAAAAACCGGATAAAATGAAAAAGTATAAAAGATTTTGTACACGAACCGACCGGAATTTTTTTCAAAAAATGTTTATTATTAAAGAAAGATGCCAAATTGGTTCTCAATGGCAAAACGCGAACAAGTTTGACATTTATGAAACCTTCTCGTGAAGACTTTATTACCGGCGTCTCACATAGAATGATCTGAACTGTTTTAAAAACCGACTAGGGACATGTGGCTTTGCTGACCGAACATTTTTTTCCTATAAGCAATCCTGAGAGGCTCTTTTCCTCCTTGAAGAAGACTATTGTCCCATATCCAGTTAAGAAATTCGAGGCGTTTATGATGATTTTCACGAGTGGACGAAGGCGTTTATTTTTCAAGAAAACGATTTTGAATATAAGCTTCACGGACAATCCATTTAACACTGAATTTGCAAGCAAAATGGATTTTCCGTGAAGCTTATATTCAAAATCGTTTTCTTAAAAAATAAACGCCTTCGTCCACTCATCAAAATCATCATAAACGTCTCGAATTTCTTAACTAGATACAGGACAATAGTCTTCTTCAAGGAGTAAAAGAGCCTCTCAGGATTGCTTATAGGAAAAAAATTTGGCATCTTTCTTTAATAATAAACATTTTTTGAAAAAAATTCCTGTCGGTTCGTGTACAAAATCTTTTATACTTTTTCATTTTATCCGGTTTTTATTCATAGTGAACTTTACTGAAATTTTGAATGAATCTTTGAATTTATGGCACTGAAGAGGGCCCCCATATGTGGCCGAAACGTTTGCCTTTCTTTTTTTTTTTCTTTTTTGCGCATTTTTAAATCTAATAATAGTAATTTTAATCAAAGAAAATAAGAAGAAACTGACCCTATGCCAAAGAAATGAACAAAACTTTTATGAATATGGGTCAATACAATAATAGACATGTTATCAAGCATGTCACTTTGAAATTTGCTAATTATGTCAAGATCCGGCATTTCACTTTGTCTGTGATCATGTAAGAACATTGCCGGAGTTAGTGGCTTGAGATCGCCTGGTTGCTCCGAAATATAGGTTAGAGGTCGTGAATTCAAAGTCAGCTCGCAATCGCACAACACCGTATACATTTCTTCGTAAGTAAGACACGCTTTTCCTAACACTTTGCGATGAATAACCTTCCAGCAGGCAGGTCCATGCGCAGGAAATCGTACACGACATTCCAAACGAGTGGACCCACCCGCGACCCTTGAGGGGCGCCACATGTCATCTCTTCCTTGAGAGACCATTTGTCACTCAGATAGTCACCTATCATTCGCAACAGGTAGTTACGCTTACCAGTTCCTCTTCTTGCTTTAGTGGCGATGTCCACCACTGCCTGGATGGCGTCAACTGTGGACCTGCCTTTCCGAAAGCCGAACTGGTTTTCCAAGAGACCATTCTCGCGGACCATGTGGCCCTGTAGTCTTTGTAGGATCATTTCCTCCAGAAGTTTCCCCATCGTATCCAATAAACATATCGGTCTATACGACGAGGGATCCCCTAGAGGTTTGTTGCCCTTCCTCAACAGGACCAACCTCTGCTTCTTCCAGTCTGCGAAGAACCTCCCCTCCCGAAGACAGGAGTTAAAGACTTCTAGGAGGATCTCCGGGTATACCCCGATCACCTCTTTGAGGATCTCGTTCGGCAACCCGTCGATCCCTGGCGCTGTGTTTGCCTTGAGCCTTCCACTCGCTCTCTCTAGTTCTTTGAGAGTGAAGAGTTCTTCGATCCGGACCACGCAGGAACTTCGGTCCTGTCTTTGGAACGGCTCTACATGCGGGAACAAGCTTCGCACGATGTACTTGACTCGATCGGCATTATCCAGGCCCGGGGTCTCTCTTCTAGTCACCAATCTCATAGTGACTATTTTGAAGGCGAGACCCCATGGCTCCTTCTCGACTTCCACGATCAAGTCTTTCCAGCACTGAAGTCGGCTTTTCTTTATGCCTTGCCTCAGAGCTGATTTTGCTTTTTTCCATACCTCGCGCAGCAGAGGATCACCCTTTGAGCGGGTAAACCTCCGCCGCGCTGTAAGGCATTTTCGACGCAGGACGGACAACTGGTCGTTCCACCAGTACATCGAGTCCCCGGTACGCCTGAGCCCGCGGCGAGGCATGGAGTGGTCACATGCTGCGACCACTTTCCGCCTCGCCGCCCGCACAGTGTCCTCTAACGACTCAGCAGACCTTGCCCAACCAAGCTCATCTATGAGCCTGGTTTCTTCAAGGTGTTCACGAAGCTTGTCTTTGCTGAGTCGTTTTGTGTTCCAGGAGGGGCTCCTTACCTTGCCGCCCCTTCCCGTATTCACTGGGGACTCCGTTTCTGGATGCTAAACTCAATGCACTGATGGTCGCTCAATGTTATTACATCGAGGACGCACCAGTCGCCTATCCTTGAGGCAAGACGGGGTGCGGCAATCGTGAGGTCGATAATCGACCCCCCCGCTCCTCGTCTGAACGTAAAATCTCTGCCCCGATTCAATACAATCCGCGACTTACTATTAAAGTCGCCCTCAATAAGGGACCGCCCACAAGCCTCTTTTAGGCTTTCCTCAAGGAGGAGGATCTGGGTCTCAAAGATCTCGAGAGGATCATTGGGGGAGAAGTAGCAGCTGTACACACGTACCCCTGCCACCTCCACCCAAACGAACCCCGAATCGGTCTCCAGGAAATCTGCGATGCTCAAATCAGGGCTGCAGACAAGGATCCCAGCCTTCCTTGATGCATCCTGGTACCAAGCAGAGTTTTCGGACCATTTGTGTTGCTCACTAATGAGCAACACATCGGCCCCCCTCTCCCTGGCAGTCTGCATCAGATGGTTCTGGGCTTCCCTCCCTCTCCCGAGGTTGAGCTGTAGAAATTTCACTTTCCACCTCTCAACCTCCGGAGTGCCGCCCTGAATATTGGGCAAGAACCGCTCCCCGAAGCTACCGAGCCCGAGCAAGCTCCGGGCGTCCGCCTCGGTTAAACGGACCACCGCCAAAGCATTTGTACAGCCTGCACTGGTCCCCGAGGTCTGGCTTGCCCAGCGCGATGCATAGCGCGGCAACAACCTCTTCTCTTGTGACTGTCTCGTCGAGGTCCCTAACTTCAAGGGACCTCTTCGAGACCAAAGATTTAACTTCGGCCTTCTCCCCGACTGTCTGGTCAAGCGCCTTTTCGAAGGTCGAGATGTCACCCCCCTTTCTGAGTAACAGAAGGATCTTTTCCCTCCTGGTTCTCCGAATGGAGAGGACCTCCGCTCCTGCATTTTGGGGGTTAACCTTCGCCTTCATAGCCTTCAGGATATCGGCATAGGACTCTCCATCCTTCGCCGACACCCTGATAGCGTCGCCCGACCTGGCGGCCGGAGAGCGCCTCGCCAAATTCCCCTTTGATTAAGTTCCTGCGCAGAGGGCACAGGAACCTCTTTCTTTTTCATATCTTTTTTTCTTCTCCACCAGCTGCCATTCCCCATCCTTTTTTGGGGTTTGGCCTCTGGTGGCCGCAGCGTAAGTTGGCGAAATGCCGCCCTTACCTTTCTTGGGAAGCCGATCTTCGGGGGGAGAAGGAGCAACCCTCTTCTCTCCCTTTGGCAGCTTTTTTGGGGTATCTCCCAGAAACGCACAGCGCAATCTCCGGATGATGCCCATCTTTTTTGAGGCGGGGTGGGATTCCAGCCTTTTCTGTATTTCCACCCCGCTCTCCAGTAAGCACTTGTGGGTGTTGAGCATTTCGCTCAACACCTCCGAAGCCTCACTGACACTGTCCTTAACATGGCTAGGGTTGATTCCCAGCATACCCTGCTGGATAACGCTGAGAGCCCTGGCCAACCTCTCCATTTTCTTACTTTGCTCCTTCAGGAGCTGAAGGACGTCTTTCCATCCATCAGCCCCTGGAGGAGTGTATGAGTGCGCATCAGGCGCCTTCGCCGCTTCATCTCCTTTATTATGCTCAAAATTTATATTAATCTCGTCGTGTCTTAAGACGGTTCGCCCATCATGGGAGCCCTACCGAAACCGAGAAGCGGCTTATCGGATGGTCGATCCTATCGGCACATTAAATGATGCTAATAAAAAGGTTACGGGATAGGCCCGCGCCATAATGATGCTAAAGGTTTAACGTCACCCCTATCGACAAAGCGGTGCCGGGTCCGCCCCGACAGCTGACCCGGACTTCAGGCTAGACGGTGTGCGATTTATCCTACGCAGCGTCGGATATAAGGAAATACTGACCAGGTAATCCTTCATTCCTGCGCCCGGACGTCCATGATTTCAACCGGGACATTGGCTCCAGACATTAGGATTGTGAGCGGTTTTCCCAGATTAACATGTGGTTTCACGGGACTTACGGTTACCCATATTACTTCCACAGAGGTGAGGTACTGACATCGCGTCCTACCCTGGTCGAGAGGCTACTACTTCTCCCTTGGCTAGTCTATCGGGAATATCCACCAGGCGCCGGCCGCAGCCCATTCACTCAGCAACGCATTCATACTGGTATGTGTGGGTGTCGGTATCATGCATATGGTTGTGATGTGATCGCGAGAAGGGCACGAGGGAAGTTCAGCGTCACTGCCGCATGCGCATTTGGGTTTTATCCCGATTAAGGGGCCCCCCGCATTTACACTGTTTCCACTCATGCGGCATCAAGGAACCTGTTGCATCAGGTCCCCTGATGCTTTTGCTCCACACCGTGTCCTCACGCGCCCAAAGGTTGAAGAGAAACCATTCAAACGCGTGCGCCCGGCAGGCCCACCGCTAGGGAAAGCCTGTCTATAAGGCTCTTGACGGCCACCGTGACGGCAACAGCCCAGCTGCTGGCAGAGTCCTTTCGGCTACTACCGTTGGCGGGCTGCAGGACGCGTCTGCTCCGTGCATGGCCTCACACATTCCTCTGGGCGAGACGCTGCCCTCCCGCGAAATGCCGTCTCGTGTATTGGTTGTGTTGCGTTCAGTGTCGCTGTAATTATGTAGTGTCATGTTGCTGTCTGTGTGCCCCCTCCTCCTTTCGCATTCGGGCTTGGGACCGGCAATGGCGGAGTTAAACATTTTATTCTGCAATGCCTTTAGAAATTGCACTTCCGCATTGTGTATTCGGCGCGCGCTCGGCTACGACTCTGCCTGAATACATTGGTCCTCGCCCCCAAAAGACCTACTTTACCTCCTAGATACACGATATACTATTAAATTTCAACATTATCGCAAAATATCGAATCATTTTATTATGCGACGAAAACCTATCCACAATTTCAAAATTTACATGATCGTCTATATTCAACATAGCTATTAGAGCCGATCTCCGCATTTCCACCCCAACCTCATCCCCATCGACTTCTGCCCTCAAACAGGGCAAGTCGGTTTCTTCGCGCCGCAACCAGTCGGGTCCCTCCCACGATCGCGAATCTAACAGCTGTTTTGCTTGACATCCGCGTGACGGCAAATCGGCAGGATTTAACTCACTCGGCACGTACTTCCACGCTCCCAGCTAAGTGATGAGTCTGATTTCCTTCACTCTATTCCACACAAACACGGCCCATTGTATATCCCGCTGAATCCATGCCAAGACGGTTGTTGAGTCCGAACAGCAAAACACAGGGACGTTGGTGTAACCGAGGGCATCCACAATTTCTTTAGTCTGCCCAGCACCTATGAACACAGCCAACAACTCTAACCGCGGTATCGACGTACCTTCTGGGTTAACGAGTTTTTGCACCCATAAAAACTAAGTCTACCTTCTCGTTATCCTTCACGCCCAAAAAAGTTACAGCAGCGTACGCCGATTTGCTTGCATCACAAAAGGTATGAATAGAGAACTCACCTGTGCCAAACTTTCTCGCGATCTCAATTTTCTCTAAATACGGTAACTGTTCCTTCCAATGTAAAAATACTTTTCGCGTTTCTTTATCTACGGGAGTATCCCAATCAATTTTCTGCTTCCATAAACCTTTTAGCAACAATTTGGGTAACAGAGTCACGGGCGAAGTAAAACCGATTGGATCAAATACTTGTGTAAGTTATCTTCTAGCCGCACGACTCTTTTCGTAGTTACTTACTCCCACAAAGTCCT
Source organism: Diplolepis rosae (assembly GCA_030998225.1). Taxonomy (NCBI): domain Eukaryota; kingdom Metazoa; phylum Arthropoda; class Insecta; order Hymenoptera; family Diplolepididae; genus Diplolepis; species Diplolepis rosae. Next base: position 398,600 of record JAPYXD010000442.1, read on the forward strand.
GTCACGGTCGCCAGAATGTTGGAACTCTTATCATTAAGGCAGGAGCAAACACGGGTCCAGAAATCAATCGGCGGTATTTTATTACAACTCACAAAAAATGTATTAGACCTTTTTTTCCAGGAAACATAGAAGCTTCTTTTTTCTACTCTCCCTGCGCCCTCTCGCGCTTCAATTTTGAAACGTTACGAATTTTATCGCTCTTTTACGCTCGCCTTTCCGACAAACGCATTGTTTGGTGCGATTTATGGGCAGGCGGCATCATCGGACCGTATTTCTTTGAAAATACGGAAGGAGTGCGTGTAATCGTCAATGGCACATGCTACAGAACAATGGTCAATGAATTTTTGTTGCCAAAAATTCAAGATATTGGTGAAGCTGACTTGTGGTTTCAACAGGATGATGCAACGTGCCACACAGCAGGTGAAATCATCGATTTATTGAAAGAAAATTTTCATGAACAAATCATCTCAAGAAATGGACCCGTGAATTGACTTCTAAGATTTTGTGATCTGACCTCGTTGGATTATTTTTTGTGGGGATATGTGAAATCACTTGTTTATGTTGATAAACTACAATCGATTGATACATTGAAAGCGAACATGACACACTTTATTAACGGAATACTGACCCATATGCTCGAGAGAGTGCCCGGAAATTGGACCCACAGAATGGACCATGTGAGAGCTAGTTGCGGACAACATTTAAACGAAATCATCTTCAAATATTAAATTTTATAAACCGAACTAGCGTCTCATTTACAATTTTTAATTATTAAATTGATTTTTGTGTTTTATTTTTTTTTTTAAACTTCCGGAAGCTCTTATTAGATCACCCTTTATAAGGTTTCATACACTTTTTCGGAATTTTGATGGAATTCGTGTGTCCTTTTGACGCACGGAGTTATTAATGTTTAAAGTTTCGTCCAAAAATAGTCTTTTTTGGAGATTTAGATACAGCTTTTGATATGGGCGCAGTGATGCAATACTTTCTTGTTAATATGTAATATAAATCACACCATAAGACAAAACATACGTAAGAACCAAAGTGTTGCGCAATTGCGCTCAATATACAAAATCGAGTAACATAAGTCGTATGTGTGAGCTACTAATAGACTTTTTCACGTAGTTTTTTCACTTTTTCTCATCTAGTTATTGGGGCTTGTGGACATAATACACATTAACGTGAATCATACTAGGGAGTTCAGTAAGTCCGTACGATGACACAGAGATGGCATCACAAATTACATTTTCATATTTTTCCCATGATGTATAATCTTATAAACGACACCTGTCAAAATTTGAGCCAATTTCATTGTTTACTTTCATAGCTACAGACGATAGAAGTAAACAAGTTTTGATTATTTTATTAAAATGGAAGAATGTTGATTACATGTGCTGATTAAGCACTGTTTCCTAACAATAAAAAAAAACACAGTGCAGACGAAACAGTAACTTGATAAATATTATGGGGAATCTTGTCCATTGGATTGGTGAATTAAACGAGGTCGTATGAGCACAAATGATGCTGGACGGTCGGGAAGGCCAAAAGACGTCACCATTCCAGAAATCATCAGGAAAATTCATGACATCGTATTAGATGATCCAAAAGTGAAATTGTGTGATTTAGCTGAGGCTGCACGCATACCAATTGGGTCAGTGGTTAAAATTTTGCGTTAGGATTTGGGCATGAGTAAGCTAGTTGCAAAATGGGTGCCGCGTTTGCTAACAATCTATCAAAAATACCAACGAGATCGTGATTTTAAGAGTTATTTGGACTTTTTAACCATAATCCAAGCAATTCTTTGCGCCGATTACTGACCATTGATTAAACATGGATCCACTACTACACACTAGAATCGAAACAACAAGCAAAACAGTGGGTAGGACCTGGTGGAACTGCACCAAAGCGAGCAAAGACACAACAGTTGGTTGGAAAGGTTATGGCTTCTGTTTATAGGTTTTTTTTTATAAGAAGGAAAAATGGCGAAATCTTTTATAATGTACAGTTGTGTGCATAAGTTTCCGGTCAAAGATAATTTTGTGATAAAGCAATATATAAAGGGTACAAAATGAAAACACAAATATATCAATGTAATGTATTTTTATTATGCGAACCAATTATGCAATTCAAAAATTATTTATAACAAAAATAAAAAATTTTGTTTTTTCATAAGTATCCGGCCAAGTACAAATTATGTACTGAACATGAAGAAATAACACGGTAACTGAATAAAAGAAAAATTTAAATAATAAAAGTGTAACATTTTTATCAATATTTAGTAGCCATGCCCTTTGAAACTATCACGGTGGCACATCTTTGAGGCATTGATTCAATAAGTTTGATGATTCTGTCTTGAGAGATATTTTTCCATTCTTCTTGAACTTTTTTCCATAAAGCAGCTTTGTTGGCATAATTTTCAGTTCCTATTCTTAGTTTTTACTCTTGCCATATGTGTTCTATGGGATTCAAGTCTGGAGATTAGCTCGGCCATTTCAAGACTCAGATATTTTTCTTGCAGAAAAATTCCTGAAGGAGCTGTGATCGATATTTCGGATCATTCTCCTGCTGAAAAATCCATCCTCGTGGCAAATTTCGACGAGCACAAGGTAGCATTTCTTCTGATAGTATATCTCTATACATAGCAGCGTTCATATTACCTTTAATGTTAAAAATTGGACCGACGCCTTTCCAAGAAAATGCACCCCAAAGTATAATGTTACCTCCACCGTGTTTCACTGTTGGTATTTGATATCGAGAATCATTTCCAGTGCCTTTTGGTCGTCGAACATATCTTCTCCCATCATTTCCAAATAAATTAATTTTAGTTTCGTCCGAAAAAAGCACTTTCTTCCATTCTTCAACAGTCCAGCTCTGGTGTTTTTTTTCAAATTCTAATCTGGCCTTCTTATTTTTTTTACTGATAAACGATTTTTTAACTCCAATGCGTCCAAAAAGTCCCACTTCTCTCAATCTGCATGAAACAGTACTTTGATTAATGTCAGCCAAATTTTCTTCGCGTAATTCTCGTACAATAAATGCAGCATTTTTCTTCACGTCTACGGCAGCCTTCCTCTTAATCATTTTATCGACACGATTGGTTGTTTTTCTCGGCCTCCCAGCACAGGGTTTATCTTTCAGGGTACTTGTAGTTTTCCATTTATTTATTAAGTCCTGAACAGTTGATTTTCCTATTGCTAAAATGTCAGCTATTTCACGCGAAACTTTTCCTTCGTTGTGTCACTTGATTATAATTTTCCGTATATCTAAAGACATGCGTTTTGGCATTTTGACTGAGTAATACTAAATCTACAATGCAATAGAAACGAAGCTTCTGATATTTACATACCTTCGTGACCGGTAACGTCAATAAAGCGGAGTAAATTATAGCTTCTTGGAATTTGGCCGAACACTTATGAAGAAGCGAAAAATATTATTTTTATTTTAAATAATTGTTAATTGTTATATACAATTTTTTAATTACACATTTTGAATGTATAATAAAAATACATTACAATGATATATTTGTGTTTTCAGTTTGTGCTCTTTATACTAGGTTGTTCAAAAGTTTTGAAAGCGACATCTATAGAGCAGTAGAAGAACCAAAATTTCTACGCCATTTTAAGATTTCATCTTTCATATGAACATACCCCAAGTGTCATTCCACTCTGTCAATTCATTGTTTGTTTACAAGCCATTTTGTGTATTTTTGTACAAAGGAAAAAACCGAATATCGTGCAGTGATAAAATTCTTTGTTTTGGAAGGTTTATCAGCAACGGAAATTCATACAAAAATGGTGAAAGTGTTAAAGGAAGCTGCTCCTTCATTTCTAACTGTGCATCGATGGGTTTTAGAGTTTAGACGTGGTCGAAAAAGCGTTGAAGACGATCCACGCTCAGGACGTCCAAAAAGTGCATCAACACCAGCATTCATAGCAAAAGTACAGGATATGGTTTTGGAAGATCGTCGATTGACCGAGAGAGATTTAGCAGAGGCCCTAGACATCTCATTAGGCAGTGTGAGTCATATTTTACGTGAAGTTTTGGGTTTCAGAAAGCTCTGTGCACAATGGGTGCCGCATTCGCTCACAATGGAACAAAAACACGTTCGAATGCGACTTTCTGAGCAACATTTGGAGCGTTTTCGAAAGGATAAAAAGGATTTTTTGCGTCGATTCATCACTATGGATGAGACTTGGGTCTTCCATCATGATCCTGAATCAAAACAAGAGGCTAAGGAGTGGTGTGAACCAGGCACTTCGGCACCGAAGCGAGTTCGTGTCCAGAAATCGGCGAAGAAGGTGTTAGCATCAGTTTTTTAGGATGCAAAAGGGATTTTGTTGGTGGATTATCTCCAAACTGGCAAAACAATAAATTCTGAATATTATTGTAACCTTTTGGATCAATTGGATGCAAAAATTCGTGAAAAAAGACCCGGTTTGCAGAAGAAAAAAATCCTTTTTCATAAAAAAAATGCACCTTATTCGCCTGATTTGGCTCCCTCTGACTTCTGGCTGTTCCCACACCTCATGAAATTCCTTCGTGGGAAGCATTTTTCACCAAACGAAGAGGTTATAGCCGTCGTAGAGGAGTATTTTGCAGGCCTTGCAGAAAGTCACTTCCATGATGGGATAAACAAGTTGGAAGACCGTTGGACCAAATGTATTGATCTTATGGGAGATTATACTGAGCAATAAAAGTGATTTCACCAAAAAAAAACGTATTTTCATTTCCGCTTTCAAAACTTTTTGAACAACCTTGTATATTACTTTATCACAAAATTATCTTTGGCCGGAAACTTTTGCACACAACTGTATCACAGGACTCTCCCCAAAAAGCCCCCTCTCGAACCACATTACCGCTCGCAGGACCGCCTTCCGGCTTTAAGCTTCACAAGTGGCTGGTTCCGGTTTTTAGACGTCAACGACTCTCCAGTGCGACCAGTGCAGGCTCCAATGCGATTATTACTGGCCCTCCCTGTTGCTGTGCTCCCTATGCCTATCGAGATCCTTCGTCCTCGTCACTGATGTGATGAATGACTCGATGTGCTTCCAGACACTCTCACACTAGAGCATGAGAGGAACCCTTGAGTCAGGAGTGAGCTCAGCACCCATCGCCTGACCCACAGCCTCCCTTGCCACACCTCATCTGGCGCAGACAAAGAGTGTGTGCTCTACATCGTCCACAGGAAAATCATAGTAGCAACACGACGCATCATATCTCTTCTTAAAACGCTTCAGATACGCATTGAAGCAGCCATGGTCCGAAAGCGCTTGAGCCAGGTAAAAGTCGACTTCACCGTGCTTTCTACCGAGTCAAGTGGCGAACTCCGAAATTAGACGGTATGTGTATGTATGTTGTACAGGTGAGCTCCTTGCGGAGCTGAAAGGTCTCCTGCCTTTCCTTTACCAATAAGTCTATTGGCGGGACGCTCCCCAGGATCAGAACAGCACTCGTTGATACAGTTCGATAAGCTCAAACTATTCTCAGCGTCACACCTCTCTGTGCCGAGGACAGCTTTTTCTGGATAGCATGGTTGCCTCGATCTTTTCAGAGTCCATTTTCAGGTCTCTGTTATTCAACTAACGCTTTGCCTGCCACAGACTCTCATCGGTCCTCAGGTCCAGGATTCCGAAGTCTCCAGCTGCGCACACGACATGTACGTCATCCGTGAAACCAATGATGCTTGTTTCAGCAGGTAATTCCATACTCCGAAAATCGTCTTACATGACATTCTTCTTGCTTCAGTGGCGATGTCCACCACTGTCTGGATGGTGTCCACTGTGGACCTGCCTTTCTGAAAACCGAACTAGTTCTCCAAGAGACTGTTCCCACCAACCATGTGACTCTGTAGTCGTTGTAGAATCAATTCCTCCAGAAGATTCCCCATTGTATCTAATAGTGCGGAGGAAAAATCTATAGAAATATTATATAAAAAACATAAGTTTTTTAGTTTTTTTTACAGTTCACATTTTGTTATTTAAAAAAAAACTTTTGCCTGTAGGTCGGATTTTATCTCATTAACCTCAAAATCTTCGACAAGCATAAAATCAAAAGACTTTTTACTTGGGGATTCTTCTTGATATTTTAAACTACAATGTCTTTTTATATAAAAGAAAAAAAAAGCATTTAAAATAATAATTTCATACGATGTTGTTGTTAATAATTGGCTTTAGGGTCCAGAAATAATAACTCAGGAAGTTACATACTTTCAAACGTTTCGACTCTATTCGGAGTCTTCATCAGTGATCTTTATTTCTAAAATTTTAAAACAGTGGATAAAATATTGCACATATGAGCCCTATTTTGGAATAAACTTTGGTAATGTAAAAAATATAAAAAAATGTAAAATAATGTAAATTATCGTGAGAAAATTTACATAAAATTGTACAGAAAACATAGATGAATTATCTAAAAACTTCCTTAGGAATAGCAATAAAATTCTAACACATAACTCTGAGGTAAATCAACTAAAAAACTAATATATATTTGTGTCTAAATGCTACTGAAAATATAGATGCAAGTACATATGTAGTATAACATTACAAAGGATTATTTATGAAAATTAGCTTAGAATTGCTAATACGCATTCGACACTGTTAGAAATTTCTACCGCAATTTCCCTGAATATGTAAGTGGAGTTTTATTCAGCTACAGTTCCCTAAAATTTTGACAGAATTTCAGAAAATTCTGTTACTTTTTAGTAAATTTATGAAAAAAAAAATTTTTTTTATTACTTTTCAGTTACAAAGTGTTGAATATTCTGTATATGTTTCCCTGGAAATACTGATACTTGTAATAGGAATAATTTTACGTTTTGGTAACTGAAGTTCAACGCAGTTACATGCAGCTGAAAATTCAGTCACATGCAGATGAAACTCAGTTACAGTTACGTAATTTTATGATAAATTTTATAAAAGTTCTGTTCCAAAGGTTGATGAGATTGAAAAATTTAGATATCCCTTTGTCAGAATACATGGATTCTTTTCATAAAACTAATATTTGAGTACTGGAATTCTTATTATCAATTGAATTATAATTTACGTTCATATTGCAAGTTTATTCGCTACATTTCAATTTTTTACTCTAAAGGTTTTTTACGCGTTTTCAACAGAAGTCGTTATTATTTTAAAAAAATATTTGAAGACTACACTGTTAGAAATGTCATGATGATTTTGAGTAAAGATATCTTGAAAGTGGAAAAAATGTACTGAATTAAAAAAAAAAAATTTCCTAATATTATGGAGCTCAACTGAATTTTCAAAAAATGTTTCGTACAAACTACCAAACTGGAACAGAACTTTTATAAAATTTATCATAAAATTACGTAACTGTAACTAAGTTTCATCTGCATGTGAGTGAATTTTCAGCTTCACGTAACTGCATTGAACTTCAGTTACCAACCAAAACGTAAAATTATTCCTGATACAAGTATCAGTATTTCCAGGATATACAGAATATTCAACACTTTGTAACTGAAATTTAATAATAAAAATTTGTTTTCATAATTTTACTAAAAAGTAACAGAATTTTCTGAAATTCTGTCTAAATTTTGGGAGTTCAAGGTGAAGTTGAAATCGATGCTTCATACTTAATTGAATCATTAAAAAGAAATATCAGAAAATGTGGCCGCATATTTTTTTTTCAAATTTTCGGTTGTTTTCCAATTTTCAAGTCTTTAAAATTTTTTAAGGCCATAGATCAACCAGATCATGTGACTAATTGCCTATAAAAGTTCATGTAAGATAACTGTTTCATTTTACAAGATATCTTACTAAAAATTTGTAAAATACAACAAAAGACGGCAAAGAACGTTTGCCAACTGCGTTTGACTGCCAAAAATTTTCCGAAATTTTTGCAGTTGACTGAAATTGCCGATAAGTTTTCTTTTTTCAAAATTTACTAATGCATATGATATGAATTAAATAATAAATTTATTTCTTACAGCGTAATTAACGATACAAGGCAATACTTTATTTTTATACCCTTCTAGTTACTGTGATATACTATTGTCAGCAGATAATCCCCTAATCACCCCTTAATTATTTTTGATATCTATTAAGAGTATCGATTTTTCGGTCCTTAAAATTGTCAGCTATTTTTATTTGCGTGTGAAAAAATACTAAGTTTTTTTACTACAGATTTAATTTTTGAAGTTTATATTTGATCATAAAATTCAAAGTTCAAAACTTTAAATTTTCGTGAAATAAATGTATAACTTCATGTTCTGCATAAGAATAAACTGTCAGTTCCTGAGACTAAAAAGTCAATACTTCTTATGAATACGAAGGAGGTTACATTTTTTTCTATTTTAAATCCGCACGGGCTTGACGTATGTCCGAATAGGTGGTCACTTGCTGGCATCACTGTTGTAAATTGATCTGTAATTTTGATTGGAATTGCCTTGAAAAACTTGAATTTAGGAAATCTTATAATTTTAGTTCAATAGCAACCCTGATTTATATATTCAACTATTGCTAAACATTCAAAATTTTTACAATTACTCAATTTATAGAGCTGGGGTGGCAAGGAGAATGGCTTTGGCCTAGCAGATTGTTGTAAAGAGTATCCAGACAAACCTTTTCCTGCAAGTGCTACAACATTACACTTTGAGTTCTACGCGGAGAATTCTTCCGGAACGGATGCTTCGAACAGTGTTTCTAGTAACGTTAGCATAAAGAAGACTGGTCAGGCAAATCTTGTAACATACATTCATATCGAAAATGTTGATAAACTTGGAAAAACTTCTGCAGAAATTATGAACGATTTGTTAAAGGTCTACAACGTCCCCCAAGACCGACAGGTATGTCATTTTGAATATTAGCTGCCTTTGCCTTTCCGTTGGTCATATTATACGCTGTCACCTTCAGATATGTATATTGCAAGAACTGTTAAAGATTTAAGTTGAACAACTTTTTTCCCTTGTGTAAAAAGAGATGTTTAAAGGCTTTCCTTAAGATCTTAAAGAAAATACATATTTGACACTGCCTTTATTTTCGTAATTGTTCATAAAATACGCATAATTTAGCTCTCTAACCTACTTTCTCGATCAGAAGAAGACTTTCCCTCGATCCAAAACTTCATGCGATCAAGGTTGAATACCTTTATACGGAGATAAATAAAGAAATACACTACCAATAAAAATCATTGGACTACCTGTTTTTCAATGATTGCTTAAATTATCTTAATTATAATTCTGTGAGTGATAAAATTTGTTTTCTTAATGAATTGAATGCTATTAAAATTCTCTATAAAATGAGTCCAGAATGAAGTCGTTTCGATAAATTTTGAAGACGGTATTGCAAAAAAGTCAAAATTTCAATGTTTTCTTAAAATTTAAATAACTTTTGAAATAATTCACATTTTTTAATGTTCTTGGGCTTATTTTAAAGCTATGATTCTTCAAAATTGCAATCAATTGTCATCATAAATGTATAATTTTTTTCTTGCATACTGCAAAGAGTTAAAATTGTAACAAAAAAGAAGGGAAAATTCAAAAACATTTCATCTATAGAAAAATCATGATAAAAATCATATAAATATATACTTTAAAGGAATTCAGTAGAAAATGCATAATTATATGTTTTATATATCTTATAAAAATGTTTTTCTCCGCAAAAGCAATATTGGAATTTTTCCAACTTTTTTATTCGAAAGGGCATAGCCGGGTTTCCATGTGAAATCGGCCTTGAAAACAAATCAAATTTCGCATCAACCATATCGAAGGGGTTGGGCAAGAGATTATTGTGCCAAATTTTCAGATCATTATCTGACATTTTAAATGAGTAGTGGCGGATTTTACCATTTTCGTTTTTTTCTTTTTTTAGATAAACTAATCATAGGAAAATTTTGAAAAAAATCAGGGTTGTTTTTTCCAATAGAAGACACATTTGTAAATTTTTACAGATTTTTTCATGCATAATTCGCGATGCAAAAAATTGCGAAAATTTTTGCACGCAATTTTGTTCATGTTTGAATTGCGCGACCACTCTTTTGAATTATTCTATTCATTAGTTACCTATCGATGATTAAAACAGAATTTTTGCAGATGTTTGCAAGGTGTGGACGGGGGTAAAAAAAAATAAAAACCGTGAAAATACTTATTCTTCCAACATCTTACTATTAAAGCACATTTTATAATATTAGTAGACAAATAAAAAAAACAATTTTATTTGGTAATCAATCTCTAACACGGTTTACTGATGAAATTTTTGTTGTTGCGACAAATCGAAATTTTTACATGCATTGTGAAAAAATGGTTGATTGTCGTTATTCGCAAGTCGAAATGGTGCTGCTAAAATTAACTTTTCGTATTCTTGAATATTTTGCGAATATACAGGTTAAATTAATTTCATTTTGTTAAAAATAACATACTCATTTTACCATACAAGACATCGAAAATATCCTCAAATCGTCCTCTATTTACTTTACTTTTTGAAATTTTAATGAGCACAAATAATTAAAAAGGGTCGTAAATTAAATAAGTAATTGACATGGATTTCTGGATAACAAACATTTTTAGCAGTTATTTTGCATTGCAATACGTACATTTTCGTTACATTGTTTTATAAAGTTTTGCCCGTTAAAAAATTTAGTCCGTTCAAAAACTGTCCGTTTTAAATAAAAGTGGCATACAAAATGTAAAATTGGTTTTCCTACAAAAATATATTTTTCTAGCATCGAGTTTTTACAAATATATGTAGATGGTTAATTTGTACTTTCATAGCACTTCATACTCCATAAGTGGCTGAACATTTGCCAAGCATAAAATTTTTTTTAAATTATAAATTAGCCATCATCACTGTCTTCGTTATTAACTGTAAGTTTTTAGGAAAACAAATTTTACTTTTGGTACACCATTTTTATATAAAACGGAAATTTTTTGAACGGACTAAATTTTCAACGGGCAAAACCTGTATGTTCGAAAAATATTCAAGAATACGAAAAGATATTTTTAGCAGCACTATTTCGACTTGCGAATAACGACAATCAACCATTTTTTCACAATGCATGTAAAAATTTCGATTTTTCGCAACAACAAAAATTCGCAAAATATTTTGCAAAACTTTTGCAAAAATTTTAGCATTAAACCGTGTTAGAGATTGATTACCAAATAAAATTGTTTTTTTATTTGTCTACTGTTATTATAAAATGTGCCTTAATAGTAAGATGTTGGAAGAATGCATATTTTGACGGTTTTTATTTTTTTTACCCCCGTCCATACCTTGCAAAAATCTGCAAAAATTCTATTTTAATCATCGATAGGTAAAAAATGAATAGAATAATTCAAAAGAGCGGTCGCGCAATTCAAACATGAACAAAATTGCGTGCAAAAATTTTCGCAATTTTTTGCATCGCGAATTATGCATAAAAAAATCTGCAAAAATTTACAAATGTGTCTCCTATTGGAAAAAACAACCCTGATTTTTTTCAAAAGTTTCCTATGATTAGTTTATCTAAAAAAAGAAAAAAACGAAAATGGTAAAATCCGCCATTACTCATTTAAAACGGCAGAAAATGATCTGAAAATTTGGCACAATAATCTCTTGTCCAACCCCTTTGATATGGTTGTTGCAAAATTTGATTTGTTTTTAAGGCCGATTTCACATGGAAACCCGGCTATGCCCTTTAACCTCGTGCCCTATGCAGGAAAGAAACTATACATTTATTATGACAATTTACTGCGGTTCTGTAGAAATTTCGCTTTAAAATTAGTCCAAGAACATTAAAAAATGTTAATTATTTCGAAAGATATTTAAAATTTAAGAAAACATTGAGATTTTGACTTTTTTGCAATACCTTCTTCAAAATTTAACGAAACGTCTTCATTCTGGACTCATTTTATAGAAAATTTTAATGGCATTCAATTCATTAAGAAAACAAATTTTATCACTCACAGAATTAAAATTAACATGATTTAAGCAATCATTGAAAAACAGGTGGTCCCACAATTCTGACCGGTAGTGTAATTCTTTTGATGAGTGCTGTATTACATTTCAGAGTACTATGGCGATAGTAACTATTGCTCGAGTTCCAGTACTCTTTCTAAATTGTACATGAATGATTGCTAGATCAGGTCATTCCTGTATCTTTAAATGAATATTTGATCGACTAATAGTATACAATGCTTTATACACGTAGAGAAGAACATAGCACACGTTGCTATAAAACATAGCCGCGGTGATACGGTACGCGTGGCATTGTTCTGCGAACGATGAAACATTAAAACAGACGCTAGAAACATAGCGATAGATCGTAGAGACTTCTCCAGTGGTACATTGGAACGATTCCATTGTTACATTGACGCTAGTTCCAATATCTTTTTGTTTCTCTCGTGTAGAGAAACAACTGACGAACGTTGGTTGTTTATCAATGTTGTATTTACTGAGAACATATGAATAATCTGAAAAACATGAATTCAATATATAAAAAAGTCTATATAATAAGGAAAAAATTATTTTTGGATTTTGGATTCTCGAATCAATCATTTTTGGGTAACACATACTTTTAAAGTTGTGGACTTTAAAGATTTCAAAAATCGAGAAAAGTTAAAAAATATAACATTTTTGAGAGATTTAAAAATACACTCAACTTCCACTTATTTTGTGCCCTCTGAAACGAAAACAGCTTACGTATTTTACATTTCCCCTTAACCCCACTACTTCTCTCGCGATCGTACTTTTTTCGGGATTTGTGTTTTTTTATTGATTGTTTGTAAAGAGTTGGAATATCGTTTGCATATCCCGAAAATTTTGTAGTGACGATATGAAATGATACATTATATGTTTTTTTTTATATGCTAATGTTGTCATGTAATGAATTGGACACAGCTATGTTTCAGAGGGCGCGCGGCTTTGGATTATAGCGGCGTAAGCAATGTTCTTTTCTCCATGTAGATTATAGTTTGAATACTTTCAGTAAAGTACCTTTCGTTTTGTTTTTCTCCTCCATAATTTCCAAAAAATTATATGTTAGAGTCAATATTTATTGGGGTTTCTTATTGTATGGTCGCGAATTGATGACAGTAATTTTAGCCTGAGTTTACATGGTTATTTTACTCGGGTAGATTTTACAACATTATTACTAGACCCTTGAATCTCTTACATTATATTTTCAAACAATATTCTCAAAATGTTTTAATGTTTTGAAGGCAATAAAAAACTAATCATAGGAGAGTTATGAGATGTCATTTGCATATTATTCAGTTTTCTATACCCTTAGGGAATTTAAAATTTGAAAAAATTTTAAGATGAGTTGTTCAGCTGAGACGCGATAACTGCCGTTGCAAAATTTGATATGACGAACGGAGGTTTGAGATACATTATTCTGCTTTGAAATTTTTCAGATGGCCCTCCTGACACACATTAGACTAGCACACAGTTTCTCAGACTACCGAAGACGCCTACAGTGTGTCCAAGCTCGCCTTCAAGCATTGTCAGTGCTAGTTTATAGCAACGCATTACAAGAAAATGCACATAGTCTTTTACATGCTGGACTTTTGGAGGAGTTAGTTGAGTTATTAGAGCTTCCAAATCCTCATCTGGTGGAAATTAGAGCAGCTGCACTTCGAACACTCACAAGCATCATTCACTTGGATCGAAATCCCCATTTCCCGAAAAAACCAGGATCGCGATTAAATATGATAATTGACGTCACAGGAGCAAGCTCTTATCATGGATTTCTTCCGGTTCTCGTGAGAACTTGCATAATGACACTAACCACCCCGCAATCGGATGGGCAACCTTTTCCACTACCTTTAGCTACAGCTTTGTTCAGTTTTTTATATCATCTTGCGAGCTATGAAGCCGGAGGTGAGGCTCTGGTTAGTTGCGGCATGATGGAAAGCCTCCTAAAGGTCATAAACTGGCCAGGAAGTGAATTAGAACACATTACTTTTGTGACTCGAGCCGTAAGAGTGATAGACTTAATTACGAACATAGACATGCAAGGATTTCAAGTTCATTGTGGTCTAAGCAGTTTTATTAAGAGACTAGATATGGAGGTTAATGTCTGCAGAAAAGAGCAACCTTTCGAAATTGAACCTCAATACATAATTGATACAGACTCACCTAATCCTACCGCCGACGGTTCTTCTAGTAGAACTGAATCTGGAGCTTCGAGTCATATGAATGAAACCTTTGATGAACGTGAGGAAACTTCGAACCCAATGGAATTCTTGGAAGATGAAAATTTGACTAAGACTGAAGAAAAACCCGAACAGCAGCCGGATTACTTTGCAGTTAAGACTGGAAAAACTTGTTTACCCCAAAGGGCAGCGTTGCTTAAGTCCATGTTGAATTTCTTGAAAAAAACTATTCAAGATCCAACCTTTTCGGACAGTATTCGACACGTTATGGAGGGAACACTGCCATCCTCCTTAAAGCACATAATCAGTAACTCCGAATACTATGGACCTTCCCTTTTCTTATTAGCAACAGATGTTGTTACAGTCTACGTTTTTCAAGAACCGTCTTTGTTGTCTGCACTTCAAGACAATGGACTCACAGAAGTCGTGCAACATGCGTTGCTTATTAAGGATGTACCAGCTACTAGAGAAGTTTTGGGATCATTACCAAATGTCTTCAGCGCTCTCTGTTTGAATACAAGGGGCCTTGAGTCCTTCTCCAAACGGCAACCTTTTGAACGTTTATTCAAAGTACTTCTCTCGCCTGTATATCTTTCAGCGATGAGAAGACGTCGCAGTGTTGAACCTCTGGGTGATACTGCTTCAAATTTGGGTAATGCAATGGATGAATTAATAAGGCATCAACCAAGTTTGAAATCAGACGCGATTGCTGCTATCGTCAAACTTTTGAAAGAGTTGTGTGTTCTTGGTTGTGATTCTCGCTACATTTGTTGGAGAGCAGCTAATAAGACTGATAGTTCTCCCTCTCATTCGAATTCTGCGAATCGTCAATCGCCTGGACAGTCTGTTGGAGTTGGTGTCGGTGACACGAATGGAAGCAGTGGTGGCGGAGGCGGCAGCAGTAGCGATGAAGAAGAGGAAGATGAGGAGGAAGCGAGTACAAGTTCACATCCACAACGAGAAGAACAGCCATCCCCTTCTCCTGCACAACCTGGACCCCCACCTCAACCTAGAGAAAAGACGCCTATCGCTTTAGTTGATTATATTCACAATGTCATGAAGTTCGTTGATGCAATTCTCAGTAATAATTCTACAGATGATCACTGCCGAGAGTTTGTAGCTCAAGATGGATTAGTTCCCCTTCTTTCGATCTTAGGCTTGCCGAATTTACCAGTCGATTATCCAGTTGCACAAGCTGCACAAGCTGTTGCTTCTGTCTGCAAGAGCATTCTCGTAAGTTATTTAATTTTATTCCAAAGAAATTTAATCCTCCATAACGAAAGGGTTATTTATTGTTATCCAGCTTTATATAGAAGAGAGCCATATAATTACATAAGAATCAAATTTAAAGGGGCAATAGAACATTTTAAAGAGAATTTTATGAGGATTAAAGAAGTTTAGGTAGGAAATTTAGTTAAAATATTTATTTCTTTTAAGGGGGAAGCCTCATGTAAACGACTTTTTTTTGAGAATTTTTACCAGAAAAATGACAATATTAATCGAATCAGAATAAAGTACATAATATTGACTACACAAAGTATTTGAAATTTTTTTTTTATAGTTGAAATATCCAAAATGGCGGCGCTACAAGTGCTCGAAGTCAGCTTCTTCAATTTGCGCCGGGGAACGCCCAGGTCCTTGTGATAAATTGAAATCAATGAATCAAATTTTTTTATAACAATTTTATGTATATTTAGGTTCATTCGATGGCCAGTAAGTTAAAGAATATCTGAATAAAATTTTTAGTCGATCGGTTCAATAGTTTTTGAGCTACATTCCCCGGCGCGAAAAAATTAACTGTTTGAAAAAAACGCGTTTAAAGTTTTCGGTCTTTTTCTACCAGCGGGTTAATAAGTGCTTTTTTATTTCCCCAGCGGGACAAACAAATCCATTTTCGACTCCCCAGTTGAAAAAAATTCGTCTGCAACACGGGAAAAACATTTATTTTACTCATGTGATTATGATTCAACTTCACACTCGCAAAATAAACTTCTTTTTCCCTAGTTGCACAATGTACTATTGTATTTAATTTCTAACACTTTTGGAAATCATGATTCGATCTTTTAGCATTTGATTGTTCCGAAACCTATGTTTTTTTGGCTTATTTATTGGGAATCTAGGTTCTAACAAGTTCTTTCCTGTATATATACAGGATGTCCAAAACAGGTGAGTACCCCAAAACAATTTTGAAGGATTGAGTTTTTAAAAAAAATGAACTCGGCTACAAGAAACTTTAGTACTTTTATCCTATACCGACAAGTAAAGATATTTTAAGCCGCTTGAGCAATGCTAATTTACATGAATGGATGAAAACGTTTGTTAAAAAACCAGGATTTAAATATTTATGGTAGAAGCTTCATTTGTTGTTGTCATAATCATTAGTCCTGAGACTGGTTTGAAAAATTTACAAGCAACATTCATCCTTTCATTTTATTCCATCATAAAAGTAATTTATCCAAATTGATTGTAAGACAAAAAAGATTCATACAAAAAACTTTGCAAAAAAGTGGCCATTTTTTCAAGAAACTAATTTCAGACAAAATATAATAATAATAATATATAACACAAAAAATAGGGTTGATATTTCTTTTTAATGAACACTTTCAGGGGTTGTAACGCTTTTTAATTAAGCATAGAATGATTAACTCTAAAGAATTACTAAATAGAAATTACGATAATTAATTTTTAATTTCGAGTCAACATAATTTTTCTGTCCGAGTAATTTAAAATTATGTCAAAGTCATTGAAAAATCACTTTAAGTTCATTTTCACAAAATTTGTTCAAAAAAAGAAAAATTTTTTTTGATTCGTTGTTCCAGGTAAGATGCTTAAAATATAATTGAGGGTAATTTCAAATGACTTGATAAATATTTTAATTTTAAATACAAGGCAAGTCTTCATGTGTAAGATTTTTTTAAGATGTAGCGCAATTAATTATTTAGTGCATTACGATTTTCTTAATCCTTTCATCGCTCTGGAACTTGTTTTTGTGAAATAAAAAAATGAATGCTTTATTTTCTTTTGAACAAATTAGAAAATTATGTTTCTTTTTATAGAATCTTGCTCACGAACCTCAGGTTCTTAAAACCGGATTACAACAACTGAACAACGTCTTGACTCTTCTAAAGCCATTGCATAGTCATATGGAAGCTCCAGGAGGATCAGTTTTACTACACGAACTTGCCTCTGCACCAAATCTAGAAACAGCCTTCACCAGCGATACTGCAACTCCTCTTCTTCACGCGATGAACGCCGCTCATGGATATGTAGTACTTTTTGTTCACGTTTGCCGAACAAGCCAAAGCGAAATTCGCAACTTATCTATGAATCACTGGGGCTCTGAATTAGGGTTGACTGTGCTAAAAGGCCTATCAGAATTGTACATGTCCCTTGTTTGGGAAAGTACCTTACTACTAGCTCTTTGCAGCGATGATAGCATTCCAACTGGATGCGACTTTGGAAAAGAAGATATGGATAAATTAGTACCGCCTGAGTTGCGAATTGAAGGCGAAATTTCCACTTGGTCCAGCGTATCAGCTTCAGATATGGGCAGCAATGGAATGACGACTGCCATGGAGGCTTTAAGCACTGATCCTCCTCCAGTTTCAATGGAAGTTGATGATAGACCAAATACTAGCACTGGACGAATTTCGCCTAGCACTCATCAACTGAAATACATTAAGCCCCTCTTAGGAGCCTCTTCTAGATTGGGTAGAGCACTAGCAGAACTCTTCGGACTTCTTGTTAAGCTCTGCATGGGATCGCCAGTAAGACAACGACGAGGTCAACAGATTCCTTCAACACCTGCTCTTCCCTCTCAAGCAGCGAGGAGTGTAGCCACAGCACTTAATTGTTTACTGACTCGTGGTTTATCTTGGGATAAACTTCCACCTTCTCCTATTCCTAAATTCAAGCTAACTTTTCTAATTTGCTCGGTAGGTTTTACCTCGCCTATGCTCTTTGACGAAAAACGACATCCATACCACCTTATGCTCCAGAAGTTCGTTAAACTAGGAGGTCAAAGTGCTTTCTTTGCTACTTTTCGCTGGGCCCTTTCAGGTGGAGGCCAGTTTTCCTTAACAGATGGACTCGAACATCCAAATCTTCCTGATGGAACTGGTGAATTTCTAGATGTTTGGCTGATGCTTTTAGAAAAAATGGTGAATCCCAAAGCGATTATGGACTCTCCACATGTAGTTTCTTCAAAATGCACAGGTGTCTACAAAGTTTATGAGACATTTGACCCTATTAAATATCTTCAAGATATTCACAAGAAGGCATTTGAAGCTGTAATGCTCATGTGGGGCAGGAAACCTCTCAAGAATTATGGAGCTCGAATGACGGAATCAATTCTTTCTATTTTGAGACACATTCTTCGTGGAGAGAAGATCATTAAGGAACGCGCAGAGAAAGAAGAAAATAGTGAGGCTTCAGGATCTGGAAGTGCTTCTGGAACCGCTGGAAGAACTGGATCAACATCAGATCGTGGAGATCTCCCAGAAGCAATTGTAAATCGAGAGCATCTGAGACAACTTATGGACATGGGCTTCAGCAGAAATCACTGCATTGAGGCTCTTTTGCATACTTTAAATGTAGAACAAGCGACTGATTATTTACTCACAAATCCCGCTACTCTTAGAAGGACTGATATTCCCTCTGGAGATACAAGTGGTCAGGGTCTGATTATGGACTTGGAATTAGTGGATGATGACCAAATGATGCATGCTATAGCTATGTCCCTGGGAGAAACCGACTCAAGGAAGTCTTTTATCCCGGATGAAGTTGTTCGTGAACCTCCTGTGACTGAAATCATCGACGAGTTCACTCAATCAGCTTTGGAACAGTGTCTTAATCTCTTGGATCTGATGCCAGATACAGTTTACCGTATCTGTGATCTGCTCGTCACAGTTACAAAAAGAAATGGTGATGAATGGAGAGATAGAATGCTTCGCGAGCTCATTCACGAGATTCAGGACCTGGTTAGTTTCCTGATCGATATTGCAGAGAGTCAGGATGCAAATTCTGGAACACAATTAGCAGAGTGTGAAGAAGCTAACAAAGTAGCAGGCCGAATTTATCTGTATACTCTCTTCTTTGAGGGAACTTTCCAGGAAATGAGAGTGCCTTGCGCTCAGATCGTTGAGGAATGTGGAATTCTGGAGAACCTAGTCCGCCTTTTAGTAATGAGTGCAGCACCTTTAACCGCAACTAAGAACAAAATTGTGAAAGATAACAAGGAAGCGGTTCTGCCAGTTAAGACCCCAAAGTGGCTAGCTCCTTTGTTACTTCTCATTGACAGATTAGAGAAAGTAGCTGTACTTATGCAGAGAAAACAGTTGATGCACAGGGTGACAAATAGAGTTTGGAAATGGTTCGACCTTACCACTGGAAAGTGGATGCCTTACTCATCTTCAAATAATCGTATTATTAATGAGGCCTATTGGGCGGGAGAGAACAGTGTAAGGATATCATATAGTAGAAGGCGATATTTAATCACCTTCTCCTGCATGACGCAGGTAAATGAAGACACCGATAATAGAAGACCTATTACCATGGGCTTAAAATCTACTGAATCAAACAATGAGAATTCAGACTCTTTTATGGAAATTGAGGAAAGTCCAACGGAAGATAAAGATAAGGATAAAGAAAAGGAGAAGAATAAAAATACAGTGATCCAAGGACTCAACTATAACATAACTCCAAACATCGTCAAAGCTTGTGTAAAGTTGCTCGCGATTCCTGTAGATCGTGATGCGCTACATGCTCTAATGAAAGTGTGCCTGCGACTGACCAGAGACTTTAGAAACGCTGAGATCTTCGCTCGAGAGGCTGGAGTTCGTCTTCTGCTAGATATGACTCAGGCGAGTAGCTTCATCGGCTGCATTAGCCTGAGCACTCTTTTGATCAGACACACGCTAGAGGAACCTCAAACGCTTCGTCTTGCAATGGAGAAGGTCGTGAGAACCCGCACACAATCCAACATTCCCCCAACATATAAGGAAATTTTATTCATGACTCGTCAGATTAGCAGCGCAGTCTGTCGAGATCCAGAAGTTTATCGCGAGGTTTGCGAAAATATCCTCCGCGTCGACGTCAGTGTTCTGAAAAGAGACGACGTCGATAACCGATTAGTAGTGAAAGCCCTTCCATCTCTTTTCTCATCGGCGTCTCCGATGGTGGAAGACGTTTCAATAGGTGTGATTTATGATTTGCTGAACGCATTAATCAAACCTATGCCTGTTTTTACAGAAGATAGTTCTGCGTCACCTGCTTTCAGTCCAGAGAAGAAAGTTCCTCAGGCTACGACCTCGTCAGTGTCTGCGATTGCCTCGACTTCTTCATCAAGGAGAGAGATGATAAGAAGTAATATTGCAGCAGCGAGTGATCCATTAGACGATGATGATCAAGTATCTCAGATCATCCCTTTAAAGATGTACACAGATATGGGCAATAATGGAAAAGTGGAACCAGAAGAAGCGAAAAAACCGCTGTTACCGAAGTCAGCAATATTAAAGATGCTCGCTGAAGCGGTTCGATCTTATGGTGCTGTTGCTAATTTGATTGCGGAGTATACTTACAGAGCGGGTCAGAGTGAAATGATTACTGAAGATACATCTGCTTTAGCATTTCTTTTGGACAAACTTCTACCCAGCCTGCCTGATAATTGGAGTGATCGACAATGTGGAACGATGGCAAGGATGTTAATTGCAGCAATTGCATCTTGTAATCATTCTCCGGATGCACAGACTACTCTTGTTACTGAAGTTAAAGCAGCTTTGACAAGAAGCCTAGCACTGCCTGAAAGTTCTGCGAAACATTCGCAGCTGCAGATACTTATTGGATTGATTTCAACGATGATAGACAGCTGCCCTCCGACGTCTCACACACAATTAAGAGCATCTTTGAAGGTCCACCAGTATAATAATGTTAATTACATTGTAAGAATAATGCTTAAGAGAGGAGTCATCACCGATCTTGCTAAGATACCACATAGCCTAGATCTCTCGAGTCCTAATATGGCTGTGACGATTAATGCTGCCTTGAAACCACTTGAGACCTTGTCGAGGATTATTAATCAGCCGATGCCCGGGGCAGTTAATAACAAGTTTACAAAGCCAAAAAATCGTGCAGTTCAAGAGGAACCGATTGGAGAACAGACGGGGCCTACTACGTCGGAAGCTACTCATGCGGTCGGAGAGGAAGCGAATGAAGATGCTGAAAATACTGAGCATGACATTTCTGTCACTGCAGAAAGCTTGGAACCTACTTCTGAAGGTCAAGTCCACGAAGAAGGAGATGAGGCTGCTTTGGAAGATATAATGGACCAACTTCTCGAAAGGTAATCATTAAATATTTAGCAGATTATTTATTTTCGCGATTTTCTATATTTTTATATCCGTGTCATTTGAGGATAGATTTTCAGTATTTCTGAGCTAATTTTGGTTTCGATTTGGACGAAACATGGCAGATTTCAACTAGATGTGAAGATATGTTCATCAAGTTTGAGGTCAAAATATTATTTACTATAGTTGTTGAAATACGTCAATGTGATACATTTTTCTAAAGTGTGATATCGCGATAACAATATATCGTAAACATGTTTTCGTTTTTTTTTTCAGTTTAGGAAAATATGACGACTCGAATGAGTTATAAATGAAGGGTCGCCTGTCAAAAGAGGATGAGCAACATTTCATATATTTTTCAGGGCGAAAAAAAGTCCCTATTTTGATTGTTTATAGAACAGTGCTCCCAGATCGTGGATGAAATTTACCCCCTCCATACCTACCAGTTTGGAGCCGCAAAACGAGAATTCAATGATTACCACTGTCTGTGATGTCACGGCTACGAGTAAAGCCGAAAATGTACGAAAACGAACGATTCAAACTTGCAATTTCTCGTCGTCCACGCCTCGCTCGACTATTTGAAGGTTTGAGGTCATTTCTGTCAATTTCTGTTTACAAAACTTGACAAGTTGATAGAAATTTTGACATCTTGAAATATTTCATGTTTATGACTTTCAGGAATTATTGTAAATGGTTTGTGAGTGTGCGATCTGTGAGAAATATATTATAAGGCACCAAAGGTTTGTAAAGTTGAAATATATTCAATGTATTATGTAAGGGAATTTGAGGATAGCTTACTAATGTGTCATTCTTAAGTGGTTTTAGTTTACATTGTTTATGTTGTCTTTTTCAATTGATTTTAAATGTTGTTAATTTAGAATGATACTAATTAATATGAATTATTTAATTTATTAAAATATTAAATATTGTCACTGTATAATCACCTTTGATACTTACCTATCTTCTAATGCTATTTTTTTGAAGCTGCATGTAGACTAAAAGATTATTTATTAAATAATAAATTGAAAATAAATAAAAACTTAAGTTATTTCTTCGTATATATACTTTCTTAAATATTGATTTGTGTATTAATTGACAATATTTCAAAAAGGTAAATAAAACGTAGTTGAAAATATGTGACCACAATTTTGAGAAGAAAAGTTATTAACATGATATGCTTTTTCACAAAAACTTTACAAACCTTTTAACGGCTTAAAATATTTATTTCCTTAGACTTTACTTACAATTCATCATATAAATAATCAATTATTTACAGGAGAGCAGAATTACATTATAAATGGACTGTTTTAAAGTAAAATCTTACAAATTATAATAAAGGTAGTTATTGTGTCAAAAATCAGGTCTCTCGAAAAAAAAGTTTGTCTATCATTTCAAGAATGGAAATGATATTGTTAGTCCTGTCTCGTGAAATATTGATTACTTTCTTTTTATGAGTATAAAGATGTTTTTCTTACATGCACAAATGAGATATAAAATATAATGGTGCCTCACAAAATTTGGATTGTCAACCCTAATAGTCCAAACATATAATTTTATTATTTTTAGCAATATTTATTTTTAATTTGACATTTTATCATTGTACAGGTAAGTTGCATATGATACTTGCAATGAAACTTTTAGATAATTATTATCCTCCTTTCTACACTACCATAGTATTAGAGTAATCAATATGTGCGACTTTTCTACAATTAATTGTATCACTTTTCGCAATAATAGAATTAAATTTTCTGTAATTGGATATTTGAAAATTTCAATTTCAGGCACATCTCGAAAAAATAGGTGAAACCTTTCATCATAAGAGTTTAAAACATCAAACCTACGCTTAAATTATTGAAACCATTTGATGAAAAGAATAGTACATTGTACAACGAGGGGGTAAAGTTGATCATTTAAGCCGAGTGCGATGTTTACATTCCGAGGTGAAGGCGAGCGCGCACGAGGCGAAGCCGAGTCCGCAATGCGAGCCGAAGCCGAGAACAGTAAACATCGCACGAGATTTTAAGTGATCTTACCCCCGTGTTGTAAACGGCACTTCATACAACAAAAGCATGTTTTTCTCGCTTTTTGACGCGTGTTTTGCGGGCATAAAGTTTGTCATTTAAGCCCTGCGGGCGTAAATAGGGAGTGGGGGCTGCTTAAATGACTACTTTTAAACACTGCATCCCTATTTACGCCCTAGGGCTTAAATGACAAACTTTATGCCCGCAAAACATGCGTCAAAAAGCGAGAAAAACATGCTTGTGTTGTATAAAATATTTTTCACAAAAATAAATACATTTCACGATTATTTACTTATTTTCAAAAGTAGAAACAGAGTTGTAGAGAATGTTTTCCCCGAAATAATAAGCGATGATTGATTCAAATTCTACAATTTTTAATAAAGGTAAGAAGCGTTAGTAAGAAAAAATCCAGTTACAGAAAACATTATTTAAATGATTTTTCCTCGTCAGATTTAAATTTTCCTTGTATAAAAAAAAATGCTTTTCCTTTCATGAGACAGGACTAACAATATCATTTCCATTCTTGAATTCTTGAATTTTAGTTTGAAACAGTCCATTTATAATGTTATTCTGCTTTCCTGTAAATAATTGATTATTTATATGATGAATTGTAAGTGAAGTCTAAGGAAATAAATATTTTAAGCCGTTAAAAGGTTTGTAAAGTTTTTGCGAGAAAGCATATCAAGTTAATAACTTTTCTTCTCAAAATTGTGGTCACATATTTTCAACTACGTTTCATTTACCTTTTTGAAATATTGTCAATTAATACACAAATCAATATTTAAGAAAGTATATATACGAAGAAATAACTTAAGTTTTTATTTATTTTCAATTTATTATTTAATAAATAATCTTTTAGTCTACATGCAGCTTCAAGAAAATAGCATCAGAAGATAGGTAAGTATCAAAGGTGATTATACAGTGACAATATTTAATATTTTAATCAATTAAATAATTCATATCAATTAGTATCATTCTAAATTAACAATATTTAAAATCAATTGAAAAATACAACATAAACAATGTAAACTAAAACCACTTAAGAATGACACATTAGTAAGCTATCCTCAAATTCCCTTACATAATACATTGAATATATTTCAACTTTACAAACCTATTGCCTTATAATATATTTCTCACAGATCGCACACTCACAAACCGTTCAAATTTCATTTCAAAATTTCTGTCAACTTGTCAAGTTTTGTAAACAGAAATTGACAGAAATGACCTCAAACCTTCAAATAGCCGAGCGAGGCGTGGACGACGAGAAATTGCAAGTTTGAATTGTTCGTCTTCGTACAATTTCGGCTTTACCCGTAGCCGTGACGTCACAGACAGTGGTAATCATTAAATTCTCGTTTTGCGGCTCCAAACTGGTAGGTATGGAGGGGGTAAATTTCATCCACGATCTGGGAGCACTGTTATAGAATTTAAAAAATTAAACTACATACATTTATCGAAGGGGACGCCGCATAACATCTATCAAATTTTTATCTCTTATTTTTTACATTCATAGAAGTTATGACCATTCTGCTGATATCCTAGGATATGTGCAAGCTGTTCCGCCGCGTCGATCAAAAGAGAGTTTATTCTTTTTCACGTCAATTTTTTTGCATCGAACGTCAACGTGTTTTTAGATTTACTAATTTTTACTATTTATTTATATTTACTATTTATATATATACTATTTATTATATTTATGCATTTTTTTCTCAGAGACTAAACAAAATTTTGGAGTTTCGTTTACGCATCGATACGTACTTTTCACTAAAGATTCGGTCGATTAAAAAAAAAAAAAAATCGAATATTCTGTTATTTATCCCTTTTTAACTGGCAATCTTTCAAGTGTTTTCGACGTATTTTTCAAATTATTAAAATTATGTAATAAATTTAACATATCTTTTGTCCTACCAGCCGGAATCGATTGCTTCAAAAACGATGATACTCCTGAATGTCATTTCTTGAAAATGAAAAAAATTTAGTGTGCTAATTATCTAAATTACTTGGTTTAGCACTTGACGCGTATGCTTGACGCATAAATCCAGGGTGGCCGCTGGACCGGGAAACTGGGAAATGACCGGAATTTTTCTGTGACCTGGAGAAACCGTGAAATGACCGGGAATTTTATTAAGTTTTTAATAAAAGACGATTTTAATTTGTTTTAAATGTGTTACATAAAGTGATTTATTTATATATTATATTATGCATTTCGAAATTCCCGCCTTATTTTAACAATTATTTAACAATTACTTTAACAATTGTCCATTTCGTATGATTTAGAGATTTTGGTATACCAGGAGAAATTTAATTTCAGAATATTGAATGAAAAATATTTTAAAATTCTAAAAACCCATTGCATTAACTGTTATTCATTGGAAACTATACTCCTCGTCTTTCGCTTCACTCTGCATTTCCCTCTCATTCACTGCGAACAACCCTGGAAATCTGGAAGCTATGCATTGCTAAAAATCACTATATAATTATATCAAGACTTTAAACATTTGATGACTCTATATTGCATGCGTGAAGGGATTGAAGAATAAAACATCTCGAGCACAGCATACTTAGGTACGTGCATCGCATTGTAGAAAATGATCTAGCGCGTAGGAGTCCCTTGATGACTTGATCTGATAAGCGCGTGTGTATTACTTTACTACAAAAGGCAAGCATTTCAAAATCCCATGTCATGCTAAAAAATTCTTCAAATTTTGTATTAATTTATGAAATATACTCAATTTTTTTATCTATACAGTAAAAAGTATTTTGGTCATTGTACCAAACGATTCCGATTGGTCAGACAAATATTACGTTAAATTGCATATTTTCCTGAATGAAACAAAAAAAATGCATGCCTGTGATTTATTCTCAAAATATTGATAAAAAACGGAGTAGCTTTGAAACTATTTATTATTTACTCTTGCCAACTTATGATGTCTGTAAATAATCCTTTCCTTCAGTTTTATTTGGACTGATTCACTTTTTTCAATGAAACTTTTTTTTCTACTCGGCAACGAACAATCTAGAAATCAATTTTTTCCTAGTCATTACAAACTCAATTTTTAATTGCTATCCGTATTAACCATTTCGCGGTCGAATTATTTCTAGGGATTCAAATTTGCTCATTCTTCGCTTCCAGGGGTTTTTAGAGGCGCTGATTTCGATTGGAGTCGAAATTTCATATTTTTGAGATCCGAAATGGCGGATTTAGTATGCTGGAGCAAAATTGTGGAAAATCATTCAATTTCAATGAAAATTAGTAAGAAGGGTTTTGGAGGGTACTGACGTCAAATTTGAGATCAAAATCTAAGAATTTTTAAATCCAAGATGTCGGAACAAATATGGCGAACACAATTTGTAAAAAATAGTCTGAATTAAACGAAAATTTGTACTAGGGGTTTTTGTTGGTGCTAAATACAATTCTAATCCCCAGTTTTCAAAATTCAAAATGTCGGACAAAAATTGTCAAAAGTAGTCAGATTCCGATGAATAAAATCAAGAACATCAAGAACATCAAAGTTGCACTTGCAGGTTAATGTGCAATGGGTCACCGATTGAATTCTTGGACAAAATCCTAATCATGTATACAGATTCACCCAAGTACTCCAGACTAAGGTTATGTGACTCTTCTTCCCGCCTAAGTTTGGCTCAGTGCATACAGTGGTGGACTGAGCGAGATGGTTTCTTGGTCAATAGAGTTGACCAAATTGTTAATTGTTTGATATTTTATTATTTATTGATATTTATATTATTTTATTTATACGTGAAGGATTAGGAATGGTCGTCGATCAAAAACTATTTCCTGCCTACGCCCCTAAGTACCCGATCAGCCATTGGATTGCTGGGAGGTACAGAGACACTATAACCTCCGAATGCATTGCACCTTGCAGCACTGATTTTATTATATAACGCATCTTTCTTTTGAGGATAGACATCACGGAAATAACGTGCAATCATTTATGCTCATATCAAAATCGTTGTGCGCTTCAGGAAGTTTCGTACAACTTTATTCTGTACGCTTCCATAAGCAGTTTCAAGTGCACAATTTTAACAACGTTTGAAACATTTTAATTCATTATTTTTGGTTTAGTTTCAAGTTTTTTCTTACTCATACTTCTATATTTTCTTGAAAATTAGAAATTTTTATGTGGTGTTGAAAGCATCAAATAACTTGGTTCACTTCGCTTGTTTGCAAATTTTTTTGAGAGAATAATTTCGGCATCGTTTACAGTATCTTGATTTATAATTTTTTTAGCCGTAAGTTATTATTTTCAATTATGCTTGTACCTTTTTTTATTGGGAATAAAAAATTCTGGTGTGATATAGGAAGCTTCGTAAAACTTTGTTCTGTTCGCTTTCTTACATAGTTTTCAGAGTATTTATAAATCGAAAAAAAAAACAGAATTCGTATGCAAAATATTAACCACCTGATAACGATGAAAATTCTGAAGCAGAAGGTGATTATGGATCATCCGAGAACGAAGATTATCAGCATACGGTGCAGGATTCATTTTCAGATTCTGATATTGCCTCTGACTTTGACGAAAACCAAGATAAAGAGATTTCAAAGAATCTTGAAAAAGAAGCAAAGGTAGTGTGGTCACGCAGCGTAGGTAAATTAGAAGATGTAACGATTCATCAATGCAAGCCAGGTCCAAAAATTCCTATTGGTCAAAATCAGACCAAAATAGATATTTTCCAACGAATCTTGTCAAAAAATATTAAGTCCGCAATTGTTAAAAAAGCAAATGTCTATGTTGCTGAAACTGCATTTTCTGCATCAAATCAAAAAGAAGGAATAAGCGGTACTTTCTCTATGCATTTGACTATTCGGTTATGACTGAAAGAGAATTAAAGGCCTGGATCGGAATGTTGATTATTATGGGGATTCACAAACTTCCTAAAACAAAACACTATTTCAGTTTGATCCCATGCTGGCAGTACCAGGAGTAGCAAGTATTATGACTCGTACTCGTTTGAAGGAAATTTAATCGAAAATGCATTTGAACTCCAACAAGACAATGCCTCTGAAAGACAATGTTGATTTTGATAAGGTGAATAAAAGTTTAAAAACAGTTCACCGTCACTCAAGCAGAACATCAGTTGAGGAGTCCATGATCTAATTCAAAGGGCGCTCTACTCTGAAGCAATATATGCGCTTGAAGCCTATCAAAAGAGGTTATAAAGTTTGGATGTGGGCAACTGCAGAAACGGGATGTGTTCTAATGTTTGATATTTACGCAGAAAAATCTAGTGACAGCGAGTGATCAGGCGATAATTTAGGTAAATAAGTTGTCCTGAAACTTACGAAAGACACGAAAAACAGTGAGAGTTTGGTATAATTTTCGAAAATTTCTTCACTTTGTCGGTCTCATGTATCAGCTAGAAAATTAAAATAAATTGCAATAAATACTGTGAGTACAAATTGAAAAGACCTGCCTGAAATGAAAAGAAAAGCAAAAAGATAAAATGAAGAGAAGAAAGTACAAGTTGAAGTCAAAGGATGTGTTTCGCAGCCATAAAATGGATGGATTTCAAACCTGTCATTCTTTTGAGCAGCACATAATTCCAAAAGTACTTGTGAGATGAAACGATAGAACAAAAACGGCACCACGGGTAACATTCCTTATCCAAAATCTATCGCTGACTATTACAAATATATGGGTGGTGTATATTTATTTAATCAAAAAAAAGAGCGATATGCTATTTGTAGAAGGTCTGTAAAATGGCGGCACAAGATTTTCTTCTTTCTAATTGATCTGGAAGTTGTGAAAGCTTCCATACATTGAAGGTTCACAAAGAATATTCATTCGCAGATCAATTGTCATTCCTGCTCATCTTAGAGAGGCAACTCATTTGAAACTTTTCTTCTCGAAAAAAGCAAGGACGACCAAACAATAAAAGAGCGAAAAAGTTGTTTTCCATCACAATATTCACATATAGTATTGTACAGTATAGTACAATACTAGATTAGCCGTTTTAATCTTTCAAAATTTGATTTTTGATTTATGTAAACAATCCCGAAAACCTCCCAATACGAGTTTTCATCTAAATCCGACTACTTTTCACAATTTTAGTTCGCCATTTTGAATTTTGGAAATTTGGTTTTGAACTCGAAATCAACATCGCATAGTTTCTAATAAAGTTTATATTTTTCGTTTCAATTTCAAAAAATACGATTAAAATTTTAATATTCCATTTTTTAAAGAAAAAATGTTGAGATGGAAAATTATGTGCCTGAATGAGGTCTACAAATTCTCACCAGAACATTTTTTGATAAGATGTATATGGGTCATTCCATATTAGATTGACAGTCGATGTCGCAGATTTGAACGAGGTAATTTTTTTTCGGTTCTTTATCAACAATAAATAGACACGTATTTTTTTATTTGGCCAAACGAAATTTTTTTACAAGTATACGATTTTTCGAATTTTCTAAGAAATGATATTTTCGACATAGCAAGCGCACTTTCAAGTCTGTTTATCTTGAAAACAATTGTTCGTACGAAAAATTTTCCAAATTACGAAA
This sequence comes from Diplolepis rosae, assembly GCA_030998225.1. Lineage (NCBI taxonomy): Eukaryota > Metazoa > Arthropoda > Insecta > Hymenoptera > Diplolepididae > Diplolepis > Diplolepis rosae. The sequence continues at coordinate 428,573 of JAPYXD010000442.1, forward strand.
ATTAGGGTTTTGACTCTTCTTTACAGAGATTGTTGAGAAAAAATTGTTTAAATACTTTTTAACATACAAAAGTAAAGAAATAAACGCAAAATGTTTTTTTACAAATTTATCCCTTTTCGAAATTTTGTTTTTTCGTGGATTTAGATTCTTTGAAGTCTGTTATAAAATATGACGATTGAATCAAAATGGCTGGATCATTGATTTGGAAGTTATGGAATTTTGAAGAACCTCGCGCGGCCTCGCCCGCAATCCGCGCGCTTCCACAAGCGGCGAGCTTTTTACCGGGCGTAAGTTATCAGCGCTGGAGGCAAGGCTCCTATAATTAATTTTATGATTTTCAATTGAGAATTCCCAAAAGCATTATATTTTATGGCTGTAAAGTTTTAAGTGAGTAGTTTTTCTTATAAAAAGACTATACATTTCCGGAAGGAAGGTGCAGGTTGTTATATAAATATGACTCCTTTTGTGGAGGGATTAGTGACTGTTCGAAAAGAAACCAACAAATTGTTTTATTCTAAGAAAATATTCAGCCATCGAAAGAATCATTCTTGAATATCAAATCTTACTCTTCTTCCGAAGAAACTGATTCTGTTTGTTTTTCAAAAGAAAAAAGTAAAAAAAAGTCCAAGCTAAAGTAGAAAATGACATTTCTCGATAATTAATAAAATATTTAAACGTATATTGATGCATTTGTTGTTACTTATTATTCAAGTATAAACCTCTTAAGCATTTGTAACAGCATCCACTTATTTACCAATCCACCTTTACTTTTGGCGCTAATAACTTACGCCCGGTAAAACGCTCGCCGCGTGTGGAAGCGCCCGGATTGCGCGCGAGGCCGCTCGAGGCTCTTCAAAATTCCATAGCTTCCGAATCAATGATCCAGCCATTTTGATTCAATCGCCATATTTTATAACAAACTTCAAAGAATCTAAATCCACGAAAAAAAAATTTCGAAAGGGGCCAAAATTGGAAAAAACGATTTTGTGTTTATTTCTTTACTTTTGTATGCTGAAAAATATTTAAACAATTTTTTCGCAACAATCTCTGTAAAGAAGAGTCAAAACCCTAATTTTCGTAATTTGGAAAATTTTTCGTGCGAACAATTGTTTTCAAGATAAACAGGCTTGAAAGTGCGCTTGCTATGTCGAAAATATCATTTCTTAGAAAATTCGAAAAATCGTATACTTGTAAAAAAATTTTGTTTGGCCAAATAAAAAAATACGTGTCTATTTATTGTTGATAAAGAACCGAAAAAAAATTACCTCGTTCAAATCTGCGACATCGACTGTCAATCTAATATGGAATGAGCCATATTTTATGTTTTGATTTTAAAAAACACTATTGAAAATCAAAACTTACATTTTTTAACCAAAATATGTGAGATACGAAATAAGCGATGAAATGCAAAATCGTTTGCTTAAATAAAGTCTACAAATGTTTTTTGTTTTTGAGATATTTGGAAAAAAATTAATTATTTTAATCATGTAATTTATTAGAAAGTCACAGAAATGTATACAGAAAATCGAGCGCGAAGCGCGAGTGTCATGATGAGAATGTATGTTATTCCTGAAAACCGATAGAGCTTTAAGTAAATTGAATTTCTTTTTTCATGTAAAATCGAAAACGAATTTAGTAACTTTGAGCAAATATAATTGACATTTACAATACACTCGAGATTCCCTGTAACGAGAAGCTCGAGCATCGGAGACCTCTCTGTAACAAGCGCGAGAGGGATCCCCTCCATATCCTACTTGTTGCGTAGTAGTGTGGGAAAAGGGCTCGATCGTCTGCTCGTTATAGGGAGGCGTGACGCGCTCGTTAAAGAGAGGTTTCGTTATAGGGAATCTCGTTATAGGGAATCTCGAGTGTATTATAAAATTGACTTACGCTTCAGTATAAAATTACAAGAAGTAAACTCGAATGTATATTTTCTACACGTTTTTAATATTTTAATGAGAAATGAAACATTAACAATGACTTAAATTTTTTTTTCACTTACTAGAAGAGTTGCACTACGTTCAAAACAAAGTTTCAAGATACTTTGAATTTTCTTGAACTTATGAACATTTATAGAAATTTATGGTACAGCGTATTTACCACTGGCCGCGAAAAGGTTAAAAGAAATATGAGTCTCAACCGCAAAACCAAACTTATTTTCTCCTTTTTTCAGGCTCTCGGTCACTTTTTTAACACTGATCGAGCAGTAAATATTTTAGGACTTCGTATTTTTTAGAATGTTTTTTGTCTTTTGAAAGTCATAAAAAATACAGAGTATATTTTTTCTTGCTGTGATACTCTTTAACCATTTCTAATCTATAATTCAATGGAAAGCGTCAATCCGCGCATTTTATACATTAAAAAAATTGCATTTTTTCACTCAAATTTAACTGTATTTGAGTCGTTACCAAAAAGTTATGAAATTTGTTTTATCAATTAAAAAAAAAAATGAGAATTAGTCAAAGTAATTTTCTTCTATTATTTGTAATCTAAAGTACAATCTATGTTCTAATTTAAGAAAAAAATAATAATTTTTTTAGTAGTCATAAATAAATAATCTATAGGTAAGTTAGGCTTAAGCTAGGTAAGTTACCGAACGAAAATTCAACAAGCACAAAAAACGCTAACAGTTTTAACACTAATCGATTAATAACAACAAAAATTGATTTTCTGTAAAGGAACCCTTTTTTGGTTATAATTTTTTCAATTACTTTTAATAAGATGAAATTTTGTAGCATTCCTGAAACGTACAAAGTATTTTTTAATTTATACAACGGTATAAGACATGGTCTATAATCAAGTAGTGTACTTTATTCTAGGGACGGCTCGGCCGTGGCGGAAGAACCCACTTCTCGACCACACAGGCCAATGGATATTGACGATGAAAGTCTTGCAATGAGGGATAATGAAGGTGACTTCGACCCAGCACGCGACACCACCGTAAGAGTAACATCACCTTTCATTATTCTCAATACCATTCATAAATGAGGTCAAACCTTTAATATACATTATGGTATTTTCGTAGGAGGATCTCATGAGCTCAGATTCAGATTCTGACAGCAATCCATCAGAAGACAACGAAGATGAGGTTCAAGACGATGATGAAGAAGATGAGGAGGAAGACGATGGTAAGTAAACTCATCCTGCGTGATTGAAAGTAAAGTTACAAAATGAATGGAGCTGTTTAATAATATGGCGTAGGTGAAGATAATGAAGAAGAGGAGGAGGAAGAGGAAGGCTCTTCTAATTATGAAGAAGATGGAATGGAGTTTTACGAAGATGTCGGAGAAAGTGTCTTCAGAATGCTTCCCTCGTCAGAACGCGACGTTAGCAACGTTGTAATGATTCAGCACAACTTTGGTAACGAAAATACTGATCATCCAGCAGTACCTGTTGCTGGTCGACCTAGTCTTCCATGGAGTGCAAATATGCCTCTACCTTTGGGATCGTTTGAAGAACCCCCTTCAGTTTCTGCAAGCAATGGTACACTTATTTTCTAATTTTAATTTCGATCATAAAACCCTGTTTCAGAATTTAGTATTATTTTTTATTTGAGCATTAATTACACTTTAGGATAAATGTTTAATCTATACAAAACTTGATATTTTTCAGCTTCGTTTAATTCGCGGAGAAGAGTGGACGGTTCTTTACTGCTTTCTCGTATTTTAGGTATAAGCCTGCAGCCTTTGCTAATGGCGCAGAGCAGTCTGGATCCAAGCAATGCCAGAACTCAGAGAGCTATGCGCCAACGCAGGTATCAGTACCTCCACGTATCGAATCCGCGAAATCCAAACCCTCCTGTAATTTTGCAAAGGTGTGGATTTAAATTGATTAGTATATTTTAGTTAGATTTTTTTTTATTTCTAAGCGCACGTCAATGTTAACTTTTGCAGACTTTTGGGACCAGCAGCACAGTCCCTTCCATTGTCTGCAAGTCAAGTTTTGGCCTCTAGCTTGAGAGATACCAGAGTTCTTGTTATGGACAATGGACTCGGCATCTTTACTAATCAAGAGGAAGAACAGGTTGATTTTGTAGTGAGTCATCTAGATTTAATTAGCTTAAGTTTTTTTAATCATATACATGTCACTGACTAAAATTGATTCCTAACTTCAGGATCAATCTGGATATTTGTACGGACCTAGCCTTGCAGCTACTTTAAACAATATCCCTACCACTTTACACTGGTGGATCGAGGAAAGCAAATTGTTGGATGGCGACTCGCAACCAGACTGCTGTGTTGGTTGGTATTTTGCATTGATTAATTTTCAATTCGTTTATTATCTCGTATCTGACTTTCATTCTTGTATTTTATAATTCAAGGAGTTGTACATAAATTAATACCTGATCTTGAGAAATACCGAAATGCGGAATTAGCTGAGAGAAAAGAGAAACGAAAAAAGCAGCAAGCAGCTGACAAAGAAGCTGAGAAGAACAACAAGGATGAAAAGGACAAGTCAAACACTACAGAAGGTAAGACTCTCATGCCTTTCATAATTTTTTATATGTATTGTCTAAATCATTTTAAAAACGAAATTTAACATTACAAACCTATGTCTGTAATAACAACGTCTACAAAATTCCATTTCGATTTGAGAAAAATATTTATTAAATATTGTAGTACATTTGAATCTCGCTATAACGATATTTGATATAGCGAGCGCTTGCTTCAATGAAAGCATGGTCTCTCACTACAACGAGCAGAATATCATTTCTTTTCCCGCCAATATTTGTCTGGGAGAGCCTATCTCAATACAAAATCCATTAGTTCAAATCGAAATTATAACGCTTCATTCAAACCCCAATAATAATAATTTTTTTTAAATTGCTCCTTCTGTCCTAAAATATGGTGTACAATTGAAAAAACATTGAAGGTTAATAGATGGAGTAAATAATTTATTAATCAGGTAACTTTGCATCAATTTGTATTTTAAATTTTGTAAATGTATACCATTAATAAACTTACGTTACTTCACTCAGTTCGAAATTACTTGTAAATGTATGCAATAGATTCGGAAAAAAATAATTTTGGAATATATACCATATTTTCGACAAAAGAAGTATCTTTTTTTGTCACATTGCACCTTTTTCTTTTTAAAAAGATGTCATCTTTGTAAATAACAAACATTTCAACCATACTATTTATTTTATTATTATTATTATAATAAAACTTATAACTGTCAGTTCTAAGTCTCGATGTAATGGAAAGTGAATTGTTTCGTTCCAAATTTTAGACCCGTTACTTATTTTAAATCAAGAATAATAAATATGAATCTTGTAAAGAATAATATTGATAACATTGTGACATAGGCTTGATAATTTGGTGATTTTAATGTCACATGTGTAAAGGGGTTGAATAATAAAACGTTTCGAGCTCAGCATACGTAGATACGAGCTTCGCATCGTATGTCATGATCATCTGGAGGGTCGATATCTCTCGGCCAGGCAAGCGCGCGCATCACTTAGCTTTTTTTCATTTTAAAGGGTAAAAAAAATTTAAAATTTTGGTTTCCGTACTAATCGATTTTAATTGGTCAGACAAAAGTTATGTTGAATTGTTTAAATAACTTTTTTAATTTAAAAAATACGCTAAAAACATTTGTAATTCATTTGATTTGACATATTTCCCTGAATGAAACAAAAAAAAACAAATATTGTTTACAATATATTGTTCTTAAAATATTGCTAAAATAAAAAACGGAGTAGCTTTTAAAATAATTAAAATTTTGACCTCAAATTTAGTGAACATATCAATCTTGACATGTGATTGAAATCTGCCAAACTTGGTTCAAATCAGTCACCTTAATCCAAAATACTGAAATTTTTTCCCGGATTAGAAGGATACAAAATATACATTAAAAAGCAATTCCTTGTAGAAAAATGATAACAGTACTTCATTATAATAAATTTTCCAAATGATTCAAATTTCACAGTGAATAACTTTTTACTACACTTTCTTACATTATTCGCATTCTTCAACAGCTATTGCTTCAACAACAACGTCGGCTGAAGCACAAAGAGCAACGACATCTACTTCACAAGAAGGCACAGATCAAGCTATCACAGCTGTAGAAAAAACGGTTGAGACCATAAAAGTAGATCAAACTACAGAAGAGGACATTATCGAAGTTACTGGAGAGATGGAAGTAACAATTCAAGACGAGGAAGGGCGACCTCCGCTTTTAGCAGAAAATCATCCAACAGAGTCTAGACAAACCCTCTCTGTAACAAACAACGGCACTTTGGAATTGGCCGAAAGTATAGTCGACTCTGTACTCCTACCAACCGCCTTGGAAACCACGAGATTACATAGACGTTCGGAACGCAATTTAGGAGACATTTCTGAGTCATCAACAGAGAGGAATCTGATTGACTTTACACCAGAAGTAAATGAAGAGGCTTCCAGAGCAAACAGCGATCCAACTGATTGGATGAGAAGACTTCTCACCGATGGTAGTCAATCTAATATGGAGAGAAACGCAAACATTGTAAATGAAAGCTCTACTCCTTTAACCGCAGAAACTGACGTCCAGGAATGTGTAGAGCGGCATCAACCAACGCAGGAACAGGAGGAAGTGCAACAATCTACTGCTCAAGAACAACAAATCCCTGAAGGAGTAGATCCTTCGTTCTTGGCTGCCTTACCTGAAGAAATGCGTGACGAGGTAATTGCGGAACAACTCAGACTTCAAAGGCTTAGGCAGAGAGCCCAATCAACAGTTGTCGAGGAGCTATCCGGTCCAGTGGAAGTTAATCCAGAGTTTTTGGCAGCACTACCACCAGCAATTCAAGAAGAAGTACTAGCACAGCAAAGACTTGAGCAACAGCGTCATGCGGCTGCATCAGCAAACCCGGAAGATCCTGTCGACGCTGCAGCCTTTTTCCAAAACTTACAACCTTCCTTGCGTCAAGCTATACTTACAGACATAGAAGAGTCGCAGATATCCGTCCTACCTCCTGATTTGGCGCAAGAAGCGCAAAGTTTAAGACGCGAGTGGGAGGCTCGTAATCGTCATATGATGCAGGAACGATTTCTTAATCACGTCAGCCAAGGAAATACTGCTTTATCGAGCATCTTAAGAAGCTCAAATCGAGGAAGGGGTGGAAGTACAAGAATCGCCATCCACGCGATGCCACAACGTGCTCAGTGGGATTCCTGGAATTCTCGGGGAGAGACCTGCATAGCACATCAGCACAGTGGTGCTGGCTTGAGGCCTAGAGGTCGTCAGCTACTTGATCACGAATCAATGGCGTGTCTTTTAGTTCTTCTTTTTGTTGATGAGCCCAAAATTAATACGCTGAGACTTCACAGGGTTATTAGGAATCTGTGTTATCATGGGAATACGAGAGAGTGGGTCGTGAAAGCTCTACTCGGTATCCTCGAGAGAAGCAATGACGAAAACAAAGACATCATCGCAGATTTTATCGGTAAATTCAAGAGAAAAGGTGCTCACTCGGCTGTTGAATACTGTTCCCCAAAGATTGACAATAAAAACAACTCACAGTCCTGGTTGAACATCAGCATCGATGCTGCCCTCGGATGTAGGGCGAATGTATTCCATATTTTAAGACACGGTGGGAAGAAGTTAGACAGGCAAGGTCATAACATTGCAATTCATCCTCAAGCAGCACCCACTGTTTGCCGACACACGTTAGAATTGCTGATTTCTTTAGCCAAGAGCTTTCCTGGTTACTTCGTACCTTTAAAATTGAAAGACGTGGAAGAAAAAGAAAAAGAGACGAATACAAAACAGGAGGAAACAGGAGCTAAATCAAAGGCACCAACAAAAACTGTTAAAAGTGACTTGCCTGACTTTTGGGATATGCTGCTAAGGCTTGATTCCTGCGCGTCTAAGAAAGGAAAATCAGTCGCCAGAACGCACTCATGTTCGAACTTAGGCAATGAATCTGAACAGGGTATTACCACTTTTGAAGCCTCGGCCTTCGGGCAATTGATCTCGATGCTTCATTGGTCAGTTATTAAGAAAAGCAGTCAATTGACAGATAAACTATTAAGACTGTTATCTCTTATTTCAATTGGATTGACGGAAGTTAATCCTTATCGGAGGCAAGATAGTTTGAAGAACAAGAAATGCGAACCTAGCAAAGAGCAGAGCGTTGCTGCACCAGAGGGACACATCAAACTAGCCGTCCAAGTTCTCACCAGTAAGAGTTGCTCAGAGGAAGGCCTCGAAGATGCCACTGCCTTACTTCTCAACCTTTCGCACTGTCCAGATCCCACGAGACAATTGGTAAGGTTTTAGTCACTACCTTGATAAAAAGATTCTAAATTAAATACACATTTCATGTCTGAAAATGTATTGATTTTAATATATGTATATCAGAGCTCTCACTTGATATATTAAAAAATTCAATATATGGTATTATATATAATATATTTATATATAAAATATATAATTCAATATATTATATATATGGTGTGTTCCATGGCAAATCGGACGGGTTCAGGACTCCATTTTTCCGATTTACTTGAAATTTCTGGATTGATAGACTAACATAAATAATGAAGGAACCCAAAATTTGAGATTTTTTGATGCATTATTTAAAAAGTTATGGGATAAACAAAAAAAATATGTTTTTGTTCTTGTTGGATAAATAAGTGAATGAGTTGTGGTTAATATAAGAAGGAAAAAGAAAGAATTTATTAATTATGACTTAGCTTACGATTACAGTAATGTGTGTTATAATAGCGCGGGTTGGATCGAGACTACTTGCGTCGCTCGCTGGTTCAGGCACATCCCCTGATGTGATCGGGAGGGGAGGCGTATAATTTTGCTAACCCTGTACTAATAAGATACATTACTTTAAGTAAACATATAATCATTACTATATTCCTTATAGGTACAAGATTAAGATTATCCATTTACATTTTCAACACGCCTCCTTAAATTTATAATCCTGATTTATTTAACATTCATTAGCAGTCAACTTCTCAAATTTCTCTCTACATAAGGCTTTCGTGAATATATCTGCTATATTATTTTCTGCATCAATTTTACATACTTCAATTAATTTTTCTTTAACACACTCATGAACAAAATGATGATGAATTTCAATATGTTTAGAATTCTTTGTAAAATTCCCATGATTAGCAATATTTATCGCACCTGTATTGTCCTCATAAATTTTTATCGGTTCATTGATTTCTACTCCAAACATTTTTAGCAATTCTTTTACATATTTTAACTCGCTTACAACTTCAGATAACGCAACATACTCAGCATACGTTGAAGCTTTTGTTATACTTTTTTGCTTCCGAGATTTCCAGTCAATCACATTACCAAATAATCTAATTACATATCCTGACGTAGATTTTCTATCAATATTGTCACCACCGGCCCAATCTGCATCTACATAGGAATCGATTAAATTACAATTTTCATTTCTTTTATATTGCAAACTTAATTCTTTGGTTAAATATAAATATTTCAAGATTCGTAACGCATATTTCCAGTGAGTTTCATTATAACTATTCTGGAATCTACTTAAATAATTAACGCTCTGTCTTATATCTGGCCGTGTACCTGAACTAATGTATAGTAATGCGCCGATTAAATTTCTGTATTTTATCTCTGTTTCACAATTTTCAGCTTTTTCAATTTTCAAATTTGTTTGTTATTTTCTATAGTGTACTTAACTGCTAATGACTCAATGTATTTTGTTTGACTTAATTTCATTTTTCTTTCATAATAATCATAATCTACATTAATGCCAAGGTATTCTTTTATCTCGCCTAAATCTTTCATTTTAAATCTATTTGCTAATGATTTCTTTATGTCTTGTATCATCTTCTTATCCTTTCCGCAAATTAATAAATCATCTACATATATTAATAAATAAATGATATTATCACCTTTTCCAAGAGAATATAAACACGAATCCACATTATTTTTCCTAAAACCAAGTTTTGTAACATACTCATCAAAGCACTCGTACCAGTCTCTAGGACTTTCTCGCAATCCATACAATGCTTTAGACAATTTCAACACTCTATTGGACCCATCCTCATAACCTTTAGGTTGATTCACATATACTTCCGTTGTTACTTTGCCATTCAAGAACGCAGTTTCAGCATCCATCTGTTCAATGATTAAACTATTTTGACAACAATATGAAAATAGAATTTTTAACGTTTGATTTTTCGCAACTGGAGAATATATGTCATCAATTACATCTGTCTGTTGAAAGCCTCTCACAACTAATCTAGCTTTATATCTATCATCTGACTTCCTTGTATAGACCCATTTTACATCAAGTACTTTTTTATCTTTTATTCTATCCACTAATTTCCAAGTTTTATTTTTATTTATACATTCTATTTCTTGATTCATTGCTCTTTCCCAATTTTTATAATCGCTGCTATTCATCGCCTCCTCAAATGTACAAGGCGTATCCACTCTACTAAAATTTACAAAGATATTATAAGTTTCCGGATCTGGGTATCTTGCAGTACCTTTTCTTTCACACTGTGATCTACGCGGAATTCTCTGTTCTACCTTTTCTTTATCATTTTCAAGTTCTTCAAACTCATCTGCGCTTACAAAAACATTATCATCAAAATCATCATTGCGATCATTCTCTCTTCCTCTACTCTGCTCGAGAACCGAAGTAGACGGAAGTGTATATTCAGTCTCGTTTTCGTCAAGATCTAGACCGATACATTGTACATCGCTTTCAACTATATCTACATGTCTCGCAACTATTATTTTTCTATCTACAAGGACTCTACATCCTACTTCACTATATCCAAGTAAAATTCCCATAATAGATTTTTTATCCCATTTCGAAAATCTTTTTTGTTCCGGAATCCGTACAAATACTTTACTCCCATATAATCTTAAATTTTTCACATTTGGACGTTTATTAAAAAATATTTCATACGGCGTTTTCTTTTCAATTGTATTAGTCAAAGTTCTATTTTTTAAATATGCAGCCGCGCACACTATTTCTGGCCAATAACATTTATGTACTTTTGCTTCGGCTAATAAACATCGCGCCATATTCATTATTGATCTATTAAACCGTTCGGCTGTTCCGTTTAATTCATGAACATATGCTGGACAATTGTTTGAAACAATACTTTTTCCTTTAATGTATTTATAAAACTGATTATTTAAATATTCTTTACCGTTATCACATCTCAAGAATTTTACTCGCTTTCCCGTTAAATTTTCACTTTCATTAACAAAACTAATAAAGCAATCAAGAACTTCATCTTTAGATTTTATACAATAAACTCTAACTATTTTGCTATAATCGTCGATAAACGAAACAAAATATTTTTCGCCATTAAATCCTATAGTTTTAAATGGACCGCAAACATCCGTATGAACTATGTCTAAAATTTCTTTTCCTTTATTTCTCTTGTTTTCGAACGGTAAATTATGCATTTTGTTTTCGATACAAATTTTACATTTCATAAACTCTGTTTCAAGTTCTCTCGAAATGCCGTTGAGTAATTGCTGTTTACATATCGTATCAAGATAACTAAAATTTACATGACCTAACACTCTATGCCACCTTTCCTTTAAACTCATGTTATTATTTCGTTCGGCACTATTTACAATAGTCTCACTTATTCTCAACGTACTTTTCAGTTTATATGTACCATTAACTTTAAACGCTATTGCCATTAAACCATTATTATCATCTAAACTTTTTGCAACTTTTCCTTTCGAGATTACTGTATTATTTAGCAAACTTTACTTACTTTACTTTTTAGCTTTACTTTAGCAAAGTAAACGTTTTTAATATTTACTTCATTTTGTTTCTCGAAGGTCGCGAAATAAGTAGATACTGTTCCTATTTTTGTCGCCTTAATAGTCCTATTGTCACCCAAATAAATATTTGCAGGTTCTTTTAAACTAATGCATTTTTCAAAATATTCATCATTGTTAATTATATGATCTGAACACCCACTATCTAATAGCCAGCTTATTTCTAATTCGTTACTACATAACCTGTTCGTCTCGCTGCTGTTCGCCGCGTGCGCCGTCGCTACCCAAGCGCTCGCTCCTTCGCTGCTTTGTTCGCTCGTGCTGGCTCCATGCTGGTCACGCTGTCCTCTGCCGCCGTTGCGTCCTCCGCCATAGTTGCCTCTTCCGGTTCTGCCGCGTCCCCGGCCACGTGTTGAACCTCGCCATGATCCGCCGTTGCGTCCCGCTTGGCACTCTCGTGCAAAATGTCCTTTCTTCCCGCATTTGTAGCATCCATCCTTGTTTGCGGTAAACGCGTTTGCCGTTTTCTCCCTTGAATCCTTTTGGTTTTTCATTTCAGCTAATACAATTTTATTTCGTATGTAGTCGGCCGTTTGATCGTCTTCTTTTAGAGTATCAATTAAATCGCCTATATAACTGTATGATTCCGGCAACGTGTTCAGCATATAATTCAATTTTTCCTTTTTTCCCACTGTTGCACCCGCGCTCTTCAGTTCATTAAATGTTTTCTCAAATTCACTAAAAAATGTCTCCGAATTACTATAATTATTTAGTTTCATTTTTTCTAATCTGTTTCTGCACACAATTTGTAATGCTGGTGACTCCTTTAAGTACATACTGTCCAACTTTTTCATAATTCCGTAGGCTGTTTCTTCTTTGCACACAAATTCTAATTGCTTGTTTGATATTGCACTGTATATATGATTCATCGCTTTTAAATCCATTTCGTCCCAACCTTCTTTATCTGCTGTAAGTTTTCCTCTTTTTATCACTTCATCACATTTCTTGAACTTCAAATACAGTATTATTCTCTTCTTCCACTATGTTTGGTGCTACAAAACATCTGGAGTTGCTGGTTCGTCCGCGCGAAAACGGCCTCGAGTGCAAAGGATTAATGTTGCATCAGAGGTTGCTGTTCGTGTAAGGTTTCTCTCTCTGATCCTCATGTCCTAATTACACGTTAACCACACCTCTCCCCAAGTGTACTTTTCGAACACTTGTCCAACTCAAATTTTATACCGATGTCCCAGATAGCTACAAAGTGATTTCAAGAACACTTTGAAGTTTCATTTTCATGCTGGCATACAACATCAGGTCATCCACACTCATAGAACGAGTTGTTGAATGTCCTACTCACTGGGTTAAGAGCCAAACAAGACCGTCGATAAAATCAATATATCCTTGCTATTCCGGGAATTTCGGCAAAAGTCTTTTTTCTCTTCTGTGCTTTTCTCACAATTGGCATAGACCTTATCAAAGATAGCAGCAATGAGTATTTTGTAAATAATTGAAAGACAGGTTATTGGTCTAAAATCTGAAGGACTATGGCTATCTAGTTTTGTAAGAAGCATAAACGTATTTTCTATGAGCATGGAAAAAATAACATGGATACTAGTTCCACAAATGCCCCAGGTATCCATGCCATAGCATTAACATGATTTGTCACGTCATTGGATTTAAGTATCGGCTCATTTGCTTTAGCCTGCTTCGTGTTTAGTTTCGTTTTGGGAATTGGTTCAGCTACGATGGCCATCTTCAGTTGGCTTTGAAGAGCCTAAATATATGTTTATGAAGATTCTTCTCCGTCCTATTTAACCGTAGAAAAATGGTCGAAATTATTCGAATTGCGTCGAAAAACTTTTAAAGAAAATCATCGCTCCCAGTGTTCGCAGATCATGGACGTTTTCGGCCCCCACTACTGACCCGTGTTAAGGCTAAGTCCCCAATTCCTCACTTAGACTTCACGCTGTCGGCTGTTGAGCCAAGATCGAAAATTATATTTCTCTCGACTTCGCTAAAAGAGACGCGAAGCAGCCGATAAATTCAAAATTAAAAAATATATAATTTAAGAAATTACCCTTATTTTTTAGATATTTTGAAAAACATGCACCTAAAATAAATGTGACGCGATCTGAAGAACGACCCCTAAGCGGCCAAACGTAAATTTTAGAGAAAAAGCAGAAGTGGCGACGGGCCGATAGGACTCTTCCGATATTTCTCTCTCTTTCCATCGCACATACTTGTCGAGGCCTATTGCGTGTGTAGTTCGATCGATTCGGCCGTCTTCGGAAAGAAAGACAGAGTATCCACACTCACAGCATTCTTGTATGCGTATGTGATGAGAGAGAAGTCTCGAGTGCTTTCCCAAATGACAATGTTTAAAGCCTCGTAATGAACATTTGTTTTGAATTTTAGTAAATCAAGTAATTCATTTGAAAATTCATGTGGGAAATATTTTATATCAAAATATGATAAAACATGAGATTCAAATTCAAAAAAGAAGAGTTTGAATGAAATACTTTGAATAATTTCGGAAATACGTAACCTTTTTACAAATATCAATTTCGATATGGGGCATTATTTCTCAACTGCCCCAACATTTTATGTCATATAAAAATACACCTTACATGAAGTAAAATTAATAAATATCCCTTCGGAACAAAATATTTGGAAAAAATTTTCCACAATACGTAACTTCTTTTATATGACAATTTCAATAACTGAATGTAAATGAAGGGTTTGATAATTTAAGAGAATAAATGATTTATATCTGAATTCAATAACGAATTTACATTTTAACATTTTTTTTATATGAAGCGAATTCAACAAACCTTTACTATACAAAGGAAAACTTTTAATAACATTTTTTACGGGACAATTTCAGAAACTGAATGTAAATAAAGGGTTTGATAATTCAAGAGGAATAAAAGGAGTAAAGGAATAAAAGGAATAAAGGAGTAAAAGACGCTTTCGACTATTGCAGCGTTATTTGAACAGTCGAAAGCGTCTTTTTTTCCACAGAAAGATTTTCAAATTCTTTAAATATTTGAATTCAATTGCATTATTTGCGATATAAGAGTTTGAAATTGTCTACGAGGACACTTGTCGACAACGTATCCTATCTGGTACGCGACTAGTGAACCTCCGATAATGCAGGCAGTGATAAAAATTTCAAGCACTCCAGAACGCGTAATCCAAAGATGCTGAAAACCAAAACGGACGGGGTAAACTATTTGACTTGGTAGACTAACGGAAACTTCGAACTAAGCGAAGTAGCAATCGAAGATTCTCTCCACAGCCGGCGACAATCTAATCTAACACACTTTACTCGACCGACGACAGTGAACAACAACGTCAAATCTCGTCCCTTCGAGGCTACTCGGGGAATCTCGTACTCCCTCGGGCCCAGGACTGTCCTTCGCAGCCTCGCGCCCCTTGTCCTCACGTAATAGTAACATCTGTGTTACAAGTTAAAATGTCCCTGTCTACTTTATCAGGACACAAGTCTCGGTATCAGATAGGATACTTTCCCGAAAGGTGTGCTCGCAAACAATTTCAACCTCTTAAATCGTGGAAAGCAAACAAAAATTTTTGCAACATTTAAAATCTTTTTGTGGAACAAGAGAGATGCTTTCGTCGACTGGAGCGATGATCGTCCTCTAAAGATTTTCGATCCAATTTAAATAATTTCGACCACTTTTCTATGGTTGAATAGGACGGAAAAGAGTTCCCATAAACTCCATCTAAACGTCCTTTAATTTGTGTTGGTGTAAGACGTCTTCTTTTGTAAAGAATTTGATCATAGCGCAATTCGCGACTTTGAACAATTTAAAAACTGCGCCACTCGTCTATTTAAACTAAGGATTAAAACTACACTATTTGAAATAAAGCGAGCGATGCGACTGTGCACATAATGCAAGGAGATGATGAATCACCCGTTAGGCGAAACCAAACCCATGTTTAAGGTCTCGAACTGGTTCGAGCTGGAAGCTTTTGGACCTTACTACATATGCAATTTTTACCTATAAGTTGGACTTCATACAGAAGTCATGCTCTGGTTACTACCTAGGGGCTCCTCTATACGTGAAAGTTCTACACCCGCTCGACGCAGCCAGGTCCAAATCAGATTTCTCAGTGGACCAGGATATTTAAAATTCAGTTTTCGGAATTGAGAAATTTCGTTATTGGAAACAGAAAATGTGGTTATTGGAACCAAAAAAAAGAATCTTTTGACGGTTTGACTGACTTGCAGGTCACTGTAACCAGAAAAAATGGACACCGGTACCACTCTTCCAAACTTAGTTCTAACCTGAAAATTTGGTCAAAGACAAATTGATTTCGAGCCAAAAATTTATGAACAAAGAGTGAGGTGTGACTCGGTGCATTATCGTGCAACAGAGACCAGATCTCTGGATCACGATGTTTGGGTCAAAAACGATGGATTCTGGCCATCGCATGATTCAAAACTTGAAGATAATATGCGCCAGCAATTGTTTGACCAGTTGGAATGAATTCCCTGTGGATAATTCCTTTGCTATCGAAGAATGTAATGAGCATTTCTGAAATTGGCCGTCCTTCACTATTCTCATCTTCTAATTTCTCTCTTCCTTCCAAAAAACGTTTATGCCACAGAAAACCATTTTCTGTACTCAAACAATCATCGCCGTATCAACCAGAATGTTTGATGCATTTTCATCAAGTTTTGCGTGAAATTTAATCACTGCTCTTTGTTCCATGTAGGTATTTTAACATCGAAAGAAAAATTGTTTTGGGAGAACTGTCATAACTTAGCTATTTATCAACCAATTGAAGCAAAATTGGTATTACCGGAAAGAGGAATGTCACAGCTTTCAAACGTGATGGATAGGATCTAGAGAAAGGAAGTTCTCTGGAAGTGAGGGTATTTCGGCATTACCAGTGTCCCCTGCCATAGTTAAAAGGTTCTGAATGTATTCATTCATGTACTCTAGAGTTTCCAGATTAGCTGGGGTGGATGTAGGAGAAGGAGAGCTCAGAAGTCTGTGGCGAAATCCACGAATCTTGGCCCATACCTCGGATATTGACGATTTCAAGGAGAGGGATTCACAGAATGATTTAAAGCTAGCGGATTTTATTTGCTTGAGTCTTTTGGTGGTGTAGGTATCAAAGTTTTGAAAATCTAGATATTTTTCGTAGCTGGAGACTGCGAGATATTTCTTGAATTTGGTCAACCTGATGCGGAAAAGCTAATTACATTCTTCATTCCACTACGGGGAGAACTCGGATATGATCTTTTCCTATGGGTTCTGCCCTCCAGTCTCGGATCCGCCTTATGAAGAGTCTCATCCACCTTCCTGTAAAAATCATCATAAGCATGAAGAACTAATTTAGAGCTCTCAAATGAATGCAAATCATCCCTTTGAAAAGTATCAAGGTGTTTCTGAAAGACTTTCCAATTAGTTCTCTTTAGGTTATACTTATGGAAAGAAAAATTATAATAAGTAAAAGGAATTCCAAAGACTATGTTAAACAGAAAATGATTGCCCGAGGGACAAGTGATTTCACAGCCCCATGACTGGTGATGGGAATTAGAATCCCCGCAAATGAGAACGCAATCATATTGAGAGGTAGAGTTAAAAAAAATAGACTAGTCAACCGAGCGAATCGGAGAACGAGGGTTCTTGTAAACATTAACTATCAGCAATTGACCCAAATCTGTGGGTATAGTAATGGCCTGTATGTCTAGGATATCATTTAAGCAGTAAATTGAGTGTATGGGTTTAAAAGGAATATCATTTCTGATTGCCATTAGAAGGCCTCCACTTTGGCAATCTGCCCTATCTATCCTCAACAGATTAAAATTTCTGAGAGTGAATTTAGAATCTGGTCTAAGCCAAGAATCACATAAAAGAATGAGGTCGTAATTATTTGACACCCTTTCAAGTAAACCTTTCCTGGGGAGGATGCTATGGCAGTTCCACTGTAAAATTCTCAGACGATTGTCCTTTGCCATGATAAGTTTTCAATTAAAAATAATATACATATAACAGAATAGTCTTAGGGTATCGGACAGAAGTAGGGGATCAGTTGTATGCTCAATAATTAACGGTTCATAACGGAACTTAGGTTAGTATTGAGGTTATTGGAAAGAGGTGGGGGTTTAAACCATTAAATAAGTTTATTATAGAAGCTAATTGGTTAAGTAGTTGTGAAAGAAGAGACAAAAGATGAGATAGAGGTTGAAGAGATAAGTGTGATAAGTCAGGATGCAGTTTAAAAGAGGAATGGGCTGAGATTAGTTGGTGAGAAGGAGAGGACTGAGATAAGTGAGTTACCTGGGAGAAGTCCAATTTCCTCCTCGATGGAGATGATGAGTGCTTTGAGAAGTTGGAGGGGGGGGGGGGGGGTGTACCAAGGTTGGACGGTTGCCGAGAAAGCGTCGGCTGGGTCTGGGCTTTGCTTTGTGACAATTTGCGAGGGGACTTGGGTTTTGATATCTTAGAGGCATAGGAGGGTTAAATATTAGAATTTGAAGTGCCAAGGGCAGAATCAAGATCCACATACCCCAATGAAGAAAAATGAGAGTAATTAAAGTGCGGAGTGGTGGAAGGAATTTGATTGGGAGTGGGGATTTGTTTGGAAAGCAGTTTTTTGGCGTCAATTTAAGTATTGGTAGATTGAGCAGTTTTATTCTCTTTGTTATGTAGGGTAGAAGCATCTTTGATAGGGATGTTTTTATAAGCAGCAATTTTTCTAATGAGAAACTGATCCACATAATTTGGACAGTTTTTATCTGTAGCCAGGTGTTGGCCTTTGCAATTAATGCAAAGGTATGGGCCATTTACCAGTGGACAAGTGGAATCACTTTCGTGGGGGTCTCCACCGCATAAACGGCATCGTGTTTTTTTGCACTGATTCGCTACATGACCGAACCTTTAACAATTAAAACAAATCTTATGCTGTGTGATATAAGGTTGGATCCTTATACGTAGTTGGAAAAGATAAACGTAATCAGGGACATCCTGTCCGTCAAATCTGATTTGTACAGTGGTAGAAGGGGTAAATTCTCCATTATCTTTTTTGGAAAGAAATCGACGGGCTGACAAGACAGGGCATTTATGTTTTTTTGATGCATTTCTAACTATGTCATCAATTTCAATTTTTAGAGGAATATCTCGAATAATGCCTTCTCTTGAAACTCTATAATTGGGAATGAAAGCTTTGAGGTTAGGATTAATTAAAGCGTTTTTGCTTTCTACGATTTTATTTGCACCCTTACCATCATAGCACTCGACATCTATCCTTGAGAAGTTAGACTTTGAGATATTTTAATGGTTGCAGGGAAGAAAGAATGAAGAATCTGGCCAATTAAAATCGGGTGTTTTGAGACATGATTTACAGGTTCTACTGTGACAAAATAAGGACCTTTGTTATGAACTGAGTCACGGTTATCAGGAAGAGATTCATATTGGTTAGGGTTTGGTTTGTTGGATATGTGAAGAATTTTGGGTTGATTGGGGGGGGGGGGGGGGGGATAAAATTCAGAAATATGTGTAGAATCGCGTTTTTTTTAGATTTGTTTTCCATCAAGGTTAGAATTGTTATTATGATTTCCAGCATCTGGTTGAGAAATTGTAAAAGCCTCACTACTAAGGTTAATGAGTGAATTATTAATGACATTTTCATCAAGTTCTGGAATGGCGCCCGAGGACATGGGATCATCATTCAGGAAGTCACGATCAAAAGTAAATTTATCTACTTTTCATTACTATGGAAATGAGGTAATAATTATCAATCGAAACAAGTTAAGGAAATTTTGAAACTGTTCTAATTTCATTTTTATTCGCCGCTAGAATTTCTTAATAGTCAAAATCGACTACCTGTGCCTGGTTATAGCGACTACGTTACTCTAGCTATGATAACTCAACGTTTCAAGTTCTCATAGCGAGATTTAAGAGTTGAGGACAATTTCAACGACATTAACTAGTCGCCACGACCAGGTATTCAGAATATGGCTACCATGGATACAAATCATATTGCTGTAGCAATGGGTCAAGTAGAAACAACTAGTCTACCTCGTTCCAGTCACGCTTTTTCTCTAACTACATTTTTCCTAGTCACTATGACCGGGTGCTATTTTTCTCTGCATAGATTTAGGTTATTATATGTGAGGTTCCATGTTTAAGTGTATTTGTAATGACAAATATGATTGGCTACGACTGAAAGGTGTGAATGTATTTTTATGTTGTTTGGGTATGTATGTATGTATGTATCTGATGACTAATGGCAGGCTTGGGTAAGAATTTTTTTTACTGCTGGTTGAAGTAACACGCCTGATGCTCATTTTACCGAGCTATCGCTTGAATCTGCTCGAGCGTCAGTGATATACATTCTGTCAAAAAAGTAACGGAAATTGGTCAATAAAACACGAACTATTTCTTATTCATACAAGTTTATTTTATCGCCTTCAAATTATGCCTCTCCCGAAATAATACATTTATGCCAACGAATAATCCAATCATCAAAACATTTTTTAAACGCTTTTGCTGGAATCGACTTCAATTCTCGCCGCAAATTCTCTTTTATGTCTGCTATTGACTGAAAACGGGTGCCTCGAAGTGGTAATTTGAGTTTTGGAAAGAGAAAAAAGTCGGCCGGAGCCATATCAGGTGAATACGGTGGGTGTTCGATGATATTCGTTGATAAATAAACAAATAAAGTGACAAAATCAGGAATTTCAGCAATAGATTTTTTATCTTCACAAACAATGACGAAATGAATCTACTATCTTGCAGAATTCTTACAACTGTTCTCATAGAAAATGAGTATTCACATGAGTATAAATATATAACGTAATCATTATAAACAATGATTTAAACAAATTCTCAAGTGCGTTTTTATCTTAAAATTTTTTCTACTGCAATGACTAAGAATAATTATAGAAATCATAGTTAATAGCGAAACATTGGTGCAAATTTATTGTTCATGGAAATTTTCATGAACAAATATCTGAATCAGCCGTTTTCTCACAGAAAAAACTGTTTTTTCCCTCTAACTATTGTCGACATTAGCTGAATTGTGATAACACTGTCCGACATGGATTTTGGCACTTGACCAATGGTAACTGATGTCGATAGGTTTTTTCCCGTAGAATCCGAATCCGGAAGTAGAGAATTGCCTCTATTTTTCGAGAGAAACGGGGTCAAAAGTCCCACAAAACGAGTTTTTTGACATTTTTGATGACGTGTAAAAATGTATCGCGAGCCAGTAGAAGCTTCTGAGATGGATGAAATGAAAGCTTGGCTCTTGCCCTTTCGGAGTGAGAAACAAAAAACTAGGTACCATCACCTTAAAATGGTCGGAAACAGACTTTTGTACATGTGCGCGCACCAATTCCACCACACGCTACCACCTTGGCTCTCGCTGCTCTCTCCGTCTTCCAGCTTTTCTCTCATTGATTCTTTAGCCTCCCACAATTCAGGGTGCTTTTTTATTATGAGTTCCCTAGCCTCTCACGACTTCCGATGTGGATTTGATCGAAAAAAATTCAAATTTTCATATTCTCATAGGTTTCTTTCATTATTCGCGTCTATGTCACTGGAACTGAAGGTTATTCATTACCGTTATGTAGGAGTAAAGCTTTCAATCTAGATTTGGAAGAATCTATGAATAGCCTTCAATTCTCTAGTCTGTATTCTATTCACATAGCTTCCATAAAATCTGAAATGTCGTTACAATAGTACAAGTCGTCATCTTCATTGAATAACTCAGAAAATTATTTTTCGCGATATTTAAGGAAAAACGTTCTTTTATCTGCTTGCAGTAAGTTCCACTGTTTCAATCGAGAGCCTAGAAGTTGAGATTTGTCTTTAGTTAATACTAAGTCCCTGCAAAAATCATTTAAATCTTTTTGACCTATCAACTTTGGCTCCATTAATCTAAAAGTGCAGCTACTTCAGTTTCAGTTTCAATTTCATCATCTTTTACATCTGACATGCATGGATGTTCTTGACAACTTTATTTAATAATTAATTAGTTGAGTTTGAAATTTTTGTCACTGCCTACATTATCGGAGGATCACTAGTCGCGTATCACATAGGATACGTTGTCGACAGGTGTCCTCGTAGACAATTTCAAACTCTTATATCGCAAATAAATGCAAATGAATTCAATATTTAAAGAATTTGAAAATCTTTCTGTGGAAAAAAAGACTGGCAATCGAAAGACCTGGGCTCGAATTCCAGCGCAGTCCAAAGCGTCTTTTTTTCCACGGAAAGATTTTCAAATTCTTTAAATATTTATTTTGTAAATCTATCACATTATAACTCGAGAGAGTGAATCAAACGACGTAATAGTAATTGCGTAAACGCTTCTATAAAACAGATAAACCTGAGAACAACTGAACGTCAGAACCATTGAGAGTGGGAACAAATGAGTATTATCCATAGAGATATTATAGATAGAGGAGACAAGCCATAGGCCGCTCTGTAAGTGTCAACGTCAGCCCGCAAACTTGGTGAGAGCGAAAGAGAGAGACGATGGGAGTTTAATCTGTCTTTGTCTACGCGTATTGCGTTAGCCTCGGCGTTAGCGAAAGACAGCCTAACCAACAATTCACTCTCTCTCTCGCCCGAGCTGACAGGTTTCAGCCTGGCTTGCCTCCTCTATCTATAATATCTCTATGGTATTATCAGCAAAAAGAACTTAAGCGAAGAAGTCAAACAGTGTTGGAATTTGTAAGCCGAGAATATGTGAACGCTTTCTTGGAGCAAGTAAGCATCGGTAACAGAAAACGTTCTCACGATCCCAGTTGAAATCACGTTCTTTCTCTGAGATCAGCGAGAGCCAAGGTGGTAGCATGTGGTGGAATTGGTGCGCGCACATGTACAAAGTCTGTTTCCGACCATTTTAAGGTCATGGCACCTAGTTTTTTGTTTTTCACTCCGAAAGGGCAAGAACCAAGCTTTCATTTCATCCATCTCAGAAGCTTCTATTGGCTCGCGATACATTTTTACACGTCCTCAAAAATGGTCAAAAACTCGTTTTTTTGGACTTTTGACCCCGTTTCTCTCGAAAAATAGAGGCAATTCTCTACTTCCGGATTCGGATTCTACGGGAAAAAACCTATCGACATCAGTTACCATTGGTCAAGTGCCAAAAAGAAAAGTTCGAAAATGTCGGACAGTGACACAATAGCAGAACTTTGTATTTGCAATTCGCGAAATCTGCAAAAATTGAGAATCATGCCAAATTTTCAGGTTAATATTTTTGAATCACTTTTGCTACATAAATCACTTAGAATTGATGGTAGAAATAAGAATATTTTTTTCCAAAATAAGGTAGTTTTTATAGTAACATAAACGACCACGTTTACATTCTTAATTAATCTATAAATTCTCCTTCAGATTCTGAAGCTTCTATTGGAAGGTGCTATGGAACTTGCGAACATGGTGTGTGAACACATTAATGAACTGATGATAGAGTTAAAAGTTTTGAACAGAGAATTGAATAGAAGAAATTCATTAGACGAACAACCTTCCACAAGTGCAGGTGGTCCACGAGGATTGCTTGTTGACAGGTAATTTATTGAGTTGAATAAAAAATGCTTGTCCATATTGGTGGTGTTTTTCTATCATTTTAGTTATTACTACTCCTTTATTTCTCTCGAAATTATAAGATGATTACTATCTTCAAAGTTTAATAAGGTCATTCTATTTCGTTAGGTTTACGAATGAGAACGTTATCGTCACTGCACCAAGCAAAGTCAAAGCTGGAAGTGACCTTCAGCTTCCATCGATGGGTGCTCTCATCAGTAAAACTTCTAGTCAAGCGTTCTTCCTTCGTATTCTGAAAGTTATTGTACAGATCCGAGAAGCCGTACGTTTAGCTAACAAGAAGGAAGCAGGTTCTTATTTATTATTAGATTAATTTTGTTCATTCTTAATTCGAAGTTTCTCAGCACTGTATCGATGTTTTTATTTTACTTTAGAAACAACTCCTCCTACAGAAACAGCTATGGAAATAGGAACCACAATTCAATTTCAGCAAAAAACAGTCGATGAAAATGCAGATGCAGAAAGTGTTGCGATGGATACGACGCAAGTAAACAGCTCTGAAACAACTCCTCCCGAAGGAAAACCTACGACTTCCAAGAAAGGTAAATTTCGCTTTAAGTAACATAATTATTTTTTATGAGTTACGAAAGTTTGTCAACAGTTAACGTGATACTGCTAATTAAAAGAATTATTTTTCTTTTTATTAGAAGAAGAAAAGCCATTTCTTCCGCTATTGAGTGAAAGTCTCGTCTTGGACAACCTCTGGGAGACACTTAGCGCCTGTTTACTCGAACTAGAGCATACACCCGATCACCATGCCGTCCTTGTCCTTCAGGTAAAGTATCGTGTGAAATATCATCTAAGTTTTAAATTTAAAGTTTTTGAAGAATTCATTAATTTAATTTATTTTTCAGCCCGCAGTCGAGGCCTTTTTCTTAGTACATTCATCGTCCAGCATTTCTCGAGATCGGAATAACGTAAACACAACAGAAAATAGAGATCGAGAAGCTGTTCCAGACTTGGCACCAGTTTCCCCCATATATTCTGACAGTGAAGGTACTACTCAGCCTGAAGCCATCACAAACACAACTTGGGACATGAACCCAATGCCACAAAAGACTTTACCGCCAGATCAACTTAAGTTTCTTAAATTTGCCGGTTAGTCTTAATTAAAATAAAAAAATAATATAATTTCGAAAAATTAGATTACGTGATAATGATGTCAAATTTTTTAATTACAGAAACACATAGGACTGTTCTGAACCAAATTCTTCGGCAAACAACTACCCACCTAGCGGACGGTCCTTTCTCTGTATTGGTGGATCATACAAGAGTTTTGGACTTTGATGTTAAGAGGCGTTACTTCAGGACTGAATTGGAACGAATGGACGAAGGCATTCGTCGCGAGGAGTTGGCTGTTCACGTACGCAGAAGCCATGTGTTTGAAGACTCATTTAGGGAACTTCACCGCCGAAATGCCGATGAGTGGAAGAATCGATTTTACATTGTATTCGAGGGTAAATTTTTATTTCATCATAAACTTTGATTTTTGATTAACAGAATTTTTCGGAATATAATTTTGCTTTATAACTCAACGGGCTTGTTTACGAATGAAACTTATTAATTTCTACTACGAAAATTCAGGCGAGGAAGGTCAAGACGCTGGAGGCTTGTTGAGGGAATGGTATGTAATAATCTCAAGGGAAATCTTCAACCCCATGTACGCACTTTTCACCGTGAGTCCAGGCGATCGTGTCACTTACATGATAAATTCATCTTCCCACTGTAATCCAAACCATTTGTGTTACTATAAATTCGTTGGAAGAGTGATAGGTTGGTTTTCTGATAGATAAACATTTTTTTGGGTGAAATTATTAGATTCTAATGTGAAATAAAATGCATTTTCAAACATCGATTTTTTTTGTAGCAAAAGCAATTTACGACAACAAATTGCTTGAGTGTTATTTTACGCGTAGTTTCTACAAACACATCCTGGGAATCCTTGTTAAACATACCGATATGGAGAGTGAAGACTACAGTTTTTACAAGGGCCTCGTATATCTCACAGAGAATAATATCTCAGATCTGGGCTACGACCTGACTTTTTCAGCTGAGGTACGTTTATCAAATTTTTATAATTGATATGCATGTTAAAAAATTGACGCAAGGTATTTAGAATTCCAGCATAAAATAAAGCAGATAAAAAGCATTTCTGGAATTTCTTAATTACGCGCTGACATTCTTTAAATGTATGAGACTATATTTTAGAAATATTTTCAATGTAATTTTCGGTATATTTATTATTTTCAGATATAAAATTGGTTATCTAAAAACTAAATTTTTTAATATAAGAATGATAATTTCTCTTTTTCAATTTATACATAATTATATATAAAAATACAATATAAGCATTCTCAGGGTGGCCGCTGGACCAGGAAAACGGGAAAACCGGGAATTTTTTTTTAATTTTTAATAAAAAACTATTTTAATGCGTTTTAAATGCGTTAAATAAAGTGATTTACTTATATATTATATTATGCATTTCGAAATTCCTGCCTTATTTTAACAATTACTTAACAATTACTTTAACAATTGTCCATTCCGTGTGATTTCGGTATACCAGGTGAAATTTCATTTCAGAATATTAAATAAAAAATATTTTAAAACTCTAAAAACCCATTGCATTAACTGTTATTCATTGGAAACTATTTTTTTTAATGACCGGGAAAACATTTTCGATGACCGGGAATTATTTTTGTCGATTAAAACGGTCACCCTGATTCAAAAACTTTGAGTTGATAATTAAAATCTCATAGAGTTTTCCTTGAAAAATAGTAAGGATAAGAAACAATAAAATGAATAAATGCTGAAAACAATCGAAATTTAAGCTTTATACTGGTAAATGGAATAAATGGTAAGATTTTATTTACCCGACTTTTCATTCATCCAAAATTTCATTTCTTTGTAAAAACAATAACTTTCCTAGATTGATTGGGGATTGGTTAGGAAAACTTTAGAACGTCGCACACCGTCTTCAATTAATCTAGAATAATATGTTGTTTTTTAAGGAACCAAATGTCAGATTAATGAAAAGTAGAATAAATAAAATTCTACCAAAAAATGATTGCAATATAGAATGGTAATTTAAATATATAAATGAAAATATAGATTGTAACGATATAGAGATGTTTATTTAAGCGATTGGAATATGTATGGTAGAGACATTTTTTTCTTTTGAAAATCTGATTTTCGGTACCTAAGAAGCGGGACGAAACTGCGATTTTCAACCCTAGGGGCGAAACTTTAAAGGTAGGGTTGCAAACCGCACTTTCGTCTCGCTTCACAGTTACCGAAAATCAAATTCTCAAAACAGTTGCTATGAAAAATAGTATGCATTACTCGAAACAAAACAGCGAATGCAACTCGTATAACAGCAGCCCTCGCTTCGCTCGGGCAGCAAACTTCACACTCGTTTGCAATTGCTGTGTTTCGTCCCTTCTAATGCAATATACTATTATTTATAATTATAATTTTTTTCATACATTGTTATTAAGGTGTACAAAAAAACTTTTCTTACTACCTCGGTCGAATGTACGTGGTTTCGGCACCAATTTTACGGCAGAAAGTCTAACTTTCATGCATTGGTAAACCTATATGCGCGCCCTCTATAATAGCGGGAGTAAAAACGTCAATAACCTCAAGCGTCAAAATTTGTCCGCTCTCTGATAATGTTTATTAGTGGCAATTAGTGGATATTATTTAGAAAGTAATAGTAGTGACTGAAGTGTAATTTTATATCCCCCCCCCCCCCCCCCCCGACCAGTAGCACTTGCTCCGCTCGTGCCGAAAATGTCGGGGCAGACATCAATATATTCCAATGCACACATGCAATTGTTTGCGTACTTTCGACCGGGTAGCAAGAAAAATAGTATACACTAGATTGGCAGAAATTTGAGACTCCTGCTTCACCTCGGGCATCATGGCGCGCAGTGCAGGAATCTCAAATTTTCTGCATCTAAAGATGCATTTTAATTTGAGGGACACTTTTCTGCCTTCCTGTAACAAATTTATTTCAAATTGCAACGCGATTCAATTCATAAGACTTGAAACTAAACAATAAACCTTTAAACAGTTAATTTTTTTATATTTGTGTCGCCTTTATACGCGATTTTATAAAAAGTTCGAAAAAACGCCTGCTTTGGGGATGAATTTACCCCTGTACTAAAAATATAGGGTGGTTTTTTTTAACTTTTTAGAGGTTTATTTACTAGTGGTTTGTATAAAGTATCAAAAAAAATTTTGGTTTACTGAGATTAGTTTGGTAGATTTTGAGAAAAACGTCTCCTAGATTTGAAAAACGTGATTCTTTCTATTTCGAATTTCTTAATCAAATTTTCTGGCAGTATTTCTATGGAACATTTTTACGTTAAAAAAATTGATTTTTTGAAAATTTAGAAAGTAAAAGTCCCCTTAATATAATATATATCTATGTACATACATTTAAATTTCACCATACACG
Source organism: Diplolepis rosae (assembly GCA_030998225.1). Classification (NCBI taxonomy): domain Eukaryota; kingdom Metazoa; phylum Arthropoda; class Insecta; order Hymenoptera; family Diplolepididae; genus Diplolepis; species Diplolepis rosae. Next base: position 456,362 of record JAPYXD010000442.1, read on the forward strand.
TGCACATCTTCGCCTCCACTAAACTCAACATATTACTTTTGAAAATATTAATCTGGACTCGCGAATAAGTAAGATTTTCATTACCACGCCGTTCGAAAATCAGTGCGTCAAATAAATCTAGCGTCATAAATCGTCGTAGCATAGTCTAGTGAAGGCGAAAACGGGTGCATAAAGAGAGCAATAGCTTAGCTTACGCATTGATAAAAGATATAAATAGCGTTTTGCAGCACTGCGCACAGTGGGCTGGATTTAAAAAAAAAAGGGTAAAATTAAACCAAGGCGCGTACCCAAAAATTAAATTAAATGCATCTGATTTTTTTAGAAAGCGGTAAATTTATAGTTTTAATTTCGCTGATGTTAAGTTTCGAATCAGAATTTTGAAAAAACAAAATGGCGGACTGGAAGTGACTATTTTCATTGGTAAAATGCATCTGATTTTTGTGGAAAGCGGTAAATGTATGGTTTTAAACTCGCTGATTTTAGGTTTATAATCGGAATTTTTAAAAACAAAATGGCGGACCGGAAGTGACTATTTTCATTGGTAAAATGCATCTGATTTTTTGTGGAAAACGGTAAATTTATGGTTTTGAACTCGCTGATTTCAAATTTCGAAACAAGATTATGAAAAAACAAAATTGTGGACCGGAAGTATTCCGTTACACTACTCACAAGCAACTTTTACCAAATTAAATGATCTTGAATAATTTCAAAAATATCCTTGTAAATGCACTGGTAATCCACGACACGTGAACCTGGAATAAAACAAAAATGATAAAAATTCACTACAAAAATAATGTTTTAATGAAAAAAATTTTTATCTACTTGTAAATCATGAAATTAATTATTTCTCCCCTCTAAACACCCATTACGTCACTTGTAAGTCATTACGAAAAGACCACCAGGTACAAAATTCTTTTATATTCCGGAGGGAAAGGCTAGTGTAACACCTGCTCGGGACTATGCGCGGGAAAAAATGTTTTGAGCGTGACACGACATGCAATTTTCGGTTCCCAAAGCCAGGTCTGCAACATTTCGCAGCAAGTCTTTATCGATCTCGAATCTTAATAATATTTTAGTAACACTCTACACTGTACAAAATTCTAGGATCTCCTGCGATCATAACTATTTTTATACTTTTGATTAGGTTACGACATTCACACGCGTCCTTGAAATGTCAACACTCTTTTAAGCATACAATATAGAGCGTTTCAAACAGTTTATTTATATAAAAATTATCTATACCGTCACTTTTTGGGTTTTGCCCATTTTTTTGGAATCCAGCTCACTGTGTGGCGCGTAGTGGAGAGAAAGCGAACGAGTTCCAGTTGCATATCGGAAGCGTTACTCAGCTCTTGATTGAGTTCCGTTGTGGCTTCGGCCACAGCTGGATGTGTTTGTTTTATGTCTGTTCTTTTTCTGATTACGTCTCTGTGTTGTTCTTTCTAGTGCACGATTTTTTTATTACAGTTCTTTCATGTGGCGTGTTTTTCTCACGCCTTATAGATTAATTATCTGGTTCGCGGGCTCTTTTTCGTGCTCTCTCTATACCGCGGTAGTTTCATGATCATTTTGGTCTGACTTGAGGATTTACGCAGTTTTCTGAATTTTGAATGGTATTATGAGTGACTTTAAACTGATTTCTTCTGTGATTACAGCCTTTTATTAAAATTTCAACATAAAGCGAGAGCACATCAACATTTTAGCATTTTTCATTATATTTCAATTACAAGGTCTGTTGCAAAAGTTCCTAGGCAAGCCAAAAATAGCCAATACTGGTGGCAACATCTGTTATATCTTTTCGGGATTTAATCCTACACTCATCAGATTTCATTTCAAACTCGGTAAAACAGCTGCCGAAACACATGAAATGATGCAAAAATTTTGTGGTGATTCGAAGGGAATCGTGCACAGAGATTTTGTTCCAAAGGGCCAAACGGTCAATGCTGTGTTTTATCTTGGGGTTATAAGGCGTTTGCTGGCGCCTATCCGTCTCGTGCGGCCAGAATATCATGAAAAAAGGAAGTTGGCGCTTGTTGTTCGATAATACACCAGCTCATCAATCAACGTTGATAACGGACTTTTTAATCAAAAATGGCATTTTGACTGTCAACCATTCACCTGATTTGGCTCCGTGCGATTTCTATTTGTACGAGAAGTTTCATTTGGCCATGAAAGAAGTACGCTATGCAAACATTGAATACATTCATAAGTCGACGGCTGCCATCCTAAACATAATTTCTACTGATGAAATGAAAATGTCTTCAAATTCAATTTAATTTTATCAACAACATTTTTAATTTTCTTGATTTTTAACTTGTCTAGGAACTTTTGCGACAGACCTTGTATATTTCCGTTTGTTTTTATCTGGAGTGTATAACGTTAACTGGGTAATTGTTTAATATTCGCGTCACTCTGACTTTGGAACTAGACTTTGTGTATGTTTGTTAAGGCTATTGCTGGAAAGAGAGAGGACACATTCAAACTCCCATGAAAGAACTTCTTTTATGAAAGTGCTAATATCAGTGGTGTTCGACCTGATGTTTTACGCTTAATTTTGAAGTTCTCTGATTGAATGCACATATTTTTGAAACTGCACCATTTCGCGCTACTTTGGATCTGCCATTTGTGAACTTTCTACAGCATTTCATTGGTTTGTGAAGGAATGCTGCACGGGAAAAAAGGCCAACTTAACGGTACTCGTTTTTGGATGTCTGAAAAATGATAACAATGGTAAAATCGCGGATTTTATGTGTCATTGCACACACTGAGAAAACAGTTTTGTCAAATCAACAAAAATATTTGGTTAGTATTTAGCTAACAAAAATCTTTTGTTGTGCCAACAAAACATTTTGCTATATCAAACAAATTTTGTTGGGACAACAAAATATTTTGTCAGGATAACAAAAAAAGTTTTGTTGGATAAATTTTTTTCTCAGTGCATAACTTGGCCTAAACGCATTAAATTATACAAAAAGTAATCATTAAAAAAATGAATAGTGTCATAACTGGAATTTGAGCAAATATAAAGCGAAATGAAGTTACTAATTCATCTTTACAAATGCTCCAAACATTTTGAATATTTTCAAATATTCTAAATATCACAGATCCACAAAAAAAGTGGTCTGAACTTTACATGTGACTAGGCTACCCTTATGGATTTTGAGCCGCTGAATCCGAATCCGGTCTCAGAAAGTTAATAAAATAATGTGGTTTCTACGTATTTCGAGTCGCTAAGTTCGTATCCGATATTAGAATTTTTCTACAGTACCTCAGAATTTCCCTAGCCTAGGGGATATCTTTCCGTATTTTGAATTGCTGAATTCATATCCGGTAACAATTTTTCTACAATAGTTCAGAATTTCCCTAGCCTAGGAGAAAAGGTCAAAAACTGAGAAAAACTGAAGGTTTTACGGAGGTATAATTTTTGTACGGGAAAGATAACCTGCACTTGTTATATATCTGAGTGTTTCAAGGCAAAGAATTCAAATTTGTTATCGATTTGACTGTGCTATGCCTTAGTTATTTGAATCGAATGATATTAGGTTTTTTGATGTCTCCTTGTTCTTTTATGGTCAAGCTTCCTACGAAGTGGATTTCTTTTACGTTTTTTTCTTCCACTTGCAACATCTCTCTTCAACATCCAGCAAAAATCTGTCATCATGTGTTCATCCCATCGTCCATGACAATGTTGCTCCATTTCTTTGATATCCTGGTGAAAGCATTTTTCCTGTTCCTCACTGTAATCACCAAGATTTTCAGGGAAGTGATCGACATGGGAGTGAAGAAAGTGCAATTTTATGCTCATCAGGCAACCCTGTTCTTAAAATATCTTCATCGTGTTTTTCACTATTTCCTTATAGTTGTCACTTTTAACGTTACCTAAGAAATCTTCGACAACTTCCTTGAAACTGATCCATGCCGCTTTCTCGCTATCATTCATATTGTCAGTAAACTTGTCGTCGTTCAACATTTTACGAATTTAAAGACCATCAAAGACTCCTGCCTTTAACTTGACGTCAGATATACTATACATTTTGCTTCCTAAGTATCTAAAACAATCTCCTTCTTTGTTTAGTGATTGAACAAACTATTTCATCAAGGCAAGTTTAATATGAAGGGAAGGAAGCAGAATTTTCGTGGGATATACCAAAGGCATTTGCAGTATATTTTTTTAACCAGGTTTGAAAGAAGTTCTCTCTGGCCATTTTTGTTTTTTTTTAGTGGTTCTCGCGGTCTCTGCTGTCCCACAAGCACAAAAAGCAGGGATGTTTGGTGAAGCCTGATTGTTGCCCTAACAGTATTGTTACAATTTTGAGATCTCTACAGAGCTTCTAGTTGTACGCCGAATACTTAATCACACTTGAAACTTTCCCTATATTCATATAGCTTTCCTTTAACACGTCATATTTATAAATATTCGGTTTTAGTTCATTCATTAATCCGTTAACATCTGAATAATAAACCGTATCAGTGTCTCGAGAAAAGAAGTTTAAGAACGCTTTTTCTCTGGTTCAATAATAAACAGTCAGTAGCATCTTTAGGTAATCCTAAGTCTCTTATAAGATCATTTAATGATTCTTGAGTATAAAACTTAGAAACTGTGTGAGACAAAATTTGTAGACCTTATTCAAAAGAACAAATTTGCATTCCTACGTTTTTTTCGTATTTCACATATTATTGTTAAAGAAAATTGAATTTTGGATTTTCAATAGTATTTTTTTGAATTAAAAAGAAAAATATACATCTTATGAAAAAATGTTGCAATTCAAATTTTTAGATCTTTATGTAGAAAATAATTTTTCTCGACACTAACATCGAAAATGGCGGCTTTCGTGGCCTGTTGGGCATTGAGAAAATGGTATTATGCAGCAAACTGTGCTGTAATATTGCGAAACTAAAAAAACACATGGGCAAAGTAACTTACGCGCCTGTGATTGGTTAATAGATCAAAGACCTCGAAACCTCGCAAACTAGAAAAAAAATAAAATAAAAAGAAAAACGTATAGAATACAACTTCACAACGTTCAAGGTTTTGACAGCTTATAAAGCAGGTTACAAATCAATTGAATTTATCGATCGTTACGGAGGACGAAAATATTAACGATTCGATCATACTCAAATTAAACGCAGAGGCGGTCATCATAATAACTTTCATTACATTATGCTTTTAAATAAATTTTTTTAACAATGTTTGCTCTGATGTTATTATTGTTTATTGATGAAAAATAATGTTTTCTATTTTGAGAGTTGTTTTTTTGAGTAGGGGGGCTCCGCCCCCCAAACCCCCCGGCGGGGGCTTTGCCCTCTGCACCCCCACCAGGGCTGCGCCCGGGCAATTTCGCATTCACTCCATGAACTCACTCAAGCCGGCAAATTTCATGTTCTCATCGAGAAAAATAATATACGCACCTCGAGGCGAAAGTGCTTATGCAAACTCGCGTGAAGTTCGCGGTACTCGGTCGAATTGACGTTCGTCTGCATTTGCTCACTTTCGCCTCTCTACGCGTAATGTACTATTTTATGATAACTTTTTTTCATATCTCGTTTAATTTAACTGGAAAATGGAATTTTGATATTGACTTTTTTGAAGTATTAACATACTGTAACATTTCTAATTTTGATTTAATCAAAAAATGTTATCAGGATAATTAGAAGATATTTATGAGCACTATCAAAAACCAGTATTGGAATTTTTAATTTTTTCAAAAACTCAAAAAATGGTCTAGTTTTCTCAATTTTGCTTCGATGTGGCTGGTTAACGAACTTGTCCTTACTTTTTCGGCTCCGATTAAGTGTGCTCAAGCTCAATTTAATCTGATAATTCTATCGAAAGTTATCGAGTATACGACCTACTGCTGAAAGACACTTTCGTAAAAAAACCATTTTTTCTGACTCAGGTCTCAAAACGTAAAGATTTGATGAAAATTTCGAAAGTTATTTTTCACATAAAACTAATACCTTCTTATCCATGATGAGAATGTAAAAAAGATATAAAGTGGAACTGAATTTGACATGTAACAGTAATTTTTTGATATTTATGTACATTTTCTACATATTGCAACATTTACATGTTGTTCATTGCTATATTACATTGTTCTTATATATGTTCATTATTTTTATAATAAAGTCCCGGGACGGTTGGATATTTCCTCAGGTAAAATATTTTTGAAAAAAGTGAAGGTCATTCCTGAAGTAAATTTCAACGAGGAATTCAATGGTGATCTTCATTTTGACCTTGAAGTTGACCTTCATGGCTTTTTCAAGGTCAACTTTGTTTTTTTAAATGGAAACCCCCTTTTTTACATCCGCAATCGATAGAGCGGAAAATTCTACGTTCAAGTACGTACCCAAGTCATAGGTCAATTGTAACGTTCAAGGTTAATTAGAGGTTATTTGAAATAAACAAAGTTTTCCAAGAGGTCAGTGCAATTCCTGAAGTATTTTTCAACGGGGAATTCAATGGTGACCTTCATTTTGATCTTAAAGTTGACCTTCATGGCTTTTTGAAGGTCAAATTTGTTTCTTTAAAATGGAAACCCCCTTTTTTCACATCTGCAATCGATAGAGCGAAAAATGCTACGTTCAAGTACGTGCCCAAGTCATAGGTCAATTGTTACGTTCAAGGTCAATTAGAGGTTATTTGAAATTAACAAAGTTTTCCAAGTGGTTAGTGTAATTCCTGAAGTAAATTTCAACGAGAAATTCATTGGTGAGCTCTGTATTGTTCTTAGTTACAGCGTTTTGAATATTGTAAAATCATATGTGTAGGAAATTTTTCATTAAAAGTTCCAGGAGTTCTGGTGAGAGTTCTGTTCCTCCCCAAAGAGTTATATCGAAAAGTCCTATACCGTTTTTCGATACCTAAGTCAATACCTAAGGCGATACGATAAGTCCTATACCGTTTTTCTATCTCCATACGAATATTAAGAATCGAAACTAAATTTACGTATTACGAGTACATACTTACTATCTTTCGCTAAAAGATTATTATGGCGCAAGCTAAACTTTCGGAACGAGAGAAGGTATCTGTATTAATGATGCGTGGTTGGGGAGATCGAGTTCGATCTTATGATCAAGTTAGTTTGCTTTTTAATCGCACTGTTCGTAATGGAGAAGGGTTAAATCCTGTCTCAAAATCAACAATTGAAAGAACTGTAAGGCGCTTTATGAATCATGGATCTATCAAGGACCTTCAGAGAACTGGTCGGCCAAAATCTGCAGGATCTGAGGAGATGCAGATGGACATAGCCCAAGCATTTGTTGAAAACCCACACCTTAGTTTACGTCGAGCTAGTGATGAGCGTTACGTTGCTCCTGAGACAGTGCGAAATATTTTAAAAAGCATTAATTTCCATCCTTACAAAGTTCATCTGGTACAAGAGCTCAATGAAGACGATCCTGATCGTTGGGTTGAATTTTGTGAAATTATGATGGACAGAATTGATAGAGATCCTCTTTTCTTGTACAATACAGTATTTTCAGATGAAGCTACTTTCACTTTAAAAGGTGAAGTTAACAGGCAGAATTGTAGATATTGGTCCGACATAAATCCTGATTGGATGTTAGAGAGTCACACACAATGTCCACAAAAGATTAATGTTTGGGCCGGTATCTTGAATACTTCAGGAATTGCACTGACCTCTTGGAAAACTTTGTTTATTTCAAATAACCTCTAATTGACCTGGAACGTTACAATTGACCTATGACTTGGGTGCGTACTTGAACGTAGAATTTTCCGCTCTATCGATTGCAGATGTAAAAAAAGGGGGGTTTCCATTTAACAAAACAAAGTTGACCTTGGAAAAGTCATGGAGGTCAACTTCAAAGTCAAAATGAAGGTCACCATTGAATTCCTCGTTGAAATTTACTTCAGGAATAATGAAATTCACTTTTTTGAAAAATATTTTACCTGAGGAAATATCCAATCGTCCCGGGACTTTTTAGACACCCTGTAGAAAGTATAGACTACCAAGATATTCATTATTTCTACGAAAGAGATAATATTGCATCAGTAGATAGCAATATATTTCGGGCAGGAATCATTAGACCAGAAATATTTGTTTATCCTTTTCATAATCTCTTTCTGTTTGAACGGCTAAGCGAACTTGGGACTTCGTGTGATTCCGTATTTCGCTTAGGGGACGTGAGACTTGAAAGTATTAGTATATTTATTGACGCCACCGTTTGAAAATGACCTTTTTTCCTCTTTGCTCTACAACTTTGGAAACCAAAATTGCAGAACCGACCCACAGTTATAAAAAGTGCCTAAATTATAGGTAATGTGATAAAAAGTATCGTGTGTGACTTGTTGGGAAATCATTTCTACGGTTCGGGAACTGTTTTCAGGACTTGTCTGCTGACGAGTTTCAGGATCTCCCCTAGTTACACAATGTATTATATGAATAACAACCTACTAAAAAATGGCACACATTCAATCCTTTCGTTTTCACCATAATGAATTCGAATATGGGCTTTCAAATTATCATTGAGGAATATTATTGTGCTGCCTTCGTTAATGAATATGTCAACAAAATTGACAGAGGGATCAGTAATTGGCAACGTAAAATTATTGAAGTGGTAAATGAACAGAGTTCGACATTATCGAAATAACACGAAAAATAAGCGTAAGTATGCTGAATACTATGAAGATTATCGTTCAAGAGGCTACTTAGTATTTACTAAGAGAACCTATGTCCGAGACCTCTGTAATCGTTGTTAATGGGTCATTCCATATCATATTTTCAATTGAAAAATAAAATCACTCAGTTTTTTTTCTTGTATTTAATGAAAAAAATAATACGTATTTCTTAGTTTCAATATGATATGCAAAATTTCGGATTTATGAATTTTCAAATTTTCAAAATATTCTGGGGACTATAATAAACATTTTAATCCTCGAAGAAAATTTTTTGAAGAGATATATTTTCTGTAATTAGTATTTGTTTAAAATAATTGCATATTTATTATAAATGATGTTTTTGATTTTTGAAAAAAAAAATACTATCATTCCCTTATGTATCAATTTTTTTCGTGGTGAGTAGTTAAAATGACAAAAAATTGTATTGTAGATGTTGTACAGGAATCTCTTAGGCCGTGTCTAGGTGGGAGAGCACATGTCCGGCAGTGCAGGCCAGATGGGTACCCGTTGCTGCTAATCTGTACGCCCATCGAGATCCTTAGTCCGCATCACTTGTGTGATAAAGGACTCAGTGTGCCTCCAGGACTCCTCAGATTTGAGCATTTAAGGGACCATCATGTGAACTCAATACCCACCCGCCGACAAGCTGCCTCTCGTGTTGCGCTCCATTTGTCACAGACAAAGAGTGTGTGCTCTGCATCGTTCACGTAAAAACCTCAGTATTCACATACCTTTTCGTCCCTCTTCTTAAAGCGTCTCAGGTATGCGTTAAAACAGCCATTTCTTGTCAGTGCTTGCGCCAGGTAGAAGCCAACTTCACTCTACTTCCTTTCCGGCCTGGCACCGAGCTCCTGGATTAGACGGTATGTCCATCTCCCTGTCAGCTCTCTATGCCATCTCGCCTGCCATATCTCGACCAGCTTGTGTTTTGCCTCTTCGCGGATTCCTTCCTTCACGCGACATTTTTACTGCTCGCTAATGAAACGCACGCCGGACCTCCTCTCTCTGGTCGTCTGCATCAGGTCTTGTGCGTATTTCCCCCTACCGAGGTTGAATTATAGGAATTTCAATTCCTACTTCTCAACTTCCTCAGTTTTTCCGGGCCAAACGGGCAGAAACTGCTTCCCTTAGCATGGGCGACCTCTTTTTCGCCCTTTTCTGATTACGTCAGTCACCTCAGGAGGCCCTTACAATCTTTGGCCACACGCTTCGCGCTACTACACCTTTAGCAAGCATCTACCTTGCTGGGACTAACGCAGCTATGGGATACGTGCCCATACCCGAGGCACCTGAAGCATCGAGCAGCCTTGGCATACTCTCGGATGCGGCAGATTGTCCATCCGACCTTTACGCTTTCCGGCTCAAGCAGACGCGCGGTTATCACGCCTGTAGGGCTCGCCAAGGTCGGTCCTGCCCAGCGCTCCGTAGAGCGCAGCAACTACCTCCACCTTTGTAAAGGTCTCGTCGAGGTCCGTGATTTCGAAGGACCTCTTGCTGGCGATGTGATGTATTGCCTTTCCCCTTTCTTAAAATTCGGTCCTACGGTGTGGAGAAAGCCTCCCCCTTCTCACCTTTGGACCAGACCTCTTAAGTACCGCTCAGAGCCGCCGAACGGAACCCCTGGCACACAACAACTTTAGGATTGGATTTCAGTCTTTTCTAAATTTTCATCTTGCTTTCGTCTATATACTTGTAAATGTGAGTAGATTTCCAAGAACCTCAGCAGTCTCCCCCAACACTCGACTTCACATGTGCCGGGTTATTTTTGAGCATTCCGCCTTGGATGACTTTTAGGGCTCAGCCTGTAATTATATTTTTTCGCTTCGCTCCTTCAGAGCTGGAAGATGTTCTTCCATCCTTGAGCTCTTACAGGAGCAACCGTCTTCTTATTTCCCTTCACTTTTTTTATTTCAGTCATAAGTCAGTTTACTAGCGTATCGTGCGTAGAGGAGCGGGTCAAAATAGTTAAGAATGGGTGTATCCTTGGAGTGTAGCCCTACCCCAGTCCCCGGGCCCCAACCGCCGCCTAGTCCGTCCCGGAATACGCGGTCTGTGTCCGCTGCGCACTTTCTGATCACGGCCTTAAAAGAGGTGGCTCCTGATTCCGCATGACATACACCACTTCGACAGAGCTAGGCTCACATTAGCCTTAGCTCTTCATGGGTCGGAAAAAACACCACTACCGGGAGATTACATTCATTCTATCATCTACAAGCTTCTAAATTTTAAAGAATCGAGCCATGTGATTGCAATAATATTAAAATTCACATTTAGAAATCACATTTATGTCAAAGATGTCATAAAAATTCATGTACAGTACTGCAAAACCTCATTTATTGTAAAAAAAATTTTCCTACCTGCGATTTATACCGAGAATATTAGGTAAGTTAAAAGATCCCATTTTTGTATTGTATAGAAATAAATCACTGATGAGAGCTCCAATCAGAGCCAAAACGACTGATTTACATTCAACTTTTTCATTAATATACCTCATTGTCAATCAACAGCCATTACAACTTTTTCTTAAATTGCTGAAAAAAAAATTCTTTTTATTTTTTCTTCTGTACAAAATTTTATAACTTTTCAAATTTGAAAGATGTAATAATTGATATTAATTTCTTTTAAGGTGAATGAATTCGGGGTCAATGACGTAAGGGATTTGATTCCAAACGGACGCAATATCGTTGTTACTGAAGAAACAAAGCTCGAGTATATCCGACTTGTCTGTCAGATGAAGATGACTGGAGCTATTCGTAAGCAGTAAGTGTCTTCAGATTTTCAAAACGGTTACCTAAAAGATTTATTGCTATAATAAAAAACACCATTTCTTGATTAAAGAAGCGACAGTCAATTTTATTGATCTTATAGGCCCAATGTTTTAAGATCTATCTTATCTCCTTTTCATAAAAAAAAGAATAAGCAGCTTAACCCTTTAGTGTCCAATGTGCTATATACGAGGTGTGTCCGAAAAGTATCTGACCTGCGTTTATATCTTCGCGCAAGAGCGCTTGATTTGCCTCTGCAGGGTATGAGCGTAACCAGTAGTCCCTCACGAACTCCCTGAATGCCGTAGTTACCGACCACACGCCTAGGGTCGCGCGCAGCGTGTGTTTATGTCCAATGTGCTTTTTCCGTTCGTCGCATTTGTTTACAGTTGAAAATGACAGAAAGAACAGATCGACGAATTTGCATCAAGTTTTGTTCTGAAAAGATTGCGTGATGCTGTGAGAAGAAAACGACCGCGTTTCTGGTCAAGCGGTGACTGGCTTCTTCACCACGATAACGCGCCAGCGCATTCATCGAACCTTTTGCAGCAATTTTTGGCGAAACACAATATTGTACAGCTTCGCTATCCACCGTACAGTCCCGACATAGTAATGCGATGCGCGAGCTGAAGGCCATTCCAAAATCTGCGTTCGAGGACTGCTTTAAGATGTGGAAGCACCGCTGGGAGCGTGTGGTTCAATCAAATGGGGACTACTTCGAAGGATGCCACAGTCCGGATGACGAAGAATAGCACCAACGCGGAGATATGAACGCAGGTCGGATACTTTTCGGACACACATCGTGTGGCACATTCAGGTGATTGTTATTTTTATAAATATATTTTACAATTTGAAGCAAAAATGTTTAGGCAATATGACAAGCATAAATGCATTCTAAAAATGGTTTCCCAGTGAAAAATGATTTGAAATATTTTTTTAGCTGTAAATATCGAGAAACTGAATTTTCTAAAAATGGCAATTTTCAAAACTATGCTTATTGTAAAACATGTGCCACTTGGAAAAAATTAATTTTTTTATTTGGAAAAAAGTATGGTGCTTAAAGGGTTAATCAAAATGATAAATTTCGAAAATTTTATTGATTCTTACAATATGATTTCAGATTTCCTCAGATAAAATAAATTCATACTGAAAATTTGAATCATATCTGAATCTCATGATTAATTAATTTTTGATACACCTCTGACTATATACTGTTCAATTTCATAGACTAGAGATCTTAGGAAATGATTTCTCCAAGCATTTAACACAGTGATGATACAAATCTTTGATTCTCGCCAAACCTATGGTTATATAATCTTTATTTATTAAATAATTTTGTGACATGATTGTATTCATGTCTGTATTTTTATCTTGAGCCAAGATTAAAATTGTTATAATATTTATTGTATTGGCATTGGCTTAGTTTTTTCCTTAAAGAATCAATAATTAGAAACATATTAGGGAGGCAAGACAAATATTCTGGCCACTAATTGGGGCTCCCTTCAGTGCCAGCTAATTCAATCAACTCAATAACTAAGCTGTTAACGTGGAAAAAGATAAGTTTTTAATAATAATCTTTGGTTTTTTTTCTTAAAAAATTAATTAAAACATGCAGAGGTTTTTGGTAAACTCAGTTACCACTTTAAAAAATGTTAGTGCTGTTTATTCAATACATAATATTTGAGAAACATGTTCGCTTCACCTGAAAAAAATTTGAAAATATAAATGATATCTTTTTTAGTAACAATTACACCGATTTGAGTTAGACGCAGTTAGGCTTTTTGTAAAAATGGACAAAATCTAGCAACATTCTGTCATTAAGTATTTGTATAAAAACGGGTTAACTGCGAAATAGATCCACGAAGACATGAAGACAATTTTAGGACATTCTGTTCCATCGTATACGATGATTAAAAAGTGCGCATCTGAGTACATACTTGATGGAGAGAGTATTGAATATGACCCTCGCAGTGGACGGCTTTCGACGTCAACGACCCAAGAAAACATCGGAAAAATATGCGATCTGATTAATGGAGACCGCAGATTAAACATAAGAGAGATAGCTGATGCTGTTAACTTTTCATATAAACAAGCATAAAATATTATTATGAACGAACAAGGATATTCTAAGATTTTTGCGAGATGGGTCCCAAGGTTGCTTTCATTTGAACAAAAACAGAATCGACTCATCATTTCTCGCGAGTGTTCAAAGCTGTTTAAAGTAATTTTTGGACATGTTTGTGACTATGGGTGAAACCTGGGATCACCATTATGCTCCAGAGTCAAAACACCAATCCAAATAGTGGAAACGAGAGCAGAAACCTCTAGGCATGCTGAGAAAAAAGTTTTGTTCTACTGCCTCACCCTGCTTATTCTCCTGATTTTGCTCCGTCTGACTCACTTTTTCCCGAATATGAGGAAATTTTCAAGAGAAATGAAGAGGTCCCAGTTGTAATCAATAAGTATTTTGAGAGCCTAGAAGAATCATTCCTTAAAACAGGTATAGTGGCGTTGTAAACCAGATGAAAGAAATACATCTAGCTAAGTGGCCATTATTTTGAAATGTTTGTAAAAGTCTGTATTTATTCTCATGATCAGGCCAAGAAATTTTTAATCTGTCTTCGTACATCTACATAGTTTATTCCCTTGAAAAGGAGATCGGATAGATCTTAAAATGTTGGGGGCTATAAGATCAATGAAATTGATTGTCTGAAGGATGCCGTTTCTTTCATCAAAAAATTATGGTTGTTTGCACACTATGTTATATTATCATAACCTCGAAGGTAAAAAAAGTTTAAAACTACATCTTTCTTTACAAAACTTTAGATTTATTCCTGATGTGCGTAAAAAGTTTACAGCAAAATTTAAGACATGAAAGTATGATAGATATTAAGAAAAAGTTTTACTAGCAATAAGATATTGCATTTTTAGATACCTAAAAAATTTGAAGCGCGCATCTTGCATGTGCCAGAAGGAATCGAATAATTTGAATCGCTATGAGTGATGCTGACGTGGTACGTTTAAACCAGTAAATCCACGAAAAGGCATACATAGAACGAAGGTTTCATTCCTTCTGGCACATACAAGAAGCAGGCTTCAAATTTTTTGGGTTTCTGAAAATGCAACATCTCATTACCCGTTAAAATGTTCACTAAATATCAATAATATTACCGTTTTCTGAAAACCATCCGAAGCTAATCGAAAGAAAGTCTTATGGTTAAGATGTGACTCAAATAAGGATGAGTTAAGTTAATTTTCGATCTAAATTTGCTGATTAGCGTTTGTGTTTTCAATTAAAACCTAATAGATGTGACCATAAATTTTAATTTAAAAATCAATGTGAACGTATGATATTTTACTTCCAACTTACCTTGCAGACTCAACGCTTTCTTAGAAGGCTTCTACGACATCATTCCAAAACGATTAATTTCCATCTTCAATGAACAGGAACTTGAGCTTTTGATAAGTGGTTTGCCCAATGTTGACATCGAAGACTTAAAATCTAACACAGAGTATCACAAGTATAGCCCAACGTCTCTACAGGTAAGACTTTTCTTTTTAGGATGTCTCATTCAGCCTTAACAAATCATGTGTCTAATAATAAAGTAAAATAAATATAGGTTAAAGTAAAAGTATTTTAACCTGTAAGCTTCTGTGAAATTGTAGTCGTTAAATTGAATATCCTTGAATTCAACGAGTAGGATATTTATAATATTATTATATTATAATTAAAATGGTAAATTGTATTGACTCTTGATTTAATTTATAATACTTGGTACGTATTATATTTATTTAATGGAACATTTAATATTTTTGTAAATATAAAATTTATAACTCAATAGATTTTAACTGAAAAGTTTTATTTTTACCCTGAAAACATAAAAACTTTTCAAGAATATGCAATGGTGACTAATTTGTTTATTTCTTATAGATTCAATGGTTCTGGCGTGCTTTACGAGGATTTGATCAAGCAGACAGAGCGAAATTCTTGCAGTTTGTTACGGGTACATCCAAAGTTCCACTTCAAGGCTTCGCTGCTCTGGAGGGCATGAACGGCGTTCAAAAGTTCCAAATCCATCGAGATGATCGATCGACTGACAGATTACCATCTGCACATACCTGGTGAGCAAAAACTTCAATAATATCGTAAAATTCACTCATCAGGAATTGTTAACAAACAATTAATTTTCAACGTCCGAGTTAGGTTATCAAATAACAAATAACACCTAAAGTGTGTGTATGAATCCATCGTACAATGTTTATTTTAAGTTACATCGACGTTTCGCCATGACTCCGATAGCATTATCAGGATTTTAAACTAAATATATTACCAAAACTCAAATTATAAAGAATTGAATAATACAAACCAAGAAATCACAATTTGTCAGGAAAAAATTAAAATATAAAACTGATTACCTTGTGTGAAGAATATAATAATTATTATAGTATTTCTAGTAAAGTCAGTTGTTAACTGGACCGATAATATTACACCTTATAATTAGTCACATTTAAAAAAATTAAACGGTCAAATATTAAAATTCATTTAAAATATTTTCAAAATAAAGGTCAATTTTAGTATATGAGATCGAGAGAACACGCTCCGCTCTCAAGTTAAATTACAACTGTGTAAATAATATTATTAGATTACATAACCTCTAGTTGTTAGGGACGTATAATTGTTGTTCGGTTAAGAATTAAAAGAAATAAACATATTGACAGTTTCAAACTTAATGAAAAATATCATAATGTAATTAGTAAACACTTTAAAGATAATGTGGATGACTATGCAGGGCATTCTATTCAAGAGGAAAAATTTAAGATATTGCATCAAGAAAGGAATTTTTATTAAAGAACTTTTGCTGAGATGGTTTTTATAAAAAAAGCAGGTAGCAATAGCTTAAACAAAACTACTGATTTAGAAAATTTAAATAGTGCTTATAACATTATACTAAATTATTTGTAACTTTAATATGACAAGTATTATTAATTGGTATTAATAATACCAATTATTATAATAATAATTAAATAATATTTATTAATAATTAAATAATAATTAAAATAATTGGTATTAAATGGTTTACTCAAATGTTTGCTTTCAGATTTTATTTTTATTTATTCTTCATTAACTGTAGAAACTGAACAACAATTATACGTCCCTGACAACTAAAGGTTATGTAATCTAATAATATTATTCACACAGTTGTAATTTAACTTGAGAGCGGCGCGTGTGCTCTCACTCTCAAATACTAAAATTGACCTTTATTTTGAAAATATTTTAAAATTCATTTTTATGATTGGCTGTTCAATTTTTTCAAATGTGGCTAATTAAGGTAGTTGATCTACAAAAATTATACCTCAGGCAAACATAGATAATTTTGCTTTCAAGAATAGTAATATTATCATTGAAGGGCTATTTTGGAAGAGAAAAGATTAATTTCCATGAAAAAAATTTGAAATACAGAAAAATAATTTTATTAATTAATTTTATTTTTGCCCCAACTCTTTTTCTTATCGTTTCTTACCAAATTTTAAAAACTTGTCCGATTTTAATAAATTACAAATCACTTTTTCAAGAAAAAGATTCCCTACAACTAAACCATTTCCAACTTTCGAAAATGAATAAATTATTATCAAATTCAGCAATTTGTTTATAAAAATTTCGTTTTGGAAAATGTTTTTTCAATGGTTTCTGCCATTAAAGAATTTATTTTTAAAAATCCGAAACGGTGAAGAGAGGGAGCGTTCGTCCGAAACCGTCCATTTCTTGACTTTATCCCGGATGGTCCCAGTGCAGACGGTGATTTCAATTACCTCCTCCCGCATTGAGTTCCTAAAAGTCGGTTTTCCTCCTGTATTGAGAATATCAAAATCAGTATTGTTTAGATAGTCTACTAGGCCCTCACCCTGCCTGTATGTGTCCGTGCTACCCCACAGCTTATGGTGGGAGTTGGCATCGCTCCCCAAGAGGAGGGGCAGGCCTCTTACCCTGCAGCAGTCCACCAGTGAGTGGACTTCTTCCGGTGGGTTAAAAGCACTGTTATAAGGAAAGTATGCTGATCCTATGATTAGCTTACCAATTCCTATGAGGTCGACTAAAGCCACCATTGGGTCTCTGGAACAAAGATTCAGTAATGGGAGGATGTTGACGTTCTTCGACAGGATGCATGTCCACGGGTTGCGCGTCTCAGGGTACTTGTAACAACAAATGCTGGCCTCCCTAATCCCCTGATGGTATCCTTATTTATCCAAGACTCTTGGATAAGTGAGATACCTGTGTGCATCGCAGCTATACTTTTCTGCAGAATCGGAGAAGCGCTTTTGCCGTGTTGCAAGTTAATTTAGATGATGGACAGGCCGGATGAAGCCATTTAGGACTGCTTCAGCCTCTCTGTTTCAATAGCAGGCTCCTCTTTTGAGACCCAGTGAGCCTCTTCCTTTCATGGGATACATCGGATGCATCCTCCTCCATCGCAACCTGCCAAGGGACAACATTAGCAGCCGACTCCGAAGGGCCAGGAGCAGCAACCACCATCAGCAATTGCGGCATTGTTGGGGCAGGTTGCAGGGATGGATTTATGCTAGACCTTTTCAAGCCCAGCTCCGCATTCACCCCGGGTCCCGCCTCTCTCACCCTGTTACTAATATTATTTTTTGAAATTTCTGGTTCCATGATTGTCCCACGAGTAGCTAGGGAAGTATTGAGTCCGACTCTGCAGAGCCCCACTTGCAGGGTTAAGGCTAAATACTCGGGAAGGTCGACCGGTATTCCCGAGGCACCCTACCTTACCCTCGAGGGTCAAGAGAGCCATAGGGCACGGTTGCGCACACCCTGGGTTAGGGGACCGTATCTTGGTTGCGACGTAGACCCTGGACCGCGCACTAAGCCCCTTCACTACCGGCAAGATCCTGCAGCTTCTAGGAGGTGTAGATTTTATATAGTATAAACACATTTTTCAAAATTCTATTAAGTTCACAACTTTGCTTCCGCCATTTTTTCCCCACAGAGGCATTATTCTTAAAAAGTGATAACTTATTTATAATTCAAATTACTTTTCGTCGATAGCCACTACCTTTTTCCATCCTTCTGACAATTTTCGGATACCATCTCGAAAAAACGATGCGTCTTTTGAGGTGATTCACGAATCCATCCACTTTTTGACTTCTTTATAAGAGCGGAAATACGAGCGATCAATTCAAATGGTAGTCGGAAGGAACAACGTCTAGAGAGTACTGTGGGTAAAGTAAGACTTCCCATTTCAGCGTTTCCGAGTATGTCTTGACCGGTATTGTGACATGTGGCAGAGCGTTGTCATGTTGGTGGATAAATTTGTCGTGTACCTCTTGGTACTGTGGACGTTTTTCCTTCAATGCGCGGCTCAAACGCATAAATTGCTTTCAATAGCGATCCCTTTGTGATGGTTTCACTCGATTTCAACAGCTCATAATGCACCACACCGAGTTGGTCCCACCAAAGGTAGAGCATAATCTTGGCACCGTGAATATTCGGCCTGGCCGTCGACTTGGAGGCATGTCCGGGCATTCCCCATGATTTTCTACGCTTAAGAATATCGTAGTAGACCTATTTTTCGTCGCCGATCACAATGCAATATAAAACCCTCTTACGATTCTGTCTTTGAAGCAGCTGTTCTTAAATAAAGAAACACCATTTAACATCTCTCGGCTTCAACTCGTACGGAACCCAATTTCCTTTCTTCTGAATCATTCCCATGGATTTGAGGCGTTTCGAAATGGTTTGTTGAGTCACTCCCAATGATTTGGACAATTCTTCTTGCGTTTAATTGAAAGAAGAAAATCAAAACTTCCCACAAATGACGAGAATTTGTCTTGAAAACTGACATCTTCGATCGAGAATAAATTTATGATGCAAGCACAAATTCACTAATGTGGTGCTGTCGTTATGTTAACAGATGTCCAAGCTTACTGTGTGAGATTATTGATCCGCTCATTTTGACCAGCACTCACCGCTGCATCCATCTATTCAAAAACGGTGGAAGCAAAATTGTACACCTAATATATAATAAATAAATAAGTAATTTGGGCTGAAACTTACTGACTTTTTCAATTTCATCAATTTTAATTTTCAAAAAATTTAAGAAATTCACTAAAACTGTTATGCTCTGAAATAATTAAATACTTACACTTGCATAAAGAGCCTTGATGGCTCAGATGGTAGTTCGATTCCTGGGTGGGCGCAAATGAAGATTTTTTCGAGTACTTTTACCGAACCTCTGGTAGTTTTGGACTCAACCTACTAAAGCACAGTGGGGCAAAAAAAGTGCTGGTGGACATATCACACTGGGAAAAAATCCTGGGCTTAGTGACGTGATATATGTAGTTGAAAATGTCCTTAATTACTTTTTGTGGTTTAATTCAAGCAATGGTTGACCCGTCAGTGTAGGTAATAAAAGTGGTCGCCGTGACTAAGTAATGTAGTCACAGCGACTATGTAATGTTGTCACAGTCACTATATGTGAGTATCAACTATAAAGTTATGTAAAATGAAATGCCTAAAATGAAATGCATAAAATCACTACGTGAAACATTGTATTTATCATAGCACCTTTTTAGAAAATCTGATTTTCGGTATCTGTAGAGCGGGTTGAAACTTTAAAAGTAGGTAATGTGACATGTTTGAAAATATGTCTGCTATTATATTGACCCCAAATTCATAGAATTTTTATTCATTATGTTATTTTGGCATTGGGTCAGAATTCTTTTTATTTTCACATTTAAATTATCAATGGCAGATACAATATATAAAAACCGTAAAAAGTAAGGCAAACATTTCGGCCACATATGGGGGCCCTCTTCAGTGCCATAAATTAAAAGGATAATTCAAAATTTCATTTAAAGATTAAAATATAGGAGATTACTAAAATAAGGAAAGATTTAAAAATCGAAAACTTATCTCATAGCTTGCAAATCAAAATAAAGCAGTCCGGTATGCAGAACACGTATTGAAGAAATATATTAAATTCACTGTATACAGAAAATTGGATACAAAGAGCGAACTTAGAATTTTGCAGAATGAACCAGCCGGAAAATTTATTTATTTATTGCTTTTTTTTATGAATGTGAAAAGATAAATCTTGTAAACCGAACACTAGTCAATTTTAAGAATTTTTCTTGAGGACTTTGTTACCGGAGTCTCAAGGATCGAGTTGAACTGTTTTAAAAAGCGACTCGGGACATGGCTTTGCTGACTGAAATTTTTTTAAAATGCTATCCTTGAAGAAGACAATTGTCCTATACCTAGTTAAGAAATTCGAGACGATTGTGATGATCTTTACGAGTGGAGGGAAGCGTGTATTTTTTTAATGAAAAAATTTTTGGTATATCGGCTTTTCGGACAATCCATTTTAGATTGAATTTGCAAGCTAGGCTTTACAGAAATATAAATTATTATCGTATGTAAATATTTTATTTTACTCAATAGAAACATTTAAAAATTCTTTGAATTTGAATTATTTGGGTACGTTTAGTGATGAAATAAGATGAAATAAGATTTTAACTTTAGTTTTATTCTTAGATGTTTAAACTTCATTAGTTCTAAAAATGTTCAGAACTATGAAAAATATTCCGCATTTATACTAAATTATTGAAAGTGCCATTTTATCTATGTAATGTGACATGTTTGAAAACATGTCTGCTATTAAAATAAATAAATAAATAAATTTTCTGGCTGGTTCGTTCTGCCAAATTCTAAATTTTGCTCTTTGTATCCGATTTTCTGTATACAGTGAATTTGACATATTTCTTCAATACGTGTTGTGTATACCGGACTGCTTCATTTTGATTTGCAAGCTATGAATAAGTTTTTTATTTTTATACCTTTCCTTATTTTAGTAATCTCCTATATTTTAATCTTTAAATGAAATTTTGAATTAATCTTTTAATTTATGGCACTGAAGAGGGCCCCCATATTTGGACGAAACGTTTGCCTTACTTTTTACGGTTTTTTATATATTGTATCTGCCATTGATAATTTAAATGTGAAAATAAAAAGAATCAGACCCAATGCCAAAATAACATAATGAATAAAAATTTTTTAATAGTAGGATTAAAAATCACAGTTTCAACCCGCTCTACAGTTACATCAAATTCTCAAATTCAGCGCAAGCCGTGGTCGTTGAACGGTGTCGACGCGGCAAGTCAAGAAAATATCGATATGTATCGTTAAGAGAAAAATGTATTTATCGATACTTTTCCCATCACTTTTTCAAACTATTTTATTCGAATGAAATTTTTTTCAATGTTGCCTTATACTAGAGAAATCCTACTGTATAATTTCGTATGTAAGTTTAGATATAATTCATGTATTGCTTAAATATTCAAATACTTCATTTTTTAAACTTGGATCTCATGTTTTATCATTTCTTAATATAATATATATTCTCTTTAAATTTCACTAGCAAATGATTTTTTAAGTTTTTAAGTAATCCTAACATTTTACAAAATCTTTTAAATATTTATTTTGGGTACATTTTTTTGAAAATATATAAAAATGAAGTGTAATTATTTTAATAATATATTTCTTCAATTCGAATTTGTCGTCTGATTTGCGCCTCTTCTACACGAAGTCCAGAGAAACATAATTCTCGTCTTGGTTCAACAACCGACAGCGTGAAATCAAAGCAAAAAAGCGAAGACACACCGACACTCCGTGTTTGGTTGGTGACGATCCACACGGGACAGTGGTGGGGGCCCAAAATTTCCAAAATCTGGGAACACTGGTGTGCATGTAAAAAGAACATCCAATGAATATCATTCATATATACGGAACGTAAAGGCGCTTTTAAATCTCATGTTTCAGTTCTTAGCTGACTTTGAAACTTGATACCAAGGGTTTTAGGGTTGCTAAGTAAAAATTTCGAATGAGAATTACAAAATTCAAAGTACTAAAGGTGCAGACGTACCTCGTCAAGGAAGCATTTTGCTTACTTGCTTCCGCAATAACTCACAAGAGTGAGAGATACTCTTGTAAGTTTTTGCGCAAGCAAATAAGCAGACTTTTCATGCTATCGGAAACCCACCCGTGGCTAAAACAAACCATGGAGACTAGATATAAGGACCCAAATAAACTTTTTTCAGTTTGACGAAATTACACGGATTTCTATATTGGATTGGATCCCAGCCCTGTGCATTCAAAATATCGGGCTTTATATAGCAATCGAGAATTATTTTGTACACCTGAGAAATCTTCCAATATAAGATATGAATTTTGGTAGTTTCCGATTGAAATTGCTTGTTCAAATCAGTGAAACATGGAAGCACGTGATTCAGAAAATTAATATAAAGGATATTTATAGAATCAGAAACCAATTCATGAATCGTCGCGGCATTTATTTCGGTCAAATTTCTTCAAATTCTTCAGAAATCCGAGATTTGGCAAAGTTCATTCAAATTTGAAGAAAAATCCGTAGACATGGCAGTACTGCTTGCCAAGTATATAGTACATGGAGAATAGACATAAGGAGACTAGAGTAGTGCAATCGAAAATGAGCGAATTTTACTCGTAAGCTAATGGTTACAAAACTTCCCGAGTATGGTGCTAGTGCTACAGTGGCAAAAAATGGCCGCCGGTGTTGTATAGATTTACTATCCGTGACGGTGGCCATTTTTTGTCACTGAAACAGAAGCGCCGCGTTCGGCAAGATCTAGCATTACAATGCATTGTGAATTGCCGAGAGAGAAAACTGCTCGTTTTTCGAGGAGTCAATGTACACTATTTTGTACTCTTCATGTATATTCTCCATGACTGAAATAGAAAACTTCTGAATATTTTCGACTTTAACTTCGTGATTTTTCATCTTGACAAAATAAGCAATGAACGTTAGTCTTTCCCCTTTCGAAGAAAATAAGAATATGGAATAGCGGTATTACGAATTATCATACACTTGAATCTACCCAAAAACAGTTGTAGAAATATTTTACATGGACCACTTTTTTTTTATTGCAGATATTTTGACGTGTATCAATATTATTCGTGATATTTAATGTTTTAAAAAGCAAAATATTTTAAATGTATTCAAAAACGGAACAAAATTTGGGAAGTGTACCCGCCTAAAAATTTTTTGTATTGAATCTTTTTGAAACTCCACTGAATTGTAATCCTAGTGGACTTAATTTAATCCACACAACAAGACCTCGGAAGTGCTTACTTACACTGTATAGCGGCTCGCGGCGCGGCAACCGAGGGCCAGAATCCTCTTATAATTCTAATAGCAATCTTTGCCCCACATTCTACCTTGAATTATTTTGAAGGGAAAGAATGAAGCTTTTTATTTAAAAATTTTGAAAAAAATGTAAAGGGTCGCATTTTGGAAAAAAAACTCAAAAATATGTTTAAAATGAAAAAATGAGGATGAAATATTTCTATTTATTAAAAATAATTATTTTTACCTGAAAGCTCATAAAAAAACTTTTAAAAAACACTCATATAAAAATTAAATTGATCAACTTTAGCCGAAGTAAAGATAACGGCGCACGTGTTAAAACGTCGAAAATTTGAGCCTCTGTATGTTGACAACCAGTTTTACTAAAGCTATCTCCTTTAGGGGATTAAAAAGATTAAAAGAGGTTCACTAGGACTACAATTCAGTGGAATTTCTAAAAGATTCAAGACAAAAAATGCAAATTTTGACCCAAACATGTAACTTTAATATAAAATAAAACTTTAGGTTTTTGTTTACTTATTATCAATATTTAGGTTCAACTCACTATTATAAGGTATTTTTGATCAATTTTCAAACTTTAAACTTTATGATGAAACCTTTTGCTAAATAGCGAAGAATTAACAGAAACACTATAAATTTATCTATACAGTAGGGCGCGAGACAAGTGGCCATAGGTAAAGCATAAGTGTGGGTTAGAGAAACACGAAGAGGCATAAGAATGTCTTTATCTAAACGATCATCTGTTGTCTGTGGTTCAGATAGACACT
Organism: Diplolepis rosae; assembly: GCA_030998225.1. Classification (NCBI taxonomy): domain Eukaryota; kingdom Metazoa; phylum Arthropoda; class Insecta; order Hymenoptera; family Diplolepididae; genus Diplolepis; species Diplolepis rosae. Next base: position 480,729 of record JAPYXD010000442.1, read on the forward strand.
CTTATGCCTCCTCGTTTTTCTCTTATACGCACTTATACTTTCCCTATGACTGCTTACTCGCGTCCTGACTGTATTTTTTTTTTACTTCTCAATTGTAACCAAGCAATCGTCACATCAATAACCTTACTTTTTGAGCAGTTGTAATTGATTTATACTATTTTTAATAATCTATGTTGCTGAATCATATTATTATTTGCTGTGAAAATACTTCGAAAATTCATGAGGAACACAAAATTAGGTTCTGTGTTGAAAAAATCGATTCTAATGCAATGCATTTTTTTACAGTTTTAATCAATTGGATCTTCCCGTTTACGAAACATACGACAAGCTGCGCAGTAACCTCCTGAAGTCGATTCATGAATGCAGTGAAGGGTTTGGATTTGCATAAAGCATCATCAAGCATGTAATTCGAAAATAAAATTATGGATATATTCGACAGTCGTGTCAGTCTGCTTGTGTGCGCAATGTACTAGAAGATAAACCGAAAAGGCAAAAATGCTTCATATTTGCTCTCCTACGGAAATCGAATATATACATACATACACAGTTCACACATATGTATATACAATTGTGGTGTAATTACTGAAGATAAGTTTCAAAGCTACTCGAGTTAGAGTTTATTTTGTTGTGAAAGATCTTAAGAGATAGAGCTTAACGATAATTCCCAACAACGTGGAAGAGGAAAAATTAACACAAGAACAACACGTTTCATATGTAATAAAAACTAGTTGAGTGTCCTAGGACGATTTAAGAGATAAATAGGGCAAAAAATGTAATATACTGCACTTTAAGTTTATCGTTGATACGTAGTTTCAAGATTTGATAGAAATAATAATTCGTAAGGGTTGGGCGATGTTGATGGAAATGCTTTAAAACAGATAAACATTATGTAGAGTCTGATTTACTGTTTTGTATGGAAGAGAAAAAATCAGTCCGAGAAAAAATAATTTCAAAAAAATTGAAATGTACACGCTATTTTTTTCCTCTATTGGAAAGTAATGTATGGTTGTACACTTATTAGTATTAATAATTCTAACTAATTTTTAATTCATAGCGGTAATCTTAACTTGATATCATTTTAATATAAATAATTAAAAATGTGATGTTTAAAGAAATGTAATTTTTTTTCTTGAGATCTAACGAAATAAACTTTACAGTTAAACCAACAGACACAGAACAGTGCGTGTGCATTAAAATAGCGTTACATACTGTGTCAGACTCCTTCTTAAATTGTTAGGGAATTATTGTTCAGGATTCGCTCAAATAAACTACTTGTTGTATTTCTTACAAATTCAATGCATCCATTTATTATTAGACACATGCCTTTAGTCAAAAGTATCTTTCATTTTCCATTCTTTCCGTCAGCGATGTGTATTTCACAACCTGTTAGCTATCATTTGTTCATGAAATTTGGTACCTAGACACTAAAAGTTTTCAATGTTAACAAATTTCAGAGAAATGATAGGAAAATTTTAAAACTTAGCTGAATTGAAATTTGAAGTATATAATTTACATAAGAAAACAACCTATTCGGCTTGAAAAACTTTCTGTATCATCCTCCGTAAAAAAAAAATTTGAATAACATTCATTTCCGGTACCAACAATTTTCTCATTGTATATGAAGTTATTTGGGGAGGAAAAAACATCACAAAATTTTCAACCTATTAGTCGGTTCGAAGACTTTTCATACCACTCTTAGTAAAAATCACAGAAAATTCGAATAATTTACCCAAAACAAAATTCCCAATCCCCTAATCGGTTCGAAAAACTTTCCTTGTCACCCTAAGTAAAAATTACAAAAAATTCGAATAAATGATCTAAACATGGTGGCTCTAGTATAAGCATCCAAAGTTAAATATTTTCGAAAAAATATTTATAATATAAATGTATAAAAAAATTAATAAAATATATAAAAATAAATATAAATATTAATAATTTATAACATAACACTTTTTATGAGAATCAATTCCTGGAAGACATAAATCGCTCTTCTTATGTTTTGGATATTGCTCAAGGGGAAGTTGTGTCATATTGCCTCCTCTAACAGGTGGTGCAAAACTAGAAAAGAAGGAAACAATTGTCTCAACAAAAAAATTGATTTGAAAGATTTTAACGAATCTCATAACATGATTCCAGATTTTCTTTCTTAATTAATCTTGATTTTCAATTTGATCTCCAAACCTTATATATAATTATTATTTACATATCTCAACAGACACATGAACTTTGATTTAAGCCATATAATCTTTCTTTGATTAAGGGGTTATATACCTTTTTCTCTAGGAAAATACAGGGTTTTTATTTATTTTTTTAAATCATGTTATCATAGTTTTATTCAAATGCGATAAAAAGTTTCAAAAAGTATATCTGTTATTGTGTTTTGTATAAAATTTCGAGTGAGAATTCGGAAAATTAGGGAAGGTACACTCCTTGCCGCAGAATTCCTTTTGTTTGTAATGGCTTACTGTGAGCATGAAATAACGGTAACGGCTCAGCGGAAAAAAAAAACTACTTTAGTATATAGGGTGACCTTGTTCGTGAACGAAGGATTTTACAAAAAAAAATTTTTTAAAGTTACAGTGGTATTTTTTTCCAAAAAAGTCGATTTTTTAAGGTCGAAAAATTGAGTTTTCCGCCAAAAAAAAACAGGAGGATTTGTCTGAAAAAAAAATCCTTCGTTCACGAACTAGCTATTGTAAGTACAAACAACCCCTCCAAATTTCAAATTGATCGATGTAGTGGTTAGCGAGATATTGTGCTCACCGCGATGGCATTTTTTCAAAAATACGATTCCGAGATAATCGTGTTTAAAGTTTTAGGTGGACATTAATTAGTTCCAGAAACTGCGCGCTATGCACGGCCGTATCTTAGGTTCTAGTGCCCCGGTCTCGATGAAATTTTGCAGAAACATTGTTAAAAGTATGTACTTTAAAAATAAGCAATACAAATTTTTTTGATTTTTTGATTCAGAAAAAGGTATATAACCCCTTAATCACGAAACATCTTCAACTGAAAACAGAACGTAACCACTAGTGTCCTTTAATATGTTTTTAAATGCTCTAACATCGTTCCATACCACATTTTTACAATTTAATAAGCAAAGATCGTTATAAATTACATTTTATTTTTCAATTTTCAAAAATCAGTTAGCTACTAAATCGATTTATTAATATTATATTTCAAATTGACATGTTTGGTAACATGTCTATTATTGTATTGACCCAAATTCATATAATGTTTGTTCATTTCTTTGGCATAGGGTCAGTTTCTTCTTATTTTCTTAGATTAAAATTTTCACTATTCGATATAAAAATAAGCAAAAAAAGAAAGAAAGGCAAACGTTTCAGTCACATATGGGAGCCCTCTTTAGTGCCATAAATTCAAAGATCAATTTAAAATTTCTGTAAAATATTACAATATAGAAGATAATTAAAAAAGAATTATCATAAAAATTAAAAACTTATCACATAGCATGCAATTCAAAATGAAGTAATCCAGTATGCAGCATCACGTATTGAAAAATTACTTGAAGTTCACTATGAATAAAAAACCGGATAAAATGAAAAAATATAAAAGATTTTGCACATGAACCGACCGGAATTTTTTTCAAAAAATGTTTATTATTAATGAATGATGCCAAATTGGTTCACAATGGCAAAACACGAACAAGTTTTAAATTCATGAAAACTTCTCGTGAAGACTTTAATACCGGCGTCTCTCACAGAATGATCTGAACTGTTTTAAAAACCGACTCGGGATATGTGGCTTTGCTGACCGAAAATTTTTTTCCTATAAGCAATCCTGAGAGGTTCTTTTCCTCCTTGAAGAAGACTATTGTCCTGTACTTAGTTAAGAAATTCGAGACGTTTATGATGATTTTCACCAGTGGACGAAGGCGTTTATTTGTCAAGAAAACGATTTTGTATATAGGCTTCACGGACAATCCATTTTACACTGAATTTGCAAGCAAGGCGTTACATAAAGATAAAATATTGTAATATCCATATATGTAATTTTACTCCATATTTAAAAAAATTGAAAGTTGTTTATTTTCACATTCAGATTTATTCTGAGATGTTTTTGAAAAATGATAATAAATTTATCTTTAAAAATTAATAAAAATGCAACTTGAATATTCGTGATATTAATTATCACATTTGACGTTATTATTAAATTCAACTAGTTCTGAAAATGGTCAGAACTGTTAGATATTCTAACTTTATAGTGAAAGAGCCATTTTTTCATTTTATCCGGTTTTTTATTCATAGTGAACTTCAAGTAATTTTTCAATACGTCATGCTGCATACTGGATTACTTCATTTTGAATTGCATGCTATGTGATAAGTTTTTAATTTTTATGATAAATCTTTTTTAATTATCTTCTATATTGTAATTCTTTACAGAAATTTTGAATTAATCTTTGAATTTATGGCACTGAAGAGGGCCCCCATATGTGGCCGAAACGTTTGCCTTTCTTTCTTTTTGCGCATTTTTAAATGTAATAATAATTTTAATCAAAGAAAATAAGAAGAAACTGACCCTATGCCAAAGAAATGAACAAACATTATATGAATTGGGGTCAATACAATAATAGACATGTTACCAAACATGTCAATTTGAAATTTAAAAATGGCACTTTCACTATAAAGTTTGAATATCTAACAGTTCTGACCATTTTCAGAACTAGTTGAATTTAATAATAACTTCAAATGTGATAATTAATATCACGAATATTCAAGTTGCATTTTTATTAATTTTTAAAGATAAATTTATTATCATTTTTCAAAAACATCTCAGAATAAATCTGAATGTGAAAATAAACAACTTTCAATTTTTTTAAATATGGAGTAAAATTACATATATGGATATTATAATATTTTATCTTTATGTAACGCCTTGCTTGCAAATTCAGTGTAAAATGGATTGTCCGTGAAGCCTATATACAAAATCGTTTTCTTGACAAATAAACGCCTTCGTCCACTGGTGAAAATCATCATAAACGTCTCGAATTTCTTAACTAAGTACAGGACAATAGTCTTCTTCAAGGAGGAAAAGTATTTAGATAAATTGTCCTGCATAGTGAGAATATGTTTATTACCATCAGGGGTGGTAGGCAATTTTCCTACTGTGTCTAGGGATACTTTGTCGAAGGTGTCGAGGGGTGTATCGGTGATTAACATGGGTTCGTAATTCCTCTGGGGGTATATTTACGTTGCCATAGCATATCGTTATTTCTATTTTGGAATTAACGAATTCTTGTGTTAGTAACTCGCGCAATCTTCCTTTTGGTAATGTGTCACTAATATCTCCACATTTGGAAATGCGAAACTCCGAAATATTTTCTCTTTCTAAGGCTATTCTCAAATTATGTATGGCTACTTTAACGTATTCTTCGTTTACCTCTTCAAAATGGTTTTGTTTAACTATGAGTGAATATATGTTAAAACGTCTATGAAGAGTGATAAACACTACTCCTATTTTAGGTTTCCTATCCTTCAGGTCTTGGGGGTCAACTGCCCCCAAGTCCACTAGTAGTCAGCTTACGGAGGTGACAAACTCACAGTAAGCTGAGAGAAAATGTACACAGTTACTTTTTAAATAAGTGAGATTCTCTCGACAGCTACTTAGTCTGACCTGCACGTTTTTACTACTCTGGATCTCCGTTCCGCTGGACATTTCACAGCCTTTAGGCAGTGCCGGAGGGATACCAGTGATCGATGGTCGCGAATGGTCAGACGGCAAACTAGTGGTATCCGTAGTAAGTTCGTCTGAGTATGTAGGTATATTTATTCCCGTTCTGCGAGTAATATTTTTGTCAGTTGATAGATTGAAATTAGAGTCGTTATCAAGTCTTTCTGGAAATGGCGTGGAAATAGCTTTGGGTTTTCTTATTGCTGAGGGGGTATATTTCCCTAAAGCATCCGGGGTAGAAGCTATTGCAGGGTCAAAAGTGACACTTTTTGTGGTGTGAGCGTGTAAGTTTTTGGTCGGGGCTTCTTCATCTGTAGATGAAATACCGGGGTCCAAATTTTCCTTACTTTCGGGATTTATCACCTTTCCTTTTTCCTGAGTCTCTTTTAGTAATTCTTCAGCTATTTTTATAGCTGATTCAATCCTGTTCGTGAATTCGGTCTCGCTTTCAGGTTCCATTTCTTCAATGGCATCAAGGAGCTCTTGATTATTTTTTCCTTCCAAAACTGCTGTAACTTCAAGAAGATGGGCTTCTCCATTCACTTCTGTCTCCTCCAGCCAGTCTTCATGTGCCTTTAAGGATTGTTCAAATCGTGAAAATGATTTTTCTATATTTTCCTTAGTAGTCTTAGCTTTTTCTTGTTCTATCGGATCTTGTTCTTGTTCTTCTTCTGATGCACTGTCATCGCTGTCGCTGGGTGGCTGGTTCACCATTTTAATGGGTCCATCTTCTTGCTTTTCTGTCATAGGGGTTAATTCTTCCTGATCTTCTTGGAAGTATTCAGTTGAGCACTCTGTTGCTTTTGCCGGTGCACTCTTTGGTACTGTTAACGATGGGTACGCTGCAGGTGGTAAATTTAATTTCGGTAGTACACTTTTCCTTTTTCTGAGAATTGAGGGTGGTTCTTGATCCCTTTCTGTGTCTTCCGAACTACTATCTTCTTTATAATCTGGTCGATTCTAAACTCGTTGAGTCTCTACCCGTCGCCGAATCAGACGTTTACTAATAGTGCTCCTGTCCAGATCAACTGAAGTGAATCCTCTTCTAGTCTGAACTGCGGGTTTATTTTTGGCTTCAGATTCTACAGTTCTCGAACCTAGTTTTGAGCTGTTTTCTCCTCGTTTATTAGCTTGCCTAGTCAGCATTGGCAGCAACCTGGCAGGCTGTTTTTCTTCTTCATCTTCTTTGTCAGAATTTTCCACGATTGGATTTCTTGATAGGGCATCAGCATTAGTATTTAATTTACCTGGTTTGTATTTAAATTCATATTCATGGTCTCTTAATTTTAGTCTCCAGCGAATTAGTCTTTGGCCTGGATCTTTTACAGAATCTATCCACCTGAGGGGTTCATGGTCGCTCATAAGGGTAAATTTTCTTCCGTAAATGTAGGGTCGAAATTGTTGTACCGCGTAAAGAACCGCAAGGCATTCCTTCTCCGTTGTGGAATAATTTAATTCAGGTCGAACTAACACTCTCGACATATATGCTACAGGGAAATCCATTCCATCCTTTTCATGGCTCAGAACGGCTCCTATTGCATAATCTGAGGCGTCAGTGGTTACTGTGAAGTGTTTTTCAAAATCAGGGTATTGTAGTATGGGGCTTTCACACAGGGCCTGTCGTAGATCCTTGAAGCTCTTCTCTTCCTTTGGTCCCCATTTAAATAATGCTTCCCTTTTCAATAAATTTGATAGAGGTTTTGCTCTTGCTGAGAAGTCCTTGATGAATCTTCTGTAATATCCAGCTAGTCCTAAAAATTGTTTTATGTTTCTTGGTGTTTTTGGTCTGGGAACATTTTAACAGCCTCGATCTTTTTAGGATCTGGCTTTACTCCTTTGTCTGTAACTATATGCCCTAAATACGCTATTTCTTTGAAAAGAAATTTGCACTTTTCCGGTTGTAGTGACAGGTTAGCTTCTTTCAGTTGTTTGAGAAGACGCCTTACGTTTTTTCCGTGATCTTCTAAGTTTTTAGCGTATATTACTATGTCGTCCAGATAGACAAATAATTCTGTCCCCTGTAACCCTAATAGAACTTGGTCCATTAGACGCTGGAATGTAGCCGGTGAATTTTTCAATCCCATGGGCATTGTGACATACTCATAATGCCCATTCAATGATGAAAATGCTGCTGTTTGTCTATCATTTGGATCTAGCTCTATTTGATGGAAACCACTGGCTAGATCAAAAATAGAGAAGTATTGTGCAGTACCTAAACGATGCAAAATATCTGCAATATTTGGCAATGGGTATGCATCCCCAATTGTTTTTTCATTCCAAAGCCGAAAGTCAATTACTATTCTCCATTTCTTTTTTCCTGTGGAATCTATTTTCTTGGGTATAATCAGTAAGGGTGAATTATAAGGAGATTTTGAATTTTGAATTGCTCCTTCTGTCTTCATTTTGTGTATTACTCTCTCAACTTCTTCCCTTTGAGAGGGTGAAAAGCGGTATGGTCTGGTGTTAATAGGTACGTCGTCCAAGGTGTGAATTTTGTGTTGTGCTTTAAAAAATTATCAGGAAATTCCCTAATTATCTCCAGTACATGTTCCTTTTCCTCGGGGTTCAAATGATCTAGACGAAGGTGTTTTATCACCTCTTCAGTCTTATCTACTGGGGGTGAATAATCTTCGTCTGCAGAATACTCCTCGAAATCTTCTCCTGGAAATTTGTAATATTCAAAGGGGATGATTTCTTGTGGGGGTGATTCTATTTGGAGGTCGTTATCTGTGGTGTTAATAGCGAATACATGGCAAATTCCATTCAATTAGGTTACGGCTGCATCGCCTATTAGCACGCCCTCTGTAGTTTTTATTAAGGGTAAGTACCCTTTCTTTATTTCTGAATTTATCACTGCTATTGGAATAGCTCGTCGAGTCCTGGCTCTTACCTTGATTGGTCCTAGTAGAGGTCCTTTGTAATCCGTGGTGTTCTCTAAAACTACCCTAGATTCGTTGTCTATGAACAGTATAGGTTTTGTGGGGTTGGAATGCGTCACAATGATTTTATGCCAAAAGGATATTTCTACCTTTTCTTGTCGAAGATATTCTCGACCTAGTATTCCATCTGTGCTTATTGGGAAATCAGAATGTACCACATGAAAGGTGATTTTAGATTTCATGAATTCGATGTTTACAGTTCCCATGGTTGAAAGTCTACTTTGTGTAATTCCTCTAAATTCTATTGCTTCATTCTCATCGACCAGTAGGTCTTCATCTAAAGCATTTAATTTAATAACATTTATGTCCGCACCTGTGTCTACTAAAAACCTTGCCTTTGACTGTAAAAGTTCATTCGACGAAAGCTCTACTACTGGGGATTCTCGACTGAGTTTGGTACACAAGATTTTTCTTGCTTCTTGAGAAATCTCACGCTGGTCTGACGCTCTGTCTTCTCTACACTCGTCGTCGCGTCTGTTCGGCGAGCGGAGTCGAAGTTTAAATCATTTTTATTAGCTGGAGCGGATGATTGTGCTCTCGGTTCCTTTATATGGGTAATTGTGATTGGGGTAAGGATTGTTTTATGTGTGCGTACCTGGATAGTACGGATAAGGTTGATAGGGTAAATAACGTGGGTATTGAAATGGGGGTGCGTAGTTACTTGGGTAATTAGGCACTATTGGTGATGTCGGTCTCCTTATTATCCCTGTCGGTCCTTGTCTGGGTTCCATGGCTCTATTCCTGTCCGGTGATGATGCAAACCTAACATGAGGGCTTGGACTTCTATACCTTGATCCTGAATAAGGTGTAGAATATCGATTTTCCGCTATATTGTTCATAGGAAAATGGGGGTTTAATTGATGTCGAGCCTCATACTCGAGTGCGTACTTTAATGCTGGTTCCAATGAAGACGGATTCCGTGATTCCGCCATTCCTGATATTACATCGGGTACTCCTCGAATGAAAACCTCTAAGGCGCAATCATTTAAGGGTAGTAGCATTTGCTCCGCGTTCTGATATTTGTCTTCTAACGCTGCTTGAGCTCCGGATTTAAGTAGGGTGATTCTGTCATGAAACTCGCTTACGCTTTCGCTGCGAGACATCCTAATTGTGGATATCTCATGCAAATACCACGAGTAAGTTTTGTTATTGTAGAAAATGTTTTCCCGTGAGTACTATCTCTTGCAGCACCATTTAATCGCGCTTGTACCGCCATTATGTACTGCCTTACGCAATTTGCAGGTACACTGGATTCTCCATTTAGCACATCTTGAATAAAGTCCCTAACTGGCATATTTTTACATTCTCATCATGGATGAGAAGGTATTGGTTTTATGTGAAAAATGACTTTCGAAATTTTCATCAAATCTTTACGTTTTGAGACCCCCTGAGTCAGAAAAAACGGTTTTTACGAAAATGCCTGTCTGTCTGTCTGTTTGTCTGTCTGTCTGTCTGTAGTTGGTCGTGTGCGGCATAACTCTCGATAGAATTATCAGATTGAATTGAGCTTTGGCACACTTTATCAGAGCCGAAAAAGTAAGGACAGTTCGTTAACCAGCCATATCCAATCAAAATTGAGGGATTGAGCACTACTTTTGTATTTTTGAAAATAATTTTTTGGAAAAATCAAAAATTTCAATGCTGGATTTTGATAGTGCTCATAAATCTCTACAAATTATCCTGATGACATTTTTTGATTAAATCAAAATTAGAAATGTTACAGCATATTCAAATTCGAAAAAAGTCAATATCAAAATTCCATTTTCCAGTTAAATTATACGAGATACGAAAAAACGTTATGATACAATATTATTTTCTACATAAAGACCTACAAATTTGAATTGTAACATTTTTTCATGAGATGCATATTTTTCTTTTTAATTTTAAAAAAAACTATTGAAAATCCAAAATTCAGTTTTTTAACAATAATATGTAAAATATGAAAAAAACGTGAGAATACAAAGTTATTCGTTTCAAAAAGATCTACAAATTTTGTTTGACACAGTTTCTGATAAAAGATATATTTTTCGTTTCAATTCCACAAAATACGATAAAAATGAAAAAATTCCATTTTTTAGACAAAATATGTGAGATGCAAAAAAACATTTAGATGGAAAATTGTTTGCCTAAATGAGGTCTACAAATTCTGATAAAGAAATTTCGGGACAGGATGTATATTTTATGTTTTGATTTTTAATATTGAAAAAATTCGATTTTTTTCACCAAAATATGTGAGATGCGAAATAAGCGTTGTTCTGCAAAATCGTTTCCTTAAATAAAGTCTACGATTGTTTTTTCTTTTTGAGAGATTTGGAAGAAAATAAATTATTTTAATCATGTAATTTATTAAAAAGTTACTGAAATGTATACAGAAAATCGAGCGCGAAGCGCGAGTGTCATGATGAGAATGTTTTCCTTAAGGCCGATAGAGCCTTAAGTAAATTGAATTTCCTGTTTCACTTAAATTCAAAAAGAAATTCAGTGACTTTGAGAAAATGTGTAATTCACATCATCTGTAATATTATTATAAAATTGGTTTGAGCTTCAGTATCAAAATATAAGAAATAAACTTAAATGTATGCGAAGAGCACAAGACCGAGCGCGAAGCGCGAGGTCCAGAAACAACGGAGCGCGAAGCGCGATGTTCAAAAATTCCGGAGCGCGAAGCGCGACGATCGAATCGCGCGCCCTAGGTGCGCTCAAACTTGCGAGCGAAGCGCGCGATGAGAATGTGCCCGCGAAGCGGGCAGATTTTTTCCATTAAAAGTGGGTATATCCATCACCCCTTGCTGTATAGCAAAACATTCCGCTATTGAAGTGACCAGGGCGTCGCTAAGGGTACGTGAGGTATTCCCTGTGAACTCTCCACCCTGTGTTTTGTCAGTAGTGGTACTATTTTTGTCGTGAGGAATTTTGATTTTATAGTTATTCAGAAAGTTGAATAAAATTCCTAGAATCTAGTTTTTCTAGAAAACGGGAGTTCTGAGCGTTTATTATGTGCAAAATAATTATTATAAATTTAGTATTTAACATGTAAATTCGATTATTCCTAGAAAACCGACTTTTCCGAAAAAATTCCTGAATTAGGTTTTTCCAAAAAAAAATTTGTTGTTGTTTTATTCCTAAAATAATTTATATATGCTGTTTGTTTATTGTTTGATATTCAAATTGCCAGTGTAATGTCAAAATTTGTTTTCGGAACTAGAAATTAGTCCTTCCGGAAGTAAGTTGCCCTATATAAAATGTTTATTGTTATTATTATTATAACTATAATTATATTTATTTCCAATATTGTAATTTTCTAAGAAATATTTAGACTTTGTCCAGAATATTTATTTTGAAAAGAGTTGGAAATGATTTTCCAATTACTCCGGATATGCCTGTACCTATTTCCGGATTTATAATTTTAAATTCGATTTCTTGCTTTAATATGGTAATTTTTACTACACCACTTGTTGTAAGTGTTACGTCAGAAACGTAACATTTCTCTTCTTAAAAGATTCCTCGTTTTATGTAAGGATCGAAAAGGATCCTCTCTAAGGGATGAGGAGAAGTCAGTGGTTGAGAATGGTTATTGATAATAAGTATGTTTATTGACAATCAAATTGAGAAACGAATAAGCATCATGGAATTGGAAATCGAATTGAAATTTAGATGTACCTTTGTGATTACCCCGAGTGAAATTTGACTGGTGATTTATTGAGTCCAGTGGAGCAAAGGTGGTCAGTTGAGGCTTCGTTGAGATCCTTGAGATTGTACTTGTTTGATGGGAAATTCGTTGTTGAGACGGTTGGTCTAGTCGATTCTTGATCCAAGTTTAGAGAGAATTTTGGAAGGTGATTCCCCTTCACTTTCTAATGTCGTTGAACTCAGCGTCGAGTGAGAATTCGTCTGAGTAGCGGTAAAATCCGATGAGGCTGGACTGAACTCGTAGCGTAGAGATAATGAAACTGGTCTAGACTCGCTATGTAGAGATAATGAACTGGACCAGACTCGCGGCGTAGAGATGATGGTACTGGACTGGACTCGCGTTGGTTACATTGTAAAAATCGGATGTCGACTGACTGACTGGACTGAGCTGGCGTTGGTTACATTGTAGAAATTGGATGTCGACTAAGTAACTGAACTGAGCTCGCGTTGGTTACATTGTAGAAATTGGATGTCGACTAAGTGACTGAACTCACGTTGGTTACATTGTAGAAATTGCACGTTGACTACTAACTGAACTGATCTCTATTGGAACTTCCGCTTCTTATAGAACTTTGAATGGTCACCTATGGTGGGAGTAAAAAACAAAGTGTACCACCTTTTCCATATTTGGTAATAAGATCGGATGAGTTGCCTTCTCTGATGACTCGTGCTCCAATGAAATTTATTACCTGGCACTAATGTCGCAGTCTATTTTATCTGTTATTCGATTCTAACGAAAAGGTCAACTACTGTGGAAGTAAAAACAAGGTGTATCATCTTTTCCATATTTGGTATTAAAGATCGGATGAGTTGCCTTCTCTGATCACTTATGCTTCGATGAAATTTATTACCTGGCATTAGTGTTACAGTCATATATATCAAGTCTATTTTATCTGTTATTCGATTCTAACGAAAAGGTCAACTACTGTGGATGTAAAAACAAGGTGTACGATCTTTTCCATGTTTTGGTGTTGAAGCTTAAAGTCGAATGAGTTGCCTTCGCCGATGAGTCACGTTCCGATGAAGTTTATTACTTGGCGTTAATGTCACAGCCAAATATATCTATTTAGATTTGCCTTTCGATTTTAACGATCTTCCTATTTCTTGTTAGATCTTGCTGTTGAGTCAATATAATCAAGGACGTGGTAATGTTGCCTTGATCCCTTCATTGGTTACTTAATTTGTTTATTACTCTAGGTGGTAGAGTCGCGGAACGTGACACCTCCCCCCTTAATTCGAACGCGGGGAGTTAATGATCCGCAATCGAAACTTCGGTAGAAGAATACATTTTTAATCCAAGATGCTTACTCAATCAAGAACATATTTTCAATTTAATTTAACAATTCATAACATAAAACTTTCGTTTATACGTAATTATAGGAATTAACATTTTAGATTATTGTTGCGAATTAAAAATTTATAACAAGTTTTACATAAATGCATAGTAATAACAGAGGATACAATTCTGGAAATATCACAATCATTGATTACATATGTTATAGTGGTAATTAGGTAATTTGACAATTTTTTTTGATTGATAATAATTATTCAAACTTCACAACATAATGATTGTTGATGAAAAGAAGACCAAAAATTGTAAAATAGTAAAGAGTAATTTCGAAGAATTACGATCGTTAATGTATATATTAGTAAAAATAAAATCTGGAAAGAATTATAAATTATTGATTATACATAAAAAGAGATTGACATATATAATATTAATAGAGATGAAAAAAATATTAGGATCATTGATTACATATATTAATTAATAGACGTCGTAACTTGGTACATTAAAGAGAAAAATTTGGTTAAGTCTGAAATTGATTTCTTCAAAACATGGCATTGCGATTGCTTATTATTACTTTTACAGGTTTCTGAAAATTAATTTTATGAACTTCAATTTGATTAGTGTATTATTAAATAAATAAAATGATCACAAGAAAAACAATTTTACATAATAACAGGGTAATACATTTTCCTAAATTCTTGTACTTTTAATTGTTTTTCTAATCTTTCTTTTAAAATTAATAGAGTTATTTGTGCATGAAACATGAAGAATAGTAATTATTTAATTTCTAATTGTTGCACATTAATTTCGATTGGAAAAGCAATTTGTACATTAACAATTTTGTAACGCTATCGCACAGTTTACATGTACAGATTCAATATTTGTAGAAACTGTTTTTCCAATAGGATGGGAATCAAGAAAAGTCCCCTTGATGGAAGAAAAAACAAAATTGAAATTATATTTATGATGGCACCAATTATGAAGTGCTTATTTATTCTTGTCAGAAAAAGTCTTTTTTTTCATCCAAAAAAGAAGAAAAATGCAAATATTTCTATATTTTTCTTTAAGCGATAAAATAAAATGTTGATTCGAATGAAAACTAGCATTTGTCTTAATAAAAAGGTTATTAGTTTGTTTTTTAAATAGTCAATGAACAAAAACAAAAATGATTGAATCAAATGTAAAGAAAGCATTCATAAGAATTTTAAGGAGGTATAATTTTTTGTGATGATATTATATTTTTATATCGTGACATGTTTCCGTACATGTTCCTTGTTACATTGACCCACAGTTATAATTCTGTAATATTTATTTTGGCTTGGGGTCAGCTTAGTTTCTAATTATTTATGTCATCGAGGACATAAACATTAGGAAGGCAAACGTTTCGGCCACAGATGGGGGCCCTCTTCAGTGCCAATTAGCTTAATTGTAACCTTTAAATATTTATTAACTAATACATGCAATTAAGAAATATATGGTATTTTTTGTTTTTTTGTTTTTTTTTCTTTTGCTTATTAATTAAAAATAGAGTAAACATGCAGAAAAACTTATGAGTAAGCGAGTTTCTAGGTGTGAAGAACAAGGCCGTTCCAAAGACTGCTCCAACAAGTAATCCTCTCCCACAGGAACCGTGAAAAATGCGGCCGCGGAACGCCCTCCCTCAAGGGCACATATATAAACACAATTATTTCAAACCAGAAAGAAACAACACACGGGAGAATATAACGTGGGTCCTTGGTAAAGCACGCACAGCAAACCACACATATGCACGAGCACCAGAAGTAAAGGACACTGAAGTTAAAACAATCAGAACATTGCAATTGGTACAGAAAAATTTTTATTTATTTTCTCAAAAACCACAGAGATGACAGACGGATGTAAGTCCACCACTCTGCCACATGGCTAGAAGAAAACTGATTTGGGAATAACATGTGTTTAGGAAGACAAGTGTTCAGAGTTTGACGTATATGGAGAGCATTTTCCATGATAGGTCAGGTTCCAACACCAAGGGTTATACACAGTCAAAATTTACTTTAATGTCCCCGGCACTTGAGATTCAAATGTGCTCAAGCGTCCAAGGAAAGCAAACCCCTACCACGTGTTCGAAGAATTCTGTAAGGAAAGGCACTCAATACGGTCCCGGCGTCGTAAAAATTATACACATTTTTGTGGATATAGAAAGTAAAATGCAGCTAAGGTGGAAATTCACGAAAAATTAATTTCCTGGTTTTTCGAAACCTCTGATTCTTAATAACTGGAACCCGGAAAAATACAATATTAAGTTTATAAGTATGATGTCCGAGTTTTTCGGATTATAAGACTGCTGTAAGTGGTAAAATATTACGCGAGCTATTCAAACTCTGATTTGAATAGAGAGATCAATTAATACGGTAGCACTACGGATTCTGAGACTAATAAAAAGTTGCAAAGTGATGCGCGAGCACTTCAGACTCTGACTTTAAGTGAGGTGGCCAAGTAATGCGCGAGTTCTTGGGAGTATGAGAATTTTTATAAAGTGGCCAAGTAATACGCGAGATTTCCGGACTCTGACTTTAAGTAAGGTGGCCAAGTAATGCGCGAATTCTTAGGAGTATAAGAATTGTTATAAAGTGGCCAACTAATACGCGAGATTTCCGGACTCTGACTTAAAGTAAAGTGGCCAAGTAATGCGCGAGTTCTTAGGATTATAAGAATTTTTCTAAAGTGGCCAAGTAATACGCGAGATTTCCGGACTCTGACTTTAAATAAGGTGGCCAAGTAATGCGCGAGTTCTTAGGAGTATAAGAGTTTTTATAAGTAGCCAAGTAATACGCGAGTTAAACGAAGTCTGTCTTAAAAAGAGTGGCCAAGTAATGCGCGAATTCTTAGGAGTATAAGAATTGTTATAAAGTGGCCAACTAATACGCGAGATTTCCGGACTCTGACTTAAAGTAAAGTGGCCAAGTAATGCGCGAGTTCTTAGGATTATAAGAATTTTTCTAAAGTGGCCAAGTAATACGCGAGATTTCCGGACTCTGACTTTAAATAAGGTGGCCAAGTAATGCGCGAATTCTTAGGAGTATAAGAATTTTTCTAAAGTGGCCAAGTAATACGCGAGATTTCCGGACTCTGACCTTAAGTAAGGTGGCCAAGTAATGCGCGAGTTCTTAGGAGTATAAGAATTTTTATAAGTGGCCAACTAATACGCGAGATTTCCGGACTCTGACTTTAAATAAGGTGGCCAAGTAATGCGCGAATTCTTAGGAGTATAAGAATTGTTATAAAGTGGCCAAGTAATACGCGAGATTTCCGGACTCTGACTTTAAATGAGGTGGCCAAGTAATGCGCGAATTCTTAGGAGTATAAGAATTTTTCTAAAGTGGCCAAGTAATACGCGAGATTTCCGGACTCTGACCTTAAGTAAGGTGGCCAAGTAATGCGCGAGTTCTTAGGAGTATAAGAATTTTTATAAGAGGCCAACTAATACGCGAGATTTCCGGACTCTGACTTTAAATAAGGTGGCCAAGTAATGCGCGAGTTCTTAGGATTATAAGAATTTTTCTAAAGTGGCCAAGTAATACGCGAGATTTCCGGACTCTGACTTTAAATAAGGTGGCCAAGTAATGCGCGAGTTCTTAGGAGTATAAGAGTTTTTATAAGTAGCCAAGTAATACGCGAGTTAAACGAAGTCTGTCTTAAAAAGAGTGGCCAAGTAATGCGCGAATTCTTAGGAGTATAAGAATTGTTATAAAGTGGCCAACTAATACGCGAGATTTCCGGACTCTGACTTAAAGTAAAGTGGCCAAGTAATGCGCGAGTTCTTAGGATTATAAGAATTTTTCTAAAGTGGCCAAGTAATACGCGAGATTTCCGGACTCTGACTTTAAATAAGGTGGCCAAGTAATGCGCGAATTCTTAGGAGTATAAGAATTTTTATAAAGTGGCCAAGTAATACGCGAATTCATAGGAGTATAAGAATTTTTCTAAAGTGGTCAAGTAGTACGCGAGATTTCCGGACTCTGACTTTAAGTAAGGTGGCCAAGTAATGCGCGAGTTCTTAGGAGTATAAGAATTTTTATAAGAGGCCAACTAATACGCGAGATTTCCGGACTCTGACCTTAAATAAGGTGGCCAAGTAATGCGCGAATTCTTAGGAGTATAAGAATTGTTATAAAGTGGCCAAGTAATACGCGAGATTTCCGGACTCTGACTTTAAATAAGGTGGCCAAGTAATGCGCGAATTCTTAGGAGTATAAGAATTTTTCTAAAGTGGCCAAGTAATACGCGAGATTTCCGGACTCTGACCTTAAGTAAGGTGGCCAAGTAATGCGCGAGTTCAATGGACCTCATGACTGATATAAATACATAAGTGGCCTCGTAATACGCGAGTTAGACGAAGCCTGTCCTGAAAAGAGTGGCCAAATAATGCGCGAGATTTCCGGACTCTGACTTTAAGTAAGGTGGCCAAGTAATGCGCGAGTTCTTCTGAGTATAAGAATTTTTATAAGTAGCCAAGTAATACGCGAGTTACACGAAGTCTGTCTTGAAAAGAGTGGCCAAGTAATGCGTGAATTCTTAGGAGTATAAGAATTGTTATAAAGTGGCCAACTAATACGCGAGATTTCCGGACTCTGACTAGAACTAAAGTGGCCAAGTAATGCGCGAGTTCTTAGAAGTATAAGAATTTTTACAAGTGGCCAACTAATACGCGAGTTAAACGAAGTCTGTCTTGAAAAGAGTGGCCAAGTAATGCGCGAATTCTTAGGAGTAAGAGAATTTTTATAAAGTGGCCAAGTAATACGTGAAAATTCCGTACTCTGACTTAAAGTAAAGTGGCCAAGTAATGCGCGAGTTCTTAGGAGTGTAAGAATTTTTATAAAGTGGCCAAGTAATACGCGAATTCATAGGAGTATAAGAATTTTTCTAAAGTGGTCAAGTAGTACGCGAGATTTCCGGACTCTGACTTTAAGTAAGGTGGCCAAGTAATGCGCGAGTTCTTAGGAGTATAAGAATTTTTATAAGTAGCCAAGTAATACCCCAGTATAACGAACGCAGTAATAAAAAGAGTGGCCAAGTAATGCGCGAATTCTTAGGAGTATAAGAATTTTTCTAAAGTGGCCAAGTAATACGCGAGATTTCCGGACTCTGACTTTAAATAAGGTGGCCAAGTAATGCGCGAATTCTTAGGAGTATAAGAATTTTTCTAAAGTGGTCAAGTAGTACGCGAGATTTCCGGACTCTGACTTTAAGTAAGGTGGCCAAGTAATGCGCGAGTTCTTAGGAGTATAAGAGTTTTTATAAGTAGCCAAGTAATACGCGAGTTAAACGAAGTCTGTCTTAAAAAGAGTGGCCAAGTAATGCGCGAATTCTTAGGAGTATAAGAATTGTTATAAAGTGGCCAACTAATACGCGAGATTTCCGGA
Source organism: Diplolepis rosae (assembly GCA_030998225.1). NCBI lineage: Eukaryota > Metazoa > Arthropoda > Insecta > Hymenoptera > Diplolepididae > Diplolepis > Diplolepis rosae. Next base: position 499,739 of record JAPYXD010000442.1, read on the forward strand.
CTCTGACTTAAAGTAAAGTGGCCAAGTAATGCGCGAGTTCTTAGGATTATAAGAATTTTTCTAAAGTGGCCAAGTAATACGCGAGATTTCCGGACTCTGACTTTAAATAAGGTGGCCAAGTAATGCGCGAATTCTTAGGAGTATAAGAACTTTTATAAAGTGGCCAAGTAATACGCGAGATTTCCGGACTCTGACCTTAAGTAAGGTGGCCAAGTAATGCGCGAGTTCAATGGACCTCATGACTGATATAAATACATAAGTGGCCTCGTAATACGCGAGTTAGACGAAGCCTGTCCTGAAAAGAGTGGCCAAATAATGCGCGAGATTTCCGGGCTCTGACTTTAAGTAAGGTGGCCAAGTAATGCGCGAGTTCTTCTGAGTATAAGAATTTTTATAAGTAGCCAAGTAATACGCGAGTTACACGAAGTCTGTCTTGAAAAGAGTGGCCAAGTAATGCGCGAATTCTTAGGAGTATAAGAATTGTTATAAAGTGGCCAACTAATACGCGAGATTTCCGGACTCTGACTAGAACTAAAGTGGCCAAGTAATGCGCGAGTTCTTAGAAGTATAAGAATTTTTACAAGTGGCCAACTAATACGCGAGTTAAACGAAGACTGTCTTGAAAAGAGTGGCCAAGTAATGCGCGAATTCTTAGGAGTATAAGAATTGTTATAAAGTGGCCAACTAATACGCGAGATTTCCGGACTCTGACTTAAAGTAAAGTGGCCAAGTAATGCGCGAGTTCTTAGGATTATAAGAATTTTTCTAAAGTGGCCAAGTAATACGCGAGATTTCCGGACTCTGACTTTAAATAAGGTGGCCAAGTAATGCGCGAATTCTTAGGAGTATAAGAATTTTTATAAAGTGGCCAAGTAATACGCGAGATTTCCGGACTCTGACCTTAAGTAAGGTGGCCAAGTAATGCGCGAGTTCAATGGACCTCATGACTGATATAAATACATAAGTGGCCTCGTAATACGCGAGTTAGACGAAGCCTGTCCTGAAAAGAGTGGCCAAATAATGCGCGAGATTTCCGGACTCTGACTTTAAGTAAGGTGGCCAAGTAATGCGCGAGTTCTTCTGAGTATAAGAATTTTTATAAGTAGCCAATTAAAACGCGGGTTACACGAAGAATGTAATGAAAATAGTGGCCAAGTAATGCGCGAATTCTTAGGAGTATAAGAATTGTTATAAAGTGGCCAACTAATACGCGAGATTTCCGGACTCTGACTAGAACTAAAGTGGCCAAGTAATGCGCGAGTTCTTAGAAGTATAAGAATTTTTACAAGTGGCCAACTAATACGCGAGTTAAACGAAGTCTGTCTTGAAAAGAGTGGCCAAGTAATGCGCGAATTCTTAGGAGTAAGAGAATTTTTATAAAGTGGCCAAGTAATACGTGAAAATTCCGTACTCTGACTTAAAGTAAAGTGGCCAAGTAATGCGCGAGTTCTTAGGAGTATAAGAATTTTTATAAAGTGGCCAAGTAATACGCGAATTCATAGGAGTATAAGAATTTTTCTAAAGTGGTCAAGTAGTACGCGAGATTTCCGGACTCTGACTTTAAGTAAAGTGGCCAAGTAATGCGCGAGTTCTTAGGATTATAAGAATTTTTCTAAAGTGGCCAAGTAATACGCGAGATTTCCGGACTCTGACTTTAAATAAGGTGGCCAAGTAATGCGCGAATTCTTAGGAGTATAAGAATTTTTCTAAAGTGGCCAAGTAATACGCGAGATTTCCGGACTCTGACCTTAAGTAAGGTGGCCAAGTAATGCGCGAGTTCAATGGACCTCATGACAGGTATAAATACATAAGTGGCCTCGTAATACGCGAGTTAGACGAAGCCTGTCCTGAAAAGAGTGGCCAAATAATGCGCGAGATTTCCGGACTCTGACTTTAAGTAAGGTGGCCGAGTAATGCTCGAGTTCTTCTGAGTATAAGAATTTTTATAAGTAGCCAAGTAATACGCGAGTTACACGAAGTCTGTCTTGAAAAGAGTGGCCAAGTAATGCGTGAATTCTTAGGAGTATAAGAATTGTTATAAAGTGGCCAACTAATAAGCGAGATTTCCGGACTCTGACTAGAACTAAAGTGGCCAAGTAATGCGCGAGTTCTTAGAAGTATAAGAATTTTTACAAGTGGCCAACTAATACGCGAGTTAAACGAAGTCTGTCTTGAAAAGAGTGGCCAAGTAATGCGCGAATTCTTAGGAGTAAGAGAATTTTTATAAAGTGGCCAAGTAATACGTGAAAATTCCGTACTCTGACTTAAAGTAAAGTGGCCAAGTAATGCGCGAGTTCTTAGGAGTGTAAGAATTTTTATAAAGTGGCCAAGTAATACGCGAATTCATAGGAGTATAAGAATTTTTCTAAAGTGGTCAAGTAGTACGCGAGATTTCCGGACTCTGACTTTAAGTAAGGTGGCCAAGTAATGCGCGAGTTCTTAGGAGTATAAGAATTTTTATAAGTAGCCAAGTAATACGCGAGTTAAACGAAGTCTGTCTTAAAAAGAGTGGCCAAGTAATGCGCGAATTCTTAGGAGTAAGAGAATTGTTATAAAGTGGCCAACTAATACGCGAGATTTCCGGACTCTGACTTAAAGTAAAGTGGCCAAGTAATGCGCGAGTTCTTAGGATTATAAGAATTTTTCTAAAGTGGCCAAGTAATACGCGAGATTTCCGGACTCTGACTTTAAATAAGGTGGCCAAGTAATGCGCGAATTCTTAGGAGTATAAGAATTTTTATAAAGTGGCCAAGTAATACGCGAATTCATAGGAGTATAAGAATTTTTATAAAGTGGCCAAGTAGTACGCGAGATTTCCGGACTCTGACTTTAAGTAAGGTGGCCAAGTAATACGCGAGTTCTTAGGAGTATAAGAATTTTTATAAGTAGCCAAGTAATACGCGAGATTTCCGGACTCTGACTTTAAATAAGGTGGCCAAGTAATGCGCGAATTCTTAGGAGTATAAGAATTGTTATAAAGTGGCCAACTAATACGCGAGATTTCCGGACTCTGACTTAAAGTAAAGTGGCCAAGTAATGCGCGAGTTCTTAGGATTATAAGAATTTTTCTAAAGTGGCCAAGTAATACGCGAGATTTCCGGACTCTGACTTTAAATAAGGTGGCCAAGTAATGCGCGAATTCTTAGGAGTATAAGAATTTTTCTAAAGTGGCCAAGTAATACGCGAGTTAAACGAAGTCTGTCTTGAAAAGAGTGGCCAAGTAATGCGCGAATTCTTAGGAGTAAGAGAATTGTTATAAAGTGGCCAAGTAATACGCGAGATTTCCGGACTCTGACCTTAAGTAATGAGGCCAACTAATGCGCGAGTTCTTAGGATTATAAGAATTTTCCTAAAGTGGCCAAGTAATACGCGAGATTTCCGGACTCTGACTTTAAGTAAGGAGGCCAAGTAATGCGTGAATTCTTAGGAGTATAAGAATTTTTCTAAAGTGGCCAAGTAATACGCGAGATTTCCGGACTCTGACCTTAAGTAAGGTGGCCAAGTAATGCGCGAGTTCAATGGACCACAGGACTGATATAAATACATAAGTGGTCTCGTAATACGCGAGTTAAACGAAGTCTGTCTTGAAAAGAGTGGCCAAGTAATGCGCGAATTCTTAGGAGTGTAAGAATTGTTATAAAGTGGCCAACTAATACGCGAGATTTCCGAACTCTGACTAGAACTAAAGTGGCCAACTAATACGCGAGTTAAACGAAGTCTGTCCTGAAAAGAGTGGCCAAGTAATGCGCGAATTCTTAGGAGTAAGAGAATTTTTATAAAGTGGCCAAGTAATACGTGAAAATTCCGTACTCTGACTTAAAGTAAAGTGGCCAAGTAATGCGCGAGTTCTTAGGAGTGTAAGAATTTTTATAAAGTGGCCAAGTAATACGCGAATTCATAGGAGTATAAGAATTTTTCTAAAGTGGTCAAGTAGTACGCGAGATTTCCGGACTCTGACTTTAAGTAAGGTGGCCAAGTAATGCGCGAGTTCTTAGGAGTATAAGAATTTTTATAAGTAGCCAAGTAATACGCGAGTTAAACGAAGTCTGTCTTAAAAAGAGTGGCCAAGTAATGCGCGAATTCTTAGGAGTATAAGAATTTTTCTAAAGTGGCCAAGTAATACGCGAGATTTCCGGACTCTGACCTTAAGTAATGTGGCCAAGTAATGCGCGAGTTCTTAGGATTATAAGAATTTTTCTAAAGTGGCCAAGTAATACGCGAGATTTCCGGACTCTGACTTTAAATAAGGTGGCCAAGTAATGCGCGAATTCTTAGGAGTATAAGAATTTTTCTAAATTCAACAAGAGATAAGCGATATTTCCCGACTATGAACTTAAGTAAGGTGGCCAATTAATCCGCGAGTTCAATGGACCACAGGACTGATATAAATACATAAGTGGTGTCGTAATACGCGAGTTACACGAAGTCTGTCTTGAAAAGAGTGTCCAAGTAATGCGCGAATTTTTAGGAGTGTAAGAATTTTTATAAAGTGGCCAAGTAATGCGCGAGATTTCCGTACTCTCACTGAAAGTAAAGTGGCCAAGTAATGCGCGAGTTCTTAGGATTCTAAGAATTTTCCTAAAGTGGCCAAGTAATACGCGAGATTTCCGGACTCTGACTTTAAATAAGGTGGCCAAGTAATGCGCGAATTCTTAGGAGTATAAGAATTTTTCTAAAGTGGCCAAGTAATACGCGAGATTTCCGGACTCTGACCTTAAGTAAGGTGGCCGAGTAATGCGCGAGTTCAATGGACCACAGGACTGATATAAATACATAAGTGGTCTCGTAATACGCGAGTTAAACGAAGTCTGTCTTGAAAAGAGTGGCCAAGTAATGCGCGCATTCTTAGGAGTGTAAGAATTGTTATAAAGTGGCCAACTAATACGCGAGATTTCCGGACTCTGACTTAAAGTAAAGTGGCCAAGTAATGCGCGAGTTCTTAGGATTATAAGAATTTTTCTAAAGTGGCCAAGTAATACGCGAATTCATAGGAGTATAAGAAATTTTCTAAAGTGGCCAAGTAGTGCGCGAGATTTCCGGACTCTGACTTTAAGTAAGGTGGCCAAGTAATACGCGAGTTAAACGAAGTCTGTCTTGAAAAGAGTGGCCAAGTAATGCGCGAATTCTTAGGAGTAAGAGAATTTTTATAAAGTGGCCAAGTAATACGTGAAAATTCCGTACTCTGACTTAAAGTAAAGTGGCCAAGTAATGCGCGAGTTCTTAGGAGTATAAGAATTTTTATAAGTGGCCAAGTAATACGCGAGTTAAACGAAGTCTGTCTTGAAAAGAGTGGCCAAGTAATGCGCGAATTTTTAGGAGTATAAGAATTGTTATAAAGTGGCCAACTAATACGCGAGATTTCCGGACTCTGACTTAAAGTAAAGTGGCCAAGTAATGCGCGAGTTCTTAGGATTATAAGAATTTTTCTAAAGTGGCCAAGTAATACGCGAGATTTCCGGACTCTGACTTTAAATAAGGTGGCCAAGTAATGCGCGAATTCTTAGGAGTATAAGAATTGTTATAAAGTGGCCAAGTAATACGCGAATTCATAGGAGTATAAGAATTTTTCTAAAGTGGCCAAGTAGTACGCGAGATTTCCGGACTCTGACTTTAAGTAAGGTGGCCAAGTAATACGCGAGTTCTTAGGAGTATAAGAATTTTTATAAGAGGCCAACTAGTACGCGAAATTTCCGGACTCTGACTTTAAATAAGGTGGCCAAGTAATGCGCGAATTCTTAGGAGTATAAGAATTGTTATAAAGTGGCCAACTAATACGCGAGATTTCCGGACTCTGACTTAAAGTAAAGTGGCCAAGTAATGCGCGAGTTCTTAGGATTATAAGAATTTTTCTAAAGTGGCCAAGTAATACGCGAGATTTCCGGACTCTGACTTTAAATAAGGTGGCCAAGTAATGCGCGAATTCTTAGGAGTATAAGAATTTTTCTAAAGTGGCCAAGTAATACGCGAGATTTCCGGACTCTGACCTTAAGTAAGGTGGCCAAGTAATGCGCGAGTTCAATGGACCTCATGACTGATATAAATACATAAGTGGCCTCGTAATACGCGAGTTAGACGAAGCCTGTCCTGAAAAGAGTGGCCAAATAATGCGCGAGATTTCCGGACTCTGACTTTAAGTAAGGTGGCCAAGTAATGCGCGAGTTCTTCTGAGTATAAGAATTTTTATAAGTAGCCAAGTAATACGCGAGTTACACGAAGTCTGTCTTGAAAAGAGTGGCCAAGTAATGCGTGAATTCTTAGGAGTATAAGAATTGTTATAAAGTGGCCAACTAATACGCGAGATTTCCGGACTCTGACTAGAACTAAAGTGGCCAAGTAATGCGCGAGTTCTTAGAAGTATAAGAATTTTTACAAGTGGCCAACTAATACGCGAGTTAAACGAAGTCTGTCTTGAAAAGAGTGGCCAAGTAATGCGCGAATTCTTAGGAGTAAGAGAATTTTTATAAAGTGGCCAAGTAATACGTGAAAATTCCGTACTCTGACTTAAAGTAAAGTGGCCAAGTAATGCGCGAGATTTCCGGACTCTGACTTTAAGTAAGGTGGCCAAGTAATGCGCGAGTTCTTCTGAGTATAAGAATTTTTATAAGTAGCCAAGTAATACGCGAGTTACACGAAGTCTGTCTTGAAAAGAGTGGCCAAGTAATGCGTGAATTCTTAGGAGTATAAGAATTGTTATAAAGTGGCCAAATAATACGCGAGATTTCCGGACTCTGACTTAAAGTAAAGTGGCCAAGTAATGCGCGAGTTCTTAGGATTATAAGAATTTTTCTAAAGTGGCCAAATAATACGCGAGATTTCCGGACTCTGACTTTAAATAAGGTGGCCAAGTAATGCGCGAATTCTTAGGAGTATAAGAATTTTTATAAAGTGGCCAAGTAATACGCGAGATTTCCGGACTCTGACCTTAAGTAAGGTGGCCAAGTAATGCGCGAGTTCAATGGACCACAGGACTGATATAAATACATAAGTGGTCTCGTAATACGCGAGTTAAACGAAGTCTGTCTTGAAAAGAGTGGCCAAGTAATGCGCGAATTCTTAGGAGTATAAGAATTGTTATAAAGTGGCCAACTAATACGCGAGATTTCCGGACTCTGACTAGAACTAAAGTGGCCAAGTAATGCGCGAGTTCTTAGAAGTATAAGAATTTTTACAAGTGGCCAACTAATACGCGAGTTAAACGAAGACTGTCTTGAAAAGAGTGGCCAAGTCATGCGCGAATTCTTAGGAGTAAGAGAATTGTTATAATGTGGCCAAGTAATACGTGAAAATTCCGGACTCTGACTTAAAGTAAAGTGGCCAACTAATACGCGAGATTTCCGGACTCTGACTTAAAGTAAAGTGGCCAAGTAATGCGCGAGTTCTTAGGATTATAAGAATTTTTCTAAAGTGGCCAAGTAATACGCGAGATTTCCGGACTCTGACTTTAAATAAGGTGGCCAAGTAATGCGCGAATTCTTAGGAGTATAAGAATTTTTCTAAAGTGGCCAAGTAATACGCGAGATTTCCGGACTCTGACCTTAAGTAAGGTGGCCAAGTAATGCGCGAGTTCAATGGACCTCATGACTGATATAAATACATAAGTGGCCTCGTAATACGCGAGTTAGACGAAGCCTGTCCTGAAAAGAGTGGCCAAATAATGCGCGAGATTTCCGGACTCTGACTTTAAGTAAGGTGGCCAAGTAATGCGCGAGTTCTTAGGAGTATAAGAATTTTTATAAGTAGCCAAGTAATACGCGAGTTAAACGAAGTCTGTCTTAAAAAGAGTGGCCAAGTAATGCGCGAATTCTTAGGAGTGTAAGAATTTTTATAAAGTGGCCAAGTAGTACGCGAGATTTCCGGACTCTGACTTTAAATAAGGTGGCCAAGTAATGCGCGAGATTTCCGTACTCTGACTTTAAGTAAGGTGGCCAAATAATGCGCTAATTCTTAGGAGTATAAGAATTTTTATAAAGTGGCCAAGTAATACGCGAATTCATAGGAGTATAAGAATTTTTCTAAAGTGGCCAAGTAATACGCGAGATTTCCGGACTCTGACTTTAAATAAGGTGGCCAAGTAATGCGCGAATTCTTAGGAGTATAAGAATTGTTATAAAGTGGCCAACTAATACGCGAGATTTCCGGACTCTGACTTAAAGTAAAGTGGCCAAGTAATGCGCGAGTTCTTAGGATTATAAGAATTTTTCTAAAGTGGCCAAGTAATACGCGAGATTTCCGGACTCTGACTTTAAATAAGGTGGCCAAGTAATGCGCGAATTCTTAGGAGTATAAGAATTTTTCTAAAGTGGCCAAGTAATACGCGAGATTTCTGGACTCTGACCTTAAGTAAGGTGGCCAAGTAATGCGCGAGTTCTATGGACCTTATGACTGATATAAATACATAAGTGGCCTCGTAATACGCGAGTTAGACGAAGCCTGTCCTGAAAAGAGTGGCCAAATAATGCGCGAGATTTCCGGACTCTGACTTTAAGTAAGGTGGCCAAGTAATGCGCGAGTTCTTAGGAGTATAAGAATTTTTATAAGTAGCCAAGTAATACGCGAGTTAAACGAAGTCTGTCTTAAAAAGAGTGGCCAAGTAATGCGCGAATTCTTAGGAGTATAAGAATTGTTATAAAGTGGCCAACTAATACGCGAGATTTCCGGACTCTGACTTAAAGTAAAGTGGCCAAGTAATGCGCGAGTTCTTAGGATTATAAGAATTTTTCTAAAGTGGCCAAGTAATACGCGAGATTTCCGGGCTCTGACTTAAAATAAGGTGGCCAAGTAATGCGCGAGTTCTTAGGAGTATAAGAGTTTTTATAAGTAGCCAAGTAATACGCGAGTTAAACGAAGTCTGTCTTAAAAAGAGTGGCCAAGTAATGCGCGAATTCTTAGGAGTATAAGAATTGTTATAAAGTGGCCAACTAATACGCGAGATATCCGGACTCTGACTTAAAGTAAAGTGGCCAAGTAATGCGCGAGTTCTTAGGATTATAAGAATTTTTCTAAAGTGGCCAAGTAATACGCGAGATTTCCGGACTCTGACTTTAAATAAGGTGGCCAAGTAATGCGCGAATTCTTAGGAGTATAAGAATTTTTATAAAGTGGCCAAGTAATACGCGAATTCATAGGAGTATAAGAATTTTTCTAAAGTGGCCAAGTAGTACGCGAGATTTCCGGACTCTGACTTTAAATAAGGTGGCCAAGTAATGCGCGAATTCTTAGGAGTATAAGAATTGTTATAAAGTGGCCAACTAATACGCGAGATTTCCGGACTCTGACTTAAAGTAAAGTGGCCAAGTAATGCGCGAGTTCTTAGGATTATAAGAAGTTTTCTAAAGTGGCCAAGTAATACGCGAGATTTCCGGACTCTGACTTTAAATAAGGTGGCCAAGTAATGCGCGAATTCTTAGGAGTATAAGAATTTTTATAAAGTGGCCAAGTAATACGCGAATTCATAGGAGTATAAGAATTTTTCTAAAGTGGCCAAGTATTATGCGAGATTTCCGGATTCTGACTTTAAGTAAGGTGGCCAAGTAATACGCGAGTTCTTAGGAGTATAAGAATTATTATAAGAGGCCAACTAATACTCGAGATTTCCGGACACTGACATTAAATAAGGTGGCCAAGTACTGCGCGAATTCTTAGGAGTATAAGAATTGTTATAAAGTGGCCAACTAATACGCGAGATTTCCGGACTCTGACTTAAAGTAAAGTGGCCAAGTAATGCGCGAGTTCTTAGGATTATAAGAATTTTTCTAAAGTGGCCAAGTAATACGCGAGATTTCCGGACTCTGACTTTAAATAAGGTGGCCAAGTAATGCGCGAATTCTTAGGAGTATAAGAATTTTTCTAAAGTGGCCAAGTAATACGCGAGATTTCCGGACTCTGACCTTAAGTAAGGTGGCCAAGTAATGCGCGAGTTCAATGGACCTCATGACTGATATAAATACATAAGTGGCCTCGTAATACGCGAGTTAGACGAAGCCTGTCCTGAAAAGAGTGGCCAAATAATGCGCGAGATTTCCGGACTCTGACTTTAAGTAAGGTGGCCAAGTAATGCGCGAGTTCTTCTGAGTATAAGAATTTTTATAAGTAGCCAAGTAATACGCGAGTTACACGAAGTCTGTCTTGAAAAGAGTGGCCAAGTAATGCGTGAATTCTTAGGAGTATAAGAATTGTTATAAAGTGGCCAACTAATAAGCGAGATTTCCGGACTCTGACTAGAACTAAAGTGGCCAAGTAATGCGCGAGTTCTTAGAAGTATAAGAATTTTTACAAGTGGCCAACTAATACGCGAGTTAAACGAAGTCTGTCTTGAAAAGAGTGGCCAAGTAATGCGCGAATTCTTAGGAGTAAGAGAATTTTTATAAAGTGGCCAAGTAATACGTGAAAATTCCGTACTCTGACTTAAAGTAAAGTGGCCAAGTATTGCGCGAGATTTCCGGACTCTGACTTTAAGTAAGGTGGCCAAGTAATGCGCGAGTTCTTCTGAGTATAAGAATTTTTATAAGTAGCCAAGTAATACGCGAGTTACACGAAGTCTGTCTTGAAAAGAGTGGCCAAGTAATGCGCGAATTCTTAGGAGTATAAGAATTGTTATAAAGTGGCCAACTAATACGCGAGATTTCCGGACTCTGACTTAAAGTAAAGTGGCCAAGTAATGCGCGAGTTCTTAGGATTATAAGAATTTTTCTAAAGTGGCCAAGTAATACGCGAGATTTCCGGACTCTGACTTTAAATAAGGTGGCCAAGTAATGCGCGAATTCTTAGGAGTATAAGAATTTTTATAAAGTGGCCAAGTAATACGCGAGATTTCCGGACTCTGACCTTAAGTAAGGTGGCCAAGTAATGCGCGAGTTCAATGGACCACAGGACTGATATAAATACATAAGTGGTCTCGTAATACGCGAGTTAAACGAAGTCTGTCTTGAAAAGAGTGGCCAAGTAATGCGCGAATTCTTAGGAGTATAAGAATTTTTCTAAAGTGGTCAAGTAGTACGCGAGATTTCCGGACTCTGACTTTAAGTAAGGTGGCCAAGTAATGCGCGAGTTCTTAGGAGTATAAGAATTTTTATAAGTAGCCAAGTAATACGCGAGATTTCCGGACTCTGACTTTAAGTAAGGTGGCCAAGTAATGCGCGAGTTCTTAGGATTATAAGAATTTTTCTAAAGTGGCCAAGTAATACGCGAGATTTCCGGACTCTGACTTTAAGTAAGGTGGCCAAGTAATGCGCGAGTTCTTAGGAGTATAAGAATTTTTATAAGTAGCCAAGTAATACGCGAGATTTCCGGACTCTGACCTTAAGTAAGGTGGCCAAGTAATGCGCGAGTTCTTAGGATTATAAGAATTTTTCTAAAGTGGCCAAGTAATACGCGAGATTTCCGGACTCTGACTTTAAATAAGGTGGCCAAGTAATGCGCGAATTCTTAGGAGTATAAGAATTTTTATAAAGTGGCCAAGTAATACGCGAGATTTCCGGACTCTGACTTTAAATAAGGTGGCCAAGTAATGCGCGAATTCTTAGGAGTATAAGAATTTTTATAAAGTGGCCAAGTAATACGCGAGATTTCCGGAATTTGAACTTAAGTAAGGTGGCCAAGTAATGCGCGAGTTCAATGGACAACAGTACTCATATAAATACATAAGTTGTATCTTAATACGCGAGTTAAACGAAGTCTGTCTTGAAAAGAGTGTTCAAGTAATGCGCGAGTTCTTGGGAGTATCAGAATTTTTATAAGTAGCCAAGTAATGCGCGAGATTTCCGGACTCTGACTTAAAGTAAAGTGGCCAAGTAATGCGCGAGTTCTTAGGATTATAAGAATTTTCCTAAAGTGGCCAAGTAATACGCGAGATTTCCGGACTCTGACTTTAAATAAGGTGGCCAAGTAATGCGCGAATTCTTAGGAGTATAAGAATTTTTCTAAAGTGGCCAAGTAATACGCGAGATTTCCGGACTCTGACCTTAAGTAAGGTGGCCAAGTAATGCGCGAGTTCAATGGACCACAGGACTGATATAAATACATAAGTGGTCTCGTAATACGCGAGTTAAACGAAGTCTGTCTTGAAAAGAGTGGCCAAGTAATGCGCGAATTCTTAGGAGTATAAGAATTGTTATAAAGTGGCCAACTAATACGCGAGATTTCCGGACTCTGACTAGAACTAAAGTGGCCAAGTAATGCGCGAGTTCTTAGAAGTATAAGAATTTTTACAAGTGGCCAAGTAATACGCGAGTTAAACGAAGTCTGTCTTGAAAAGAGTGGCCAAGTAATGCGCGAATTCTTAGGAGTAAGAGAATTTTTATAAAGTGGCCAAGTAATACGTGAAAATTCCGTACTCTGACTTAAAGTAAAGTGGCCAAGTAATGCGCGAGTTCTTAGGAGTGTAAGAATTTTTATAAAGTGGCCAAGTAATACGCGAATTCATAGGAGTATAAGAATTTTTCTAAAGTGGTCAAGTAGTACGCGAGATTTCCGGACTCTGACTTTAAATAAGGTGGCCAAGTAATGCGCGAATTCTTAGGAGTATAAGAATTGTTATAAAGTGGCCAACTAATACGCAAGATTTCCGGACTCTGACTTAAAGTAAAGTGGCCAAGTAATGCGCGAGTTCTTAGGATTATAAGAATTTTTCTAAAGTGGCCAAGTAATACGCGAGATTTCCGGACTCTGACTTTAAATAAGGTGGCCAAGTAATGCGCGAATTCTTAGGAGTATAAGAATTTTTATAAAGTGGCCAAGTAATACGCGAGATTTCCGGGCTCTGACTTAAAATAAGGTGGCCAAGTAATGCGCGAGTTCTTAGGAGTATAAGAGTTTTTATAAGTAGCCCAGTAATACTCGAGGTAATAGAAGTCTGTCTTAAAAAGAGTGGCCAAGTAATGCGCGAATTGTTAGGAGTATAAGAATTGTTATAAAGTGGCCAACTAATACGCGAGATTTCCGGACTCTGACTTAAAGTAAAGTGGCCAAGTAATGCGCGAGTTCTTAGGATTATAAGAATTTTTCTAAAGTGGCCAAGTAATACGCGAGATTTCCGGACTCTGACTTTAAATAAGGTGGCCAAGTAATGCGCGAATTCTTAGGAGTATAAGAATTTTTATAAAGTGGCCAAGTAATACGCGAGATTTCCGGGCTCTGACTTAAAATAAGGTGGCCAAGTAATGCGCGAGTTCTTAGGAGTATAAGAATTTTTATAAGTAGCCAAGTAATACGCGAGTTAAACGAAGTCTGTCTTAAAAAGAGTGGCCAAGTAATGCGCGAATTCTTAGGAGTATAAGAATTGTTATAAAGTGGCCAACTAATACGCGAGATATCCGGACTCTGACTTAAAGTAAAGTGGCCAAGTAATGCGCGAGTTCTTAGGATTATAAGAATTTTTCTAAAGTGGCCAGGTAATACGCGAGATTTCCGGACTCTGACTTTAAGTAAGGTGGCCAAGTAATGCGCGAATTCTTAGGAGTATAAGAATTGTTATAAAGTGGCCAAGTAATACGCGAATTCATAGGAGTATAAGAATTTTTCTAAAGTGGTCAAGTAGTACGCGAGATTTCCGGACTCTGAATTTAAATAAGGTGGCCAAGTAATGCGCGAATTCTTAGGAGTATAAGAATTGTTATAAAGTGGCCAACTAATACGCGAGATTTCCGGACTCTGACTTAAAGTAAAGTGGCCAAGTAATGCGCGAGTTCTTAGGATTATAAGAAGTTTTCTAAAGTGGCCAAGTAATACGCGAGATTTCCGGACTCTGACTTTATTTAAGGTGGCCAAGTAATGCGCGAATTCTTAGGAGTCTAAGAATTTTTATAAAGTGGCCAAGTAATTCGCGAATTCTTAGGAGTATAAGAATTTTTCTAAAGTGGCCAAGTAGTACGCGAGATTTCCGGACTCTGACTTTAAGTAAGGTGGCCAAGTAATACGCGAGTTCTTAGGAGTATAAGAATTATTAGAATAGGCCAAAAAAAACGCGAGATTTCCGGACACTGACATTAATTAAGGTGGCCAAGTAATTCGCGAATTCTTAGGAGTATAAGAATTGTTATAAAGTGGCCAACTAATACGCGAGATTTCCGGACTCTGACTTAAAGTAAAGTGGCCAAGTAATGCGCGAGTTCTTAGGATTATAAGAATTTTTCTAAAGTGGCCAAGTAATACGCGAGATTTCCGGACTCTGACTTTAAATAAGGTGGCCAAGTAATGCGCGAATTCTTAGGAGTATAAGAATTTTTCTAAAGTGGCCAAGTAATACGCGAGATTTCCGGACTCTGACCTTAAGTAAGGTGGCCAAGTAATGCGCGAGTTCAATGGACCTCATGACTGATATAAATACATAAGTGGCCTCGTAATACGCGAGTTAGACGAAGCCTGTCCTGAAAAGAGTGGCCAAATAATGCGCGAGATTTCCGGACTCTGACTTTAAGTAAGGTGGCCAAGTAATGCGCGAGTTCTTCTGAGTATAAGAATTTTTATAAGTAGCCAAGTAATACGCGAGTTACACGAAGTCTGTCTTGAAAAGAGTGGCCAAGTAATGCGTGAATTCTTAGGAGTATAAGAATTGTTATAAAGTGGCCAACTAATACGCGAGATTTCCGGACTCTGACTAGAACTAAAGTGGCCAAGTAATGCGCGAGTTCTTAGAAGTATAAGAATTTTTACAAGTGGCCAACTAATACGCGAGTTAAACGAAGTCTGTCTTGAAAAGAGTGGCCAAGTAATGCGCGAATTCTTAGGAGTAAGAGAATTTTTATAAAGTGGCCAAGTAATACGTGAAAATTCCGGACTCTGACTTAAAGTAAAGTGGCCAAGTAATGCGCGAGATTTCCGGACTCTGACTTTAAGTAAGGTGGCCAAGTAATGCGCGAGTTCTTAGGAGTATAAGAATTTTTATAAGTAGCCAAGTAATACGCGAGATTTCCGGACTCTGACTTAAAGTAAAGTGGCCAAGTAATGCGCGAGTTCTTAGGAGTATAAGAATTGTTATAAAGTGGCCAACTAATACGCGAGATTTCCGGACTCTGACTTAAAGTAAAGTGGCCAAGTAATACGCGAGATTTCCGGACTCTGACTTTAAATAAGGTGGCCAAGTAATGCGCGAATTCTTAGGAGTATAAGAATTTTTCTAAAGTGGCCAAGTAATACGCGAGATTTCCGGACTCTGACCTTAAGTAAGGTGGCCAAGTAATGCGCGAATTCTTAGGAGTATAAGAATTTTTCTAAAGTGGCCAAGTAGTACGCGAGATTTCCGGACTCTGACTTTAAGTAAGGTGGCCAAGTAATACGCGAGTTCTTAGGAGTATAAGAATTTTTATAAGAGGCCAACTAATACGCGAGATTTCCGGACTCTGACCTTAAATAAGGTGGCCAAGTAATGCGCGAATTCTTAGGAGTATAAGAATTGTTATAAAGTGGCCAACTAATACGCGAGATTTCCGGACTCTGACTTAAAGTAAAGTGGCCAAGTAATGCGCGAGTTCTTAGGATTATAAGAATTTTTCTAAAGTGGCCAAGTAATACGCGAGATTTCCGGACTCTGACTTTAAATAAGGTGGCCAAGTAATGCGCGAATTCTTAGGAGTATAAGAATTTTTCTAAAGTGGCCAAGTAATACGCGAGATTTCCGGACTCTGACCTTAAGTAAAGTGGCCAAGTAATGCGCGAGTTCAATGGACCTCATGACTGATATAAATACATAAGTGGCCTCGTAATACGCGAGTTAGACGAAGCCTGTCCTGAAAAGAGTGGCCAAATAATGCGCGAGATTTCCGGACTCTGACTTTAAGTAAGGTGGCCAAGTAATGCGCGAGTTCTTCTGAGTATAAGAATTTTTATAAGTAGCCAAGTAATACGCGAGTTACACGAAGTCTGTCTTGAAAAGAGTGGCCAAGTAATGCGTGAATTCTTAGGAGTATAAGAATTGTTATAAAGTGGCCAACTAATACGCGAGATTTCCGGACTCTGACTAGAACTAAAGTGGCCAAGTAATGCGCGAGTTCTTAGGACAATGAGAATTTTTACAAGTGGCCAACTAATACGCGAGTTAAACGAAGTCTGTCTTGAAAAGAGTGGCCAAGTAATGCGCGAATTCTTAGGAGTAACAGAATTTTTATAAAGTGGCCAAGTAATACGTGAAAATTCCGTACTCTGACTTAAAGTAAAGTGGCCAAGTAATGCGCGAGATTTCCGGACGCTGACTTTAAGTAAGGTTGCCAAGTAATGCGCGAGTTCTTCTGAGTATAAGAATTTTTATAAGTAGCCAAGTAATACGCGAGTTACACAAAGTCTGTCTTGAAAAGAGTGGCCAAGTAATGCGCGAATTCTTAGGAGTATAAGAATTGTTATAAAGTGGCCAACTAATACGCGAGATTTCCGGACTCTGACTTAAAGTAAAGTGGCCAAGTAATGCGCGAGTTCTTAGGATTATAAGAATTTTTCTAAAGTGGCCAAATAATACCCGAGATTTCCGGACTCTGACTTTAAATAAGGTGGCCAAGTAATGCGCGAATTCTTAGGAGTGTAAGAATTTTTATAAAGTGGCCAAGTAATACGCGAGATTTCCGGACTCTGACCTTAAGTAAGGTGGCCAAGTAATGCGCGAGTTCAATGGACCACAGGACTGATATAAATACATAAGTGGTCTCGTAATACGCGAGTTAAACGAAGTCTGTCTTGAAAAGAGTGGCCAAGTAATGCGCGAATTCTTAGGAGTATAAGAATTGTTATAAAGTGGCCAACTAATACGCGAGATTTCCGGACTCTGACTAGAACTAAAGTGGCCAAGTAATGCGCGAGTTCTTAGAAGTATAAGAATTTTTACAAGTGGCCAACTAATACGCGAGTTAAACGAAGTCTGTCTTGAAAAGAGTGGCCAAGTAATGCGCGAATTCTTAGGAGTATAAGAATTGTTATAAAGTGGCCAACTAATACGCGAGATTTCCGGACTCTGACTAGAACTAAAGTGGCCAAGTAATGCGCGAGTTCTTAGAAGTATAAGAATTTTTACAAGTGGCCAACTAATACGCGAGTTAAACGAAGTCTGTCTTGAAAAGAGTGGCCAAGTAATGCGCGAATTCTTAGGAGTAAGAGAATTTTTATAAAGTGGCCAAGTAATACGTGAAAATTCCGTACTCTGACTTAAAGTAAAGTGGCCAAGTAATGCGCGAGTTCTTAGGAGTGTAAGAATTTTTATAAAGTGGCCAAGTAATACGCGAATTCATAGGAGTATAAGAATTTTTCTAAAGTGGTCAAGTAGTACGCGAGATTTCCGGACTCTGACCTTAAATAAGGTGGCCAAGTAATGCGCGAATTCTTAGGAGTATAAGAATTGTTATAAAGTGGCCAACTAATACGCGAGATTTCCGGACTCTGACTTAAAGTAAAGTGGCCAAGTAATGCGCGAGTTCTTAGGATTATAAGAATTTTTCTAAAGTGGCCAAGTAATACGCGAGATTTCCGGACTCTGACTTTAAATAAGGTGGCCAAGTAATGCGCGAATTCTTAGGAGTATAAGAATTTTTATAAAGTGGCCAAGTAATACGCGAGATTTCCGGGCTCTGACTTAAAATAAGGTGGCCAAGTAATGCGCGAGTTCTTAGGAGTATAAGAGTTTTTATAAGTAGCCAAGTAATACGCGAGTTAAACGAAGTCTGTCTTAAAAAGAGTGGCCAAGTAATGCGCGAATTCTTAGGAGTATAAGAATTGTTATAAAGTGGCCAACTAATACGCGAGATTTCCGGACTCTGACTTAAAGTAAAGTGGCCAAGTAATGCGCGAGTTCTTAGGATTATAAGAATTTTTCTAAAGTGGCCAAGTAATACGCGAGATTTCCGGACTCTGACTTTAAATAAGGTGGCCAAGTAATGCGCGAATTCTTAGGAGTATAAGAATTGTTATAAAGTGGCCAAGTAATACGCGAATTCATAGGAGTATAAGAATTTTTCTAAAGTGGCCAAGTAGTACGCGAGATTTCAGGACTCTGACTTTAAGTAAGGTGTCCAAGTAATACGCGAGTTCTTAGTAGTATAAGAATTTTTATACGAGGCCAACTAATACGCGAGATTTCCGGACTCTGACTTTAAATACTGTGGCCAAGTACTGCGCGAATTCTTAGGAGTATAAGAATTGTTATAAAGTGGCCAACTAATACGCGAGATTTCCGGACTCTGACTTAAAGTAAAGTGGCCAAGTAATGCGCGAGTTCTTAGGATTATAAGAATTTTTCTAAAGTGGCCAAGTAATACGCGAGATTTCCGGACTCTGACTTTAAATAAGGTGGCCAAGTAATGCGCGAATTCTTAGGAGTATAAGAATTTTTCTAAAGTGGCCAAGTAATACGCGAGATTTCCGGACTCTGACCTTAAGTAAGGTGGCCAAGTAATGCGCGAGTTCAATGGACCTCATGACTGATATAAATACATAAGTGGCCTCGTAATACGCGAGTTAGACGAAGCCTGTCCTGAAAAGAGTGGCCAAATAATGCGCGAGATTTCCGGACTCTGACTTTAAATAAGGTGGCCAAGTAATGCGCGAGTTCTTCTGAGTATAAGAATTTTTATAAGTAGCCAAGTAATACGCGAGTTACACGAAGTCTGTCTTGAAAAGAGTGGCCAAGTAATGCGTGAATTCTTAGGAGTATAAGAATTGTTATAAAGTGGCCAACTAATACGCGAGATTTCCGGACTCTGACTAGAACTAAAGTGGCCAAGTAATGCGCGAGTTCTTAGAAGTATAAGAATTTTTACAAGTGGCCAACTAATACGCGAGTTAAACGAAGTCTGTCTTGAAAAGAGTGGCCAAGTAATGCGCGAATTCTTAGGAGTAAGAGAATTTTTATAAAGTTGCCAAGTAATACGTGAAAATTCCGTACTCTGACTTAAAGTAAAGTGGCCAAGTAATGCGCGAGTTCTTAGGAGTGTAAGAATTTTTATAAAGTGGCCAAGTAATACGCGAATTCATAGGAGTATAAGAATTTTTCTAAAGTGGTCAAGTAGTACGCGAGATTTCCGGACTCTGACTTTAAGTAAGGTGGCCAAGTAATGCGCGAGTTCTTAGGAGTATAAGAATTTTTATAAGTAGCCAAGTAATACGCGAGTTAAACGAAGTCTGTCTTAAAAAGAGTGGCCAAGTAATGCGCGAATTCATAGGAGTATAAGAATTTTTCTAAAGTGGCCAAGTAATACGCGAGATTTCCGGACTCTGACTTTAAATAAGGTGGCCAAGTAATGCGCGAATTCTTAGGAGTATAAGAATTTTTCTAAAGTGGCCAAGTAATACGCGAGGTTTCCGGACTTTGACCTTAAGTAAGGTGGCCAAGTAATGCGCGAGTTCAATGGACCACAGGACTGATATAAATACATAAGTGGTCTCCTAATACGCGAGTTAAACGAAGTCTGTCTTGAAAAGAGTGGCCAAGTAATGAGCGAATTCTTAGGAGTAAGAGAATTGTTATAAAGTGGCCAACTAATACGCGAGTTAAACGAAGTCTGTCTTGAAAAGAGTGGCCAAGTAATGCGCGAATTCTTAGGAGTAAGAGAATTTTTATAAAGTGGCCAAGTAATACGTGAAAATTCCGTACTCTGACTTAAAGTAAAGTGGCCAAGTAATGCGCGAGTTCTTAGGAGTGTAAGAATTTTTATAAAGTGGCCAAGTAATACGCGAATTCATAGGAGTATAAGAATTTTTCTAAAGTGGCCAAATAGTACGCGAGATTTCCGGACTCTGACTTTAAGTAAGGTGGCCAAGTAATACGCGAGTTCTTAGGAGTATAAGAATTTTTATAAGAGGCCAACTAATACGCGAGATTTCCGGACTCTGACCTTAAATAAGGTGGCCAAGTAATGCGCGAATTCTTAGGAGTATAAGAATTGTTATAAAGTGGCCAACTAATACGCGAGATTTCCGGACTCTGACTTAAAGTAAAGTGGCCAAGTAATGCGCGAGTTCTTAGGATTATAAGAATTTTTCTAAAGTGGCCAAGTAATACGCGAGATTTCCGGACTCTGACTTTAAATAAGGTGGCCAAGTAATGCGCGAATTCTTAGGAGTATAAGAATTTTTCTAAAGTGGCCAAGTAATACGCGAGATTTCCGGACTCTGACCTTAAGTAAGGTGGCCAAGTAATGCGCGAGTTCAATGGACCTCATGACTGATATAAATACATAAGTGGCCTCGTAATACGCGAGTTAGACGAAGCCTGTCCTGAAAAGAGTGGCCAAATAATGCGCGAGATTTCCGGACTCTGACTTTAAGTAAGGTGGCCAAGTAATGCGCGAGTTCTTCTGAGTATAAGAATTTTTATAAGTAGCCAAGTAATACGCGAGTTACACGAAGTCTGTCTTGAAAAGAGTGGCCAAGTAATGCGTGAATTCTTAGGAGTATAAGAATTGTTATAAAGTGGCCAACTAATACGCGAGATTTCCGGACTCTGACTAGAACTAAAGTGGCCAAGTAATGCGCGAGTTCTTAGAAGTATAAGAATTTTTACAAGTGGCCAACTAATACGCGAGTTAAACGAAGTCTGTCTTGAAAAGAGTGGCCAAGTAATGCGCGTATTCTTAGTAGTTAGAGAATTTTTATATAGTTGCCAAGTAATACGTGAAAATTCCGTACTCTGACTTAAAGTAAAGTGGCCAAGTAATGCGCGAATTCTTAGGAGTATAAGAATTTTTATAAAGTGGCCAAGTAATACGCGAATTCATAGGAGTATAAGAATTTTTCTAAAGTGGCCAAGTAATACGCGAGATTTCCGGACTCTGACCTTAAGTAAGGTGGCCAAGTAATGCGCGAGTTCAATGGACCACAGGACTCGTATGAATACATAAGTGGTGTCGTAATACGCGAGTTAAACGAAGTCTGTCTTGAAAAGAGTGTTCAAGTAATGCGCGAATTCTTAGGAGTGTCAGAATTTTTAAAAAGTGGCCAAGTAATGCGCGAGATTTCCGGACTCTGACTTAAAGTAAAGTGGCCAAGTAATGCGCGAGTTCTTAGGATTATAAGAATTTTCCTAAAGTGGCCAAGTAATACGCGAGATTTCCGGACTCTGACTTTAAATAAGGTGGCCAAGTAATGCGCGAATTCTTAGGAGTATAAGAATTTTTCTAAAGTGGCCAAGTAATACGCGAGATTTCCGGACTCTGACCTTAAGTAAGGTGGCCAAGTAATGCGCGAGTTCAATGGACCACAGGACTGATATAAATACATAAGTGGTCTCGTAATACGCGAGTTAAACGAAGTCTGTCTTGAAAAGAGTGGCCAAGTAATGCGCGAATTCTTAGGAGTATAAGAATTGTTATAAAGTGGCCAACTAATACGCGAGATTTCCGGACTCTGACTAGAACTAAAGTGGCCAAGTAATGCGCGAGTTCTTAGAAGTATAAGAATTTTTACAAGTGGCCAACTAATACGCGAGTTAAACGAAGTCTGTCTTGAAAAGAGTGGCCAAGTAATGCGCGAATTCTTAGGAGCAAGAGAATTTTTATAAAGTGGCCAAGTAATACGTGAAAATTCCGTACTCTGACTTAAAGTAAAGTGGCCAAGTAATGCGCGAGTTCTTAGGAGTGTAAGAATTTTTATAAAGTGGCCAAGTAATACGCGAATTCATAGGAGTATAAGAATTTTTCTAAAGTGGTCAAGTAGTACGCGAGATTTCCGGACTCTGACTTTAAATAAGGTGGCCAAGTAATGCGCGAATTCTTAGGAGTATAAGAATTGTTATAAAGTGGCCAACTAATACGCGAGATTTCCGGACTCTGACTTAAAGTAAAGTGGCCAAGTAATGCGCGAGTTCTTAGGATTATAAGAATTTTTCTAAAGTGGCCAAGTAATACGCGAGATTTCCGGACTCTGACTTTAAATAAGGTGGCCAAGTAATGCGCGAATTCTTAGGAGTATAAGAATTTTTATAAAGTGGCCAAGTAATACGCGAGATTTCCGGGCTCTGACTTAAAATAAGGTGGCCAAGTAATGCGCGAGTTCTTAGGAGTATAAGAGTTTTTATAAGTAGCCAAGTAATACGCGAGTTAAACGAAGTCTGTCTTAAAAAGAGTGGCCAAGTAATGCGCGAATTCTTAGGAGTATAAGAATTGTTATAAAGTGGCCAACTAATACGCGAGATTTCCGGACTCTGACTTAAAGTAAAGTGGCCAAGTAATGCGCGAGTTCTTAGGATTATAAGAATTTTTCTAAAGTGGCCAAGTAATACGCGAGATTTCCGGACTCTGACTTTAAATAAGGTGGCCAAGTAATGCGCGAATTCTTAGGAGTATAAGAATTTTTATAAAGTGGCCAAGTAATACGCGAATTCATAGGAGTATAAGAATTTTTCTAAAGTGGCCAAGTAGTACGCGAGATTTCGGGACTCTGACTTTAAGTAAGGTGTCCAAGTAATACGCGAGTTCTTAGGAGTATAAGAATTTTTATAAGAGGCCATCTAATACGCGAGATTTCCGGACTCTGACCTTAAATAAGGTGGCCAAGTACTGCGCGAATTCTTAGGAGTATAAGAATTGTTATAAAGTGGCCAACTAATACGCGAGATTTCCGGACTCTGACTTAAAGTAAAGTGGCCAAGTAATGCGCGAGTTCTTAGGATTATAAGAATTTTTCTAAAGTGGCCAAGTAATACGCGAGATTTCCGGACTCTGACTTTAAATAAGGTGGCCAAGTAATGCGCGAATTCTTAGGAGTATAAGAATTTTTCTAAAGTGGCCAAGTAATACGCGAGATTTCCGGACTCTGACCTTAAGTAAGGTGGCCAAGTAATGCGCGAGTTCAATGGACCTCATGACTGATATAAATACATAAGTGGCCTCGTAATACGCGAGTTAGACGAAGCCTGTCCTGAAAAGAGTGGCCAAATAATGCGCGAGATTTCCGGACTCTGACTTTAAATAAGGTGGCCAAGTAATGCGCGAGTTCTTCTGAGTATAAGAATTTTTATAAGTAGCCAAGTAATACGCGAGTTACACGAAGTCTGTCTTGAAAAGAGTGGCCAAGTAATGCGTGAATTCTTAGGAGTATAAGAATTGTTATAAAGTGGCCAACTAATACGCGAGATTTCCGGACTCTGACTAGAACTAAAGTGGCCAAGTAATGCGCGAGTTCTTAGAAGTATAAGAATTTTTACAAGTGGCCAACTAATACGCGAGTTAAACGAAGTCTGTCTTGAAAAGAGTGGCCAAGTAATGCGCGAATTCTTAGGAGTAAGAGAATTTTTATAAAGTTGCCAAGTAATACGTGAAAATTCCGTACTCTGACTTAAAGTAAAGTGGCCAAGTAATGCGCGAGTTCTTAGGAGTGTAAGAATTTTTATAAAGTGGCCAAGTAATACGCGAATTCATAGGAGTATAAGAATTTTTCTAAAGTGGTCAAGTAGTACGCGAGATTTCCGGACTCTGACTTTAAGTAAGGTGGCCAAGTAATGCGCGAGTTCTTAGGAGTATAAGAATTTTTATAAGTAGCCAAGTAATACGCGAGTTAAACGAAGTCTGTCTTAAAAAGAGTGGCCAAGTAATGCGCGAATTCATAGGAGTATAAGAATTTTTCTAAAGTGGCCAAGTAATACGCGAGATTTCCGGACTCTGACTTTAAATAAGGTGGCCAAGTAATGCGCGAATTCTTAGGAGTATAAGAATTTTTATAAAGTGGCCAAGTAATACGCGAGATTTCCGGGCTCTGACTTAAAATAAGGTGACCAAGTAATGCGCGAGTTCTTAGGAGTATAAGAATTTTTATAAGTAGCCAAGTAATACGCGAGTTAAACGAAGTCTGTCTTAAAAAGAGTGGCCAAGTAATGCGCGAATTCTTAGGAGTATAAGAATTTTTCTAAAGTGGCCAAGTAATACGCGAGATTTCCGGACTCTGACCTTAAGTAAGGTGGCCAAGTAATGCGCGAGTTCAATGGACCTCATGACTGATATAAATACATAAGTGGCCTCGTAATACGCGAGTTAGACGAAGCCTGTCCTGAAAAGAGTGGCCAAATAATGCGCGAGATTTCCGGACTCTGACTTTAAATAAGGTGGCCAAGTAATGCGCGAATTCTTAGGAGTATAGGAATTTTTATAAGTAGCCAACTAATACGCGAGTTAACCGAAGTCTGTCTTGAACAGAGTGGCCAAGTAATGCGCGAATTCTTAGGAGTATAAGAGTTTTTATAAAGTAGCCAAGTAATACGTGAAAATTCCGTACTCTGACTTAAAGTAAAGTGTCCAAGTAATGCGCGAGTTCTTAGGAGTGTAAGAATTTTTATAGAGTGGCCACGTAATACGCGAATTCATAGGAGTATAAGAATTTTTCTAAAGTGGTCAAGTAGTACGCGAGATTTCCGGAATCTGACTTTAAGTAAGGTGGCCAAGTAATGCGCGAGTTCTTAGGAGTATAAGAATTTTTATAAGTAGCCAAGTAATACGGGAGTTAAACGAACTCTGTCTTAAAAAGAGTGTCCAAGTAATGCACGAATTCATAGGAGTATAAGCATTTTTCTAAAGTGGCCAAGTAATACGCGAGATTTCCGGACTCTGACTTTAAATAAGGTGGCCAAGTAATGCGCGAATTCTTAGGAGTATAAGAATTGTTATAAAGTGGCCAAGTAATACGCGAATTCATAGGAGTATAAGAATTTTTCTAAAGTGGCCAAGTAGTACGCGAGATTTCCGGACTCTGACTTTAAGTAAGGTGGCCAAGTAATACGCGAGTTCTTAGGAGTATAAGAATTGTTATAAAGTGGCCAACTAATACGCGAGATTTCCGGACTCTGACTTTAAATAAGGTGGCCAAGTCATGCGCGAATTCTTAGGAGTATAAGAATTGTTATAAAGTGGCCAACTAATACGCGAGATTTCCGGACTCTGACTTTAAATAAGGTGGCCAAGTAATGCGCGAATTCTTAGGAGTATACGAATTTTTATAAAGTTTCCAAGTAATACGCGAGGTTTCCGGACTTTGACCTTAAGTAAGGTGGCCAAGTAATGCGCGAGTTCAATGGACCACAGGACTGATATAAATACATAAGTGGTCTCCTAATACGCGAGTTAAACGAAGTCTGTCTTGAAAAGAGTGGCCAAGTAATGCGCGAATTCTTAGAAGTATAAGAATTTTTACAAGTGGCCAACTAATACGCGAGTTAAACGAAGTCTGTCTTGAAAAGAGTGGCCAAGTAATGCGCGAATTCTTAGGAGTAAGAGAATTTTTATAAAGTGGCCAAGTAATACGTGAAAATTCCGTACTCTGACTTAAAGTAAAGTGGCCAAGTAATGCGCGAGTTCTTAGGAGTGTAAGAATTTTTATAAAGTGGCCAAGTAATGCGCGAATTGTGAGGAGTCTAAGAATTTTTCTAAAGTGGCCAACTACTACGCGAGATTTCCGGACTCTGACTTTAAGTAAGGTGGCCAAGTAATACGCGAGTTCTTAGGAGTATAAGAATTTTTATAAGAGGCCAACTAATACGCGACATTTCCGGACTCTGACCTTAAATAAGGTGGCCAAGTAATGCGCGAATTCTTAGGAGTATAAGAATTGTTATAAAGTGGCCAACTAATACGCGAGATTTCCGGACTCTGACTTAAAGTAAAGTGGCCAAGTAATGCGCGAGTTCTTAGGATTATAAGAATTTTTCTAAAGTGGCCAAGTAATACGCGAGATTTCCGGACTCTGACTTTAAATAAGGTGGCCAAGTAATGCGCGAATTCTTAGGAGTATAAGAATTTTTCTAAAGTGGCCAAGTAATACGCGAGATTTCCGGACTCTGACCTTAAGTAAGGTGGCCAAGTAATGCGCGAGTTCAATGTACCTCATGCCTTATATAAATACATAAGTGTCCTCGTTATACGCGAGTTAGAAGAATCCTTTCCTTAATAAAGTGGCCAAATAATGCGCGTGATTTCCGGACTCTGACTTTAAGTAAGGTGGCCAAGTAATGCGCGAGTTCTTAGGAGTATAAGAATTTTTATAAGTAGCCAAGTAATACGCGAGTTACACGAAGTCTGTCTTGAAAAGAGTGGCCAAGTAATGCGCGAATTCATAGGAGTATAAGAATTGTTATAAAGTGGCCAACTAATACGCGAGATTTCCGGACTCTGACTGAAAGTAAAGTGGCCAAGTAATGCGCGAGTTCTTAGGATCATAAAAATTTTTCTAAAGTGGCCAAGTAATACGCGAGATAACCGGAGTCTGACTTTAAATAAGGTGGCCAAGTAAATGCGCGAGTTCTTAGGAGTATAAGAATTTTTCTAAAGTGGCCAAGTAATACGCGAGATTTCCGGACTCTGACCTTAAGTAAGGTGGCCAAGTAAGGCGCGAGTTCAATGGACCACAGGACTGATATAAATACATAAGTGGTCTCGTAATACGCGAGTTAAACGAAGTCTGTCTTGAAAAGAGTGGCCAAGTAATGCGCGAATTCTTAGGAGTATAAGAATTGTTATAAAGTGGCCAACTAATACGCGAGATTTCCGGACTCTGACTAGAACTAAAGTGGCCAAGTAATGCGCGAGTTCTTAGAAGTATAAGAATTTTTACAAGTGGCCAACTAATACGCGAGTTAAACGAAGTCTGTCTTGAAAAGAGTGGCCAAGTAATGCGCGAATTCTTAGGAGTAAGAGAATTTTTATAAAGTGGCCAAGTAATACGTGAAAATTCCGTACTCTGACTGAAAGTCAAGTGGCCAAGTAATGCGCTAGTTCTTAGGAGTGTAAGAATTTTTATAAAGTGGCCAAGTAATACGCGACTTCATAGGAGTATAAGAATTTTTCCAAAGTGGTCAAGTAGTACGCGAGATTTCCGGACTCTGACTTTAAGTAAGGTGGCCAAGTAATGCGCGAGTTCTTAGGAGTATAAGAATTTTTATAAGTAGCCAAGTAATACGCGAGTTAAACGAAGTCTGTCTTAAAAAGAGTGGCCAAGTAATGCGCGAATTCTTAGGAGTATAAGAATTTTTCTAAAGTGGCCAAGTAATACGCGAGATTTCCGGACTCTGACCTTAAGTAAGGTGGCCAAGTAATGCGCGAGTTCTTAGGATTATAAGAATTTTTCTAAAGTGGCCAAGTAATACGCGAGATTTCCGGACTCTGACTTTAAATAAGGTGGCCAAGTAATGCGCGAATTCTTAGGAGTATAAGAATTTTTCTAAAGTGGCCAAGTAATACGCGAGATTTCCGGACTCTGACCTTAAGTAAGGTGGCCAAGTAATGCGCGAATTCTTAGGAGTATAAGAATTTTTCTAAAGTGGCCAAGTAATACGCGAGATTTCCGGACTCTGACCTTAAGTAAGGTGGCCAAGTAATGCGCGAGTTCAATGGACCACAGGACTGATATAAATACATAAGTGGTCTCGTAATACGCGAGTTAAACGAAGTCTGTCTTGAAAAGAGTGGCCAAGTAATGCGCGAATTCTTAGGAGTAAGAGAATTTTTATAAAGTGGCCAAGTAATACGTGAAAATTCCGTACTCTGACTTAAAGTAAAGTGGCCAAGTAATGCGCGAGTTCTTAGGAGTATAAGAATTTTTATAAGTGGCCAAGTAATACGCGAGTTAAACGAAGTCTGTCTTGAAAAGAGTGGCCAAGTAATGCGCGAATTTTTAGGAGTATAAGAATTGTTATAGAGAGGCCAACTAATACGCGAGATTTCCGGACTTTGACTTAAAGTAAGGTGGCCAAGTAATGCGCGAATGCTTAGGAGTATAAGAATTGTTATAAAGTGGCCAACTAATACGCGAGATTTCCGAATTCTGGCCTAAATAAGGTAGCCAAGTAATGCGCGAGTTTCAACAAAATCTGGCACATTTAAAATTGCCCGATTAGAGATCGTAAAAAATGAAGGGACTACTGAAATACATGGTGGAGTCCCAATTTCTCAGGTCAGATTTTTTATGACCCTTTTTTAAGTATAGGGTTGTAAATCTTAGAAAGGTTTTCTATGTCAGTTCTAAGATTCACTGCATCGTCCGTACCTGCAATGTGACACATTTCCAACAGTAATCTTTTGTTATAGTGTATTTCGTTAGCTAGGATTTTTGTTCTGTCAAAATCGAAGAAATGGTCTTTCTCAATTGTATGTTTAGTTAGTGCATTTTGTTTATTAGGGCTTTCTCTAATGTTGTTTTTATGTTCTTTTAACCTGTTTTTAAGGAACCTTTTAGTTTGACCTATATAGACGGCTTTGCAATCATTCCCTTTGCAAGGAACGCTGTAGACGATGTTGGACGATAGTTCTTTAGGAATTTTATCTTTGGTTGGCTTGAATATCATTTTTAGATTTTTTTGATTTTTATACGCGGTTTTCAAGTTGTAGCTGTGTAGGATTCCCGATATTTTTTCTGACAGACCTTCGATATAAGGAATGCTAATGAAAGGTTTGATTTCCGCGTTTATGTCGATATGATTGTTGCCTAATCGTGTTTTTTGTTCAAGGGTAAGAAGTCTCTGGTTAATAATGTCTTGTGTGAAACAAGGTGGGTAGTCATTTTCATCTAGTGTATCTGTAATTAATTTAAGGTTGTTTTTTTGAAATTTCTTGTCTGAAAGTAAAATTGCTCTGTCAACCAAGTTGTTAATTACACTTTTTTTATATCTAAGGTGGAGATGGGAGTTGAAGTTAAGTTATATGCCTGACCAACTAGGCATTCTATACCAAATGAAAGATAGTTTTTGATTCTGTTTCCTCGTGATAGAGACGTCTAAGAAATTGATAGCACCACCGACCTCTTTTTCTAGAGTGAATTCAATATTGAGGGGGTTAGTATTGAAAATTTGTAAAATGCGGTCAACATGTGTGTTGGGAACCATGATGAAAATATCGTCAACGTAACGAAAATAGACAGGTACTTCAAAGTCAAGGTTGGAAAGTCTGTCTTTCTCTAGGTCATCCATCACTAAATCAGCAAGGACGGGGGAGAAAGGAGAACCCATTGGTAATCCACGTTTTTGGAAATAAGTTTTGCCATCAAAATTAAAATCTGTGCTGTCTAAGCATAATCGCAACCCTTCTTCGAAATCTCTCCATGGTAATGATACTTTGCGACGAATCTCATCCCATCTACTTTTTACTGCAGAGATAGCTGCTTCCTTGGGTACATTTGTGAAGAGAGAGACTACATCTAATGAGGCCAGAACATAGTTATCCGGGACGTTCACATTTTTAAGTTTTTTAACTAATTCAAAACTGTTGATGATTTTTGATCTAGGTGGGGTAGTGTTTTTGGATATGTTAGAGCTGAAGAATGAAGCTAGATTGTAAGTTGGGCTGCCCACATAGGAAACAATTGGTCTAACAGGAATACTTTCTTTGTGAATTTTGGGTAATCCGTAAAATCTCGAGGGAACGGCATTGGAAGACTTTAAATCCTTAGCTAACAGGTTGTTAATTAGACTCTTGTTTTCCCATGATTTGACTAGAGAATTGACTTTATTTTGTATTTTAGTTGTTGTGTCTTTGGGGCGGACTTGGTATGTGTTCTCGTCTTGTAAAAGGTTTTTAACTTTCTCATTATAATCTGTTCGCGTCAAGGCTACTGTGGTGTTACCTTTGTCTGCCCTGGTAAAAACTATGTCCGGATTATTTTTAACGAAATTTCTAGCTTCTTTGATTTCTTTAACAGGCTGTACGAATTTAGATTTATGCTCGTTGCCACATTTTTTAAAATTATTAACAGCATTTGCGACTTTAAGTCGCATTTCATCATGTGATTCCGGATTAATTTTATTAATGTTAGATTCAATGTCCGCGATGATAGTATAAGTAGGAATTTCCCGTTTTTTAATAGTAACCCCGAAATTTATACCTAAGCTAGCTATTTTTGCGACATTTTCCGGGATTTGATTTCCTGTCAGGTTTTTGAACCACTTTTGGTTGAGTTTGCTGTTTGAAACAGTCTTTTTATTGTAATGTATCGCGTTAATTAGACAATCCAATTTCCTTTTGCACTTTAATTTACTTTCCTCGAATTGGCGCGAGACTTTCCTGGATTCAAATTCAAAAAATCTGTCGAACACGTGGTCTGGAAAAACAGCAAAAATTCTATTTTCAAGATGTCCAACCCGATTCTCGAGATTCCTTAAATGTGCGCATATATCGCGAATCTCGAGATTCAGAATGGACTTCTGAAAGGTGATATGCAAGTTTGAGAAACGTTTACCCATACTTCTGGAATTGAACCCGATGGTTTGAGTTCCAAGTACTTGTAAGTGTTTGGGAACAACTTCAAGTTTCCTACAACGTAATAGAAAAATTCTTTGATTAAAACTTTTTGCAATTTCCAGATTCGATTGAGACCATTTTTTGAGGAGTGATGCCTCCTCATACCCATATCTTTCTTCAATTTGTTTGTAAAAACCCATCCCATTTCTACCCCCCTGATTGTTGCCATTTGTAAAATTATATCGTGACATGTTTCCGTACATGTTCCTTGTTACATTGACCCACAGTTATAATTCTGTAATATTTATTTTGGCTTGGGGTCAGCTTAGTTTCTAATTATTTATGTCATCGAGGACATAAACATTAGGAAGGCAAACGTTTCGGCCACAGATGGGGGCCCTCTTCAGTGCCAATTAGCTTAATTGTAACCTTTAAATATTTATTAACTAATACATGCAATTAAGAAATATATGGTATTTTTTGTTTTTTTGTTTTTTTTTCTTTTGCTTATTAATTAAAAATAGAGTAAACATGCAGAAAAACTTATGAGTAAGCGAGTTTCTAGGTGTGAAGAACAAGGCCGTTCCAAAGACTGCTCCAACAAGTAATCCTCTCCCACAGGAACCGTGAAAAATGCGGCCGCGGAACGCACTCCCTCAAGGGCACATATATAAACACAATTATTTCAAACCAGAAAGAAACAACACACGGGAGAATATAACGTGGGTCCTTGGTAAAGCACGCACAGCAAACCACACATATGCACGAGCACCAGAAGTAAAGGACACTGAAGTTAAAACAATCAGAACATTGCAATTGGTACAGAAAAATTTTTATTTATTTTCTCAAAAACCACAGAGATGACAGACGGATGTAAGTCCACCACTCTGCCACATGGCTAGAAGAAAACTGATTTGGGAATAACATGTGTTTAGGAAGACAAGTGTTCAGAGTTTGACGTATATGGAGAGCATTCTCCATGATAGGTCAGGTTCCAACACCAAGGGTTATACACAGTCAAAATTTACTTTAATGTCCCCGGCACTTGAGATTCCTATGTGCTCAAGCGTCCAAGGAAAGCAAACCCCTAGCACGTGTTCGAAGAATTCTGTAAGGAAAGGCACTCAATACGGTCCCGGCGTCGTAAAAATTATACACATTTTTGTGGATATAGAAAGTAAAATGCAGCTAAGGTGGAAATTCACGAAAAATTAATTTCCTGGTTTTTCGAAACCTCTGATTCTTAATAACTGGAACCCGGAAAAATACAATATTAAGTTTATAAGTATGATGTCCGAGTTTTTCGGATTATAAGACTGCTGTAAGTGGTAAAATATTACGCGAGCTATTCAAACTCTGATTTGAATAGAGAGATCAATTAATACGGTAGCACTACGGATTCTGAGACTAATAAAAAGTTGCAAAGTGATGCGCGAGCACTTCAGACTCTGACTTTAAGTGAGGTGGCCAAGTAATGCGCGAGTTCTTGGGAGTATGAGAATTTTTATAAAGTGGCCAAGTAATACGCGAGATTTCCGGACTCTGACTTTAAGTAAGGTGGCCAAGTAATGCGTGAATTTTTAGGAGTATAAGAATTTTTATAAAGTGGCCAAGTAATACGCGAGATTTCCGGGCTCTGACTTAAAATAAGGTGGCCAAGTAATGCGCGAGTTCTTAGGAGTATAAGAGTTTTTATAAGTAGCCAAGTAATACGCGAGTTAAACGAAGTCTGTCTTAAAAAGAGTGGCCAAGTAATGCGCGAATTCTTAGGAGTATAAGAATTGTTATAAAGTGGCCAACTAATACGCGAGATTTCCGGACTCTGACTTAAAGTAAAGTGGCCAAGTAATGCGCGAGTTCTTAGGATTATAAGAATTTTTCTAAAGTGGCCAAGTAATACGCGAGATTTCCGGACTCTGACTTTAAATAAGGTGGCCAAGTAATGCGCGAATTCTTAGGAGTATAAGAATTTTTATAAAGTGGCCAAGTAATACGCGAATTCATAGGAGTATAAGAATTTTTCTAAAGTGGTCAAGTAGTACGCGAGATTTCCGGACTCTGACTTTAAGTAAGGTGGCCAAGCAATACGAGAGTTCTTAGGAGTATAAGAATTTTTATAAGAGGCCAACTAATACGCGAGATTTCCGGACTCTGACTTTAAATAAGGTGGCCAAGTAATGCGCGAATTCTTAGGAGTATAAGAATTGTTATAAAGTGGCCAACTAATACGCGAGATTTCCGGACTCTGACTTAAAGTAAAGTGGCCAAGTAATGCGCGAGTTCTTAGGATTATAAGAATTTTTCTAAAGTGGCCAAGTAATACGCGAGATTTCCGGACTCTGACTTTAAATAAGGTGGCCAAGTAATGCGCGAATTCTTAGGAGTATAAGAATTGTTATAAAGTGGCCAAGTAATACGCGAATTCATAGGAGTATAAGAATTTTTCTAAAGTGGTCAAGTAGTACGCGAGATTTCCGGATTCTGACTTTAAGTAAGGTGGCCAAGTAATACGCGAGTTCTTAGGAGTATAAGAATTTTTATAAGAGGCCAACTAATACGCGAGATTTCCGGACTCTGACTTTAAATAAGGTGGCCAAGTAATGCGCGAATTCTTAGGAGTATAAGAATTGTTATAAAGTGGCCAACTAATACGCGAGATTTCCGGACTCTGACTTAAAGTAAAGTGGCCAAGTAATGCGCGAGTTCTTAGGATTATAAGAATTTTTCTAAAGTGGCCAAGTAATACGCGAGATTTCCGGACTCTGACTTTAAATAAGGTGGCCAAGTAATGCGCGAATTCTTAGGAGTATAAGAATTTTTCTAAAGTGGCCAAGTAATACGCGAGATTTCCGGACTCTGACCTTAAGTAAGGTGGCCAAGTAATTCGCGAGTTCAATGGACCTCATGACTGATATAAATACATAAGTGGCCTCGTAATACGCGAGTTAGACGAAGCCTGTCCTGAAAAGAGTGGCCAAATAATGCGCGAGATTTCCGGACTCTGACTAGAACTAAAGTGGCAAGGTAATCCGCGAGTTCTTAGAAGTATAAGAATTTTTATAAGTAGCCAAGTAATACGCGAGTTAAACGAAGTCTGTCTTAAAAAGAGTGGCTAAGTAATGCGCGAATTCTTAGGAGTATAAGAATTTTTATAAGTAGCCAAGTAATACGCGAGTTAAACGAAGTCTGTCTTAAAAAGAGTGGCCAAGTAATGCGCGAATTCTTAGGAGTATAAGAATTGTTATAAAGTGGCCAACTAATACGCGAGATTTCCGGACTCTGACTTAAAGTAAAGTGGCCAAGTAATGCGCGAGTTCTTAGGATTATAAGAATTTTTCTAAAGTGGCCAAGTAATACGCGAGATTTCCGGACTCTGACTTTAAATAAGGTGGCCAAGTAATGCGCGAATTCTTAGGAGTATAAGAATTTTTATAAAGTGGCCAAGTAGTACGCGAGATTTCCGGACTCTGACTTTAATTAAGGTGGCCAAGTAATACGCGAGTTCTTAGGAGTATAAGAATTTTTATAAGAGGCCAACTAATACGCGAGATTTCCGGACTCTGACCTTAAATAAGGTGGCCAAGTAATGCGCGAATTCTTAGGAGTAAGAGAAGTGTTATAAAGTGGCCAACTAATACGCGAGATTTCCGGACTCTGACTAGAACTAAGGTGGCAAGGTAATGCGCGAGTTCTAAGAAGTATAAGAATTTTTACAAGTGGCCAACTAATACGCGAGTTAAACGAAGTCTGTCTTAAAAAGTGTGGCCAAGTAATGCGCGAATTCTTAGGAGTATAAGAATTTTTATAAGTAGCCAAGTAATACGCGAGTTAAACGAAGTCTGTCTTAAAAAGAGTGGCCAAGTAATGCGCGAATTCTTAGGAGTATAAGAATTGTTATAAAGTGGCCAACTAATACGCGAGATTTCCGGACTCTGACTTAAAGTAAAGTGGCCAAGTAATGCGCGAGTTCTTAGGATTATAAGAATTTTTCTAAAGTGGCCAAGTAATACGCGAGATTTCCGGACTCTGACTTTAAATAAGGTGGCCAAGTAATGCGCGAATTCTTAGGAGTATAAGAATTTTTATAAAGTGGCCAAGTAATACGCGAATTCATAGGAGTATAAGAATTTTTCTAAAGTGGCCAAGTAGTACGCGAGATTTCCGGACTCTGACTTTAAGTAAGGTGGCCAAGTAATGCGCGAGTTCTTAGGAGTATAAGAATTTTTATAAGAGGCCAACTAATACGCGAGATTTCCGGACTCTGACCTTAAATAAGGTGGCCAAGTAATGCGCGAATTCTTAGGAGTATAAGAATTGTTATAAAGTGGCCAACTAATACGCGAGATTTCCGGACTCTGACTTAAAGTAAAGTGGCCAAGTAATGCGCGAGTTCTTAGGATTATAAGAATTTTTCTAAAGTGGCCAAGTAATACGCGAGATTTCCGGACTCTGACTTTAAATAAGGTGGCCAAGTACTGCGCGAATTCTTTGGAGTATAAGAATTTTTCTAAAGTGGCCAAGTAATACGCGAGATTTCCGGACTCTGACCTTAAGTAAGGTGGCCAAGTAATGCGCGAGTTCAATGGACCTCATGACTGATATAAATACATAAGTGGCCTCGTAATACGCGAGTTAGACGAAGCCTGTCCTGAAAAGAGTGGCCAAATAATGCGCGAGATTTCCGGACTCTGACTTTAAGTAAGGTGGCCAAGTAATGCGCGAGTTCTTCTGAGTATAAGAATTTTTATAAGTAGCCAAGTAATACGCGAGTTACACGAAGTCTGTCTTGAAAAGAGTGGCCAAGTAATGCGTGAATTCTTAGGAGTATAAGAATTGTTATAAAGTGGCCAACTAATACGCGAGATTTCCGGACTCTGACTAGAACTAAAGTGGCCAAGTAATGCGCGAGTTCTTAGAAGTATAAGAATTTTTACAAGTGGCCAACTAATACGCGAGTTAAACGAAGTCTGTCTTGAAAAGAGTGGCCAAGTAATGCGCGAATTCTTAGGAGTAAGAGAATTTTTATAAAGTGGCCAAGTAATACGTGAAAATTCCGTACTCTGACTTAAAGTAAAGTGGCCAAGTAATGCGCGAGTTCTTAGGAGTGTAAGAATTTTTATAAAGTGGCCAAGTAATACGCGAATTCATAGGAGTATAAGAATTTTTCTAAAGTGGTCAAGTAGTACGCGAGATTTCCGGACTCTGACTTTAAGTAAGGTGGCCAAGTAATGCGCGAGTTCTTAGGAGTATAAGAATTTTTATAAGTAGCCAAGTAATACGCGAGTTAAAAGAAGTCTGTCTTAAAAAGAGTGGCCAAGTAATGCGCGAATTCTTAGGAGTATAAGAATTTTTCTAAAGTGGCCAAGTAATACGCGAGATTTCCGGACTCTGACTTTAAATAAGGTGGCCAAGTAATGCGCGAATTCTTAGGAGTATAAGAATTTTTATAAAGTGGGCAAGTAATACGCGAGATTTCCGGTCTCTGACTTAAAATAAGGTGGCCAAGTAATGCGCGAGTTCTTAGGAGTATAAGAATTTTTATAAGTAGCCAAGTAATACGCGAGTTAAACGAAGTCTGTCTTAAAAAGAGTGGCCAAGTAATGCGCGAATTCTTAGGAGTATAAGAATTGTTATAAAGTGGCCAACTAATTCGCGAGATTTCCGGACTCTGACTTAAAGTAAAGTGGCCAAGTAATGCGCGAGTTCTTAGGATTATAAGAATTTTTCTAAAGTGGCCAAGTAATACGCGAGATTTCCGGACACTGACTTTAAATAAGGTGGCCAAGTAATGCGCGAATTCTTAGGAGTATAAGAATTTTTATAAAGTGGCCAAGTAATACGCGAATTCATAGGAGTATAAGAATTTTTATAGAGTGGACAAGGAGTACGCGAGATTTCAGGACTCTGACTTTAAGTAAGGTGGCAAAGTAATGAGCGATATCAAAGGAGTATAAGACTTTTTATAAGAGGCCAACTACTACGCGAGATTTCCGGACTCTGACCTTAAATAAGGTGGCCAAGTAATGCGCGAATTCTTAGGAGTATAAGAATTGTTATAAAGTGGCCAACTAATACGCGAGATTTCCGGACTCTGACTTAAAGTAAAGTGGCCAAGTAATGCGCGAGTTCTTAGGATTATAAGAATTTTTCTAAAGTGGCCAAGTAATACGCGAGATTTCCGGACTCTGACTTTAAATAAGGTGGCCAAGTAATGCGCGAATTCTTAGGAGTATAAGAATTTTTATAAGTGGCCATCTAATAAGCGAGATTTCCGGACTCTGACTTTAAATAAGGTGGCCAAGTACTGCGCGAATTCTTAGGAGTATAAGAATTGTTATAAAGTGGCCAACTAATACGCGAGATTTCCGGACTCTGACTTAAAGTAAAGTGGCCAAGTAATGCGCGAGTTCTTCGGATTATAAGAATTTTTCTAAAGTGGCCAAGTAATACGCGAGATTTCCGGACTCTGACTTTAAATAAGGTGGCCAAGTAATGCGCGAATTCTTAGGAGTATAAGAATTTTTCTAAAGTGGCCAAGTAATACGCGAGATTTCCGGACTCTGACTAGAACTAAAGTGGCCAAGTAATGCGCGAGTTCTTAGAAGTATAAGAATTTTTACAAGTGGCCAACTAATACGCGAGTTAAACGAAGTCGGTGTTGAAAAGTGTGGCCAAGTAATGCGCGAATTCTTAGGAGTATAAGAGTTTTTATAAGTAGCCAAGTAATACGCGAGTTAAACGAAGTCTGTCTTAAAAAGAGTGGCCAAGTAATGCGCGAATTCTTAGGAGTATAAGAATTGTTATAAAGTGGCCAACTAATACGCGAGATTTCCGGACTCTGACTTAAAGTAAAGTGGCCAAGTAATGCGCGAGTTCTTAGGATTATAAGAATTTTTCTAAAGTGGCCAAGTAATACGCGAGATTTCCGGACTCTGACTTTAAATAAGGTGGCCAAGTAATGCGCGAATTCTTAGGAGTATAAGAATTTTTATAAAGTGGCCAAGTAATACGCGAATTCATAGGAGTATAAGAATTTTTATAAAGTGGTCAAGTAGTACGCGAGATTTCCGGATTCTGACTTTAAGTAATGTGGCCAAGTAATGCGCGAGTTCTTAGGAGTATAAGAATTTTTATAAGAGGCCAACTAATACGCGAGATTTCCGGACTCTGACCTTAAATAAGGTGGCCAAGTAATGCGCGAATTCTTAGGAGTATAAGAATTGTTATAAAGTGGCCAACTAATACGCGAGATTTCCGGACTCTGACTTAAAGTAAAGTGGCCAAGTAATGCGCGAGTTCTTAGGATTATAAGAATTTTTCTAAAGTGGCCAAGTAATACGCGAGATTTCCGGACTCTGACTTTAAATAAGGTGGCCAAGTAATGCGCGATTTCTTTGGAGTATAAGAATTTTTCTAAAGTGGCCAAGTAATACGCGAGATTTCCGGACTCTGACCTTAAGTAAGGTGGCCAAGTAATGCGCGAGTTCAATGGACCTCATGACTGATAGAAATACATAAGTGGCCTCGTAATACGCGAGTTAGACGAAGCCTGTCCTGAAAAGAGTGGCCAAATAATGCGCGAGATTTCCGGACTCTGACTTTAAGTAAGGTGGCCAAGTAATGCGCGAGTTCTTCTGAGTATAAGAATTTTTATAAGTAGCCAAGTAATACGCGAGTTACACGAAGTCTGTCTTGAAAAGAGTGGCCAAGTAATGCGCGAATTCTTAGGAGTATAAGAATTTTTATAAAGTGGCCAACTAATACGCGAGATTTCCGGACTCTGACTAGAACTAAAGTGGCCAAGTAATGCGCGAGTTCTTAGAAGTATAAGAATTTTTACAAGTGGCCAACTAATACGCGAGTTAAACGAAGTCTGTCTTGAAAAGAGTGGCCAAGTAATGCGCGAATTCTTAGGAGTAAGAGAATTTTTATAAAGTGGCCAAGTAATACGTGAAAATTCCGTACTCTGACTTAACGTAAAGTGGCCAAGTAATGCGCGAGTTCTTAGGAGTGTAAGAATTTTTATAAAGTGGCCAAGTAATACGCGAATTCATAGGAGTATAAGAATTTTTCTAAAGTGGTCAAGTAGTACGCGAGATTTCCGGACTCTGACTTTAAGTAAGGTGGCCAAGTAATGCGCGAGTTCTTAGGAGTATAAGAATTTTTATAAGTAGCCAAGTAATACGCGAGTTAAACGAAGTCTGTCTTAAAAAGAGTGGCCAAGTAATGCGCGAATTCTTAGGAGTATAAGAATTTTTCTAAAGTGGCCAAGTAATACGCGAGATTTCCGGACTCTGACTTTAAATAAGGTGGCCAAGTAATGCGCGAATTCTTAGGAGTATAAGAATTTTTATAAAGTGGCCAAGTAATACGCGAGATTTCCGGGCTCTGACTTAAAATAAGGTGGCCAAGTAATGCGCGAGTTCTTAGGAGTATAAGAGTTTTTATAAGTAGCCAAGTAATACGCGAGTTAAACGAAGTCTGTCTTAAAAAGAGTGGCCAAGTAATGCGCGAATTCTTAGGAGTATAAGAATTGTTATAAAGTGGCCAACTAATACGCGAGATTTCCGGACTCTGACTTAAAGTAAAGTGGCCAAGTAATGCGCGAGTTCTTAGGATTATAAGAATTTTTCTAAAGTGGCCAAGTAATACGCGAGATTTCCGGACTCTGACTTTAAATAAGGTGGCCAAGTAATGCGCGAATTCTTAGGAGTATAAGAATTTTTATAAAGTGGCCAAGTAATACGCGAATTCATAGGAGTATAAGAATTTTTCTAAAGTGGCCAAGTAGTACGCGAGATTTCCGGATTCTGACTTTAAGTAAGGTGGCCAAGTAATACGCGAGTTCTTAGGAGTATAAGAAATTTTATAAGAGGCCAACTAATACGCGAGATTTCCGGACTCTGACTTTAAATAAGGTGGCCAAGTAATGCGCGAATTCTTAGGAGTATAAGAATTGTTATAAAGTGGCCAACTAATACGCGAGATTTCCGGACTCTGACTTAAAGTAAAGTGGCCAAGTAATGCGCGAGTTCTTAGGATTATAAGAATTTTTCTAAAGTGGCCAAGTAATACGCGAGATTTCCGGACTCTGACTTTAAATAAGGTGGCCAAGTAATGCGCGAATTCTTAGGAGTATAAGAATTTTTATAACGTGGCCAACTAATACGCGAGATTTCCGGACTCTGACTTTAAATAAGGTGGCCAAGTACTGCGCGAATTCTTAGGAGTATAAGAATTGTTATAAAGTGGCCAACTAATACGCGAGATTTCCGGACTCTGACTTAAAGTAAAGTGGCCAAGTAATGCGCGAGTTCTAAGGATTTTAAGAATTTTTCTAAAGTGGCCAAGTAATACGCGAGATTTCCGGACTCTGACTTTAAATAAGGTGGCCAAGTAATGCGCGAATTCTTAGGAGTATAAGAATTTTTCTAAAGTGGCCAAGTAATACGCGAGATTTCCGGACTCTGACTTTAAGTAAGGTGGCCAAGTAATGCGCGAGTTCTTCTGAGTATAAGAATTTTTATAAGTAGCCAAGTAATACGCGAGTTACACGAAGTCTGTCTTGAAAAGAGTGGCCAAGTAATGCGCGAATTCTTAGGAGTATAAGAATTGTTATAAAGTGGCCAACTAATACGCGAGATTTCCGGACTCTGACTAGAACTAAAGTGGCCAAGTAATGCGCGAGTTCTTAGAAGTACTTGGCCACTCTTTTCAAGACAGACTGCGTTTAACTCGCGTATTACTTGGCCACTTATAAAAACTCTTATACTCCTAAGAACTCGCGCATTACTTGGCCACCTTATTTTAAGTCAGGGCCCGGAAATCTCGCGTATTACTTGGCCACTTTATAAAAATTCTTATACTCCTAAGAATTCACGCATTACTTGGCCACCTTACTTAAAGTCAGAGTCCGGAAATCTCGCGTATTACTTGGCCACTTTATAAAAATTCTCATACTCCCAAGAACTCGCGCATTACTTGGCCACCTCACTTAAAGTCAGAGTCTGAAGTGCTCGCGCATCACTTTGCAACTTTTTATTAGTCTCAGAATCCGTAGTGCTACCGTATTAATTGATCTCTCTATTCAAATCAGAGTTTGAATAGCTCGCGTAATATTTTACCACTTACAGCAGTCTTATAATCCGAAAAACTCGGACATCATACTTATAAACTTAATATTGTATTTTTCCGGGTTCCAGTTATTAAGAATCAGAGGTTTCGAAAAACCAGGAAATTAATTTTTCGTGAATTTCCACCTTAGCTGCATTTTACTTTCTATATCCACAAAAATGTGTATAATTTTTACGACGCCGGGACCGTATTGAGTGCCTTTCCTTATAGAATTCTTCGAACACGTGGTAGGGGTTTGCTTTCCTTGGACGCTTGAGCACATAGGAATCTCAAGTGCCGGGGACATTAAAGTAAATTTTGACTGTGTATAACCCTTGGTGTTGGAACCTGACCTATCATGGAGAATGCTCTCCATATACGTCAAACTCTGAACACTTGTCTTCCTAAACACATGTTATTCCCAAATCAGTTTTCTTCTAGCCATGTGGCAGAGTGGTGGACTTACATCCGTCTGTCATCTCTGTGGTTTTTGAGAAAATAAATAAAAATTTTTCTGTACCAATTGCAATGTTCTGATTGTTTTAACTTCAGTGTCCTTTACTTCTGGTGCTCGTGCATATGTGTGGTTTGCTGTGCGTGCTTTACCAAGGACCCACGTTATATTCTCAAGAGTTTTGTTTCTTTCTTTTTTGAAATAATTGTGTTTATATATGTGCCCTTGAGGGAGTGCGTTCCGCGGCCGCATTTTTCACGGTTCCTGTGGGAGAGGATTACTTGTTGGAGCAGTCTTTGGAACGGCCTTGTTCTTCACACCTAGAAACTCGCTTACTCATAAGTTTTTCTGCATGTTTACTCTATTTTTAATTAATAAGCAAAAGAAAAAAAAACAAAAAAACAAAAAATACCATATATTTCTTAATTGCATGTATTAGTTAATAAATATTTAAAGGTTACAATTAAGCTAATTGGCACTGAAGAGGGCCCCCATCTGTGGCCGAAACGTTTGCCTTCCTAATGTTTATGTCCTCGATGACATAAATAATTAGAAACTAAGCTGACCCCAAGCCAAAATAAATATTACAGAATTATAAATGTGGGTCAATGTAACAAGGAACATGTACGGAAACATGTCACGATATAATTTTACAAATGGCAACAATCAGGGGGGTAGAAATGGGATGGGTTTTTACAAACAAATTGAAGAAAGATATGGATATGAGGAGGCATCACTCCTCAAAAAATGGTCTCAATCGAATCTGGAAATTGCAAAAAGTTTTAATCAAAGAATTTTTCTATTACGTTGTAGGAAACTTGAAGTTGTTCCCAAACACTTACAAGTACTTGGAACTCAAACCATCGGGTTCAATTCCAGAAGTATGGGTAAACGTTTCTCAAACTTGCATATCACCTTTCAGAAGTCCATTCTGAATCTCGAGATTCGCGATATATGCGCACATTTAAGGAATCTCGAGAATCGGGTTGGACATCTTGAAAATAGAATTTTTGCTGTTTTTCCAGACCACGTGTTCGACAGATTTTTTGAATTTGAATCCAGGAAAGTCTAGCGCCAATTCGAGGAAAGTAAATTAAAGTGCAAAAGGAAATTGGATTGTCTAATTAACGCGTTGCATTACAATAAAAAGACTGTTTCAAACAGCAAACTCAACCAAAAGTGGTTCAAAAACCTGACAGGAAATCAAATCCCGGAAAATGTCGCAAAAATAGCTAGCTTAGGTATAAATTTCGGGGTTACTATTAAAAAACGGGAAATTCCTACTTATACTATCATCGCGGACATTGAATCTAACATTAATAAAATTAATCCGGAATCACATTATGAAATGCGACTTAAAGTCGCAAATGCTGTTAATAATTTTAAAAAATGTGGCAACGAGCATAAATCTAAATTCGTACAGCCTGTTAAAGAAATCAAAGAAGCTAGAAATTTCGTTAAAAATAATCCGGACATAGTTTTTACCAGGGCAGACAAAGGTAACACCACAGTAGCCTTGACGCGAACAGATTATAATGAGAAAGTTAAAAACCTTTTACAAGACGAGAACACATACCAAGTCCGCCCCAAAGACACA
Organism: Diplolepis rosae; assembly: GCA_030998225.1. Classification (NCBI taxonomy): domain Eukaryota; kingdom Metazoa; phylum Arthropoda; class Insecta; order Hymenoptera; family Diplolepididae; genus Diplolepis; species Diplolepis rosae. The sequence goes on from JAPYXD010000442.1 coordinate 542,025, forward strand.
ACAACTAAAATACAAAATAAAGTCAATTCTCTAGTCAAATCATGGGAAAACAAGAGTCTAATTAACAACCTGTTAGCTAAGGATTTAAAGTCTTCCAATGCCGTTCCCTCGAGATTTTACGGATTACCCAAAATTCACAAAGAAAGTATTCCTGTTAGACCAATTGTTTCCTATGTGGGCAGCCCAACTTACAATCTAGCTTCATTCTTCAGCTCTAGCATATCCAAAAACACTACCCCACCTAGATCAAAAATCATCAACAGTTTTGAATTAGTTAAAAAACTTAAAAATGTGAACGTCCCGGATAACTATGTTCTGGCCTCATTAGATGTAGTCTCTCTCTTCACAAATGTACCCAAGGAAGCAGCTATCTCTGCAGTAAAAAGTAGATGGGATGAGATTCGTCGCAAAGTATCATTACCATGGAGAGATTTCGAAGAAGGGTTGCGATTATGCTTAGACAGCACAGATTTTAATTTTGATGGCAAAACTTATTTCCAAAAACGTGGATTACCAATGGGTTCTCCTTTCTCCCCCGTCCTTGCTGATTTAGTGATGGATGACCTAGAGAAAGACAGACTTTCCAACCTTGACTTTGAAGTACCTGTCTATTTTCGTTACGTTGACGATATTTTCATCATGGTTCCCAACACACATGTTGACCGCATTTTACAAATTTTCAATACTAACCCCCTCAATATTGAATTCACTCTAGAAAAAGAGGTCGGTGGTGCTATCAATTTCTTAGACGTCTCTATCACGAGGAAACAGAACCAAAAACTATCTTTCAATTGGTATAGAAAGCCTAGTTGGTCAGGCAGATACCTTAACTTCAACTCCCACCACCCCCTTAGATATAAAAAAAGTGTAATTAACAACTTGGTTGACAGAGCAATTTTACTTTCAGACAAGAAATTTCAAAAAAACAACCTTAAATTAATTACAGATACACTAGATGAAAATGACTACCCACCTTGTTTCACACAAGACATTATTAACCAGAGACTTCTTACCCTTGAACAAAAAACACGATTAGGCAACAATCATATCGACATAAACGCGGAAATCAAACCTTTCATTAGCATTCCTTATATCGAAGGTCTGTCAGAAAAAATATCGGGAATCCTACACAGCTACAACTTGAAAACCGCGTATAAAAATCAAAAAAATCTAAAAATGATATTCAAGCCAACCAAAGATAAAATTCCTAAAGAACTATCGTCCAACATCGTCTACAGCGTTCCTTGCAAAGGGAATGATTGCAAAGCCGTCTATATAGGTCAAACTAAAAGGTTCCTTAAAAACAGGTTAAAAGAACATAAAAACAACATTAGAGAAAGCCCTAATAAACAAAATGCACTAACTAAACATACAATTGAGAAAGACCATTTCTTCGATTTTGACAGAACAAAAATCCTAGCTAACGAAATACACTATAAAAAAAGATTACTGTTGGAAATGTGTCACATTGCAGGTACGGACGATGCAGTGAATCTTAGAACTGACATAGAAAACCTTTCTAAGATTTACAACCCTATACTTAAAAAAGGGTCATAAAAAATCTGACCTGAGAAATTGGGACTCCACCATGTATTTCAGTCGTCCCTTCAGGTTTTATGATCTCACATCTGGCCATTTTATCTGGGCCAGATTTTGTTGAAACTCGCGCATTACTTGGCTACCTTATTTAGGTCAGAATTCGGAAATCTCGCGTATTAGTTGGCCACTTTATAACAATTCTTATACTCCTAAGCATTCGCGCATTACTTGGCCACCTTACTTTAAGTCAAAGTCCGGAAATCTCGCGTATTAGTTGGCCTCTCTATAACAATTCTTATACTCCTAAAAATTCGCGCATTACTTGGCCACTCTTTTCAAGACAGACTTCGTTTAACTCGCGTATTACTTGGCCACTTATAAAAATTCTTATACTCCTAAGAACTCGCGCATTACTTGGCCACTTTACTTTAAGTCAGAGTACGGAATTTTCAAGTATTACTTGACCACTTTATAAAAATTCTCTTACTCCTAAGAATTCGCGCATTACTTGGCCACTCTTTTCAAGACAGACTTCGTTTAACTCGCGTATTACTTGGCCACTTATAAAAATTCTTATACTCCTAAGAACTCGCGCATTACTTGGCCACCTTACTTAAAGTCAGAGTCCGGAAATCTCGCGCACTACTTGGCCACTTTAGAAAAATTCTTATACTCCTATGAATTCGCGTATTACTTGGCCACTTTAGAAAAATTCTTATAATCCTAAGAACTCGCGCATTACTTGGCCACTTTACTTTAAGTCAGAGTCCGGAAATCTCGCGTATTAGTTGGCCACTTATAACAATTCTTACACTCCTAAGAATTCGCGCATTACTTGGCCACTCTTTTCAAGACAGACTTCGTTTAACTCGCGTATTACGAGACCACTTATGTATTTATATCAGTCCTGTGGTCCATTGAACTCGCGCATTACTTGGCCACCTTACTTAAGGTCAGAGTCCGGAAATCTCGCGTATTACTTGGCCACTTTAGAAAAATTCTTATACTCCTAAGAATTCGCGCATTACTTGGCCACCTTATTTAAAGTCAGAGTCCGGAAATCTCGCGTATTACTTGGCCACTTTAGGAAAATTCTTATAATCCTAAGAACTCGCGCATTACTTGGCCACTTTACTTTAAGTCAGAGTCCGGAAATCTCGCGCATTACTTGGCCACTTTATAAAAATTCTTACACTCCTAAGAATTCGCGCATTACTTGGACACCCATTTCAAGACAGACTACGTGTATCTCGCGTATTACGAGACCACTTATGTATTTTTATCAGTCCTGGTGTCCTTTGAACTCGCGTATTACTTGGCCACTTTACTTTAAGTCAGAGTCCGGAAATCTCGCGAATTAGTTGGCCACTTTATAACAATTCTTATACTCCTAAGAATTCGCGCACTACTTGGCCACTTTAGAAAAATTATTATACTCCTATGAATTCGCGTATTACTTGGCCACTTTAGAAAAATTCTTATAATCCTAAGAACTCGCGCATTACTTGGCCACCTTATTTAAAGTCAGAGTCCGGAAATCTCGCGTACTACTTGGCCACTTTAGAAAAATTCTTATACTCCTATGAATTCGCGTATTACTTGGCCACTTTATAAAAATTCTTATACTCCTAAGAATTCGCGCATTACTTGGCCACCTTATTTAAAGTCAGAGTCCGGAAATCTCGCGTATTACTTGGCCACTTTAGAAAAATTCTTATAATCCTAAGAACTCGCGCATTACTTGGCCACTTTACTTTAAGTCAGAGTCCGGAAATCTCGCGTATTAGTTGGCCACTTTATAACAATTCTTATACTCCTAAGAATTCGCGCATTACTTGGCCACTCTTTTTAAGACAGACTTCGTTTAACTCGCGTATTACTTGGCTACTTATAAAAACTCTTATACTCCTAAGAACTCGCGCATTACTTGGCCACCTTATTTTAAGTCAGAGCCCGGAAATCTCGCGTATTACTTGGCCACTTTAGAAAAATTCTTATAATCCTAAGAACTCGCGCATTACTTGGCCACCTTACTTAAGGTCAGAGTCCGGAAATCTCGCGTATTACTTGGCCACTTTAGAAAAATTCTTATACTCCTAAGAATTCGCGCATTACTTGGCCACTCTTTTTAAAACAGACTTCGTTTAACTCGCGTATTACTTGGCTACTTATAAAAATTCTTATACTCCTAAGAACTCGCGCATTACTTGGCCACCTTACTTAAAGTCAGAGTCCGGAAATCTCGCGTACTACTTGACCACTTTAGAAAAATTCTTATACTCCTATGAATTCGCGTATTACTTGGCCACTTTATAAAAATTCTTACACTCTTAGAACTCGCGCATTACTTGTCCACTTTACTTCAAGTCAGAGTCCGGAAATCTCGCGTATTAGTTGGCCACTTTATAAAAATTCTCTTACTCCTAAGAATTCGCGCATTACTTGGCCACTCTTTTCAAGACAGACTTCGTTTAACTCGCGTATTAGTTGGCCACTTGTAAAAATTCTTATACTTCTAAGAACTCGCGCATTACTTGGCCACTTTAGTTCTAGTCAGAGTCCGGAAATCTCGCGTATTAGTTGGCCACTTTATAACAATTCTTATACTCCTAAGAATTCGCGCATTACTTGGCCACTCTTTTCAAGACAGACTTCGTTTAACTCGCGTATTACGAGGCCACTTATGTATTTATATCAGTCCTGTGGTCCATTGAACTCGCGCATTACTTGGCCACTTTACTTTAAGTCAGAGTCCGGAAATCTCGCGTATTAGTTGGCCACTTTATAACAATTCTTATACTCCTAAGAATTCGCGCATTACTTGGCCACTCTTTTCAAGACAGACTTCGTGTAACTCGCGTATTACTTGGCTACTTATAAAAATTCTTATACTCAGAAGAACTCGCGCATTACTTGGCCACCTTACTTAAAGTCAGAGTCCGGAAATCTCGCGCATTATTTGGCCACTCTTTTCAGGACAGGCTTCGTCTAACTCGCGTATTACGAGGCCACTTATGTATTTATATCAGTCATGACGTCCATTGAACTCGCGCATTACTTGGCCACCTTACTTAAGGTCAGAGTCCGGAAATCTCGCGTATTACTTGGCCACTTTAGAAAAATTCTTATACTCCTAAGAATTCGCGCATTACTTGGCCACCTTATTTAAAGTCAGAGTCCGGAAATCTCGCGTATTACTTGGCCACTTTAGAAAAATTCTTATAATCCTAAGAACTCGCGCATTACTTGGCCACTTTACTTTAAGTCAGAGTCCGGAAATCTCGAGTATTAGTTGGCCACTTTATAACAATTCTTATACTCCTAAGAATTCGCGCATTACTTGGCCACCTTATTTAAGGTCAGAGTCCGGAAATCTCGCGTATTAGTTGGCCTCTTATAAAAATTCTTATACTCCTAAGAACTCGCGTATTACTTGGCCACCTTACTTAAAGTCAGAGTCCGGAAATCTCGCGTACTACTTGGCCACTTTAGAAAAATTCTTATACTCCTATGAATTCGCGTATTACTTGGCCACTTTCTAAAAATTCTTATACTCCTAAGAATTCGCGCATTACTTGGCCACCTTATTTTAAGTCAGAGCCCGGAAATCTCGCGTATTACTTGGCCACTTTATAAAAATTCTTATACTCCTTAAAAATTCGCGCATTACTTGGCCACCTTATTTAAAGTCAGAGTCCGGAAATCTCGCGTATTACTTGGCCACTTTAGAAAAATTCTTATACTCCTAAGAATTCGCGCATTACTTGGCCACTCTTTTTAAGACAGACTTCGTTTAACTCGCGTATTACTTGGCTACTTATAAAAATTCTTATACTCCTAAGAACTCGCGCATTACTTGGCCACCTTACTTAAAGTCAGAGTCCGGAAATCTCGCGTACTACTTGACCACTTTAGAAAAATTCTTATACTCCTATGAATTCGCGTATTACTTGGCCACTTTATAAAAATTCTTACACTCCTAAGAACTCGCGCATTACTTGGCCACTTTACTTTAAGTCAGAGTACGGAATTTTCACGTATTACTTGGCCACTTTATAAAAATTCTCTTACTCCTAAGAATTCGCGCATTACTTGGCCACTCTTTTCAAGACAGACTTCGTTTAACTCGCGTATTAGTTGGCCACTTGTAAAAATTCTTATACTTCTAAGAACTCGCGCATTACTTGGCCACTTTAGTTCTAGTCAGAGTCCGGAAATCTCGCGTATTAGTTGGCCACTTTATAACAATTCTTATACTCCTAAGAATTCACGCATTACTTGGCCACTCTTTTCAAGACAGACTTCGTGTAATTCGCGTATTACTTGGCTACTTATAAAAATTCTTATACTCAGAAGAACTCGCGCATTACTTGGCCACCTTACTTAAAGTCAGAGTCCGGAAATCTCGCGCATTATTTGGCCACTCTTTTCAGGACAGGCTTCGTCTAACTCGCGTATTACGAGGCCACTTATGTATTTATATCAGTCATGAGGTCCATTGAACTCGCGCATTACTTGGCCACCTTACTTAAGGTCAGAGTCCGGAAATCTCGCGTATTACTTGGCCACTTTAGAAAAATTCTTATAATCCTAAGAACTCGCGCATTACTTGGCCACTTTACTTTAAGTCAGAGTCCGGAAATCTCGCGTATTAGTTGGCCACTTTATAACAATTCTTATACTCCTAAGAATTCGCGCAGTACTTGGCCACCTTATTATGAGTCAGAGTCCGGAAATCTCGCGTATTAGTTGGCCTCTTATAAAAATTCTTATACTCCTAAGAACTCGCGTATTACTTGGCCACCTTAATTAAAGTCAGAGTCCCGAAATCTCGCGTACTACTTGGCCACTTTAGAAAAATTCTTATACTCCTATGAATTCGCGTATTACTTGGCCACTTTATAAAAATTCTTATACTCCTAAGAATTCGCGCATTACTTGGCCACCTTATTTAAAGTCAGAGTCCGGAAATCTCGCGTATTACTTGGCCACTTTAGAAAAATTCTTATAATCCTAAGAACTCGCGCATTACTTGGCCACTTTACTTTAAGTCAGAGTCCGGAAATCTCGCGTATTAGTTGGCCACTTTATAACAATTCTTATACTCCTAAGAATTCGCGCATTACTTGGCCACCTTATTTAAGGTCAGAGTCCGGAAATCTCGCGTATTAGTTGGCCTCTTATAAAAATTCTTATACTCCTAAGAACTCGCGTATTACTTGGCCACCTTATTTAAAGTCAGAGTCCGGAAATCTCGCGTACTACTTGGCCACTTTAGAAAAATTCTTATACTCCTATGAATTCGCGTATTACTTGGCCACTTTATAAAAATTCTTATACTCCTAAGAATTCGCGCATTACTTGGCCACCTTATTTAAAGTCAGAGTCCGGAAATCTCGCGTATTACTTGGCCACTTTAGAAAAATTCTTATAATCCTAAGAACTCGCGCATTACTTGGCCACTTTACTTTAAGTCAGAGTCCGGAAATCTCGCGTATTAGTTGGCCACTTTATAACAATTCTTATACTCCTAAGAATTCGCGCATTACTTGGCCACTCTTTTTAAGACAGACTTCGTTTAACTCGCGTATTACTTGGCTACTTATAAAAATTCTTATACTCCTAAGAACTCGCGCATTACTTGGCCACCTTATTTTAAGTCAGAGCCCGGAAATCTCGCGTATTACTTGGCCACTTTAGAAAAATTCTTATAATCCTAAGAACTCGCGCATTACTTGGCCACTTTACTTTAAGTCAGAGTCCGGAAATCTCGCGTATTAGTTGGCCACTTTAGAAAAATTCTTATACTCCTAAGAATTCGCGCATTACTTGGCCACTCTTTTTAAGACAGACTTCGTTTAACTCGCGTATTACTTGGCTACTTATAAAAATTCTTATACTCCTAAGAACTCGCGCATTACTTGGCCACCTTACTTAAAGTCAGAGTCCGGAAATCTCGCGTACTACTTGACCACTTTAGAAAAATTCTTATACTCCTATGAATTCGCGTATTACTTGGCCACTTTATAAAAATTCTTACACTCCTAAGAACTCGCGCATTACTTGGCCACTTTACTTTAAGTCAGAGTACGGAATTTTCACGTATTACTTGGCCACTTTAGAAAAATTCACTTTCTCCTAAGAATTCGCGCATTACTTGGCCACTCTTTTCAAGACAGACTTCGTTTAACTCGCGTATTAGTTGGCCACTTGTAAAAATTCTTATACTTCTAAGAACTCGCGCATTACTTGGCCACCTTATTTAATGTCAGAGTCCGGAATTCTCGCTTATTACTTGGCCACTTTATAAAAATTCTTACACTCCTAAGAACTCGCGCATTACTTGGCCACTTTACTTTAAGTCAGAGTACGGAATTTTCACGTATTACTTGGCCACTTTAGAAAAATTCTTATACTCCTATGAATTCGCGTATTACTTGGCCACTCTTTTCAAGACAGACTTTGTTTAACTCGCGCATTACTTGGCCACTTTACTTTAAGTCAGAGTCCGGAAATCTCGCGTATTAGTTGGCCACTTTATAACAATTCTTATACTCCTAAGAATTCGCGCATTACTTGGCCACTCTTTTTAAGACAGACTTCGTTTAACTCGCGTATTACTTGGATACGTATAAAAAATCTTATACTCCTAAGAACTCGCGCATTACTTGGCCACCTTATTTTAAGTCAGAGCCCGGAAATCTCGCGTATTACTTGGCCACTTTAGAAAAATTCTTATAATCCTAAGAACTCGCGCATTACTTGGCCACTTTACTTTAAGTCAGAGTCCGGAAATCTCGCTTATTAGTTGGCCACTTTAGAAAAATTCTTATACTCCTAAGAATTCGCGCATTACTTGGCCACTCTTTTCAAGACAGACTTCGTTTAACTCGCGTATTACTTGGCTACTTATAAAAATTCTTATACTCCTAAGAACTCGCGCATTACTTGGCCACATTACTTAAAGTCAGAGTCCGGAAATCTCGCGTACTACTTGACCACTTTAGAAAAATTCTTATACTCCTATGAATTCGCGTATTACTTGGCCACTTTATAAAAATTCTTACACTCCTAAGAACTCGCGCATTACTTGGCCACTTTACTTTAAGTCAGAGTACGGAATTTTCACGTATTACTTGGCCACTTTATAAAAATTATGTTACTCCTAAGAAATCGCGCATTACTTGGCCACTCTTTTCAAGACAGACTTCGTTTAACTCGCGTATTAGTTGGCCACTTGTAAAAATTCTTATACTTCTAAGAACTCGCGCATTACTTGGCCACTTTAGTTCTAGTCAGAGTCCGGAAATCTCGCGTATTAGTTGGCCACTTTATAACAATTCTTATACTCCTAAGAATTCGCGCATTACTTGGCCACTCTTTTCAAGACAGACTTCGTTTAACTCGCGTATTACGAGACCACTTATGTATTTATATCAGTCCTGTGGTCCATTGAACTCGCGCATTACTTGGCCACTTTACTTTAAGTCAGAGTCCGGAAATCTCGCGTATTAGTTGGCCACTTTATAACAATTCTTATACTCCTAAGAATTCGCGCATTACTTGGCCACTCTTTTCAAGACTGACTTCGTGTAACTCGCGTATTACTTGGCTACTTATAAAAATTCTTATACTCAGAAGAACTCGCGCATTACTTGGCCACCTTACTTAAAGTCAGAGTCCGGAAATCTCGCGCATTATTTGGCCACTCTTTTCAGGACAGGCTTCGTCTAACTCGCGTATTACGAGGCCACTTATGTATTTATATCAGTCATGAGGTCCATTGAACTCGCGCATTACTTGGCCACCTTACTTAAGGTCAGAGTCCGGAAATCTCGCGTATTACTTGGCCACTTTAGAAAAATTCTTATAATCCTAAGAACTCGCGCATTACTTGGCCACTTTACTTTAAGTCAGAGTCCGGAAATCTCGCGTATTAGTTGGCCACTTTATAACAATTCTTATACTCCTAAGAATTCGCGCATTAGTTTGACACCTTATTTAATGTAAGTTTTAGGTTATCTCTCGTATTAGTTTGCCTCTTATAAAAATTCTTATACTCCTAAGAACTCGCGTATTACTTGGCCACCTTACTTAAAGTCAGAGTCCGGAAATCTCGCGTACTACTTGGCCACTTTAGAAAAATTCTTATACTCCTATGAATTCGCGTATTACTTGGCCACTTTATAAAAATTCTTATACTCCTAAGAATTCGCGCATTACTTGGCCACCTTATTTAAAGTCAGAGTCCGGAAATCTCGCGTATTACTTGGCCACTTTAGAAAAATTCTTATAATCCTAAGAACTCGCGCATTACTTGGCCACTTTACTTTAAGTCAGAGTCCGGAAATCTCGCGTATTAGTTGGCCACTTTATAACAATTCTTATACTCCTAAGAATTCGCGCATTACTTGGCCACCTTATTTAAGGTCAGAGTCCGGAAATCTCGCGTATTAGTTGGCCTCTTATAAAAATTCTTATACTCCTAAGAACTCGCGTATTACTTGGCCACCTTATTTAAAGTCAGAGTCCGGAAATCTCGCGTACTACTTGGCCACTTTAGAAAAATTCTTATACTCCTATGAATTCGCGTATTACTTGGCCACTTTATAAAAATTCTTATACTCCTAAGAATTCGCGCATTACTTGGCCACCTTATTTAAAGTCAGAGTCCGGAAATCTCGCGTATTACTTGGCCACTTTAGAAAAATTCTTATAATCCTAAGAACTCGCGCATTACTTGGCCACTTTACTTTAAGTCAGAGTCCGGAAATCTCGCGTATTAGTTGGCCACTTTATAACAATTCTTATACTCCTAAGAATTCGCGCATTACTTGGCCACTCTTTTTAAGACAGACTTCGTTTAACTCGCGTATTACTTGACTACTTATAAAAACTCTTATACTCCTAAGAACTCGCGCATTACTTGGCCACCTTATTTTAAGTCAGAGCCCGGAAATCTCGCGTATTACTTGGCCACTTTAGAAAAATTCTTATAATCCTAAGAACTCGCGCATTACTTGGCCACTTTACTTTAAGTCAGAGTCCGGAAATCTCGCGTATTAGTTGGCCACTTTAGAAAAATTCTTATACTCCTAAGAATTCGCGCATTACTTGGCCACTCTTTTTAAGACAGACTGCGTTTAACTCGCGTATTACTTGGCTACTTATAAAAATTCTTATACTCCTAAGAACTCGCGCATTACTTGGCCACCTTACTTAAAGTCAGAGTCCGGAAATCTCGCGTACTACTTGACCACTTTAGAAAAATTCTTATACTCCTATGAATTCGCGTATTACTTGGCCACTTTATAAAAATTCTTACACTCCTAAGAACTCGCGCATTACTTGGCCACTTTACTTTAAGTCAGAGTACGGAATTTTCACGTATTACTTGGCCACTTTATAAAAATTCTCTTTCTCCTAAGAATTCGCGCATTACTTGGCCACTCTTTTCAAGACAGACTTCGTTTAACTCGCGTATTAGTTGGCCACTTGTAAAAATTCTTATACTTCTAAGAACTCGCGCATTACTTGGCCACCTTATTTAAAGTCAGAGTCCGGAAATCTCGCGTATTACTTGGCCACTTTATAAAAATTCTTACACTCCTAAGAACTCGCGCATTACTTGGCCACTTTACTTTAAGTCAGAGTACGGAATTTTCACGTATTACTTGGCCACTTTATAAAAATTCTTATACTCCTAAGAATTCGCGCATTACTTGGCCACTCTTTTCAAGACAGACTTCGTTTAACTCGCGCATTACTTGGCCACTTTACTTTAAGTCAGAGTCCGGAAATCTCGCGAATTAGTTGGCCACTTTATAACAATTCTTATACTCCTAAGAATTCGCGCATTACTTGGCCACTCTTTTTAAGACAGACTTCGTTTAACTCGCGTATTACTTGACTACTTATAAAAACTCTTATACTCCTAAGAACTCGCGCATTACTTGGCCACCTTATTTTAAGTCAGAGCCCGGAAATCTCGCGTATTACTTGGCCACTTTAGAAAAATTCTTAAAATCCTAAGAACTCGCGCATTACTTGGCCACTTTACTTTAAGTCAGAGTCCGGAAATCTCGAGTATTAGTTGGCCACTTTAGAAAAATTCTTATACTCCTAAGAATTCGCGCATTACTTGGCCACTCTTTTTAAGACAGACTTCGTTTAACTCGCGTATTACTTGGCTACTTATAAAAATTCTTATACTCCTAAGAACTCGCGCATTACTTGGCCACATTACTTAAAGTCAGAGTCCGGAAATCTCGCGTACTACTTGACCACTTTAGAAAAATTCTTATACTCCTATGAATTCGCGTATTACTTGGCCACTTTATAAAAATTCTTACACTCCTAAGAACTCGCGCATTACTTGGCCACTTTACTTTAAGTCAGAGTACGGAATTTTCACGTATTACTTGGCCACTTTATAAAAATTCTCTTACTCCTAAGAATTCGCGCATTACTTGGCCACTCTTTTCAAGACAGACTTCGTTTAACTCGCGTATTACTTGGCCACTTGTAAAAATTCTTATACTTCTAAGAACTCGCGCATTACTTGGCCACTTTAGTTCTAGTCAGAGTCCGGAAATCTCGCGTATTAGTTGGCCACTTTATAACAATTCTTATACTCCTAAGAATTCGCGCATTACTTGGCCACTCTTTTCAAGACAGACTTCGTTTAACTCGCGTATTACGAGACCACTTATGTATTTATATCAGTCCTGTGGTCCATTGAACTCGCGCATTACTTGGCCACTTTACTTTAAGTCAGAGTCCGGAAATCTCGCGTATTAGTTGGCCACTTTATAACAATTCTTATACTCCTAAGAATTCTCGCATTACTTGGCCACTCTTTTCAAGACAGACTTCGTGTAACTCGCGTATTACTTGGCTACTTATAAAAATTCTTATACTCAGAAGAACTCGCGCATTACATGGCCACCTTACTTAAAGTCAGAGTCCGGAAATCTCGCGCATTATTTGGCCACTCTTTTCAGGACAGGCTTCGTCTAACTCGCGTATTACGAGGCCACTTATGTATTTATATCAGTCCTGACGTCCATTGAACTCGCGCATTACTTGGCCACCTTACTTAAGGTCAGAGTCCGGAAATCTCGCGTATTACTTGGCCACTTTAGAAAAATTCTTATACTCCTAAGAATTCGCGCATTACTTGGCCACCTTATTTAAAGTCAGAGTCCGGAAATCTCGCGTATTACTTGGCCACTTTAGAAAAATTCTTATAATCCTAAGAACTCGCGCATTACTTGGCCACTTTACTTTAAGTCAGAGTCCGGAAATCTCGAGTATTAGTTGGCCACTTTATAACAATTCTTATACTCCTAAGAATTCGCGCATTACTTGGCCACCTTATTTAAGGTCAGAGTCCGGAAATCTCGCGTATTAGTTGGCCTCTTATAAAAATTCTTATACTCCTAAGAACTCGCGTATTACTTGGCCACCTTACTTAAAGTCAGAGTCCGGAAATCTCGCGTACTACTTGGCCACTTTAGAAAAATTCTTATACTCCTATGAATTCGCGTATTACTTGGCCACTTTCTAAAAATTCTTATACTCCTAAGAATTCGCGCATTACTTGGCCACCTTATTTTAAGTCAGAGCCCGGAAATCTCGCGTATTACTTGGCCACTTTATAAAAATTCTTATACTCCTAAGAATTCGCGCATTACTTGGCCACCTTATTTAAAGTCAGAGTCCGGAAATCTCGCGTATTACTTGGCCACTTTAGAAAAATTCTTATACTCCTAAGAATTCGCGCATTACTTGGCCACTCTTTTTAAGACAGACTTCGTTTAACTCGCGTATTACTTGGCTACTTATAAAAATTCTTATACTCCTAAGAACTCGCGCATTACTTGGCCACCTTACTTAAAGTCAGAGTCCGGAAATCTCGCGTACTACTTGACCACTTTAGAAAAATTCTTATACTCCTATGAATTCGCGTATTACTTGGCCACTTTATAAAAATTCTTACACTCCTAAGAACTCGCGCATTACTTGGCCACTTTACTTTAAGTCAGAGTACGGAATTTTCACGTATTACTTGGCCACTTTATAAAAATTCTCTTACTCCTAAGAATTCGCGCATTACTTGGCCACTCTTTTCAAGACAGACTTCGTTTAACTCGCGTATTAGTTGGCCACTTGTAAAAATTCTTATACTTCTAAGAACTCGCGCATTACTTGGCCACTTTAGTTCTAGTCAGAGTCCGGAAATCTCGCGTATTAGTTGGCCACTTTATAACAATTCTTATACTCCTAAGAATTCGCGCATTACTTGGCCACCTTATTTAAGGTCAGAGTCCGGAAATCTCGCGTATTAGTTGGCCTCTTTTAAAAATTCTTATACTCCTAAGAACTCGCGTATTACTTGGCCACCTTACTTAAAGTCAGAGTCCGGAAATCTCGCGTATTACTTGGCCACTTTAGAAAAATTCTTATACTCCTAAGAATTCGCGCATTACTTGGCCACCTTATTTAAAGTCAGAGTCCGGAAATCTCGCGTATTACTTGGCCACTTTAGAAAAATTCTTATAATCCTAAGAACTCGCGCATTACTTGGCCACTTTACTTTAAGTCAGAGTCCGGAAATCTCGCGTATTAGTTGGCCACTTTATAACAATTCTTATACTCCTAAGAATTCGCGCAGTACTTGGCCATCTTATTTAAGGTCAGAGTCCGGAAATCTCGCGTATTAGTTGGCCTCTTATAAAAATTCTTATACTCCTAAGAACTCGCGTATTACTTGGCCACCTTACTTAAAGTCAGAGTCCGGAAATCTCGCGTACTACTTGGCCACTTTAGAAAAATTCTTATACTCCTATGAATTCGCGTATTACTTGGCCACTTTATAAAAATTCTTATACTCCTAAGAATTCGCGCATTACTTGGCCACCTTATTTAAAGTCAGAGTCCGGAAATCTCGCGTATTACTTGGCCACTTTAGAAAAATTCTTATAATCCTAAGAACTCGCGCATTACTTGGCCACTTTACTTTAAGTCAGAGTCCGGAAATCTCGCGTATTAGTTGGCCACTTTATAACAATTCTTATACTCCTAAGAATTCGCGCATTACTTGGCCACCTTATTTAAGGTCAGAGTCCGGAAATCTCGCGTATTAGTTGGCCTCTTATAAAAATTCTTATACTCCTAAGAACTCGCGTATTACTTGGCCACCTTATTTAAAGTCAGAGTCCGGAAATCTCGCGTACTACTTGACCACTTTAGAAAAATTCTTATACTCCTATGAATTCGCGTATTACTTGGCCACTTTATAAAAATTCTTATACTCCTAAGAATTCGCGCATTACTTGGCCACCTTATTTAAAGTCAGAGTCCGGAAATCTCGCGTATTACTTGGCCACTTTAGAAAAATTCTTATAATCCTAAGAACTCGCGCATTACTTGGCCACTTTACTTTAAGTCAGAGTCCGGAAATCTCGCGTATTAGTTGGCCACTTTATAACAATTCTTATACTCCTAAGAATTCGCGCATTACTTGGCCACTCTTTTTAAGACAGACTTCGTTTAACTCGCGTATTACTTTGCTACTTTATAAAAACTCTTATACTCCTAAGAACTCGCGCATTACTTGGCCACCTTATTTTAAGTCAGAGCCCGGAAATCTCGCGTATTACTTGGCCACTTTAGAAAAATTCTTATAATCCTAAGAACTCGCGCATTACTTGGCCACTTTACTTTAAGTCAGAGTCCGGAAATCTCGCGTATTAGTTGGCCACTTTAGAAAAATTCTTATACTCCTAAGAATTCGCGCATTACTTGGCCACTCTTTTTAAGACAGACTGCGTTTAACTCGCGTATTACTTGGCTACTTATAAAAATTCTTATACTCCTAAGAACTCGCGCATTACTTGGCCACCTTACTTAAAGTCAGAGTCCGGAAATCTCGCGTACTACTTGACCACTTTAGAAAAATTCTTATACTCCTATGAATTCGCGTATTACTTGGCCACTTTATAAAAATTCTTACACTCCTAAGAACTCGCGCATTACTTGGCCACTTTACTTTAAGTCAGAGTACGGAAATGTCACGTATTACTTGGCCACTTTATAAAAATTCTCTTACTCCTAAGAATTCGCGCATTACTTGGCCACTCTTTTCAAGACAGACTTCGTTTAACTCGCGTATTAGTTGGCCACTTGTAAAAATTCTTATACTTCTAAGAACTCGCGCATTACTTGGCCACCTTATTTAAAGTCAGAGTCCGGAAATCTCGCGTATTACTTGGCCACTTTATAAAAATTCTCATACTCCCAAGAACTCGCGCATTACTTGGCCACTTTACTTTAAGTCAGAGTACGGAATTTTCACGTATTACTTGGCCACTTTATAAAAATTCTCTTACTCCTAAGAATTCGCGCATTACTTGGCCACTCTTTTCAAGACAGACTTCGTTTAACTCGCGCATTACTTGGCCACTTTACTTTAAGTCAGAGTCCGGAAATCTCGCGTATTAGTTGGCCACTTGTAAAAATTCTTATACTTCTAAGAACTCGCGCATTACTTGGCCACCTTATTTAAAGTCAGAGTCCGGAAATCTCGCGTATTACTTGGCCACTTTATAAAAATTCTTACACTCCTAAGAACTCGCGCATTACTTGGCCACTTTACTTCAAGTCAGAGTCCGGAAATCTCGCGTATTAGTTGGCCACTTTAGAAAAATTCTTATACTCCCAAGAATTCGCGCATTACTTGGCCACTCTTTTTAAGACAGACTTCGTTTAACTCGCGTATTACTTGGCTACTTATAAAAATTCTTATACTCCTAAGAACTCGCGCATTACTTGGCCACCTTACTTAAAGTCAGAGTCCGGAAATCTCGCGTACTACTTGACCACTTTAGAAAAATTCTTATACTCCTATGAATTCGCGTATTACTTGGCCACTTTATAAAAATTCTTACACTCCTAAGAACTCGCGCATTACTTGGCCACTTTACTTTAAGTCAGAGTACGGACATATCACGTATTACTTGGCCACTTTATAAAAATTCTCTTACTCCTAAGAATTCGCGCATTACTTGGCCACTCTTTTCAAGACAGACTTCGTTTAACTCGCGTATTAGTTGGCCACTTGTAAAAATTCTTATACTTCTAAGAACTCGCGCATTACTTGGCCACCTTACTTAAGGTCAGAGTCCGGAAATCTCGCGTATTACTTGGCCACTTTATAAAAATTCTTACACTCCTAAGAACTCGCGCATTACTTGGCCACTTTACTTTAAGTCAGAGTACGGAATTTTCACGTATTACTTGGCCACTTTATAAAAATTCTCTTACTCCTAAGAATTCGCGCATTACTTGGCCACTCTTTTCAAGACAGACTTCGTTTAACTCGCGTATTAGTTGGCCACTTGTAAAAATTCTTATACTTCTAAGAACTCGCGCATTACTTGGCCACCTTATTTAAAGTCAGAGTCCGGAAATCTCGCGTATTACTTGGCCACTTTATAAAAATTCTTACATTCCTAAGAATTCGCGCATTACTTGGCCACCTTACTTAAAGTCAGAGTCCGGAAATCTCGCGTATTACTTGGCTACTTATAAAAACTCTTATACTCCTAAGAACTCGCGCATTACTTGGCCACCTTATTTTAAGTCAGAGCCCGGAAATCTCGCGTATTACTTGGCCACTTTAGAAAAATTCTTATAATCCTAAGAACTCGCGCATTACTTGGCCACTTTACTTTAAGTCAGAGTCCGGAAATCTCGCGTATTAGTTGGCCACTTTAGAAAAATTCTTATACTCCTAAGAATTCGCGCATTACTTGGCCACTCTTTTTAAGACAGACTTCGTTTAACTCGCGTATTACTTGGCTACTTATAAAAATTCTTATACTCCTAAGAACTCGCGCATTACTTGGCCACCTTACTTAAAGTCAGAGTCCGGAAATCTCGCGTACTACTTGACCACTTTAGAAAAATTCTTATACTCCTATGAATTCGCGTATTACTTGGCCACTTTATAAAAATTCTTACACTCCTAAGAACTCGCGCATTACTTGGCCACTTTACTTTAAGTCAGAGTACGGAATTTTCACGTATTACTTGGCCACTTTATAAAAATTCTCTTACTCCTAAGAATTCGCGCATTACTTGGCCACTCTTTTCAAGACAGACTTCGTTTAACTCGCGTATTAGTTGGCCACTTGTAAAAATTCTTATACTTCTAAGAACTCGCGCATTACTTGGCCACTTTAGTTCTAGTCAGAGTCCGGAAATCTCGCGTATTAGTTGGCCACTTTATAACAATTCTTATACTCCTAAGAATTCGCGCATTACTTGGCCACTCTTTTTAAGACAGACTTCGTTTAACTCGCGTATTACTTGGCTACTTATAAAAATTCTGATACTCCCAAGAACTCGCGCATTACTTGGCCACCTTATTTAAAGTCAGAGCCCGGAAATCTCGCGTATTATTTGGCCACTTTAGAAAAATTCTTATACTCCTAAGAATTCGCGCATTACTTGGCCACTTTACTTTAAGTCAGAGTCCGGAAATCTCGCGTATTAGTTGGCCACTTTAGAAAAATTCTTATACTCCTAAGAATTCGCGCATTACTTGGCCACTCTTTTTAAGACAGTCTTCGTTTAACTCGCGTATTACTTGGCTACTTATAAAAATTCTTATACTCCTAAAAATTCACGCATTACTTGGCCACCTTACTTAAAGTCAGAGTCCGGAAATCTCGCGTATTACTTGGCCACTTTATAAAAATTCTCATACTCCCAAGAACTCGCGCATTACTTGGCCACCTCACTTAAAGTCAGAGTCTGAAGTGCTCGCGCATCACTTTGCAACTTTTTGTTAGTCTCAGAATCCGTAGTGCTACCGTATTAATTGATCTCTCTATTCAAATCAGAGTTTGAATAGCTCGCGTAATATTTTACCACTTACAGCAGTCTTATAATCCGAAAAACTCGGACATCATACTTATAAACTTAATATTGTATTTTTCCGGGTTCCAGTTATTAAGAATCAGAGGTTTCGAAAAACCAGGAAATTAATTTTTCGTGAATTTCCACCTTAGCTGCATTTTACTTTCTATATCCACAAAAATGTGTATAATTTTTACGACGCCGGGACCGTATTGAGTGCCTTTCCTTAGAGAATTCTTCGACCACGTGGTAGGGGTTTGCTTTCCTTGGACGCTTGAGCACATAGGAATCTCAAGTGCCGGGGACATTAAAGTAAATTTTGACTGTGTATAACCCTTGGTGTTGGAACCTGACCTATCATGGAGAATGCTCTCCATATACGTCAAACTCTGAACACTTGTCTTCCTAAACACATGTTATTCCCAAATCAGTTTTCTTCTAGCCATGTGGCAGAGTGGTGGACTTACATCCGTCTGTCATCTCTGTGGTTTTTGAGAAAATAAATAAAAATTTTTCTGTACCAATTGCAATGTTCTGATTGTTTTAACTTCAGTGTCCTTTACTTCTGGTGCTCGTGCATATGTGTGGTTTGCTGTGCGTGCTTTACCAAGGACCCACGTTATATTCTCCCGTGTGTTGTTTCTTTCTGGTTTGAAATAATTGTGTTTATATATGTGCCCTTGAGGGAGTGCGTTCCGCGGCCGCATTTTTCACGGTTCCTGTGGGAGAGGATTACTTGTTGGAGCAGTCTTTGGAACGGTCTGGTTCTTCACACCTAGAAACTCGCTTACTCATAAGTTTTTCTGCATGTTTACTCTATTTTTAATTAATTTTTAATTAATAAGCAAAAAGAAAAAAAAACAAAAAAACAAAAAATACCATATATTTCTTAATTGCATGTATTAGTTAATAAATATTTAAAGGTTACAATTAAGCTAATTGGCACTGAAGAGGGCCCCCATCTGTGGCCGAAACGTTTGCCTTCCTAATGTTTATGTCCTCGATGACATAAATAATTAGAAACTAAGCTGACCCCAAGCCAAAATAAATATTACAGAATTAGATTTTTAGTTCGTGCTGAACAGAAGAGAAAAGTTGAAAAATTTTAATGCATTTGATAAGTACTTGCTAGTTTGAGGAGTTTAATTTACTCTGAAAAAAAACATTAAATCTATTAAAATTTTTTGATTGCTATTACAGTATTACAGTACAGTGAGCTTCTCGAATCTCTGGAATAGAAAAAATAAGATTAGAATAAAATTTCAAAGGATCTTTTTGTTTAAAACATTTCCTGGTTTAGTTATTCTAAACGATTTGGTTTTATGCAAAGTTTGTATTATTTTAAGTTTGGATTCAAATTCAGTTAATCAATTTTGTATATTTATGTGCGATCTTTTTATTCGATTGACGTGAACTACTGTCGGTTTTTCTTTTATGTTGATTTTTACATTTCCTTTTCCTAGTACATCTAAAACTTCGTGAGGTCCTGTTTATTGATTATCCAGCTTTTTACTTTTTCCTCCCTTTAATAAAAATACATTATCCCCAATTTTTATTTCCAAGGGATTTATTTTTCTATCGTGGTACAATTTTGATTTTTCTTTTGCCTTTATGAGGTTTTCTCTTGCTTGTGTTCGCATTTCATGCAGTTGTGTGACAAAATTGACCAAATAATCATCATAGGTTTGCAATTTTCCATTTTGTGATAGAGGTTCACTAGAGGGTTCACGGGCTAATTTGCCAAAAACTAATTCGTAAGGCGTACATTTTGTTGCTTCCTGTACACTTGTGTTATACGAAAAAATTGCTAATTCTAGCCAATCGTCCCATTCTGAGTTTTTTGCTACAAATTGTTTGAGATATTCACCTAGGACATGATGTGATCGTTCAAGTGATCCATTGGATTGAGGGTGAAAAGCTGTGGTACGAAATTGTTTGATTCTAAAGCGTTTTGCTAATCTTTTTAATAAATTGCTTAAAAAATCTCTGCCTTGATCCGTCAGTACTCCTTTTGGCGATCCAAATATGCAAATAAATTTTTTCACGAATGCGTCTGCTATTGTACCAGCTTGATGATTAGGAAGAGGTATTGCCAGAGAATATTTTGTAGAATTATCTTGTATAGTAAGAATATACGGATTTCCAGACTTTGTTTCTGCTAGTGGACCAACAATATCCATTGATATTTTTTCGAAGGCAGTAGTGGGTATATCGGTAATAACCATAGGATTTTTAGTTTTAACCCGAACTAATTTTTTTATTTGGCATTGTAAGCAGCCTTGAATATACTTTTGAATATCGACTTTCATATTTTCCCAAACAAATTTTTGGCGAATTCGATTATAGGTTTTTGTGACGCCTTTATGTCCTCCTAATGCTGAAGAGTGTGCTTCTTCAATTAATTGTGATCTTTGATCTTTTGTTGGATATTGTGTTATGCCATTACAAACTATTATTTTCGTAAGTGAATTTGCAAAAACCAAATCAAATATTAATTTTATTTCTGCCCAAGCTATATGGTTGATTTTTGAAGTCTTCGAAATACTAATTGATCGTAGATTCAATTTTTGAGATAATTCATCTAATGAATAAATTGACAATTTT
This sequence comes from Diplolepis rosae, assembly GCA_030998225.1. Lineage (NCBI taxonomy): Eukaryota > Metazoa > Arthropoda > Insecta > Hymenoptera > Diplolepididae > Diplolepis > Diplolepis rosae. The sequence goes on from JAPYXD010000442.1 coordinate 563,094, forward strand.
ATATTATTTAAGGTTTCACATAAATTGTCTTTGGCTTCTTCTTCAATCGGAAGAGCAAAATGATAGTAGTTTCCTTTTTTTACTTCTTTTGCCGTTCCTTTCTGTAAGTTCTTAAATTTTGGTAAGGTTCCACGTTTTTATAGACTTTTTGATCCATTATCTCGAGGATTTCCATTTGTTGTAACAAAATATACATAATTATCTTTTCGCATCGTTAATTGATTGGGACATTCAATGATATTTTTATTTATTAAAATTTGCTTGGTAGATTTTGAGTTGAGTGGAGGGGATTCTGGGGGTGGACGGTTTTCTTCGAATTCTAAATTATTATCATTTTCGAGATTTTCCCCGGCTTTTATTTGTTGCTTTTTGTTTATTTCGGAACTTTGTTCATTAAAGGTATCTTCAATATTTTTATTTTCAAAAATTTCTTCAATACTAGAGTTTTCAGAGTTTTCTTCATCTTCAGTTTCTATATCAATTACTTCATCTTCAGAAGTAGAAAAATAATTTTCGCTTTCTTCCTCTTGAGGTATACTAAATTGTTTAGGCTGTTTGCCATTTTTATTTCTTTTATTTTTTGCTTGGATTTCTTTCAAACAGTCCAAATATTTAGGATCAGAATCAGGATCAGAGTCGGAATATGATTTCACTTTTGTTCGGCTTCCTTTTTGCATAATTATTTCTAGTAATTCATTTTCATATATTTGTTTTCTTGTTCTATCTCTCTTTCTTTTGTTTGAGCGGGAATGCTTTTTAAATTTGTAAGTAGATTTATTCTTGGCCTACCTGGAAGTTTTTTCACAAGAGGTTTAGAAGAAAAAATTCTTGTCTAATTTTTCTTGGATTTCATTTTGATTTAAATCTTTTGATTTTTCTTGTTGTATTTTCTTTTGAGCTCTTGTAGTGATAGTTTTCTATGATAAATTTTCGTATTTTTTGGAAAACATTGGACTTAATAGAAATATTGTCATAAAAATAAGTCTTGAAGCCATATTTTTGAATAAATTTGTATATTATACAATTTAAATTGTTATCTCGTGCAACATTGAATCGAGTTGTTTTATTATTTCTATTATTTATAGAATCATCCATTTAATAAATAATCTGAATTTTTATTCCTCCGTAGTGCGGAAGATGCTGCCAAATCTCTTTCTACGTTGATTGTGTCATTGAAAACTTCTTTAAATGTTTCTTTTTTTTAAAGAAAGTAGATGGCCTTTCCGTTTTTTTATATAGTTATTTAAGTTCGTGAAATATTTAAAATGGTTAATATTTAGGTGGTAAAATATTTTAAGACCGAAAAAAAAATTTTGAAAGCGTGCATCTTGCCTATCCGGGGACTTACTGTGATAAACGCACTAAGCCAACAACGCTTACAGCGTTTCAAACAATTTTCGGTATATTTCACTTTTAGTTTAGCCGTTTGTTTAAATTAAATTAGGGATTAAAGTGACCTTTATTGGGTGTGATTGCAAGCATTTTCATGAATCGATAATCTAAGATGGTGAATTTACCTATTTTGTATATATATATATTTTTTTGATGTTGTAAAGGTTTTAGGCCAGATAGTTAATTTTATTGATAATATTACTTCCATCAAATAAGGGTACTACTTCTAGCGCGTCGCGTATGGATACTTGTTGATTATTAGGTAGAACCATTTTGTTGTTTATAATTGGGTTAACGTTTTCCTCAGGATTGTTGTGAACAATTTGTTCCATTTGTTCGTTGTCGGTACTATTATCGTCGCTATCGTGATTACTTAAAATTGTTTCGCGAGTAAGAGATTTTTCTGATAAATTTATTTTAGTTCTTTCTTCAACTGTATTTTTTCTGGAATTATCGTTGAACTAAGTAAACTTATATCTTCGTTGTCAATATAAGTAGTTTTGTTTTTTAATGTTTCGTCCTGATCAATTCATCCACAAATAATACTTGAATTAGTTTTTGAATTTGAATTAAGCCAATTATTCGAGTCAGATAAATTGCTTGTTCCGGCAGTTTCGAATTGTTTAAACTTTAAGGTTTTCTCTAAAGAAATATTACCTAATTGCAAACTGATATTTGTTTTGTCTTTGTCATAAATATTTTCGAACTTATCTTTAGTTACCTTTTCCTTCACAGTAACTGTTCTTTTTGGTTTAAGGGGACCAGTTTGATTTTGTGCCACAATTTTTGCAAGTTCAGTATTTTTCTTAACTTGACTGCGCGTAATAGGATTTTCTTGAATTTGTGATTTCCCTAATTCACTGAGATTGGGTCCCGACATAGGTTATTATAAAATAAAATTTACTGATACGTACATGGAGACACTATTTAAATTGCAATATACATAAATATTCAATTGGATCAACAGAAAAGTTTTTCAAATATCTTTCGTTTTAAAATATTTTTGTAATCCATAAATGTGATTAATAATTTGTTATTGGAAAATATGAATTTGTCTCAATGTTTCGATTCAGGTAAATTTATAGTCATCAACCAAAATTCTTAAAATAATATGCCTTAATTCTACCAATTTCCATGTGCTTACAGAAAAAATATTTATTTAGAATTTTTGTTTCAAATTTATTCTTTTTGAAACTAATTTTGGTCCTTGTTTTACCTAGGATACTTGATATGTTTTTTACCTTGTTTTTTTTATATATAATTGTCGAATGGTATAGGTCATAAATGGGTTTTAAATAATTGTTACACTCACAAAAAAAAATTTTTTGTTATATTTTTTATTATACACACATAAACAAAATTATAAATTATACAGAATTTAATTAATGCAAGATTGGACAACCCTGACTCAAGCACAACATCTTGGTCAATCTTTTGCAATTAAAAATATTCTGTTAGTTAACAGAGGTAAAATAAAAGTTTCAAACGATACTGTATGAGCACTTGAATTTTGCCTTACCCAATTGATCGTAATCAAATGATGACCGTTCAACGAATCTAAAAAGGAGTTATAGTCTCTTGTGCTGCTTTTTCTCGTTTTAACTCGAATTAAAACTTAGTCAACAATTTAGAATTAAAGAAGTACGAGATTAGACAAGCATGACTCAAGCACAAAATCCTAAGTAATCTCTGCACTTTCAGAAATTCTGATAATAAAATTTCAAATAAAATAAATCTTTTGATCACTTAGGTTAGCCTCAAGGTCAATTCCCTGCGTGACTCAACAGAATTTACTTTATTTTAAGACAGTTTGTACAAAAATAACAAGAAATAAGGAAATTAAACAATTTTTCAAAAAAAAAATTATTTAATCACTTAGGATAGCCTCAAGGTCAGATCCCTTTGTGATTTGATCAAATTATTTTATTTTGACAAGATATATGTGTAAAATTTCAAATAAAATAAAATGATTATTTAATCACTCAAGTCAGCCTCAAGGCCAAATTCTTTCGTGATTTTATCAAATTTATTTTATTTTAACCATTATGTGTGTAATCAGATAAATTATAATTGTACTTTATCAAGTTTTGATTCTTAGTAATTATAAAATTTCAATATCCCATTCACTCACTTCAAGTGTTTCCCGGCCGATGCACCAAAAAAGGATTGGGTATGTTACGTCAGAAACGTAACATTTCTCTTCTTAAAAGATTCCTCGTTTTATGTAAGGATCGAAATGGATCCTCTCTAAGGGATGAGGAGAAGTCAGTGATTGAGAATGGTTATTGATAATAAGTATGTTTATTGACAATCAAATTGAGAAACGAATAAGCATCATGGAATTGGAATTGAAATTTAGATGTACCTTTGTGATTACCCCGAGTGAAATTTGACTGGTGATTTATTGAGTCCAGTGGAGCGAAGGTGGTCAGTTGAGTCTTCGTTGAGATCCTTGAGATTGTACTTGTTTGATGGGAAATTCGTTGTTGAGACGGTTAGTCTAGTCGATTCTTGATCCATGTTTAGAGAGAATTTAGGAAGGTGATTCCCCTTCACTTTCTAATGTCGTTGAACTCAGCGTCGAGTGAGAATTCGTCTGAGTAGCGGTAAAATCCGATGAGGGTGGACTGAACTCGTAGCGTAGAGATAATGAAACTGGTCTAGACTCGCTATGTAGAGATAATGAACTCGACCAGACTCGCGGCGTAGAGATGATGGTACTGGACTGACTCGCGTTGGTTACATTGTAAAAATTTGGTTCAAAGTGTTGAATTTAAAAAAAAACTATTATAAATCAATTATTATTATTATCCACTGTAATATCGCAGTTACTTTGAATTTTAATTTTAATTGTTAATTTAGAAAATTTTACTTATTGTTAAATTTGTTTATTTATTCGTCTGTAATTGTTTATTGTTAAGTGAATGCGGTAATTCTAATAGTTGAACTATTATTGTCAATGATTTGTCCTAGCTGTTACTGCACTGCAAATTCTTGCTGTGGCGCGCGCAGTCGCTGCAGCGTTTAAGGTAGTTGTTGCGCCAAAAATCAGTCTCTGGAAAAAGAAGTTTTTCTATGATTTCAAGACTGGTAATTATATCATCAGCCGTGTCATATGTAAGAAAAGACAGTTTTTTTAATAAAAAAAATTTAAAAATTATGAAAAATAATATTTTAATAGTGTTTTTTGTAATAGGATATTTTCTTATTATCGCTCCATGCCAAATTTTCTAAAATGGTGCGATATCCTATTACAAAAAAAATTATTAAAATATTATTTTTCGTAATTTAAAAATTTTTTTTATTAAAAAGAGTGTCTTTCCTTACATATGACATGGCTGATGATATAATTACCAGTCTTGAAATCATAGAAAAACTTCTTTTTCCAGAGACTGATTTTTGACGCAACAATTACCTTAACCTTGGATTATATGTTTTCAGTGATATAAGGCGGGTCAGGCCAGCCGCGACTGTGAATTTCTGAGCAAATTTTTTACAATAGTTGAATTTATAATTTGGTTATGTGTATTAACAATTTGCGTTTTCGGTGATACAAAATTAATTAAGTCAGACTCAAGCACAAATCCTTAATTAATCTTTTAAAATCACAGAAAATGTTTATTGTTAATAAACAAAACAAAACAAAAAATTTGTTTAATGTTACAGAATTTTAGAGATGCAAGATTGGGCAAGCTAGACTCAAGCACAGACTCTTGGACTATCTTTGCAATGAAAAATATTCTGTTAGCTAACAAAGTTAGGATGAAAGTTATAAACAATTACAATGCAAGCACTTCGAACTGGGCCTTACCCAGTCGATCGTCATCGATGGTGACCGTTCAATGAATCTAAAAAGGACTTATACTCTCGTGTGCTGTTCTTGTTTTGTTTTAAACTTAAATTCAAACTTAGTTAACAATTTGGAATTTTCAGTAGTACGAAATTAAAATAGACAGGCTCTAGCTCAAAAACTTGTGTAATTTTAGTACTTTCAGAAATTCGGATAATTTTAATATTTTCAATTTAAATATTTAATGTTTTAATACTATAAGTTTATTCAGGTAAGGTTTAAACACAATCCCCGCGTAAACTTGAAGTAGAAAAAGCTCTGTATTTTAAATGAATTTAAGTCAATAAATGATGTGTTACGTCCCGAGCAAAAGGCGAGGGTAGGTTGGATTTTTGGATGTAAGGGAGGAGGTTAGCTGATTATATCAGGTTGGTAAGGCCTGATAATTTATTTTTGTTTGTGGGTACGTTGTCACTTGTCAGGTCTATGGGCCCTGAGTTGTTCACAATGATAATAAAACACTGAATTTACAAATATATAAGGTAATTTATTATAAATAAATAAGTTGTTGCGCAAGTTTTCATAAAGTGATACTTAGTTGGTAACTTATACTACTTCTCAAGATGAGAAGGCAATGTTATGAGTTTTATGCGGTTATGAGCCAAATATACAGGTTTTGAGATGCCTATATATGTAACTTCCGCAGTTGATTGTGGACGTTTTAAGCTAATATACTAGGTTTTGAGATGCCTAGGTATACAACTCACGCTCCACATTCAGCGTTATAGTTAAATATAATAAGTTTTGAGATGCTTATTTATATTTATGTTATGAGTTTTATGCGGTTATGAGCCAAATATACAGGTTTTGAGATGCCTATATATGTAACTTCCGCAGTTGATTGTGCACGTTTTACGCTAATATACTAGGTTTTGAGATGCCTAGGTATACAACTCACGCTCCACATTCAGCGTTATAGTTAATATAATAAGTTTTGAGATGCTTATTTATGTTTGTATAACTTACTTGTCTACCTCTTAAATTAGAGGGCAAAAGAGAGAATTGTCGTTTATTACTCTTGTTATTGCAAGTCAACGCGCACAAATCCTTGCAGGATAGTTGAGTTTCGTTTGAGTCTCCGTGAGGTAGCAAAACAACGATAAATTTTGCAGGAGGTATGGTGTAAGGGATGCAAGTCCACCAGCAACTGATGTGATCAATTATCCGCTTACGTATCTTGTTGAGTACACGAGAAATGAATCAAACATGCACTAGTTAACAAGATAGGTTAGTTCGTCCCGATTTCAGAAATAAATCACTATTAACCGACACGACTAAATACGACGATACACGTAATCCAAAGGAACTATCTAGCACTACGGTTTCCGGACTTGCACCACTTAAGGACTAAGGATTTTATTTACCAAGTACCGAATGTTGAGTTGCTCATAGAAATCCAATGAGACTTACTTTTATCGAAGGGTCTGCTCACGACGTTGAATAACCGGTCCAGACCTAACAACCGTACAACTGTTCGGAACTTAATGACAAACCTCCAGTGGTGAATCTGGGGTATATATATTATTGGATCTTCCAATAGTGACTGCAGTGGGAGTGGATCGCGCAAAATTGAATAAAGTCACGCGCCGTGCAAATTTGTATAAAGTCACGTTTGGCGCAATTCTGTATAAAGTCACGTTCGATCAAAGATCTATGTTTTCGCCCACCACGGTCTATTACTTATTGGTTGATGTTGATCTGTAATTTGGATTTTATATCCCTTCTATTCTCTCTCTTACCTATTCTTATTTCTAATCAACAAGTAGATGCAGGTATGTCTGCATCTACTTAGTTGTAGCTCATATTTGATGTGTTACAGCCTATGATTGATTGATTGATTGATTATCTATAATCAATCAATCCTTATATTTGTGATAACATGTTTTCTTGTTTGTAGATGGCTTATGATTAATTGATAAACTATTATTGTTTTTTATCAATATTAATAATAATTGTATGCTTAAATACTAACAGGGATGGTATAATAATTATTAATTAAAGCAGTAATTAGTCAATGTTAATGGCGCTATGCCAGTAACCTGTTACCATCTCGTCAGGTCACTAGCGCTGCATCACTATATTATCGACGCGCGGCATGATTCACTGACTAATTACCGCGCGGGCAATTACCATATGGACCGAGAGACGCTCGTCTTTGTCACTTGTTACCAAGTGTCGAGCCGATTTATCGATGTGAGGTTGCGCATTAGTTTACCTCCGGAGAATAATTACCCGGTCTAGGTGGTAATTACCATAAGACTGATAATAAAGTTCTATTTGTTCACTTCCATGTACGAAGTGTTACTCCTGTGCAGGGGCAATAATTATAATTTTAAAAATTTAATGTTACCGGGATGTAACAGTCCTCCCTCCCTAGAACAATTATCGTCCCCGATGAGAATTATAGGGGGTTGCGTGTTAAATGAATTATTTTTTGATGAGTGATGGCGTCTTGTCTCGATGGATTGTTGTGCGTGTGATGCGTAGAGGCCCCAGGTATCCCAGGTAAGTGCAGCAGTTCTTCTCATTTCTAGTTGTCATAAGAGCATTATTTTTATTTTTATTTTATACTAGTAATGTTATACTGCAGCTGCTTATAGATGGTTTCATCGGATGACATAATTTTTCGTCCTAATTAAACGCGGCGTGCTTAGGATATGTCGTGGTCGCTAAGTCGGGCTGATTCGTTCGAGTCTTTCCTCGCGGAGTGCTTTAATGTTTCCTCGTCGACAATTGATAGCGATACAATGGAATGAACGTGCGACTCGGTGGTTCAAAGTGCGGCTGAATTTGATTTGTCGTTGCTAGGGCCGGTCGGTGAAGGTGAGTCCATGGTTGAAGCAGCCCCCGTGGATGTCCCCAGTGGTGCCGCCTCATGCCGGGATAGCATGAAGCTCCGGCTCTCGGAGATCGAAGACCTCCTGGGAGTGCATCAGTTCGCGTTTTGGCGCGTTTCTCCTAGTGCAGCAATACCTTTAATAGTTTCGCTGTGTCGCAATGAACTAGGGTTGCGTGTCAAAGAAGCTGATTTCACCCTGGTTCGGGAACTTGATCGCCGACGGTACGGAGTTTTATTGCGCGATCCGACCGTTGTCCTAAAACGGCAAATCCTAATAGCTAAGGACCTTTTGAAGTTGCGTGGATATTTCGTGGATTTCGCCTAGGTGTGTGTTCCGGGTTGTGTCCCCAAAAATGGCTTGTGTTTTAAGAATTTTTAATTTGTTTTTATTGTTTTAGTTGTACATGGTCGTCCTCGTAGACAGCTGCAGTGCCGACCCGGGTTATTCTTGGCCAAAGTCCGGCTCTTGGAACTGAGATTGCCAAACACCTGTTTGACGGTCAACGCTGCAGTCGTACGGCTTATGTTGGACGTGCTAGGGGCACTGCTGGGGGTCCGAGCCAAGGTAGGGCCCAAAATGATGTTTTTGTAGCTCATCGCCTTGCTTCCCTCGAGCAGGTGGCTATGATCCACCAAGAGCTGGCCAGTGAGCGAGCAGCAGAACTGCTGTCACTTGTGGACGCCCACGTGACCACTCCTACAGCGCGAAACTGCGTTCACTGGCCTCCTTCGTCTGCTGTTTGCCTGGGGTAAGTCACAGTGAAGTTTTTCCTAGGTATTCATGTCTTAGTATAATATTATTGTCCTAATTTCTTCCTTTCTGATGTTGTTTTCAGGAATTCTGAAGCTGTGGGGGTGTTTTGTCTGTGTGGCAGATTCCTCCACTCTGGCCGGGGGTGTTCTCCTTGTTGGTATGGGTCGAGTCCTGTAATTCTCCCTGGTAAGTGTAGTTTTCCTGTTTCTGAATGATTTGAAATTCTATCTAACTCAGGTGTTGATTTTTAATGTTTTCTTTTCCTTTTCAATTATGCAGCCTGCCGAGGAGGAGTCGTCCGGGGAGGAAGATTTGGGAGACTATCACTAATATCTTTATTTACTCTATAGTTATCATCTTATTTATTCTCTAGTTTTATTTGTTTACCTTATAATGTATAAACTTTTTGTAAATTTTTTCTCCTTTTTTCCTTTTTTTATAATAATAAACCTGAATATGATACGAAAAACGCTTGAGAGACTGGTAGGGGAGGTTAGCTTAATTCCTAACCCTGTTTTCTTTATGAGGGAACTCCTCTTCTGCCCGTCTCTCTCATTATTGCATTTTGATTATTTGTTTCCCTTCTCTTATAATAGTGAAGCTATATATAACTATTACAATTATTAGTGAATTATTGCTTCTAATAAATTTCCTATATTTATTATATATATATATATATATTAGCAATTTCGAGTGTTACTGATCAAAAAAAATTAATAATAAAAAAAGGGGGGATAATTTACTTCCCTTAGGCCTATCCTTGTTTATGTTTTGAATAATAATAAATAATCTTACCGTATATCAAGAATCGTGTCAAGGATGGCGTGCTATGGGCTTAGGTGTAATTTTAGGGTTATAGTTTTAATTATTCATTGCTAGTTTACAAATTTTTATGCTGTGGGATATGGGCTTATCAATATATAATTGATAATTCCATATAACACCTGTATTCACACATGCACATGCATGTGTATATGCATGTATGTAGGGATCCTAAATTATGTAGGCCAAATCCGAATGGTATACATAATTGAAGGTGTACAGATTTTTGATAATGAAGTATTTTCTGGTTACGCGGAGAATTGCATCAATTTAGCCACAGGACCACCCGAATTTGGTTGCTGCGTTAATATAGCTGTATTAGGGTAGCATAAAGATTGAGGAGCATTCATGCTGTTATATCTCCCTGAAGCTTTCATGGTAGTGGTTTAAATAACCATGCCTTGTTTTTGTAAGTGTTCGTTAAGGATGTCGAAATTGTATATGCATTTATGACGTTGCATAGATACCCATAATGCATTCACAATTTTATCGACATTATTTCTTGATCGAAAGAAAGAACATCAGTGTTTGTCTCTCATTAGTTAATATAATTGAACATTGCTGGAAATTCTTGGAAACCTCCCAAATTTCTATTCTACAAAGCAGTGTGTCCAGATTTGACACGCGAATGTTACGCACACAACGCCAACAGCAGTACGTACGTGAGAATGGTTGCGCGCGCAGCGTAGTGTGTCTGCTGTTCGCAGTGGTTCTCTGAGTTTTCTCTGGTTGAAGGCTCCTTGTACCTACAGCTGATATTGCGTGCGCGAGGAATCACATGTACGCACTGTTAGCTAAAGTTGCGTAAGTTAGATTGCTATATGAAACTCAACAGTGTGTAGGAGCAGTGCTTACAAAATACAAATCGACAGCTTGCTCGGTTTTTATGTTTCGACTCAGCTGGATTCCGTGCAAAAGAGGCGCGAAAGAGATGCCGAATTCGAAATGACGGAAGATATAATTTGAAAACTTAACCCTAAAATCAAAATTTTATAATGTGTAAAATCTTTTACATGATAGTTTTAATAAACAAGTGTTAATGAAGGGGTTCAATATTTAAGCAAGTTAATAATTTATATTCTAATTCACATACGAAATTACAATTACTAAACAATTTTTTTGTATGAACTTGATTCGACAAACCTTTACTATTGAGTGAAATACTTTAAATAATACCATTTTTTGAAATACATAACATCTTTTACGTGACAGTTTCAATATATAAGTGTAAACAAAAGGTTTCTTTTTTTTTTTTGATGAATAAATTATATTTACATTTTCATACGAAATTACTCATTGTGATTCTTTGCTATTAAGTAAAAGTGGCCAATATTATAAAAATAAAATACTTTAAAAAAAAGTTTTAGAATACTTAAAAGTTTTTATATGACAATTTTAATGTATAAATGTAAATGAAAGGTTTGATTATTAAAAAAAGCCAATTAATTATATCTGAATTCGCATGCGAAACTACAAATTGAGATTTCTTTGGTATGAAGATAATTCGACAAACTTTTACTGTAAATTAAAATACTTTAAATAATTTTTTTGAAATACGTAAGAATCGTTTAAAAGATAATTTTAGTACATACACTGCCATCAGAATTTACCGGTTCACTTATACTTTTATCTACTGTTAAAACATCTTCATTTTTATAATAACATATGATGTAAAAGATTTGAGCTATTCCACAAATTTTTAATGATATTTTATTCGAAATAAATATTTTTCCACTTCATATCAGAGGAATCTCAACATGTAATTTAGTATTCAAATTTAAATATAATATATTTGATATTTAAAGAATCAAACTATTTATTCACACTTGGATAGTCTCTAAATCATTTATATCCAAATACAATATAATTTATTTTTGAATAATCAAATATTTTATTTACATTTATTTGATGAAATTGTCATGTAAAAGGTTTTAAGTCTTCTAAAAACTTTTTTGAGGTCCTTTATTCTAAAGGAAATTTTTTGAAATTTATTTCTTACTAGACAAATTTTAAAGTTTAATTTCTTATGCAAAATTAAACATGTTTTTTAATTTTTTATATAATAAAATCTCTTATTCACACTTGTATATTAGAATTTTCTAAAAATAATTTTGGGTAAATAAGAAATTTTGTTTCCAAATAATTGATTATTAAATTTGTAAAATTTATTTTATATTATAAAACTCTTCAGATGCAATTTCATATGAACTTTCAGCAGATATTGCGTGCGCGAAAGTTGTGTAAGTTTGATCGCTATATGAAATCAAAGCGTGTATTAAAGAACTTCTTAAAAATTGACAGCATGCTCAGATTTTATGTTTTTCTCGATTCTATACAAAAAAAGGCGCGAAAGAGACGCCACATTTGAAACATATTATTTGAAAAATTAACCTTTTTTGCAATCTTTTGAAAAATATTTACCTGAAATAAATATATGCAAAATTTTATATAATTTTGGGATGTTTTAAACACTCAAAAAAATTGTTCAGTAAAAATTAATATCAATAAATATTTATGGTTACAAGACTAGTAAGAAATAAATTTCAAAAAATTTCCTTTAGAATAAAGGACCTCAAAAAAGTTTTTAGAAGACTTAAAACCTTTTACATGACAATTTCATCAAATAAATGTAAATAAAATATTTGATTATTCAAAAATAAATTATATTGTATTTGGATATAAATGATTTAGAGACTATCCAAGTGTGAATAAATAGTTTGATTCTTTAAATATCAAATATATTATATTTAAATTTGAATACTAAATTACATGTTGAGATTCCTCTTGTCACGTCCCGCGACGTATTTGAATGTATATAATACACACAGGCTAGATTGAGTTAAGAAATCTATGAGAAAATCGATAAAGGGGAATAAGGAGTAGGGGAAGTAGGGAGCAGTATAGGGCCCCTTCTCCTCTAAGAAGATATGACTACGTCACGATTTTCGCTGACCGTCAATTTGTATAGAAAAATATAAAAGAGGCCCACACCAAGAGCAAGCAGTCAGTAAATTCTTCGTCTAGTTCGACACTTAAATTTTCCTTCGGATTTATAACCGGTCTCGCGACAATAGTCCAGTGCAGCATTTCAATTTAACTTCGAAAATCTCTGAGTTTGAGATTAATAAAATTCGACCGGGACAATTTAAAATCAAAGTTCGGGAGTCGTAAAAGTCATCGTAGACTTGAATAGATCTTGTAAAGATCTTCGAACAGTGTCGTAAATTTGAATCACCGCCCTTTACGAAATATACCTGTGCGGCCTATAACTCCGTCTCTCTCACACACTTGGAATACACCTGTGGGGATCCCGAACTTACAACTCACCGCCGTGTGGATTAAACCTCAACACAACTTACGAATCATAAAGGTACCGAACCTCTCTCTCTCTATCTTTATTCTTTGTCTCTTTCTCACCTACGTGCCAACCAGCCTGTGCCTACATTATATAAGAATTGTCTTAACGAATGTATATCCGGAAATTTTAACCAGTAAAATAAATTCAATTTGTATTATTTTCATAATCATTGTGTCTTTCATTGACTTATCCTCATCCCTAAGCGAGGATCATTCGATCCTAACTTAAAACGAGGAATCTTCGATCAAAGTAAGTATTTACGTACTTGTGACGTAACATACTTCCTTTTTTCTGGTGCATCGGCCGGGAAACACAAGTCAATTGAAAATTAACACATTGATTATTTCTAGTGAATAAATAAATGATTATGAAATATTATTTCAACTTGTAACTTGAAATTTCAATAAAATAGATTTGTTAGATCACAAAGGTGTTACGTCACAAGTACGTAAATACTTACTTTGATCGAAGATTCCTCGTTTTAAGTTAGGATCGAATGATCCTCTCTTAGGGATGAGGATAAGTCAATGAAAAGTACACAATGATTAGTAAAGTAATACAAATTGAATTTATTTAAATTAACACTGATATAAACAAGGTTAAAATTTTACAATGATTCAAACAATGGCACAGGGAATAGGTAAAGAATAGAGAGAATTTTCGGTACCTTTGTTGAGTTGTGAATAGTCCCTTTTTTATGAATGATCCTCACAGGTGTGAGGGAGAGAGAAAGATTCTTCCACTGGTGCGACGAAGACAGCAATAGGTATCCCACTGGTGTGAGGAAGACAGAAACAAATATCCCACTGGTGAGAGGAGGACAAGAATAGTTATTTCACTCTACACTGACTCTAAGATCCTTTCAAAGATTGAAAGTACAATCAGAGAATTTACGACACGTTTCTTCGGAAAACTGAACTAAACACGTATCTCACGCTGTGAATCCTTTTAAGATTTTAGAAATTTCCCGCACTTAATTTTGCTCACAAGACTAGTTTTCCCTTGGCGGCGTGTCCTTTTTATATTATATTTTTGTTATACCTCTCTTTTCAATCGGTGGTTTCCTCTCTCTTTTAGTAATTTCCCCAGATTTCTCTCGTCCTAACCTGTGCTCATAGTACATTCTAATACGTCGCGGGACGTGACACCTCCCCCCTAGTTCGAGCGGGGGTGAAGCATCCGCGATCGAATCTTCGGAAGAAGAATACATTCGTTAATGTTTTTGAAGATACATTGAATTTCTATTTCTGACGTAATAACCAACATTCATTTCGGGGTCTCTTTTACAATTTGTATTTTTTGCATTTGACTATTTGATTCCAATATCGATTTTTTTTTTTTTTTTGATGTCATAAAAATTTATATTATCTAAATATTATAATTTTTTTGTTATAAATAATTACATAGTTTTTTTTTGAAATAGTATGAACTTAACATAAGGTTACATATGATTTTTTCTTATATAACTAAATACATCAATAATTTTTATTTCATATTCGTAAATTATAAATATCATGTAATATAATAATATACAAAACTGTAACGTAATTTCATAATGTAGATTTTTAAGAATTATTTTTATATTTTCTATTACGTAAAGGATTGCGGCAGTTATGAGCTAAATGCCCTCTTTGAAAACACCTTTCACAAGAGTTGGTCCATTTTTGTAAGGTTTCTTTACTGATTTCATCAGTTATTTTGAAAATTCTCGTTTCTGGGATTAAGCTTTTTTCTTTCATTTCTTCTAAAAATACATATCTTGTGGAAAGCATTTCCAAGAGTTTAGATGCTGCATTTTGCTTTGCAGACTTTTTTTTGAGGGGCTGGTTCCCCAATACAAGAGAAAGTTATTTTATTTTTAAAGATTTCGCAAGTTGCTTGGAATGGTGGCAGTTCTTGGTGTTTTCCAAGCGATTTTACAATATATGAAGGTTCGGAGAAATCATACTCAATGCTTATCTCGTTTAAAACTTGTACAGCAGTGCCTTTCGATAGGTCTCTTGTCTGCAAGGCCATTGTTTTTGATCTGCAAAAGAATTACCTGTTTGAGTTTATAATTGAATTTATTGAAATTCTAAAGTTAGTTAGTTTTTTTTTTGTAATAATTTTGTGTTTGTTGATATATTCACTTTCCGCGTTTCCTAACTCAAAGAGATATTTCATGCAGAGAAAACAGTGGTCCGTTTTTTAGAATATTTTAATTTATTAAGGTTTGTCGTTACATTATAGCGGTTAAGGAAGAAGTAGTGGTGTATATGAAATATGATTTTAAACAACGAATAAAAAATTAAAAGGGAAAATTTTTTAACAAAAGTTAGTAATAGATATTGTTTATATTTAGAAGAAAGAATAATAAAAAATATGTTTTGATTTATTATTTTTATTCGTCGTTGTTATAGATAATAGTCGATGCTTCGGAATCGACGTCGTTATACAGTGCTTCTTGTTGGTATAAATGAATTACACGTTCGGCACAAGTTACACATAAATCTGCTCTTTGCCGCATGTAAAAAATTTGTGTATTGCAAATGGAGCAGTCGAGGCTAGATAGTTTTAACGTACAATATAAGTCTTTAGTAACTATGTGGTCTATTCGGACGGGTAATGTTACTTCGGTTTCGAAAAAGCTGAGTTCTGTCATCCAACAATCTTCGCAAACAAGTTTTTTTTCGAAAAAACATTCATGTAAAAATTCTCGACCAGGGTTGTGCAGCAGTATTCTGACCATAATTGATTTTCAAAATACGGCTGAACATCCTGCTCGCTTGCTCGAACTTCTTCTGCTTCGATTGTTTCGATTTCTTCGGGCAGCATTTTTCTGTTGGGGAAATTTACAATATTTAAGGAATTTGAAATATTTGCAAAATTTAAAATTTTTTAGTATTAAGGATTTTATTAAATTTAACAAAATTTTTCATGCGTGATTACATGCGTGGAAGGTAGATACGTATAATCATGCAGGGGTATTTTCAACTAGAACTTCGTTTCCTTGACTAATTTCGAATTTATAATTTAAATATTGTTCGATACATTCTCTACAATCAGCTGCTCTTTTTCGCGGAGTAATTAATAGTTCTTGACAACCGTAACAATTCATATATATGCATTCCAATTTACAAATGGAATGCCATGATGTAAAAAATTCACAGTTATTTTGAGTTTCCTCATCTAATTTCTCGAAACAGAATTGGCAATATCTTTTTGTGGTTTGGTGATTATCATATAAAAACAATGATGAAGGTTCTAATTCGAAGCAATAACTCTGTAATAAGTGCGCGTATGCTATCGGATAGTCTTGCGGACATACACCGTCTACTGGTCCAAGATGGTTAACAATAGGTTCACTTGGAGTTGGTATCATTTTCTACAAATTGTTAGAATAGATTTATTTTATTAAGGTCTGATAAGGAGATTGAAAAATAACTTTTTGAATATATTTTCTAATCATGCAAGGTAAAAGATTTTGCTAAAAGTATTTTACTTTCCGTCAGAAAAACAACTTTTATATTACAGTTTGTTTTTCCTTTAGTAAGAAACATTAAAGACGTGGGTACAAAAACTGTCCTTCTGACGGTATAGGTCGTTCATGCATGTGGTTTTGAGAAAGGTAAGGACGGAATGTACCTGTATCTGAAAAATTTTGTGAATTGACTTCAAGTCTATTAAAGAAAAGGGTGAAAGATGGAATAAAGGAAAGGTCAAGAGTTAAACGTCAAGTCGGTCAGTAAAGGTTTTGTCACTGAGCTTAAAGGAGTTTTTTGTATAAGTTCTATACGTGTTGGCGTTTTGTTTATTTTTTTAGATATTTTTTGAATTTTCAATAGTAATAATCCTAAAATTGTAATCATAAGTAAAGTGATAAAGATTAGTGCTAATGTTAATTTATGTGCACTAGAAATAAAAATTGATGGAATGATTTTTTGAATGTTTGCATATTTTGTAAGGATAAAGACATGGTTTTCGAAGATTGATAATGGCATGTCTTCTTTTTGCTGAAGAAGAAGTAATACCTTTTTTAGTAAGTGAGGCTCTTGAATGGAAATATTATATAAGAATGGTGAAATTATAGCAAGGGAAGTAGTTGATTTGCTGACTGGAATTGAATTATCCATTATATTCAAATGGTTTTGAAGATGGTAATATGGAGTTGATGAATCTAGATTGCAACCTGATTTTGTTTGCAAAATTCCTATTCCTTGGAGTGTGATTAAGGTCTTAGAGTTTTTTCGACATGATAAGAAAATTTGTCGGGGGAAAATTGTTGAGTATAGCCATCCATGATGAAATTGCAATGGTGTTAGAAAGGGATATTCACTAAAACTGATGAATATTTTACACTTGTATGGTTCTGAATTTAGAAACATTGATGTTTCACAAATAGGATTGTTATCGATGTTAGATATAGATCTTGGTGGGTGACAAAATGTTTGGAATCCATTTTGATAACATGCATTGAGGAAATTTTCATTTGTTATAAAGTATGATTGGTTATTTGAAGAAATAGCGAGATAAGAATTTTGAGGTTTTATGTAAATAGAGGAAATTACGTCAGTATTAAAATCGAGATGTATTGTAATTGGATGTGGGTTAAAAAATAGAAATTATTCATCAAAATGGATTGGTATCGTCATAATAAAAATCAAGTACTTATCGAATAAGAAGTATTGTATTTTAGAAAATGGAAGGACCATAGAAAAAAGGGATGTTGAAAGGTGTGGGTCTTCTTTGTTGGATTTGAAGTCTAAGAAGGTATCAGGAAGTAGCATAGGGTGCCATAAATTAGTTGCGGCATGAGTAATAGCTTCTGTAAGTTGGTCAAGGAGTAAAAGAAAAGATTGAGAAATTTCATGCAGGTCTTTAAGCCAATTTGCTGCTAATATTCGATATAGGTTAATATTTGGATCTTTTTGAGAATTATGCCATTTTTTGTAGGTCATAATGTTGTCAAGTTTTGAAGAAAGATTTGTAACTTTTTGGAAAAATGGATTAGGAAGTAGAAATAAATTTTCTTTGGGCCAGTAAAGGGAGGTTTCATTTCTCATTCTTAATTCTAAAAGTACTTTTTGTATCTGTTGCAAGAATGGATCATTAGTGTTAGAAATATTCGTGATATTACGAGCTTGTCTAGATATAAATGATATTTCTTCAAGAAAATAGTTGATGCGTTGTTCTATAAAATCAAGTTGTGTCTGATGATCGTATAAATTACAATTATTGGCAATATTTGAGAGTATGCAATATTCATATAATTTATGTGAGAAATCTATTATTTTGTATTTAAGTACGTCTGGCTGAAAGATATCGATATAAGATATAAAATGATATTTTTCAGAAAAAAGACGAACTTTTGAAATTGGTTCAAAATAAATCCCTGAAGAATGAGAAAATTGTGAGTCTATGAAGTATTTTTCTGCTTTGGAGAAAAGGAGTGGAATTAAAATTAAATACACTCTGGATGCTAGTTGATTAAGGAAATTCATTAGGCTTCTCGGAAGGCTGAAAAAGAAAAGTAGGATTAATATTGGATAAAATAGGATGTTTACATATGGTTGGATTTAGGTCTAGAAGTTTTTTGGAGAAAAGGGGAAAAAAGTCTACTAAATGTTGAGGAGTTTCTTGGTGGAACTGGAGGGGGAAATTGGGTTGATTTGTCTACTTTAAAAATATTTCGTCTACGGCACTCTTTTGTAGCATGCATTTGAGTGTTACAAAATCTACAGGAATTTTCCCAAGGTATTAATTTTGGTCTTGGATCGGTTTGAATACTTTGATTTTTGGTTTTTTGCCTTTTTTTATCATCATTATTATAAAATTTTTCGTCGCAGAGATCGTATGATCTTATTAGTAGCAATAATAATTTTAAAGCTGCTCTATTTTCTGCTAATTCACTAGTAGGGCCAGCTTGTATAACGAAATGTTCATTTATATTAATTTGTGCGAGAAAAAATGAGTTTGTTTTCGAATTCGGATCAGGATAGACTGTATATTGCGGTAACGGCAGTCCATATTTTATCGTGAAGTTTCTTAAAATTTCTACATGATTTAAAAATCCCATGGAGTCTGTTCTGTATTTCTTTTTTGGGTAACTTGGTACGTGTGTAGGCTCGTCGTAGTAATTCTCCATTGCAGTTGATTTCCTGAATCGGTATGGAATGTTTATATTAGAATTTATTGTACTGGTTGGGAGGTCTATATCCGCATTTAAAACATTTTTTAAAGCTTTTCGTAGAGAAAGATGATGCAGTATGATTATTATTTGTTTTCATTTTATATGAATTTGTATTTTTATCACGATTGTTATTTGAAGTAGTAGGTTTTGTTATTTGGCTACTCGTTGAAGGTTTTGGATCGTTTATAGATGATTCTTGAATTGTTACATGCAAATGTTCTAGTGAGTTTATCAAACGTAGTTCACATTTCTCGTCTTTATGCGAAAGAGAATTAATAACTTTTATGGCAGCAAAATCCTTAGCTGTTTTTATTGAGTTTGCTATTCCTATTTGTTTAATGTTATTAATGAAACAAATTGCTATGTATGTTGAGTCTTTTGATGAGGTTTTTATTCGTAATACTGTATATTTTGGATACTCAAATTTATTTTCAGTGCAAATTTCGTTTAATTTTTTGCAATTTTTACTAATAGAGTTTGGTTGGACGTTTTCATTTGTTTCCTTTGATTCATTAATTAAGGCATTATATAAATTTTGTGCTACCTTTTTGCTTTACATTTTCTTTATCTTTGCCACTATTCATTATTATATAATTTTTATATTGTAAATTAACGTGAAATAGACATTCATTATTATTGGTTTGTTCAATGAGTATCTCATAAATCAGGGGTGGATCTCCTCTTTGTTGAATAATTTTGTTTAGTAAGGTTGTAAAAGGAACATGCGACATTCTGAAGATGTTAGATTTGGATAGAGTAGTGGGTTCTACTAAGTTCTTCTTTTAATTCAGAGTGAGGATAAAGAGTTGTGTTTGTATTATTGTGATCTTTACCTGAAGTAGTGTTTGCGTAATACGATGGACTTTTAGGTGCCTCTTTCGAGCTTTGTGGTGCTGAAGCTGTTAGCAGTTCTTGATGACTCTCAGCAGGAGGTCCAGAAGGTCGATGGGTACCTAAGTGTAATAAGAGGTTAGTGACCGAATCCCAGAAGGCGCCTAGTAGATGGAGAGACCATCCAAATAATCTGTGTAGCGCATATCCATGAATAATGGTATCAGCTATCAATTTAATCCCTCTAATTATTATTATTAATCCAATTAGGCCTGCACTAGTAGTTCCAAAACTTGTAAAAATTGTCCAAAATCTACCCCATGCGGATTCAGCAATTTTATCAATTACATCTTCATCAAATAAATTCGTTAATGATATTCCTTGATTAATAGTTGGATGTCCTGTTATTTCTCTAGCTAAAGAATTTAGAATCATTGGTTTTTCTGCTGGAAACATAATATGATCTCGCAGTTTATCAAGATCAGATTGAGAATAAATGCCACTTGTTGCTAAGGATGAAGGATTTGTGTATTTCCAGGTTGCTTTTGTGAGAGGTTTAACTATAGTTGGTGCTATGGATTCGACAGGATTTGGAAGTAATTTGTACCAGGTTTCTCCAAAAAGGTACATTGGTGGAAGGAAAGAATTGCAATTTGTTTGGATACCTGATTTTGTTAATATATGAGTTCGTGGAGAAAGGAAAAAGGATTGATTTCCTCTAAATATTGGTAGTTGTAGATAACATTCTTCAGTTTTGCGATATTTTACTTCAACCGGTATACATTTTACGATATGTACTACTTCTCCTGCAATTACTGACATATATCCTGGGCCTTTCATTAAATGATATGCAAATTCGTCTGGTGATTGGGTTGCTAAGGTTAATGTATTTCTAAAAACTTGCTGTTCAAGTATGCATCGTTGAGTAAGAACATCGTGATAAAGTCTATTTACTTCAGTGCGTATGTGTCGTTCTACATATATAAATTTAGAATTGACGTATGTGAAAATGTCCATATTTTGAACTTCTAAATGTTTATTTTCTAAAAATGAATTCCCAGGTCTGGTTTCAAAAATTAATAATTTTGGATGTTCGGTTTGAATTAAAACGTAACTGCAAACTGGTTTTCTTCTTTTTCAGCTAGTACGAAAGTTATATCCTCAGTCGTTAAAGAATAAAAGGTTTCAGAATTGTCTGTCGTGTTGTCATAGGTCTTATTTGCTGGTCCTTCATAAATAATTTCATATTTGTTAAAATTACATACGTCATTAGGTAATGTATCCCAGAATGTTTGTCCATATTCTACGTCAGTACAGAATGTGTCTGAAAGTGTGCATATTATTCCAGATCCTAATTGAATTTTATTTGAATTTAAATGAATAGTCGCGTAATGTTCTTGTAAAGTTATTTTGAATATTGCTTGGACTACGACATTATTCCATGTTCCGTATGGGTCAGAAAATTGTGTACCAGTACAGTCTCCATTAGGTGTTACAGAACCTGCTAAAGTAACGCTATGAAATGAAGTTTCATTTACTTTTAACTTTGATATCTGAAGAGAAGGGGTTACTAAAAATGTTCCTATTGTGTGCATTTGATTACATTGATCTCGTGTAACATCATGTATATATTCACTGTGGCCATTTGCTACTATGGAACTGTGAGAATGCATACCACAATGAGAGATGGCGCGTCGAATTTCTATTTTGCATTGTATTACTTTTGTATTTGAAAATCCAGTTAATTGTAAAAGTTGTATATAAGTTCTTTCAACATGTACTTGAGATCGAGGTAGATCACATTCTCCTACCTCTAGTAAAGATAATGTCGTAATATTTGATTGATTTGAACCGCAATCGAATCCTATGATGGCGTAGACTGTTGTTATATAGTTGAAGTTGCAAGTGAGCAGTGCCAAAAGGAAGCCTCGTAATCCCATCTCTGGAAAAAGGGGGTTCCAATTAGCAGCTTGCTTTGTAATATAAGAATAGGAAAATGTTTTATCATTACATATGTATATTTTTGAAGTTATTGATTTACTTTTTGTATTTTGCGTTCCTAGTTCATTATATCCAACATGTCGGCTATGATAATGTGATTTGATAGCCGTAAACTGAGAATTAAATTTTTGTATGCGTCCGGTCCTCTTGTTTTGATTGTTGAAAAAATGTCTTTTATTATTTCTGGATTGTTTAGATTTCTGTTCCATGTGGGGATATTACAGTCGTCTTTCTTAAAAATTCCAGTTTGAATTAAGTATGGCCAGAGAGCTACCATGTCGATAAAACAGGGAACTATTTCAATGAGATCATCTATGCGTTTGCGATGAATTTGTTCCATTATATCTGGAATAATGTGTTATGTCTGAAAATTCATTTTTATTTTGTTTTATATATTTTTTATTTTATATATAAAACATATATTTTCATAAAAAAAAAAAAAGTTTTATTTTTTATATTTTTACTATTTATCGACAAAATAAAATTTCTATATCTTATTTAAATTGTATATGTATACATAAATATATATTTTTTTTTTTTATAATTAATGTACAGATATTTTGTTTCTATTTTTATTTATCTATTTTTGTACTTGCACATGTGAGCGTTTTAGTCTATTAATGTGGACAACAGTAGGTTTGCCTTTATAGCTTATTTTGACATTCCCTTTTCCTAACACTTCCAATATTTCATAAGGCCCTGTATAATGGCTGTCAAGTTTTTTAATTTTTCCTCCTTTTAATAAAAACACGTAATCTCCAATTTTTACTTCTAAAGGACTTATTTTTTTGTCATAATATAATTTCGATTTTTCTTTTGCTGAAATAAGATTTTCTCTTGCTTGTGTTCGCATTTCATGTAGTTGTGTTACGAAATTAATTAAATAATCGTCATATGTTTGTAATTTTTCTTGTTGTGATAAAGGTTCACTGGAAGGTTCACGAGCTAGTTTACCAAAAACCAATTCATAGGGTGTGCATTTTGTGCCTTCATGTACACTAGTATTATATGAGAACATTGCTAGTTCAAGCCAATCATCCCATTCTGAATTTTTTGCAACAAATTGTTTGAGATATTCTCCTAAAACATGATGTGAACGTTCTAATGACCCGTTTGATTGAGGGTGAAATGCTGTGGTACGAAATTGTTTAATTCTAAAACGTTTTGCCAATCTTTTTAATAAATTACTTAAAAAATCTCTGCCTTGGTCAGTAAGTACTCCTTTCGGTGATCCAAATATGCAAATAAATTTTTTCACGAAAGCATCTGCTATCGTACTAGCTTGGTGATTAGGAAGAGGTATTGCTAAAGAATATTTGGTAAAATTGTCTTGTATCGTTAGAATATATAAGTTACCAGATTTTGTTTCAGGTAGTGGACCAACAATGTCTGGGTGTGTCAGTGATTACCATAGGGTTTTTTGTTTTGACTCTGATTAATTTTTTCAGTTGACATTGTAAACAGCCTTGAATATATTTTTGAATGTCTACTTTCATATTTTCCCAAAAAAATTTTTGGCGAATTCGGCTATAAGTTTTTGTAACGCCTTTATGGCCTCCTAATGCTGAGGAGTGAGCTTCTTCAATTAAATGAGTTCGTTGTTCCTTTGTTGGATATTGCGTTATTCCATTGCAAACTATAATTTTTGTAGTTGAATTTGAAAAAATTGAATCGAAAATTGATTTCACTTCTTCCCAAGGTATATGATTAATTCTGGAAGTTTTTGATATACTAATAGATCGTAATTTAAATTTTTGAGATAATTCATGTAATGAATGAATTGATAATTTTATATTATTTAAAGTTTCAGATAAATTATCTTTAGTTTCTTCTTCAATTGGAAGTGCAAAATGGTAGTAGTTTCCTTTTTTAATCTCTTTTGCTATCCCCTTTTGTAAATTTTTAAATTTTGGTAAAGTTTCACGTTTTTCTACAATTTTTGATCCGTTGTCGCGAGGAGTTCCATTTGTTGTAACAAAATATGCATAATTATCTTTTCGCATAGTTAATTGATCGCGACATTCAACTAAATTTTTCTTTGTTATAATTTTTTCTGTTTGAGAGTTTATAGGAGGAGGTTCTGGGGGTGGACGATTATAATTATCATGATCTTTATCGATTTTTTCACAATTTATTTGAGATCTTCGGTTTAATCTCAAATTTTCTTCAAAATAAGGCTCTTCAAATTCTTCTTCCAATTTTTCTTCTTGGTTTTCTTCAAACTTCTCATCAAAATTTTCCTCAAGATTGTCTTCAAAATTTTCTTCAAAATTCTGTTCGAAATTCTTTTCAAAATCGTCTTCAAGATCATCTGCAAAATTCTCTTCCCAATTTTCTTCATAATTTTCTCCGTCATTTCCTTCGTGTGAGGTTTCAATGTCGTTGATTTCATCTTCTGAGGTTGAAAAATAATTCTCACTTTCTTCACTTTCAAATTCATTAATATTTTTTTGCTTCTTGGCATTCTTCTTCTTTTTATTTTTGGCTTGAGTTTGTTTCAAATAATCTAAATAATCAGGATCAGAGTCGGAATCTGATTCTACTTTTGTTCGGCTTCCCTTTTGCACATTTATTTCTGGTAATTCGTTTTCAAACATTTGTTTTCTTGGCCTACCTCTCTTTCTTTTTGTTTGAGAGGGAATATTTTTCAAATTTGTAAGTAGATTTTTTCTTGGCCTACCCCGTGGTTTTTTCATAAGAGGTTTAGAAGAAAAATTTTCGTCTAATTTTTCTTGAGTTTCGTTTCGATTCAAATTTTTTGCTTTTTCTTGCTCTATTCTCTTTTGAGCTCTCGTAGTAATAGTTTTCCATGATAAATTTTCGTATTTTTTGGAAAACACTGGACTTAATAAAAATATTGTCATAAAAATAAGTCTTGAAGCCATATTTTTGAATAAATTTGTGTATTTTAAAATATTCTTACCAATCTCACTAAATAATTCTTCACTAAGAAATTCATTGAAATATTCTATGATTTATGAGTCTATATTTAATATTTGGGCTTCGGAAATTTCGCTAAAACGATCTACGTCGTCTGGTACGATTTCTGGATTCAAGTTTCTTTGTTTTGAAGGTCTTACCTCATTTTTAGAGTTTTCTTGTTTTTTTCTTGTAAAAGTTTTCTTTGAAAACATTTTTTCTTGGGAAGTCATAAAAGTATCATTGGCGTCAACTTGTAAATATCTTGATTTCTCTTTGTTATCATCAATAGGGTTTCTTGAGAGAGCGTCTGCATTTACATTCATTTTTCCTGCTTTGTAAATTACATCAAAATCATATTCTGCGAGTTTCAGTCTCCAACGTGAAACTCGTGAACAAGGGTCTTTAGAATTTTGAAACCAAACTAGAGGTTTGTGATCAGTCACTAAAGTAAATTTTCTCCCATACAAATAAGGACGAAAATGAGTTACACAAAATATTATAGCAAGAGCTTCTTTCTCATATGTATCATATTTTTTCTCAGTATCACTTAGACTACGTGAAGCATATGCTATTGGCTTATCTTTACCTATTTTACCTTGTGATAAAATACCTCCTATTGCAAATCCTGAGGCATCTGTTGTGAGTATAAAAGGTTGAGAAAAATCAGGTCGTTGTAAAAGTGGTTCTTCACATAATTTTGCTTTTAAAATTTCGAAAGCTGCTTGTTGTTTTTCTGTCCAATTAAAAGGTGTATCTTTTTTCAGAAGTTGATTTAAAGGACTTGCAATTTTTGAAAATCCATCAATAAATCGTCTATAATATCCTGCTAAGCCTAAAAATTGTTTAACATTTTTCTGTGTTTTTGGGACTGGAAAGTTTTTTACAGCTATTATCTTTTTTGGATCTGGACGTACTCCATTTTTATCAATTATATGACCTAAATATCCTACTTCAGGTCGTAAAAATTCGCATTTGTCTGGTTGTAAGTGAAGATTTGCTTTTCTAAGTCTTTCTGCTAAATTGTTAAATTTAATTTCGTGCTCTTCTAGAGTATTTGCATATATAACTATGTCATCGAGATATACAAAAAGTTCCGTTCCTATTAATCCAGTTAATGTTAAATCCATTAATCTTTGAAATGTGGCAGGTGCAGTTTTTAAACCGAAAGGCATTCTATCGAATTCGTAATGACCGTGAGGTGTAGAAAACGCGGTTTTATGCGAGTCTTTTGGATCCATTTTTATATGGTGAAAACCGGTAGCTAAATCAAACACTGAAAAATATTTTGCTGATCCTAGAGAATCAAGTATATCGTTTATATTAGGTAAAGGATACGAATCGCCAACTGTTTTTTCATTTAATTTACGAAAATCAAGAACCATTCTCCATTTTATTTTTCCTTGAGAATCAGGTTTTTTAGGAACTATCCACACTGGAGTGTTATATGGTGATTGTGAGGGCTTGATTATTTTATTTTTTAATAATTTATCGACTTGTCTTGTAATTTCTTCCTTGTGAATTGGGGGAAATCTATATTGTCTTGAAAAAATTGGAGCGTCATCTACAGTTGGAATTGAATGTTGTAATACATTAGTAGCTTCAAGTGGTTCTCCTGGGATTTGAAATCTGTCTGCATTATTTTTAATTAATTTTTCTACATGTTCATATTCATCTTTATTTAAATGGTCTAATCGAAGAAGTTTTTTAATACATTCTACTCTGTCCTCGTCTGTTACATTATAAAATTTGCATGAGTTAATTAGAGAATTGTCAGTTTTTAAAAAGTTATTTAATATTTTACTTGATAAATCTTCGTTATTTGTTTGTTTGAAATTAATTAAATTTTCAATTTGTTTATAGCATTCTTGTTCTTCAAAGTCTTCTAAATTAACTAATGGGACGGATAATGTAATTGGGATTTCATTTGTGTTTGCAAATTTTAAATAAGCTTTTCCTCTGTGATTTTTTACAACTGCGTCACCTACGTAGACGCCATCTTGGATATGTAATCGAGGTACATACCCTTCACTCTTTTCTGTATATTTTATATTAACATAAAATGTTGTAACTGTTCGAGCTGGAATAGTAAATGTATTGGTAGATTTAAAAGGGTAACAGTGGTTCTCAATTTCTAAGCATTTTGAAGTATAGTTTATATTCACTCTATTATCTTGAAAAAATTCTGATCCCAATGCTCCATCTTCTTCTACTGGGACTTCATTCGGAATAATGTGAAATATTGTTGGGTAACCAAAAATGTTTATTTTTACTTGTCCTAATGTGTAAAGTGGTAAATCATTAATTCCTGTAAGTTTTAATACGTTTTGGCTATTTATTGGTACTTCAGGGTTGAGAACCTTTTGTTTAATTAAATTTCGAGCAGCACCAGTATCAATCATCATGTGTGTTGGGTTTTTTAAACCTTCCGTTGATATTATAATTGATGGAATTGAAGTGGACTTTGAAATATTTATTGTTGTTGTTGTATGATCGTTATAATTGGATGCCAGTGGTTCTCGATTTATGCTTTCCTCAGTGCACCCGTGCTGGGGAGAGCTTTGGAGTTTTCCTGATGAGCTGTTTGTGATTGGCTATTTGGTCGTATCTTGCAGTCTCGTACTAAATGACCGGGTTTTTTACAATAATTGCAAACTACTTCAGTATAATTTGAATTTTGTTGATTATTATTATTTTGTAAAAACCTATATTCATATGGTTTATTTCGATTTTGAGACTGTCCTAAGTTAAAGTTTTGATACTGTCCTGGATTCCATTGTCTATTATTATTATTAACATTATTGTTATTATTGTAAAAATTTCTAGGAAAATTGTTATTATTGTTGTGTCTTTGTTGTAAAACATTATTATTATTGTTTTTATAATTATTATTTCTATTTTGCAAATTATTATTGTTATTGTTATTAAAATTATGATTTTTATTTCTTAAAAAATTGTTATTCGAAAAATTATTGTAATTGTTTCTTGCAAAATTATTATTATTATTACTTCTTTGACCATTGAAATTACTATATCCTTGTTGGTTAGGACGCAACAAAAAATTTTTTTGTTTATTATTAAAAACTGCATCTTGAGCTTTACTTAAATGAAAACATTTTTCAGTTGTGTGACCTGGTTTTTTACAAATTAAACAAATAGTTTTGTTTTCAAGTGCTACGTTAAATCGGGTTGTTTTGTTATTTTTATTTCTTCGTAGTGCGGAATTTGCAGCTAATCTTCGTTCTATATCAATACTGTCGCTAATAACTTCTTTAAAAGTATCCTTTTCTTCAACACGAATTTCTAACTCAGGACGCAAACCGCGTATAAAACATTGAATTACGTCTTTTTCAAGGTTTACTTTAAAATTATTATCTACCTGACCATTATTATTGAGCCTGTGAGCATCTTCGATTTTGTCGGCAATTTCTTTTATCCTAGCAGCATAGGAAAGTACATTTTCTCTTTCCCACATAAATGTATTACCTAATTCTCCCTGTAACTGGTACACGCTTTTCGCAGGGGCATATACTCTTTTCAATTTTTCTATCAATTCTTCTATTGTTGCATAAGTAGAACCAAAAATGCATTTTCTGGCTTCTCCAGTTAATTTACCTCTTAATAGCCTTGCGAGGTTTTCTTGAGCTGCAGGTGTCGGTAGCATTGCCTTTGCCTCCATGCAACCCTCAATAAAATGTGACAATGGGAGGTTACTTCCGTCAAACAATGGGACCACCTCTAGCGCGTCGCGTAAGGATACCTGCTGGCTGTTGGGTATGACCACGGCCATCTCTTCGTTATTTACTCTTACGGGATTATCCTGATTTATGGCTTCTGTGTCGCTTTTGTCGTCGTCGCTATCGTTGTTACTAATTATAGATTCGCGTGCCAATGAGGTTTCCAATCTTTCTTTCAAAGTTTTATTATCTACTGTTATTACTGTTGAGCTTAGCAAATTGAATTCGTCAAAATAAGATAATTCATTCGTTAGAGTTTGATCTTGATTACTGGATCCTGTTACAATGCTTAAATCTGGACAGAAACTTGAATGAAACCCGCTAGTTTTTTCTGAATTTTCACGTGATATATTTTGATTATTAATTAGAGTTTGTCTAAACTTGAATCATCTAACTTAAGAGTGTTATCTAATTCTTGTTCTGTAGGGATTGGATCAGGGATATTTTGGCATTTATTATCAGTTGAATATTCTCTATTTCTAATTGGTTTTATTTTTAAATTACCCTTTTGATTCAAATCTACTATTTTTGCAAGCTGACTATCGTGTTTAGCTTGACTACGTGTTATAACTTTCGGGGTAGATTCTAAAGGGATATTTGGTTTTGACATTGAGTCATTATAAATTTACAATATTTTGTATTGAGCGTTGATTGTTTATTGTTATTTTAAATTTGTTTATAACAATAAAAAAAACTATATATAAAATTTGTTTTTTAAGAAAAATAAAATGAGATTAGTAAAATTTATTTTTAATTTGTTTATTTATTTTTAATAACAATATAATTTGAAATGAAATTTGTATTTCGTCATTTGAAAATAAAATAATGATATAAAAATATAATTATTTCAAATATTCAAATTAAATAAATAATCGCTCAATTGTTTGTAAATTTATAATTTTTAATAATAAATTTCTTAAAATAATAAAATATTTTTCTTTACCAACTGCATGTGCCTTTTATGTAAATTAAAATAATTTATTTTATTTATTTATAAATTGTTTATAACAATTAAACAAATTTGTTTATAATAATGATCATTCGAAATATTCATAAATTATTTTTATTATATTGGAAAAGTTAACTTAAGTGCAAATCTTTGGACAAAAATTTTTTTTTGCAAATAAAAATATTCTGTTTTTTATGTTTGTTTTAACTTAAATCAAAACTTGGTTAACAAATTAGAATATCTTTTTAAATAAGATAAGTTACTTAATCACTTAGGTTAGCCTCAAGGTCAGATCCCTGCGTGATTTTTCAAACTTATTTTATTTTTAAACAATTTATATAAATTATAAAAATTCAAAGAAATGATCTGATTATTAAATCATTAAGGTTAGCCTCAAGGTCAAATCCCTTTGTGATCTAACAAATCTATTTTATTGAAATTTTAAGTTTTAAAGTTGAAATAATATTTCATAATCATTTATTTATTTATTTATTATTAAGAACCAATGTGTTCAATTTCAATTGACTTGTGTTTCCCGGCCGATGCACCAGAAAAAAGGAAGTATGTTACGTCACAAGTACGTAAATACTTACTTTGATCGAAGATTCCTCGTTTTAAGTTAGGATCGAATGATCCTCTCTTAGGGATGAGGATAAGTCAATGAAAAGTACACAATGATTAGTAAAGTAATACAAATTGAATTTATTTAAATTAACACTGATATAAACAAGGTTAAAATTTTACAATGATTCAAACAATGGCACAGGGAATAGGTAAAGAATAGAGAGAATTTTCGGTACCTTTGTTGAGTTGTGAATAGTCCCTTTTTTATGAATGATCCTCACAGGTGTGAGGGAGAGAGAAAGATTCTTCCACTGGTGCGACGAAGACAGCAATAGGTATCCCACTGGTGTGAGGAAGACAGAAACAAATATCCCACTGGTGTGAGGAGGACAAGAATAGTTATTTCACTCTACACTGACTCTAAGATCCTTTCAAAGATTGAAAGTACAATCAGAGAATTTACGACACGTTTCTTCGGAAAACTGAACTAAACACGTATCTCACGCTGTGAATCCTTTTAAGATTTTAGAAATTTCCCGCACTTAATTTTGCTCACAAGACTAGTTTTCCCTTGGCGGCGTGTCCTTTTTATATTATATTTTTTGGTGACGTCACGCGTTGCGCAGTCTCCCGCTGCGTGTGACGTAGTTATACCTCTCTTTTCAATAGGTGGTTTTCTCTCTCTTTTAGTAATTTCCCCAGATTTCTCTCTAGACCTAGCCTATGCCTATAGTACATTCTAATGCGTCGCGGGACGTGACAAAGGGATTTGACCTTGAGGCTAACCTTAATGATTTAATACTCAAATCATTTCTTTGAAATTTTATAATTTATATAAATTGTATAAAATAAAATAAAATAAGTTTGAAAAATCACGCAGGGATCTGACCTTGAGGCTAACCTAAGTGATTAAGTAACTTATCTTATTTAAAAAATTATTCTAATTTGTTAACTAAGTTTTGATTTAAGTTAAAACAAACAAAAAAAACAGCACACGAGAGTATAAGTCCCTTTTGGGTACGTTGAACGGTCACCATTGATTACGATCATTGGGTAGGGCAAAGTTCGAAGTGCTTGTGATTGTATTGTTTATAACTTTAATTTTAACTCTGTTAAGGAACAGAATATTTTTATTTGCAAAGATTGTCCAAGGATCTGAGCTTGAGCCTAACTTGTCCAGTCTAGAGAAAAATAAATTGTGCATAACTCGAATCTTATCTGATCCTTGTTATAAACAATTTTATTTATTTAAAAAACAATTTATAATTCAATAAATTAATAAAATAGATCATTATAATTTATAAGACGCACGTGGTTGGTACAAAATATATATATGTAAAGTAAAGCAAAACAAGACAATCAACTCGCAAAAATTGTCGATCAGAATCAAATAGATTCCTTGAAACTAAAAAGATCAGGTAAAATCAAAGAAAATTTAGTCGATTATAATAAATACAAGGATATTTCAAACACTTTTTCTGCTGAACAAGAATTAGATAACACTCTTCAGCTAGACGATTCACGTTTCGACAAGACTCTAATTAATGATCAAACCATATCAAGTGAAAATTCTAGTAATACTAGCGGATTTCATTCAAGTTTCTGTCCAGATTTGAGCATTGTGACAGGATCTAGTAATCAAGATCAAACTTTAACGAACGAGTTATCTTATTTTGACGGATCTAATTTGCTAAGCTCAACGGTAATAACAATAGAAAAAAGAACTTTGAAAGAAAAATTGAAAACCTCATTGGCACGCGACTCTCTAATTAGTAACAACGATAGCGACGACGACAAAAGCGATACAGAAGTCATAAATCAGGATAATCCCGTAATAGTAAGCAACGAAGAGATGGCCGTAGCCATACCTAACAGCCAGCAGGTATCCTTACGCGACGCGCTAGAGGTGGTCCCTTTGTTCGACGGAAGTAACCTCCCATTGTCCCATTTTATTGAGGGTTGCATGGAAGCAAAGGCAATGCTGCCGACACCTGCTGCCCAAGAAAATCTTGCACGTCTATTGAGAGGTAAATTGTCTGGTGAGGCACGAAAATGTATTTTTGGGTCAACGTATGCAACAATAGAGGAATTAATAGAAAAATTGAAAAGAGTATATGCCCCTGCGAAAAGCGTATATCAATTGCAGGGAGAATTAGGTAATACGTTTATGTGGGAAAGAGAAAATGTCCTTTCCTATGCTGCTAGAATTAAAGAAATTGCTGATAGAATAGAAGATGCTCACAGACTTAATAATGACGGTCAGGTAGATAATGCTTTTAAACAAAATTTAGAAAGAGATGTAATTCAATGTTTTATACGCGGTTTGCGTCCTGAGTTAGAAATTCGTGTGGAAGAAAAGGACACATTTAAGGAAGTAGTTAATGATACAATAGACATAGAACGAAGACTGGCTACATCTTCTGCACTGCGAAGAAATAGAAATACGGATTATTTAAAAACCGAAGAATCAACTAATAATAATAAAAGTAATAAAACCACCCGATTCAACGTAGCACTTGAAAATAAAACTATTTGTTTAATTTGTAAAAAATCAGGTCACACAACTGAAAAATGTTTTCATTTAAGTAAAGCTCAAGATGCAGTTCTTAAGAATAAACAACAAAATTTGTTGAATCCTAACCAACGAAGATATATTAATTTCAATGGTGAAAGAGGTAATAATAATAATAATTTTGCAAGAAACAATTACAATAATTTTCCAAATAACAATTTTTTGAGAAATAAAAATTATAATTTTAATAATAACAACAATCATTTTTTACAAAATAGAAATAACAATTATAGAAACAATAATAATAATTTTTTACAACAAAGATACAACAATAATAATAATTTTCCTAGAAATTTTTACAATAATAACAATAATGTTAATAATACTAATAGACAATTGAATCCAGGACAGTATAAAAACTTTAACTCAGGACAGTTGCAAAATCGAAATAAACCATATGAATATAGGTTTTTACAAAATAATAATAATCAACCAATTGTAAAAAACCCGGTCATTTAGTACGAGACTGCAAGATACGACCAAATAGCCAATCACAAACAGCTCATCAGGAAAACTCCAAAGCTCTCCCCAGCACGGGTGCACTGAGGAAAGCATAAATCGAGAACCACTGGCATCCACTTCTAACGATCATACAACAACAACAATAAATATTTCAAAGTCCACTTCAATTCCATCAATTATAATATCAACGGAAGGTTTAAAAAACCCAACACACATGATGATTGATACTGGTGCTGCTCGAAATTTAATTAAACAAAAGGTTCTCAACCCTGAAGTACCAATAAATAGCCAAAACGTATTAAAACTTACAGGAATTAATGATTTGCCACTTTACACATTAGGACAAGTAAAAATAAACATTTTTGGTTACCCAACAATATTTAACATTATTCCGAATGAAGTCCCAGTAGAAGAAGATGGAGCATTGGGATCAGAATTTTTCAAGATAATAGAGTGAATATAAACTATACTTCAAAATGCTTAGAAATTGAGAATCACTGTTACCCTTTTAAATCTACCAATACATTTACTATTCCAGCTCGGACAGTTACAACATTTTATGTTAATATAAAATATACAGAAAAGAGTGAAGGGTATGTACCTCGATTACATATCCAAGATGGCGTCTACGTAGGTGACGCAGTTGTAAAAAATCACAGAGGAAAAGCTTATTTAAAATTTGCAAACACAAATGAAATCCCAATTACATTATCCGTCCCATTAGTTAATTTAGAAGACTTTGAAGAACAAGAATGCTATAAACAAATTGAAAATTTAATTAATTTCAAACAAACAAATAACGAAGATTTATCAAGTAAAGTATTAAATAAGTTTTTAAAAACTGACATTTCTCTAATTAACTCATGCAAATTTTATAATGTAACTGACGAAGACAGAGTAGAATGTATTAAAAAACTTCTTCGATTAGACCACTTAAATCAAGATGAATATGAACATGTAGAAAAATTAATTAAAAATAATGCAGACAGATTTCAAATCCCAGGAGAACCACTTGAAGCTACTAATGTATTACAACATTCAATTCCAACTGTAGATGACGCTCCAATTTCTTCAAGACAATATAGATTTCCCCCAGTTCACAAGGAAGAAATAACAAGACAAGTCGATGAATTATTAAAAAATAAAATAATAAAGCCCTCACAATCACCATATAACACTCCAGTGTGGATAGTTCCTAAAAAACCTGATTCTCAAGGAAAAATAAAATGGAGAATGGTTCTTGATTTTCGTAAATTAAATGAAAAAACAATTGGCGATTCGTATCCTTTACCTAATATAAACGATATACTTGATTCTCTAGGATCAGCAAAATATTTTTCAGTGTTTGATTTAGCTACCGGTTTTCACCATATAAAAATGGACCCAAAAGACTCTCATAAAACCGCATTTTCCACACCTCACGGTCATTACGAATTCGATAGAATGCCTTTCGGTTTAAAAACTGCACCAGCCACATTTCAGAGATTAATGGATTTAACATTAATTGGATTAATCGGAACGGAACTTTTTGTATATCTTGATGACATAGTTATATATGCAAATAATCTAGAAGAGCACGAAATTAAATTCAATAATTTAGCAGAAAGACTTAGAAAAGCAAATCTTCACTTACAACCAGACAAATGCGAATCTTTACGACCTGAAGTAGGATATTTAGGTCATATAATTGATAAAAATGGAGTACGTCCAGATCCAAAAAAGATAATAACTGTAAAAAACTTTCCAATTCCAAAAACACAGAAAAATGTTAAACAATTTTTAGTCTTAGCAGGATATTATAGACGATTTATTGATAGATTTTCAAAAATTGCAAGTCCTTTAAATCAACTTCTGAAAAAAGATATACCTTTTAATTGGACAGAAAAACAACAATCAGCTTTCGAAATTTTAAAAGCAAAATTATGTGAAGAACCACTTTTACAACGACCTGATTTTTCTCAACCCTTTATACTCACAACAGATGCCTCAGGATTTGCAATAGGAGGTATTTTATCACAAGGTAAAATAGGTAAAGATAAACCAATAGCATATGCTTCACGTAGTCTAAGTGATACTGAGAAAAAATATGATACATATGAAAAAGAAGCCCTTGCTATAATATTTTGTGTAACTCATTTTCGTCCTTATTTGTATGGAAGAAAATTTACCTTAGTGACTGATCACAAACCTCTAGTTTGGTTTCAAAATTCTAAAGACCCGTGTTCACGAGTATCACGTTGGAGATTAAAACTCGCAGAATATGATTTTGATGTAATTTACAAAGCAGGAAAAATGAATGTAAATGCAGACGCTCTCTCAAGAAACCCTATTGATGATAACAAGGAGAAATCAAATTATTTACGAGTTGATGACAATGATACCTTTATGACTTCTCAAGAAAAAACGTTTTTCAAGAAAACTTTTACAAGAAATAAACAAGAAAACTCTAAAAATGAGTTAAGACCTTTAAAACGAAGAAACTTGAATCCAGGAATCGTACCAGACGACGCAGATCATTTTAGTGAAATTTCAGAAGCCCAAATATTGAATATTAACTCAAAATTTCCAGAATTTTTACAAGAATTCCTTAGTGAAGAATCATTTAGTGAAATTGGTGAGAACATTTTAAAATACACAAATTTATTCAAAAATATGGCTTCAAAACTTAATTTTATGACATTATGTTTATTAAGTCCAATGTTTTCCAAAAAATACGAAAATTTATCATGGAAAACTATTACCACAAGAGCTCAAAAGAGAATACAACAAGAAAAAGCAAAAAATTTGAATCAAAATGAAATCCAAGAAAAATTAGACAAAAATTTTTCTTCTAAACCTCTTGTGAAAAAACCTCGAGGTAGGCCAAGGAAAAATCTACTTACAAATTTGAAAAATATTCCCTCACAAACAAAAAGAAAGAGAGGTAGACCAAGAAAACAAATACCAGAAATAAATATGCAAAAAGGAAACCGAACACAAGTAGAATCAGATTCCGACTCTGATCCTGATTATTTAGATTATTTGAAACAAGCTCAAGCAAAAAACAAAATGAAGAAGAATGCCAAGAAGCGAAAAAATATTAATGAATTTGAAAGCGAAGAAAGTGAGAATTATTTTTCAACCTCAGAAGATGAAATCAACGACATTGAAACCTCACACGAAGAAAATGATGGAGAAAATTATGAAGAAAATTTGGAAGATAATTTTGAAGATGATCTTGAAGACAATTTCGAAAAGAGTTTCGAACAGAATTTTGAAGAAAATTTTGAAGACAATCTTGAGGGAAATTTTGAAGAGAAGTTTGAAGAAAACCAAGAAGAAAAATTGGAAGAAGAATTTGAAGAGCCTTATTTTGAAGAAAATTTGAGATTAAACCGAAGATCTCAAATAAATTGTGAAAAAATCGATAAAGATCATGATAATTATAATCGTCCACCCCCAGAACCTCCTCCTATAAACTCTCAAACAGAAAAAATTATAACAAAGAAAAATTTAGTTGAATGTCGCGATCAATTAACTATGCGAAAAGATAATTATGCATATTTTGTTACAACAAATGGAACTCCTCGCGACAACGGATCGAAAACTTTAGAAAAACGTGAAATTTTACCAAAATTTGAAAATTTACAAAAAGGTATAGCAAAAGAGATTAAAAAAGGAAACTACTACCATTTTGCACTTCCAATTG